>CM077093.1:171253201-171853201 GCA_039513925.1 Platanthera zijinensis | reverse complement strand
CCTGAGGATCGCACGAGTATTAATTACACGACCACTGGTCGTGCGAGGCAAAACTTTTCCCCTCAAAACCTCAAATTTTCCCGCTAGTCCCGGTTCCTTCTCGCACGAGCAGTGGTCTTTTCCTTCGCGCACGACCAGTGGTCGTACTTTGGCCAATTTTCTGCTCCGTCTATAAATATTCCGCCTCGTATTCTCAGCTGGAAGAGCCGCGATTTTACCGCCCAATTCTCCATTTTTCTCCATTTTTCGTCATTTTTAGGTTTCCAAGAACTAAGGTTCATCTCCTAGGCTCTCCCCATCATCCAGAAGCTCAAGGAAGAAGCGCTCCTCTCGCCACAAGCTAGGGAGCCGGACATGAAGACGTGGGCGGTGCGAACCCTTGAGAAGATGGATCCATTGGGATCTAGTGACAGGAGTTCCTCAACCCCGAAAGGTAGTTGATGAGCGAGACATTCACAGAGTCGCTATCCGAAGTCCGCCTTGTCCCTACGTAAGTCTCATGCACTGTTTGACTCTCTACTCTCCCGCAATCTAGGTTGAGTTGGTTGTGATTTCTCTTCTAATATTTGATGATGGTGAAATGGATGTATGCTTGAACTTGTATTATCTTCTATGAAAGTATTGTATGTTGTTTTTCATTTCATTAGAGTAGCCTAGGCGGCCTAGCTGCTTGTTGTGATTTTCCTCCTTGCGTTGCGATAGTTGTGTGAAGAGAAAGTGGTGGCTATGTTGCCTAGTTTAGGAACGAACGTTGTTGCGAAGCGGAGGTCGGCGCCGTGGAGGTGCGAAGCGGTGCTAGCGACCCGCATTTGTGTTAATTTTATTTTTCTTGCATTTGATTAATGGACCCCCCTCCCCCCCCCCCCCCCCCCCACACACATAAATCCGAGTTTAAGAGACTTCAATCTCAAGTCTCTCCTAGATGTTGAATCCACCTTTTTCGTGTTCCGCGAGAGATTCAATACTCGGGAGTAACTCTCTGTTTTATTATTACTTGTCAACGACAATGGGTGTACTGTTGAATTTGGTGAAGTGGAAGTGGGGGTGATCGGCAGTCCGGGCGACCTGGGCGGTCTGACCGCGCGGACTGGGCTCAGTCCGGCGGGTAGTTGGGTGGCGACCTGGGTAGCTAGTTGCGAGCTGGGTTGGTGTCCGCAGAGTCCGCTGTGACCGGGCGGTTTGCCTGTGGTCGTGGACTGGTGGTTGCGGACAGGTGTTGGTTCGTCTCTTCGGCAAACCGGTTTTGTACTCGGCTTGTGGCTCTTGTGTCTCGGCTAGTCCTGCGTTGCTTCGGCGGACTGGGCGGACTGCCATGTGCAGGTCGCTTCTTGCCTGAACCTGGCGGGTTGGTTGACCCTGAGCGGGCGAACTCGGCGAGATGGCATTGCTAGTTGCGACATAGGGGCGGTGTCTCTATCTCATAGGGTGGTGACCTCACTCCTCACCCGGCCTATAAATAGGACCCCCCCGGTGCCTCATTTGGAGAGCAGAGTGAACAGTAAGTTGGGCTTGAGTGTAGGCTGCGGACTCATTTTTGTATCCGCGCGGGCTGTTTGCTTAACCGGTTTCTGTGTGCAGGTGGCGCGGCTAGCAGTGTCAAACCAGGAGTTTGGTTCTGACCGCTGGAGTTAGCGGGCTGCATTGGCGGTTATTAGCATCAGTTTCTCAAGTTTCTTCTCTGTCCGCTCGACCTCGCGGTCTTGGCGGATAGGCGGCTTGTTCCTCTGTTCAGCAGCAGTTAGGCGAATAACGGGTTGTCCGCGCGACCTCGCGGTCTTCGCGGACTCCTCGTTGTTGTTCGGCTTCAGCAGTTTGGCTGGGTGTGAACTGGGCGAGCTCGGCGGTTTCGGCGGTCTCGACGGTTTCGGCGGTCTCAGTGTTCTATCCGCCCGGCTTGTTTTTTCTGTTTTTTCATACTGGCGAAATCATGTCTCGCCACGTATGCCTCGCCTTGTAAAGAAGTTGAATAAAATTTGATCTGCTTGCTTCTGTCTGTGTGTTTGGTTATCTAAGTTGCTTCCTACTTTCCGCGGTTCAAGTTGTGATCTGGGTAGTGCCGAAGATATTAATTTGGTGTTTGGGCTACCTTGTTGATCAACTTGAGAAAATTCAACATGGTATCAGAGGAAGGTTCAGTTGCTTGAGCGGTGATCAACAGGCTTGTTGTTGCTCTGTGTGCTTCTGAAGGATAACCAAATTAGCACCATGGACGGTGGTTTTGCAAGAGGTCTTGGTATCGAGCTTCTGACGCCGACTAACTTTAAGAAGTGGAAGTCGTGCATGAAGAGCTATCTTCTGGGTGAGGAGTTATGGGAGGTCGTCGGTGGAGACGATCAAGTAGAAATAACTGCTGAGTTTGGTACAGCCGAGCAGGTGAGAGTGTGGAGGAAGACAAATGCCAAGGCTGAGTTTGCTCTCAAGCGGGCGGTGTCACCTGAACTCTTTGATCACATCTTAGGATGTGAGTCTGCTGCTGAGATTTGGACTTCCCTTGATGGGTTGTTCAATAGGAAGAATGTAGCAAGGCTACAGTTCTTAGAGAATGAGTTGGCTAAGACAACTCAGGGAGATCTTTCTATCTCCAAATTCTTCTTGAAAATGAAGAGCTTGTGTGCTGAGCTCTCTGCTCTTGATCCTGATGAGCCGATCTCCGAAGCTAAGCTGAAGAGACACATAATCCGCGGTTTGCGGAAGGAGTATGTGGCCTTTGTTACTTCTGTTCAAGGCTGGGCTACTCAGCCCTCTCTTCTGGAGCTGGAGAATCTGCTTGCCTCGCAGGAGAGCTTGGCAAGACAGATGGCGGGGGTGACGGTTTCTGAAGGAGCTAGTGATGCTCTCTTCACTGAGAAGAAGAAGAAGAGATGAGAAGGGAAGAAGAAGCAGACTTCAGCTGGAGATGAATCTTCATCCTATAAACAGCAGGAGGGGAGCCTTGCTCCTAAGAAGGATTGGAAGAAGAACCTGAAGTGCTTCAGGTGTCATCAACCAGACCACTTCAAGCGAGACTGCAAGGTCAAGCTGCAGCCTGGGCATGCTGCAGGCAAGGAGGAAGCCTCCTCAAGCAAGGAGGAAGCTGACTGGGGTGGAGCGTTCATGACGGGCACTTGTGTCCGTGCTTTGTCCACCAGTGACATGAAGGACGACTGGATCGTCGACTCCGGGTGTGGTCATCACCTCACCGGAGATTTGTCAAAGTTCTCTTCACTGCAGGCATACTCAGGTAACAAAGCTATCATTACTGCTGATAATACTATTCATGCAGTAGAGAAGGAGGGTATGGTAACGGTAGGCAGTGATAAGGGGCCACTCACGTTAAGAAGTGTCTATCACGTACCGGGTATGAAGAAAAACCTCTTCTCTGTGACCAATGCGGTTGATGCTGGTTATCAAGTTCTGTTTGGGCCAACAGAAGTGAAGTTCCTTCGCAACGTATCAGCGGTTAAGGCTGATATTGCTCATGTAGGACGGAGAGTTAAGGACTTGCTTGTCTTATCAACAAGCTCCTATGTTGATCGGATGAGGGCCAACGATAGCGCTGCTATGTGGCATGAGAGGCTGGGGCATGTCGGGATGGATAAGCTGAAGGCTATGTCAAGCAGGAGCCTGGTGAGAGGCTTGCCTAAGCTGTCATCTTTCGGTGAGGGTCATGTTTGTGCTGGATGTCAATATGGGAAGTCTCATCGTCTTCCATTTGATAAGTCACAAACAAGAAGCAAAGCACCATTGGAGGTTATCCATGGTGATCTGATGGGACCAACCGCGACTGCTAGCCTTGGTGGAAGCAGATATATGCTAGTCTTGATTGATGACTACTCTAGATACACTTGGGTGTATTTCTTGAAGGAGAAGTCTGAAGCCTTCCGATTGTTTGTGGAGTTCAAGGAGCTGGTGGAGGGAAGGCTTAACCTGAAGATCAAAAAGCTTAGAACTGATAACGGCGGAGAGTTTGTCTCTTCCGAGTTTTCTAACTTTTGCAGGAAGCATGGAATCCAGAGGGAGCTCACTTGTGCTCATACTCCACAACAAAACGGAGTAGCGGAGCGAAAGATCCGTCATCTGACGGAAACTTGCAAATGTTGGCTTCATGCCAAGAGTATCCCAAGGTCCTTCTTGGCGGAGGGAATGTCTTGTGCTGCCCATGTCATCAATCGGATGCCTCTGAGTCTGATCAACATGAAGTCTCCCTTCGAGATGCTGCTGAAGGAGAAGCCTAGTGTGGAACACCTTCGGGTGTTTGGATCAACTTGCTATGTGCATATCCCTGATGCGCTAAGGACTAAGCTTGATGCAAAGGCAAGGAAGCTTGTCTTTGTTGGCTATGATGAGCGGAAGAAGGGATGGAGATGCATGGATCCAGTGACGAAGAAGTTCGTGGTGTCAAGAGACGTTGTCTTTGACGAACTGACGTCATATGGAGGAAGCTCGGTTGAGTTGCCAGAGAGCAAGGTTGATGAAGGTCAGGAGGTGACTGAGGTAGCTGATCAAGTGGAGCTGGCTGTGTCACCAGCAGCTCCAGTTGCTTCAAGTTCTGGAGGAGAAGCTTCTAGGTCAGGAAGCAGGGGGAGCATTGCTCCAAGCTTGCCAAAGAGCAGAGGTGAACCAGAAGAAGCAGCGGAGGTGATTAGCAAGGAGCAGTCTCTTCGGAGATCAAAGAGGGTTATCAAGCCTCCAGCTCGTTACTGCGAAGGAAACACTGTGAGCTATGTCTCATGTTTCTTTGCAGGTCCTCTGGATGAGCGAGAGCCTGCTAGCTTTAATGAGGCCACTGGTGTCAAGGAGTGGGAAGATGCCATGAGAGAGGAGATGGATGCTCTCAAGAAGAATGAAACTTGGGATCTTGTGCCCAAAGTTGATGGCATTACTCCGGTGACATGCAAGTGGGTGTTTAAATTGAAGAAGAAGGCAGATGGGAGCATTGAGAGATTCAAGGCTCGCCTGGTGGCTCGAGGGTTCTCTCAACAGTATGGAGAAGACTATGAGGAGACGTTCAGCCCTGTTGCTAAGATGATTTCAGTTCGGATGGTGATTGCATTGGCTGCATGCCAAGGATGGAGGATGTGGCAGCTTGATGTAAAGAATGCTTTTCTTTACGGAGAGATTGACAAAGACATCTTTATGGATCAGCCACTTGGTTTCGTTTCTGAAGTTCATCCTGATTACGTCTGCAAGCTCAGGAAGGCTCTCTACGGGTTGAAGCAAGCTCCGAGAGCTTGGTATGGGAAGATAGCAGAATATCTGCAATTCTGTGGATACCTTGCTTCAAACTCGGATTCTAGTCTGTTTATCAAGAAAAAGGGGGAGCTTTCTGTCTTGGTCCTGCTGTATGTTGATGATATGATCATCACATGGAATTCTGAGGAGGAGGTTGCTAGGCTCAGAGCTGAGCTAGCCATTCGCTTCGAGATGAAAGACCTAGGAGAGCTTCATCACTTTCTTGGTCTCGAAGTGGAGAGGAAGGAGAGCGGGATCCTTATCTGCCAGAAGGGATATGCTGAGCGCATAGTGAACCGGTTTGGCTTGATTGAAGGAAAGTCTTGTTCTACTCCTATGGATCAAGGGCTGAAACTTCGACGAGATGAAGGAAGGGTTCTTCCTGATCCTTTGGTGTTCAGGGCCCTTATTGGAAGCTTGATCTACCTGACGATTACTAGACCTGATATAGCTTATGCTGTTGGTCGAGTAAGTCGGTTCATGACAGATCCAAGGAAGTCTCATCTTGTAGCGGCAAAGAACATTCTGAAGTATGTCAAGGCAACTTCTGACATGGGACTTCTTTACAGAAGGGATGCGAGTTTCTCTCTGCTAGGTTACACGGATGCTGACTATGGTGGTGATTCGGATGACCGAAGGTCAACTTCTGGTTATGTGTTCACTTGTGGATCAGCGGGCATTTCGTGGTGTAGCAAGAAGCAGGACTCAGTATCTGTCTCTACTACGGAAGCTGAGTACAAGACGTCTGCCTTGGCAGCTCGGGAAGCCATTTGGCTAAGGCGGCTAGTAGATGATGTCCATGAGGAAGTGCAAGGTCCTACTTTGCTCCGAGGGGATAATGAGAGTGCTCTCAAGCTGGTGAACAATCCAGTCTGTCATGCCAGGACTAAGCATATTGAGATCGATCACCACTTCATAAGGGAGAAGGTGTTGGAAGGATCTCTTGTGGTTGGTCATGTTCGGAGTGAAGATAACCTTGCTGACATCTTCACTAAGTCGCTGTCAAAGGGGCCTTTCCAGCGGCTTCGAGGTCTGCTTGGGTTGATCACCACTTCTCATTTCAAGGGGGAGTGTTGAATTTGGTGAAGTGGAAGTGGGGGTGATCGGCAGTCCGGGCGACCTGGGCGGTCTGACCGCGCGGACTGGGCTCAGTCCGGCGGGTAGTTGGGTGGCGACCTGGGTAGCTAGTTGCGAGCTGGGTTGGTGTCCGCAGAGTCCGCTGTGACCGGGCGGTTTGCCTGTGGTCGTGGACTGGTGGTTGCGGACAGGTGTTGGTTCGTCTCTTCGGCAAACCGGTTTTGTACTCGGCTTGTGGCTCTTGTGTCTCGGCTAGTCCTGCGTTGCTTCGGCGGACTGGGCGGACTGCCATGTGCAGGTCGCTTCTTGCCTGAACCTGGCGGGTTGGTTGACCCTGAGCGGGCGGACTCGGCGAGATGACATTGCTAGTTGCGACATAGGGGCGGTGTCTCTATCTCATAGGGTGGTGACCTCACTCCTCACCCGGCCTATAAATAGGACCCCCCCGGTGCCTCATTTGGAGAGCAGAGTGAACAGTAAGTTGGGCTTGAGTGTAGGCTGCGGACTCATTTTTGTATCCGCGCGGGCTGTTTGCTTAACCGGTTTCTGTGTGCAGGTGGCGCGGCTAGCAGTGTCAAACCAGGAGTTTGGTTCTGACCGCTGGAGTTAGCGGGCTGCATTGGCGGTTATCAGCATCAGTTTCTCAAGTTTCTTCTCTGTCCGCTCGACCTCGCGGTCTTGGCGGATAGACGGCTTGTTCCTCTGTTCAGCAGCAGTTAGGCGAATAACGGGTTGTCCGCGCGACCTCGCGGTCTTCGCGGACTCCTCGTTGTTGTTCGGCTTCAGCAGTTTGGCTGGGTGTGAACTGGGCGAGCTCGGCGGTTTCGGCGGTCTCGACGGTTTCGGCGGTCTCAGTGTTCTATCCGCCCGGCTTGTTTTTTCTGTTTTTTCATACTGGCGAAATCATGTCTCGCCACGTATGCCTCGCCTTGTAAAGAAGTTGAATAAAATTTGATCTGCTTGCTTCTGTCTGTGTGTTTGGTTATCTAAGTTGCTTCCTACTTTCCGCGGTTCAAGTTGTGATCTGGGTAGTGCCGAAGATATTAATTTGGTGTTTGGGCTACCTTGTTGATCAACTTGAGAAAATTCAACATGTACTTGTCCTACCGCTCGGAAAAGCCACATCACATCTCCCAAGCAGAGCTGGCTTCTGATTTTCCAATCAGACTTGCTTCCAATTTCTTCCTTCCAGAAAAGAGGTTGCCTGTGTCTCAATAAGCCCAAATTAATTTTATGCTTCTGTTTTCTTATAATTTGTTGATTTCCATTCGTTATTCATACTGTAAGCATGAAGCATGATATGGTTATTCAATGTTTAAGCTTTTGTGAATGATTCAAGCACCAGAGTTAGTCACCAAAAATGATTTTTGCAGATTAAATCTTCAATGATTTATGCTGAATTTATGTAGACTCTTCGTTTGATCCAAGCCTTTACTATCCAATCTTAAAATCTTGTTCATTTTTTGTTTCAAGTTTCAGCAGGTGGGAGATTTCAACAATTATTTTTTAGTCCAACTTTATTAAGCCTGGCCTACAACTCCATTTGCAGCATTCTATTTGCTTCACTCCTTTTTTTAGTACTGCTGCTCTCCCAAATGGGCCCTTAATTATGAACAAGTTCTTCCACTACCATTGTCAGGTGTTGAACACAATACGCTGATTCCTGGATAATTTTTGGCAGCTCTTCTACTCTAGTTATAATAAAAATAAAATTGCATCATATTTCTCTAAAAAAACACAGACTAAAGCATCTATTTCTACTTAATATTTGAGAAAAAAACAACAAGATAGATTCCCTCAAAAGATTTAATATTCCAATTCCCGTGAACTCTAAAACTTCAAAGCAAATGATTCAAGGTAAGCGAATCTTTGAAATTGACCACTTAATCCCTACTAAACATCATTTTTCTATACTCTACCCCAAAGCTTTAAAATTTTATTTTAGCACTTAAAATTATAAGTTAATATCAAACTTGATGGTCACATCTCTTTCTCTATTTTTATAACAGCACTTTGCATCAATCCAATAACTGTCCCAAAATCTTTGTTGGTACCAAATTTGACTCCAATATTAATTAAAGTAAATTCTACTGTCTCAAAAGTATATTTCATATAATCATTTCTACCATTATCTCATATATATAACATATCTTCAAAATTTTGTGTTAGAAAGAACAAAAACTTCAGGAAGTGATCAACCTCTCTTTTTTAAACTTTATCTCTAGAACAAAAAAAGCTAAAAATTGGATAAAATACCATTGATTTAAATGTTCATATAAAGAATCGCAACTCATAGGAAGAGCCTGCATGGAAAAGGATAGATTAGGAATGAAAATAAACCTAATGTTGACGGAGAGAATGAAAAGTATTATTTCATAAAGAGAGTTTCCCTCCTATATATGAGGGGAATACAATCGAGAAAAAAGCCATAAAAATATTGGTAAATCTAACACTCCCCCTCAAGTTGGGTGTGATATTATGCATGCCCAACTTGCGCATAATTTTTTCGAAGGCGGTCTAACTTAAACCCTTGGTGAGAACATCCGCAAGCTGCTGATCTGAGGGAACAAATGGTGTGCTCACAACTCTTTTTATATTTTCTTTGATGAAGTGACGATCAACCTCAACATGTTTTGTGCGGTCATGTTGGACTGGATTGTGAGCCATGCTGATTGCGGCTTTGCTATCGCTGTAGAGTCTTATGGGGTCTTTATTACCCATACCAAGATCATTCAACAAGGATTTAATCCACATTCCTTCGCAGATCCCATGATCCATCGCCTCAGGTAGGAAGGTAGGGAAGAGCGGCCAAGAATCTGAACACTGATGGTATCAAGGTCACGATGGAGACCATGAAGAAACTTAAAGATCCGGTTGCGTTCCTCCTGGGCACGAACTAGCACCTCATCCTCAGGAGAGACAAGAGTAAGCGCGTCGAAATTATCATACTCTTGATAAAGTTGGGTAAACTTCAAGTAATAGGCAGCGGGGGGACGATCCCCTTGGCGTAAAAGAAAAATTCGTCATCGCAGCTGAAAGATCTGAGCCGCATTACCTCGACATGAATAAGTAATCTTGACACGCTTTCAAATATCAACTGCAGTATCCAGGAAGAGATAATTGCGGGCAATATACTCCTGCATGGAGTTGGTAAGCCAAGACATAACCAAAGAGTTGTCGGAATCCCATTGTGGCCAATCGGGAGTGGTAAGCGAAGGTGCTCTGGTAGTACCACTGAGGTAGCCAAACAAACGACAGCTCTTGAAGGTCAAAGTGACACGTGCGGAGAAGGGTTGGGTGTGCTGGGCCGCGACCCATGTTGTGGGCTCGACCGACGGGATTAGGCCCGTGAATGAGCGGTCCATAACAGTATGCTGGAAACTAGAGTAGGTGAAACTGAAGATGGCGAGGCCCTCCTAGGAAGCCTAGGGATAAGACTATTCTTCTAAGGAAGAAGAACACTCTTTCGCCCATGGTGATCAAAGGAGTGTGAGTTCCTCACCCCATCATGCATAACACGTCCATCGTACTGTCATGCTCGACCTAACAGGATATGACAAACATCAATGGGTGCAACATCACACGAAACAGAATCCTGATACATATCCCATAAAGAGAACTCCACAAGACATCGATGAGTAAGGGGCATAGTCAGGTGACTATTAACCCAAGATAAGTGGTAGAGCTGCTACAAGGCGCGTGTCTCAAGTCCTAGCGTCTCAACCATACGTCGGGAAACAAAATTTTCCATGCTACCACTATCAATGATAATGGAACAAAATTGTCTCTGAATGCTCGCAGTAGCACGGAATATCATTCCTTCAAAAATCATGCTAAGCGGACTCGCTGGGGAAAACCAAACTATAGCGAAGGACACAAATTAAGTGCTTAGCTTTTTCTCTTTCGACCTCAATAATGCTATCAGACTCGGGCTCAGGCTCAGGTTTTGAGTTACTAAGAAATACTCCATATTTAGGTTTATGCCCATCAGTGGACTCAGTAATTGCGACGAAGTGGCATCGCGGACATTCAAAAGATTTGTGCCCAGGCTCCATACACTGGAAGCATCAAAATACTCCAGTGGTGGGTTTGGATCCCATAGGCTCCTTACCCCGGGAGGGGCTAGTGGGATGAGCTGGGGCCCCAGTAGTGACATGGGGAGGGGGATCAGAATTCCTAGAGGTGGATACAGTGGTGCTGGTGCTCGAGGAAGGCCTCTCAATAGAACTATGTTCTTATGTCCTCTTCTGAAGTGTGGCCTCTTGATGCAACCTGAAGTGTTGTCTTGTTGCACTTTTAGATTTCATTAAAATCAACCATGTGAAGCAAGAAAATTTATCTACCATTGTTAAAAAAATCCATGACTGTGAATAGAGAAGGTAGAACAAGGTTCCCATATATCTATATGTAATAAATCAAAAATTTGTTGAAAAACAGAACTTCTAGAAGTATGGCAGTTTCTTTTGTCTTGCAAAATGACAAACATCACAAGGAGAAGAATTAGAAATTGAAATAGAAGGTATTTGTTTGGACAAAATACTAAGAGTAGAATCTGAAGTATGGCCTAATCTATTGCGCCAAATAACAGGAGAAACATTTGTAGAACTATGAACATTGCAGGTAGTTGGAGCCATTCGTTGAAAAGCCAAGATGAAGAGACCATTTTGTTGTTTAACTAAGCCAATCACCCTGTTCGTGGAAATCTGTTTGATATGAAAAAAATTAATGTGAAAAGCAAGAAAACAATGAAGAGTTTTCATGAGTTTTGTAACGGAGATTAGATTGACATGAAAACAAGGAACCTATAAAACATCCAAGAGAATGAGAGATGAAGAGAGGTTGACGGTGCCAGAAATATTTGCTTTAGTGTGGGAACCATTTGACATGGTAATGGAAATGGGATTAATGTGATGATAAGAGGAAAAACTAGCATGATTATATGTGATGTGATCAGTGGCTCCGATATTAATTAGCCGTTGGGAACCATATCTACCCGGAGAGAAGGATTCAGCATTCAGAGTATTGATGTGAATCATATACAACATTGCTAGAGCTGGGTTTGCTAGAGTATTGTTGAATCCCATTATATTGTTCTTGAGTGAAAGTATTGCTGATATCAATACTGTTCTGTACTGGTGATTCTGAGATGATGGTTATGTATTGTCGTGAATCAATATTATTCTGAGATGTCGGTTCATTCAAAGAGAGATCAAACCCAAATGTAGTAATATTAATACTCTTATCATTCTTATTATTGTCGCGATGGAAAACCATGAAGAAAAAACAGGAATCAACAATATGATTTGTTTTCCCACAATGAGTACAAAGTCGGTTGACGAAATTGCCTTCTCCAATGCTGCCAGTATGATTTTTGCTTCCTCATCCTCTTCCTTTGCTAAAAGTGGTCTTTTTGATTCCAACTACCAGGGGCAGGAGTAAATCGTTCTGTATTTGTTGCAAATGTTTGCACATCTGTTGTAGGAGTTGCTAAATTTGGATGAAATTGATCTTGGTCCCTATAATCTTGTATTCCCTATAAGCTCGAACACTTACAAATAGGCAATGGTTTGAGCATTTCTAATTCATCCCATAAACCCTTTAATTTGGTAAAATATTTAGAAACCGAGAGATCCCCTTAATGAAAACGGAAAGTGTCTTCTTGTAGATCTGAAATGTGAAAAATATCGCCCTGAGAAAAGCGATCTTGAGATCATTCCATACCTCAAAAGCATATCAATCCAGAGAATGGACTGTAGAATTGCGTCTGAAATTGACTTATGTAGCCAAGAAAGAACCATGGTATTGCATCGTTCCCATGGCGCATAGACGAATGCTGCCATCAACGAAACGAATTTCTTTCTAGGAAAGCAGAGCAACTTTAATGGCACGGACCCAGGAATGATAATTACGGTCATTTAAGGGAGGAGAGACCAAAACTAAAGAAGGTTTTTCATTTGCATGAAGCTAAAAGGATTTGCAGGATTGGTAAGATAATATGAAGTATAATTGATTAAACTTGCCATTGAAAAGCTACAGAAAGAAGACGATTCTGGGAAACTGAGTAATTTAGGCTCTATTTGTTTGGGCGTTTCGCTGCTCCGTTTTGGGCAAACGCCGCCGAAAGGAGGGTAAATAAATGAACCTCCGGCGGCGTTTGCTCCGTTTCCACCCGCCCGTCTTGAGAAACGCCCCAAAAAGCTCCGTTTGGAGCAGCCACCTCCCCCCTCCGATTCGAACACTCCGTTTCCACCCGCCGAATCGACCCGCCACCACCGAACCAAATGAAGCCTTACTCTGATACCATCTTATGATAAAAAAGTATTAAAATAGAATACATAATCTTATTCATAATCAGTATATTTATTACATCTCAAAGAGGGAGCCTAAAGGCATATATATACTGAAATACATATCCGTTAAATAACAGAAAATAAAAGACACTTTGCGGTTACATCAACAACCACAACAACACTTAAGTCTTTATCCCACTATAGTGGGGTCGGCTATATGGATCTTTTGTCGCCATTATGCCCTATCTTTTGTCATAATCTCACTAATGCCTAAGTACATAATGTCTTTCCTTATAGTTTCATTCCAAGTCTTTATTGGTCTACCCCTCCCTCGTTTAACATGCCTAGTGACTAGACTCTCACAACGCCTAACAGGTGCCTCTAATGGTCTTCTTTGTATGCGTCCAAACGATCTTAGACGAGCTTCTCACATCTTCTCTGCAATGGGTGCTACTCCTGTCTTATCCCTGATACTTTCATTCCTAATTTTATCCATGTACAACTCAGTGTTCGCCGAGTGGGACCTCCAGGCAGGCGAGACAGGCGGGCGAGCGGGCCAGGACAGATTTTCTGTCACAATCTTCTAAGGCGTTGAGTGAAGCTCGCCCTGTCGACGCCATCTTCTAAGGCGTTGAGTGAAGCTTGCCCTGTCGACGTCATCTTCTAAGGCGTTGAGTGAAGCTCGCTCTATCGACGCTTTCTGAACTTAGCCAGATTTCTTCTCAATTTCTCTGGCTTTGACAGTTCCTCTGGGTCCGCCAGGCAGGCAGGCGAGCCGCGCGAGCCAGCTTGACCAGCCCGGCTCGCGCTCGCCTCAGTGACCACTTGGCCGAGATCGCTGGTCTGCCTCCGCGCGAGGGGTAGGCGAGTCGCAGGAGCCCGGCTCGCGCTCGCATAAAAAGAGGGGCGAGTCGCGATAGCCAGGCCGCGCCCGCCCAGTTGAGTGGTGAGCTGGCCCCGATTTCACCCTATGAGTGAGGTGTGGGTATCATGTGGTTAAACATAATTTGATCTGCCAAATGTGGTTAGGTCTGCATTAAGCCCTTCAGAACAGCGGAGTTACGCTATTTGCTGGTCAGGTTCTAAAAATTATAAATAGGCCCAAGGGGGTATCTCAGAAGGCAAACTTTCCAGTTCTCTCACTCTCTTGTCTTTTAGCGCTTTTTGAGGTACCCTTAGCTCAGCACAGGCTAAGGAGGGGAAGCGCTCTAAGATTTTCCGGGTGTGTAGTGGGACCTTCGTGCTAGAGCCTTGGGTCAGTTCCCCGTTCTAAGTCTTCGGTCAGCCAAACTTGATAGGCAAAGTAAGTGTGAGGTCACCCCTTCCCCAAGGGTTCGGACTCCACAAGAAGCCGGTTTCCGGTTTCAACAATCCAATCTCGTGTGTCCACACATCCATTTTTTCCTACTCCTGTCTTAGACGAGCTTGCAGTTACATCATTCAAAATAAAATAAGTAGAACCTAACTAAGGCTCCGTTTGATAACTCGGCGGGGCACCAGTCCGACGGGAATGATCCGGCGGGAAGCTGTTTGACAAATTTTTTCAAGCTCCCTTTGAAAACGACCGGCGTGAAAGGGTGCCAGCCCGGCGTTTTGCGGCTGGCCTCGCGAGCACCATTCACCGTCCACGCCGTCCGTTTCCTCTCTCCTCCCCGGAGTGGCTCTTGGCTGGATTGTCATACAGAGCCTAAACCTTTGCTTTAGACGTTAAGAGCAAGCGCAAATTTTACGAACACAATCATGCGAAAGCTGACCGAGGATTCACCAACGCACGTAGGAGAACATTTTGATGTAGAAGAATTATGAATTAACTGTTCCACCGACATGCAATTAGAGAAATAAAAATATGATGACAAAGAAGATTTTCAAATTGACATACACATAAAAATTATACTAGCAAGTTATGGGCAGAGAGAAAGTGGTATATCCATAGGTGCATAAGTGTGGAGAGGAAATGATAACATTAGGCTCTGGATGTGGAGGGGAATGAACCGGGGAGTGACTTGAGGAAGAGTGGAAGGACTAGTTAGAGGCAAATGGGGAATGAAGTGACTGGACGGCCACCGACTAGCAGCTAGAAGCTTGAAGCCGTCAAAAATTGGCTAAGAATGTGATTTCGGAGGTCACCGGACCCTTAGGAGTCGATGTTGAGGCTGGGCGAGCAGGAAGTAGGTTCGGGTGTAGGGCTCGATTGCTGGAGGGCGCAAAACTGCATAAAAACTTTCAAGTGGTCGGCTGCAGGTTTAGATTTTGATAAATGTTGAATGAGGTTTAAATGGAGATAAATAAGGTGTTAATTTTGGCGCTTGATGTTCAAACTAAACGATGAAATGGCTTTAGATATTCTCCATCAAAATAATAATTCTGAAAATAAAATATAAATGTAAATATAATATCAGAATTATGATTTTTAAAAAATAATATAAGCACTTAATTTAAATATTCTTTATATATATTTTGGCTTTCCCTAAGTATCATTTAATCCAATTTGACGTACCTTCTCATTCAGGATTTTATTGGTCGGTCACGCCAATAAGCTGAACTAGCGTGCGTGAATGACATGCGCGATAAAAAGATACATACACTAATAACGTGCGGGAAAAATTAAACATAAACATGCCTGTTGAAAAAGCTCCGACCTTGTATAAACAGTTTGTGTGTGTAAATACAATGAGAGAATACATATATATAGGAGAGAAAAGGAGAGAAGAAATCCTATACAAGAAGTGGGACTAAAGAGAGAAAGACGAAAAAACAATACAACATGGGCTCAATAATGTGCCCCTTACATGTGCTTTTCTAACACTCCCCCGCAAGCTGGAGTGTACAAATCGTATGCACCAAGCTTGGACAAGCACTGATAGAAGAGGGTACTTGACAGAGCCTTCATGAGGATATCCGCAACTTGTTCTGTCCCTGGAACATGCTTCAGGTCGATCTTCTTCATTTGAACCTTTTCTCTGATGAAGTGACAATCAACTTCAATGTGCTTTGTTCTCTCGTGGAAGATCGGGTTCTTGGCTATGTGTATAGCAGCTTGGCTGTCACAGAGGAGAAGAGCTGGGGAAGGGAGCCTTACACCCAGATCGGTAAGGAGCCTTTCAAGCCAAGTTAGTTCTGAAACTACCGAAGCCATTGCCCGGTATTCTGCCTCAGCTGACGATCGAGCAACAACCGCTTGTTTCTTACTTCGCCAAGTAATCAGATGGCCTCCAAAGTATGTGCAAAAACCACTAGTTGATCGCCGATCATCAAGATCTCTAGCATAATCAGCATCAGAATACGCTATTAATGTTGGAGCAGAAGATAAGGTTTTATAAACCAATCCTTGACCAGGAGCCGTTTTGAGATATCTGAGAATGCGTTCAACGGCCTGAAGATGAGATCTTCGAGGGGAATGCATATACCGGTAACAATACCAACAGCGAAAGAAATATCTTGTCTGGTAACCGTGAGATAGATTAATTTTCCCACTAGTCGTCGATAGTATTCTGGGTTCTCGAGTAAGAGATCGGAGTCTGATGCCTTAGCGCATAACTTGTGATTAACATCCATCGGGATATTAATTGGCTTACAACCTGAATACCCCGCATCATGAAGGAGGTCGAGGCAATACTTTCGCTTGGAGAGGACTAGGCCATCTGGCCGTCTAGCAATCTCAAGACCCAGAAAGTACCGAAGGGGCCCTAGATCCTTTGTTTGAAAAACAGTGCCTAGATGTTGTTTGACCTCCTGTATTCTTTTGGAGTCATCTCCTGTAATAATGATATCGTCAACATAGACTAATAGAAGAACCGTTCCCGTTGTCCGGTGACGAGTGAACAATGAAAAATCTGCCGAGCTGCGAGTGAAACCAACTTCCCGAAGAGACTTACTGAACTTGTCAAACCATGCTCGTGGGGATTGTTTGAGGCCATACAGAGCCTTCTGAAGGCGACATACCTGAGGCTCCCCCGTGGTCTCAAACCCGAGAGGTTGCTGCATATAGACTGTTTCCTGGAGGTCGCCATTCAAAAATGCATTCTTAATATCCAGTTGCAGTAAGGGCCACTGGCGATGTACAACGACGGAGATGAGAATCCGAACGGTGTTGAGTTTAGCTACTGGCGAGAAAGTTTCTTCATAGTCCAACCCCTGCTGTTGTGTGAAATCCCGGGCGACCAGTCGAGCTTTCAACCGATCAATCGTTCCATCAGCAGCATGTTTGACGACAAATACCCACTTACACCCAACCGGTATCTGACCCGGAGGAACCCAACCGGTATCTGACCCGGAGGAAGTGGTACAAGAGTCCAGATTTGGTTGGCCCACAGAGCAGCCATTTCCTCCTCCATTGCGGCGCACCAGCCAGGATGTCGTAGGGCCTCCTGCACAGTGTTAGGAACCGAAATGGAGGAAAGAGAAGTAGCAAAAGTGTGTAGCTGGGGAGAAAGGCAATGTAAGGAGACATAATTCGCTAGAGGATGAGCAGTAGAGGCAGATACCTGATCAGCAGGGCGCGGAGTAGCCGAAGTCGAGGCCGAATGCAGAGGGGCAACAAAAGGAGGAGGTTGGCGGCGAGTGTAAACACGGATAACTGGGGGCTTGGAGGGAGCAGGAGAAGGGTCGGAAGGAACCGGGAGAAGAGGCGTAGTAGCGGGAATGACCGGGCGAGAGAGGAGTGGTGGGGGGGATGGCAGCGGGGAAGGAGTGTCTAGAGCAGAGGAGAAGAAAGGGTGATACTCCCAGAAGGTAACATTAGCGGAGTTGGTGACCTTCCGGGTAGCAGGAGAGTAACAAACGTAGCCCTTCTGAGTACGAGAGTAGCCGACGAAAATATGTTTGGCTGCCCGGGGATCCAGTTTATCCGATGACGGACCGAGAAGGTGGACGAAGCATGTGCAGCCAAAGACCCTGGGCGTTAGGGGGAAGGCTGAGGCTGAGGGAAATAGGAGATTGAACGGAGTAACATAGTTGAAGATCGAGGAAGGGAGACGGTTGATGAGGAAACAGGCGGTGGAGACCGCAAAGTTCCAGTAGATTTTTGGAACATGCATTTGAAGCATGAGAGAGCGGGCGACGTTAAGGAGGTGGCGGTTCTTGCGTTCAACAATGTCATTTTGTTGGGGTGTGTAGGCACAGGAGGTTTGATGGATAATACCGAACTCAGCACAAAGATGGGCAAAGTCGTTGCTTGAGTACTCGCGAGCATTATCGGTGCGCAATGTTTTAATGGTTGTGGAGAATTGCGTTTGAATTTCGATGATAAAGTTACGAAACACGCGAGGAAGTTCAGAGCGGTCACGAAATAAGTAAAGCCACGTTGTGCGAGAATAATCATCAATAAAGGTGATAAAATAGCGATAGCCAGATATACTAGTAATTTTGAAAGGACCCCAAACATCGGAGTGCACTAAATCAAAAGGAGCAGAGCTCCGAGTATAATGAGCGGGAAAGGAAGAACGCGGCTGCTTGCCGTACACACAAGAATCACACTGAAATACAGGTAGAGATACATCAGGAAGCGCCTTCTGGAGGACGGGCAGAAGGGCATGCCCAAGACGACGGTGCCAATTTTCGGAGGAAACGGAGGAGAGGATGGTCAGAGAGGTGTCGAGAAGGTAGAGCCCGTTTTGCAGTCGACCCTTACCAATGGTATTCCGCGTCTGCTGATCCTGTATCAAAAAAGAAGACGGAGTGAATATGACAGAGCAATTCATATCATGAGTAAGACGACCAATAGAAAACAAGTTAAATGGGGAGCTCAGAACATAAAGAGCCGAGCGAAGAGAGATGGATGAGTCGAGGGAGATGTCGGCGCAACCAGAGACCAGAACAATCGCCCCATTAACAACCGTTATAGACTTCGGATGAGGAGCATCCGAGTAGTGGGGAGGCTTCATCGAAGTGATGTGATGAGTGTCACCTGAGTCCAAGATCCAATGCGGACTGGAGGAAAAACAAACACTACCTGTAGTGGAGGTGGAGACAACATAAGCCGAAGGAGGGCTAAGGAGCCCCTGGAGGCGCTGTAGCTGGAGGCGAACGACCTCAAGGTCGGTACCAGTGGTGGAGGAGTCGGCAGTAGCAACAGTCGCAGTCGGGCGAGGAGGGTTTTCTTGTAGCAGACTGCCTCAGTGTGACCGTCCCGCCCGCAATACGAGCACTTTGGGCGGGCACGACCCCCACGTCCCCGTCCGCGAGAGCCGGAGCATTCTCCGCGAGTAGGAGGCGGGGAGGAAAGCAAGGGGGAAGGGTCTGCTGAAGAAGCGTCGGAGAGGACGAGCCAGGAGTATCCAGGGGCGGTGGCACGCGAAGGAGCATCGAGCACACAACAGAAAGAGACAGTAGGAGCGGAAGCAAGGACCTGAGCCCGGATACTCTGAAGATGTGGCGGAACACGAGCTATCATCATAGCAACGCAGACGACTTCCTTTTGGGCCCGTTGTGCATCAAGATCAGTAGTAGCTGGCTGATGCTGGATCCAGGCTTCTGCAAGAGTCTTGACCCGAGCGACAAACGACGTCATGTCCGCCGCCCCTCCAGCATCGAGAGTTTGAAGGTTGGTAATAATATCATAGAGATGTTGCAGGTTATCCTTGCCGGAGTATAAGGAGTGCAGCTCCGTCCACATAACGTTGGTGGTCTCATGGTACATAACCATTTGGTAGGGCTCACTGTCCAGGGAATTAAGAAGCCATGTCTGAACGCGACCGTCATTACGCATCCGGTCGTCAGTAAGAGGAGACGGAGGTCCCCGAGTGAGGTGAAGAGCAAGACCTTTGGCCTGTAGAACACGGCAAACCGAGTGCACCCAGGGGACGAAGTTCTTCTTGCTGGAGAGGGATATTGTAGTAATCCGCAGTTCATCGCGGAGCTCGGGAGGAGGTGTCATGCGGTAAACAGAGGTGTTAGCCGCCTGATCGGCAGAATCCACAGAAGAACCCATGAACGGCTGAAGTAGCTGCTGCGGTAAGAAGAGGAAACCGCTGCAAGGGAGCAGGCGGGAAGACTGTCCGCGCACGACAAGCCCGCACGGTTAGAAGAGTTCGCGGCGGGTAGTCACAGCTACACGGACAGGCGAGAAGGAAAGGGAGGCCGCGACCAGAGTGCGGAAGAATAGTCCGCACGGCCACAGTGCCAAGGCAAGCGACCAGAGAAAGGGAGAGAACGGCAAGGCCGCAGTGGGAAGAGCGAGAGAGGACCGCGACCAAAATGCAGGGAGGCAACAGTCCGCACGGTCACGCCAGACACCAACGAGTAGACAGATCGCGACCAAGATGCGGACAAGATAAAAATCCGCATGGTCTGGGTGAACACAGCAACGGTCAGAGAACGGGAAGCCGCGAGTAGACTTCGAGCGGCAAGAGGAGAGGAGAAAAACAGCTGCGGAGAAGAGCAGTCCGCAAGCAAGGAAGAAGAACCCGCAGCAGGAAAAATTGAACCCGCAGCGGGTAGAAGATTACAAGAAAAAGGAGGCAGAGGCCGCGAGAAGAGAGCAAGGGCCAGGAGTACCCACAGTGAATAAGGCAGAGGTTGCATCGAGAAGGCGAGGTCCGCGAGAAGAGATTCGCGAGCAGATAGGAGAGGAGACCGTAGAGCAGAGCGCAAGCAGCAGAGCTTGCAGAGGACAGGAGAAGAGTCCGCAGCGGACAGAAGAGAAGAAGGCCCCACGAAGCAGAGAGAAGGTGGCTATAAGAAGCCTAACGAGGGTGGAACCACGGAGAAGGAGAGGAGAAGCGGATTGCAGAGATGCAAACCGCAGAGCCTGTGCGGAGAAGAGCAAGAGCGGACAGGAGACCGGAGCGGAAAGCCTTCCAGTCCGCAGGAGCCGAGGTCGCGGATAGACGCGGGTAGGAGAAGGAGGCCGCAGAGAGAACTGCGGACCGGGAAGGGTGCGGGCTGGGCTGTTAGAAACGGGGAAACCGCAGGTGACGGACCGCTCCCTCTGATACCATGTTGAGAAAGCTCCGACCTTGTATAAACAGTTTGTGTGTGTAAATACAATGAGAGAATACATATATATAGGAGAGAAAAGGAGAGAAGAAATCCTATACAAGAAGTGGGACTAAAGAGAGAAAGAGGGAAAAGCAATACAACATGGGCTCAATAATGGGCCCCTTACATGAGCTTTTCTAACAATGCCCATAGATGTGTGCTACAAAAATGAAATTGTGATAAAAGTAAAATATATTGTGACTCAGGTTGCATCATGTTCCCAACAATTTCTTCCGCTAGTCGGCGACCTTAACCCCCATTGGAAGATCAGGTAATCTCTTCATAACTAGTTTCCTTCTTTCTTCTAGGTTTAGGGTTAATTGTTGAAGAGTCCCTTGATTTATGGTTTAATTTAAATATTCTTTATATATATATTTAGGCTTTTCCTAATTATCATTTAGTCTAATTTGACGTACCTTCTCATTCAGGATTTTATTTGTCGGTCACAACAATAAGCTGAACTAGTGTGCGTGAATGACATGCGCGATAAAAAGATACGTACACTAATAACTTGCGGGAAAAATTAAACATAAACATGTCAATAGATGTGCGCTACAAAAATAAAATTGTGATAAAAGTAAAATATTTGTGACTCAGGTTGCATCATGTTCCCAACTATTTCTTCCGCTAGTCGGCGACCTTAACCCCGTCAGACGATCAGGTAATCTCTTCATAACTAGTTTTCCTTCTTTCTCCTAGGTTTAGGGTTAATTGTCGAAGAGTCCCTTGATTTACGGTTTTGTTTTCTCAGATCTAGGCTTTTTTTCGGTTGTTCAAGAGAATCCTTTTATTTATGGTTTTGTTTTATCAGATCTAGGATCCCTTGATTTTTAGTTCTCCATGATGAACTTGTGAATTCATTAAAACATATTGCTTTATACGTACTTGTGCTAGATACCTACGAGAGTTTACGAAACCAAAATCAACTATCGACATGCCGTCACCCACTGATATCCGATTAATACTACAAATTTTAAATATGACCACAAATTTTTCAGTTAAAATCAACCACAAAAATCACTTAAATCACGTGTCCCTAGTAGGAAGAAAAAGTCTAGGGACCGAATCATTTCTTCTACTACGACTTAGTCTAGAAAGTCTGGAATCAAACTCACTCATAATTGTAGGGTAGTGAGGTGAACTAAAAGTGCGATCACCAAAAACAAAATCTATATAAGGTGAACCAAATGT
This sequence comes from Platanthera zijinensis, assembly GCA_039513925.1. Lineage (NCBI taxonomy): Eukaryota > Viridiplantae > Streptophyta > Magnoliopsida > Asparagales > Orchidaceae > Platanthera > Platanthera zijinensis. The sequence goes on along the minus strand of CM077093.1, from coordinate 171,831,455 downwards.
GTGATCGTCAAAAGTGTGAGCAACATCCAAGATGAATGAATCACTAGAGTCAAGTGCTTCTTCCTGCAGTGGGGGTCCAGACAGAAGTGTAGCACTAAATAATAGAGGTATGCTGGAAACTAGAGTAGGTGAAACAGAAGATGGCGAGGCCCTCCTAGGAAGCCTAGGGATAAGACTATTCTTCTGGGGAAGAAGAACACTCTTTCGCCCATGGTGATCAAAGGAGTGTGAGTTCCTTACCCCATCATGCTTAACACGTCTATCGTACTGCCATGCTCGACCTAACAGGATATGACAAACATCAATGTGTGCAACATCACACGAAACAGACCTGATACATATCCCATATAGAGAACTCCATAAGACATCGATGAGTAAGGGGCATAGTCATGTGACTATTAACCCCAGATAAGTGGTAGAGCCGCTACAAAGGGTGTGTCTCGAGTCCTAACGTCTCAACCATACGTTGGGAAACAAAATTTTCCATGCTATCGCTATCAATGATAATGGAACAAAATCGTCTCTGAATGCTCGCAGTAGTGCAGAATATCATTCCTTCGAAAATCATGCCGAGCGGTCTCGCTGGGGGAAACTAAACTATAGCGAAAGACACAAATTAAGTGCTTGGCTTTCTCTCTTTCGACCTCATTAACGCTATCAGACTCGGGCTCGGGCTTAGGTTTGGAGTCACTAAGAAATACTCCATATTTAGGTTCATGTCCATCAGTGGACTCAGTAATTGCGATGAAGTGACGTCGCGGGCATTCAGAAGATTTGTCCCCAGCCTTCATACACTTGAAGCATCAGAATACTCCAGTGGTGGGTTTGGATCCCATGGGCTCCTTACCCCAGGAGGGGCTAGTGAAAGGAGTTGGGGTCCCAGTAGTGACATGGGGAGGGGGATCAGAATTTCTAAAGATGGATACTGTGGTGGTGGTGCTCAAGGAAGGCCTCTCAGTAGACCTATGTCCTCTTCTGAAGTGTGGCCTCTTGATGCAACCTGATTTGCAACCTGAAGTGTTGTCTTGTTTCACTTTTAGATTTCATTAAAATCAACCATGTGAAGTAAGAAAAATTATCTACCATTGTTAAAAAAATCGATGACCTTGAATAGAGAAGGTAGAACCAGGTTCCCATATACCTGTAATAAATCAAAAATTTGTTGAAAAACAGAACTGCTAGAAGTATGGCAGTTTCTTTTGTCTTGCAAATTGACAAACATCACAAGGAGAAGAACTAGAAATTGAAATAGAAGGTATTTGTTTGGAAAAAATACTAAGAGTAGAATCTGAAGTATGGCCAAATCTATTGCGCCAAATAACAGGAGAAACATGTTATGTAGAACTATGAACATTGCAGGTAGTTGGAGCCATTCGTTGAAAAGCCAAGATGAAGAGACCATTTTGTTGTTTAACTAAGCAATCATCCTGTTGGTGGAAATCTGTTTGATATGGAAAAAATTATTGTGAAAAGCAAGAAAACAATGAAGAGTTTTCTTGAGTTTTGTAATGGAGATTAGATTGACATGAAACAAGGAACTTATAAAACATCCAAGAGAATGAGGGATGAAGAGAGGTTGACAGTGCCAGAAATATTTGCTTTAGTGTGGCAACCATTTGACATGGTAATGGAAGCGGGATTAATGTGATGATAAGAGGAAAAACTAGCATGATTATATGTGATGTGATCAGTGGCTCCGATATAAATGAGCCGTTGGGAACCATATCTACCTGGAGAGAAGGATTCAGCATTCAGAGTATTGACGTGAATCATATTGGAGACAACATTGCTAGAGCTGGGTTTGTGTTGTTGAAGAAGTCCAAGAATCCCATTATATTGTTCTTGAGTGAAAGTATTGCTGATATCAATACTATTCTGTACTGGTGGTTCTCAGATGATGGTTATGTATTGTCGTGAATCAGTATTATTCTGAGATGTCGATTCATTCAAAGAGAGATCAAACCCAAATGTAGTAATATGAATACTCCTATTATTCTTATTATTGTCCCGGTGGAAAACCATGAGGAAAAAAACAGGAATCAACAATATGATTTGTTTTCCCACAATGAGTACAAAGTCGGTTGACGAAATTGCCTCTCCAATGCTACCAGTATGAATTTTTTGCTTCCTCGTCCTCTTCCTTTGCCAAAAGTTGTCTTTTTGATTCCAACTACCAGGGGCAGGAGTAAATCGTTCTGTATTTGTTGCAAATGTTTGCACATCTGTTGGATGAAATTAATCTTGGTCCCTATAATCTTGTATTCCCTATAATCTCGAACACTGACAAATAGGCAATGGTTTGAGCCTTTTTTTAATTCATCCCATAAACCCTTTAATTTGGTAAAATATTTAGAAATCGAGAGATCTCCTTAATGAAAACGGAAAGTGTCTTCTTGTAGATCTGAAATGTGAAAAATATCGCCCTGAGAAAAGCGATCTTGAGATCATTCCATACCTCAAAAGCAAATCAATCCAGAGAATGGACTGTAGAATTGTGTCTGAAATTGACTTATGGAGCCAAGAAAGAACCATGGTATTGCACCATTCCCATGGCGCATAGACGAATGCTGCCATTAACGAAACGAATTTCTTTCTAGGAAAGCAGAGCAACTTTAATGGCACGGACCCAGGAATGATAATTACGGTCATTTAAGGGAGGAGAGACCCAAGCTAAAGAAGATTTTTCATTTGCATGAAGATAAAAAGGATTTGCAGGATTGGTAAGATAATATGAAGTATGATTGATCAAACTTGCCATTGAAAAGCTACAGAAAGAAGACGATTCTTGGAAACTGAGTAATTTACTCTGAGACCATCTTATGATAAAAAAGTATTCAAATAGAATACATAATCTTATTCATAATCGGAATATTTATTACATCTCAAAGAGGGAGCCTAAAGGCATATATATACTGAAATACATATCCGTTAAATAACAGAAAATAAAAGACAGCTTGCAGTTACATCATCATCATCAACAACAACAACAGCAACACTCAAGCCTTTATCCTACTATAGTGGGGTCGGCTATATGGATCTTTTGTCACCATTGTGCCCTATCTTTTGTCATAATCTCACTAATGCCTAAGTACATAATGTCTTTCCTTATAGTTTCATTCCAAGTCTTTATTGGTCTATCCCTCCCTCGTTTAACATGCCTGGTGACTAGACTCTCACAACGCCTAACAGGTGCCTCTAAATGGTATCCTTTGTACGTGTCCAAACCATCTTAGACGAGCTTCTCGCATCTTCTCTGCAATGGGTGCTACTCCTGTCTTATCCCTGATACTTTCATTCCTAATTTTATCCATGTACAACTCAGTGTTCGCCGAGTGGGACCTCCAGGCAGGCGAGACAGGCGGGCGAGCGGGCCAGGACAGATTTTCTGTCACAATCTTCTAAGGCGTTGAGTGAAGCTCGCCCTGTCGACGCCATCTTCTAAGGCGTTGAGTGAAGCTTGCCCTGTCGACGTCATCTTCTAAGGCGTTGAGTGAAGCTCGCTCTATCGACGCTTTCTGAACTTAGCCAGATTTCTTCTCAATTTCTCTGGCTTTGACAGTTCCTCTGGGTCCGCCAGGCAGGCAGGCGAGCCGCGCGAGCCAGCTTGACCAGCCCGGCTCGCGCTCGCCTCAGTGACCACTTGGCCGAGATCGCTGGTCTGCCTCCGCGCGAGGGGTAGGCGAGTCGCAGGAGCCCGGCTCGCGCTCGCATAAAAAGAGGGGCGAGTCGCGATAGCCAGGCCGCGCCCGCCCAGTTGAGTGGTGAGCTGGCCCCGATTTCACCCCATGAGTGAGGTGTGGGTATCATGTGGTTAAACATAATTTGATCTGCCAAATGTGGTTAGGTCTGCATTAAGCCCTTCAGAACAGCGGAGTTACGCTATTTGCTGGCCAAGTTCTAAAAATTATAAATAGACCCAAGAAGGTATCTCAGAAGGCAAACTTTCCAGTTCTCTCACTCTCTTGTCTTTTAGCGCTTTTTGAGGTACCCTTAGCTCAGCACAGGCTAAGGAGGGGAAGCGCTCTAAGATTTTCTGGGTGTGTGGTGGGACCTTCGTGCTAGAGCCTTGGGTCAGTTCCCCGTTCTAAGTCTTCGGTCAGCCAAACTTGATAGACAAAGTAAGTATGAGGTCACCCCTTCCCCAAGGGTTCAGACTCCACAAGAAGCCGGTTTCCGATTTCAACAATCCAATCTCGTGTGTCCACACATCCATTTTTTGCTACTCCTGTCTTAGACGAGCTTGCAGTTACATCATTCAAAATAAAATAAGTAGAACCTAACTAAGGCTCCGTTTGATAACCCGGCGGGGCACCAGTCCGGCGGGAAGCTGTTTGACAAATTTTTTCAAGCTCCCTTTGAAAACTACCGGCGTGAAAGGGTGCCAGCCCGGCGTTTTGCGGCTGGCCTCGCGAGCACCATTCACCGTCCACGCCGTCCGTTTCCTCTCTCCTCCCCGGAGTGGCTCTTGGCTGGATTGTCATACAGAGCCTAAACCTTTGCTTTAGACGTTAAGAGCAAGCGCAAATTTTACGAACACAATCATGCGAAAGCCGACCGAGGATTCACCAACGCACGTAGGAGAACATTTTGATGTAGAAGAATTATGAATTAACTGTTCCACCGACATGCAATTAGAGAAATAAAAATATGATGACAAACAAGATTTTCAAATTGACATACACATAAAAATTATACTAGCAAGTTATGGGCAGAGAGAAAGTGGTATATCCATAGGTGCATAAGTGTGGAGAGGAAATGATAACATTAGGCTCTGGATGTGGAGGGGAATGAACCGGGGAGTGACTTGAGGAAGAGTGGAAGGACTAGTTAGAGGCAAATGGGGAATGAAGTGACTGGACGGGCACCGACTAGCAGCTAGAAGCTTGAAGCCGTCAAAAATTGGCTAAGAATGTGATTTCGGAGGTCACCGGACCCTTAGGAGTCGATGTTGAGGCTGGGCGAGCAGGAAGTAGGTTCGGGTGTAGGGCTCGATTGCTGGAGGGCGCAAAACTGCATAAAAACTTTCAAGTGGTCGGCTGCAGGTTTAGATTTTGATAAATGTTGAATGAGGTTTAAATGGAGATAAATAAGGTGTTAATTTTGGCGCTTGATGTTCAAACTAAACGATGAAATGGCTTTAGATATTCTCCATCAAAATAATAATTCTGAAAATAAAATATAAATGTAAATATAATATCAGAATTATGATTTTTAAAAAATAATATAAGCACTTAATTTAAATATTCTTTATATATATTTTGGCTTTCCCTAATTATCATTTAATCCAATTTGACGTACCTTCTCATTCAGGATTTTATTGGTCGGTCACGCCAATAAGCTGAACTAGTGTGCGTGAATGACATGCGCGATAAAAAGATACATACACTAATAACGTGCGGGAAAAATTAAACATAAACATGCCCATAGATGTGCACTACAAAAATAAAATTGTGATAAAAGTAAAATATGTTGCGAGTCAGGTTGCATCATGTTCCCAACTATTTCTTCCGCTTTTCGGCGACCTTATCCCCGTCGGACGATCAGGTAATCTCTTCATAACTAGTTTTCCTTCTATCTCCTAGGTTTAGGGTTAATTGTCGAGGAGTCCCTTGATTTATGGTTTTGTTTTCTCAGATCTAGGCTTTTTTTCGGTTGTTCAAGAGAATCCTTTTATTTATGGTTTTGTTTTCTCAAATCTAGGATCCCTTGATATTTAGTTCTCCATGATTTTTTTGATTATGCAGTTTTTATAGCTTCATCATGCTTGTGATATATAGATTGATCATTCAATGTTTAGGTTGGAGTACTAATATATTTGGCCTTGGTCAAAGAAAATAAATAATTTTGAGATTGAACTTTTGATGCAAGATAGGAATCCACCTGCTTGGCACCCTGGCGCACCAGGGGTCGTGCCCAGGCGCAACAGGGGTCTCCCCCAAACGCACCTGACGGACTTTGATCAAGGCTGCATCCCGTACTCCCCAACCCATATCCCATCAGTATCCCAAAGGGAGGGTTGTTGAGCATCGGGGATTGAATACCCGACCTTCTAGATAAAGTGAGCTCAGTTGGTGATGAGGACATAATTGAGCTCCTTAGGGGTTTGTTTGGGAGAGGAGCACCCTTTCGATACGCTTCTCGCTAACGCAACGCCTGCGCTCCATGACGTTTGTTTTTCCGCCTTTCGGCGGCGTTTGCACGCGATTCCCCTAACAAAACGGAGAAATGCCCTGTCTGCAAACCTGGCCAACTCCCACTGATGGCGTTCGCTCCCTTATCGGAAGGCTGACGCCGTCCCAAACAAACTCTAAGTTCTGTTTCTATTACTTCTTATTGACAATAATTCTTTCCTTTGAAATATGATGAAATATGTGCCTTCATTTTAAAATTTCTTTATTTATCCTTGATGGGCAGGCTCGTGTTCGGAGATATAAATCATTATTTTCTATTTTTCAATTTGCTTATCATTTGTATTCTTTGAAGAAATTTGTTATATCTCTATGAGAATTCACGAACTATACATAAACTAAATTTTGTTCAAAAGTCATTGAAAAAGTCATTGTTTAATTTTTTTGTTAGATGGAAAATCAAAAGGAAGGAGGCTTATGGTTCATTTGTGAATCAAACGATGTGATGTTCTTCTGTGATTTATGCATCAAAGAGATTGTGCTCAGCAATAGATCAATCATCCATTTTAGTAAAAAAAGCTGAAAAATTTGGTGGCGGCACTTACTTCGAAGAGCGGTCAAACCAGGATATGGTTTCAACGGGCCCAGTCTCACCCAAATCCATGTCCGTTTGCCCTCCAAATTGGACACTAGTGTGCCCATGAGCACAAGCTACGTCGCGCCCCTCCATACGGGCAGGCACCGCCAAGCACGCAAGGGATACACGCGACATACAAAGCGCAAAGTGTTGTGGTTAGATGTCTTCGGGAAATATACATTTAGATGTCCTAGGAAAGTAGATCGTAGGATTTATGATCGACTTGTGTTTTTAAAATTGAAATATAGGTATGCTAACGAGAAAAACAATGAAAGCAGTGAATATGATGATTAGGAGAATGATAAATATATTATTACTGCAAGAGACTAAATGAGTGGGTGATAAAACTAATTTTCTAGACAATTCAGATTTTTAAATATGGTACACATGAAAAAATATAACAAACAATAGAGTATGTATTATTGTGGATACTACTTGGAGGAATGAAGTTGTTAGGATAAGTAGAAAAGATGATAGAACCTTAGCTCTTAAATTAGTCATAGGAAAATAAACTATTGGTTGATTGCATGCTTCTTGTTTACATTAATTTATCCTACTGACAGAATTGAAAGGTGATGAAAGAAGATTTATTTTTCTCTTTACACATAGTTTGGGGATAAAGACTTGAGTGTTGTTGTTATTGTTGTAGTGGGTTAATTTGTCCTACTTACAGAATTGATAGGTGATGAAAGAAGATTTATTTTTCTCTTTACACATAGTTTGGGGATAAAGGATTGAGTGTTGTTGTTGTTGTAGTGTTGTTGTTACACATAGTTTGGGGTCAACCCTTGAAGCTAACTGTATATTTTAACACAGTTTGGGGTCCTACTTTTATGCACATGGTATCATGTTTAAACTTGATGATATTTCTATGTTTTATTAATTTCAGTCAGAGAGAGAGACAAAGTCGGGCAAAGTCATCAGCTAGCCCAGACAGAAGTTCCTCAGATGGTATGTTCGGATCTCAAACCATATTTCATGATTGTTCTGGTGGCCATGCAATACCCCAGAATTCTCCGGGTATGGTGCAGGGGAACTCCAGGGTACGGTTTAGTGCAAGGGAGCTGGTTGGCTCCGGGTATAAGTACAGTGGAGTTCCGGGCACGGTTTAGTGCAAGGGAGCCATGAGAACAATTTGACCGGTCCTGCTAAATAATAATAAAGGAGTTGATAGCGTCATTCCTAATACTCCTGAATTTTGATGGATGCATCCGATGGTAACTGGACGGCCCATTTAAACCTTGATTCTTCTTGGTCCCCCCCGCCATTTGGATGGCTAAAAATCAACTTTGATGGATCCGTTCACCCAAACAATTGTCCCGGGCTTGGGTGTACTATCAGAAATCATGATGGGTGGCTGCTAATGGTGTTGGTATTCATAGCCGGTCAGTAAATATGACAGAGCGTAGGAGTGCTCTTTGTGGCATCAATGCCGCAAAATACTTCATGAGCAATGCTTTGGGTGTAATTCTTGAGGGAGATTCAACATTTCGTTGTGTCATGCTAAATCGGATCCTATCGGGTGTACATGATGGAGAGGTTGAGGCAATGCTTGCGCGTTAAATGAAAGACTGTCCATGGTTGATTATTTCTCTTATTGATCGGAGGGCCTACTCAGTAGCGGATTATGTGGCAAATCTAGCTTGTGTCTCGGATTTTGTGTGGGAAAGGGGAATGCCCCTAACCCAGGCCTTCTCTTTCATCCTCTCAAAAGATAGCTCTCCTATGTAATCTTTTATTTTTTTGTGCTATGTATATATAGGCTAATGCCAACTTCAAGGAATTTTGGGAGAGTTGATAGGCACCACTTTCTAACAAAATCATGGTTTAATGAACATGAAATTCCATTCAATTCTTTTGCTGAAGAAGAACAAACAAATTGATGGTAACTGTGAAGAGCATTTAAGTTTCTTTAGCTAACGACAGTCCAACATGCTATGCTCGTTCAGTTTCACAAGCTATGGGGGCAACTGATGAAAACTGGCTACCAGAACTCTCTATTTGCACGCCAGGTTCGCGTCCTCCGCTGTAGATTTTGTTTTTCATGGAATTAATGCATGGCTTCACCATGGTTTTTTTTATATTATTTTGCGACATCGTCATTCGGCAGAACGCCGCGCACAGAAGTTCTGCATCGCAAATGCCGCTCCAAGGGTGCACGACATTTGCCGCTTTTGCACTCCCCAATTGAGGAGCCTTTTGTTACAGCGAAACTTGTCAATTGGGATGTTTTCTCCCGTATGGCAAATGACGCGCATGCCAGGCGATAGCCTCCACGCAGGTCGTATTGCAATCTCCGTGCAAAACGCTCGACATTTTATTGTTGCGCTCCCTTCCTCCTTTCTTCCTGCAATACTTCTCAGATTGCAGGTTGCGTTCGTTGTCGGTATCGCCGTCAGCGGAACTCCCCGAACTGCCCGGGATGCAAAAGTGTCATATCCGAAAAATGCCGATCAATGTGCTCCTGATCGACAAATGTAATTCACCCTTCAAGTGATTATGGTGGTTACGGCGGCAAAATTACCGGATTACCCTTGTCCAATGCTATAAAAGGAGCTCAGAGCCCTCATTTGAGGGGACTTTGCCTTTAGCGCCGTAGAGAGCTCCTTCGAAGATTCTTCAGAGTTCTCCTTCGGCGTTCAAAGATCTCCTCCAACCTTCGAAGATCTTTTCCCGTTCAAAGATAGGCGACTTGAAGATCTTCCTTTGTCCTAGGGAGGTCCCCCTTCTCTCTCTAAGATTCTCACTTTCTTACTCTTCTCCGCATCCTTTGTAACGAGCGGCAACCTATCACACTCATGCGTTCTACTACTTTTAACACCCAAAATACAGTGGAATTTTATCGACATCAAATCGGTCACGCCATTTTTTCTCCTTTCTGGCATTTTTCCACGTAAAAACATGTTTATCAGCCGTTGGTAATTTTCTATGAGTGCTTACGTGCTCGACTCACTTCCGAGCTTGGACGATTCAATTTAACCGGTTTCCGAGCGCCTCGAGTAACCTGCAATAAATGGGTTCACCTGAAAAAAAAAAATTTATAGCATAAATTGAAGCATGAGAAGACTGGCTATGCTAGAATTTTTCATGAAAAATAATCTAACATTAGTGTCCATTGAAGGACAAGTGGTAGGTTGAGAGGACGAAGAAGATAATATTTGTCTTAGGTTCCGTTTGGCACGTTGACAACGGTCATGAACATGAGGGTTAAATTGTCATTCGTTAATGCCCACTTAAGAAACTTTATTCACTTTTATGTTCAAACAGATAATATTTGTTAGGTGATCCTTAACGAATGACGGTTTAACTCATACGTTTATGACCGTCACCACCGTGCCAAACGAAGCCTTAGTGACAAAAACACTAAGGATTCGATTGGTTTGGCGTTTCGCCGCCTCCGTTTGGAACAAATGCCGCCGGACGGCGGGTAAGCAAACGGGCATCTGCAGCGTTTGCTCCATTTGCATCCGCCGGACAGAGAAAAAGCCATCAAATCGGAGCTTTTACAGCACCGCCTCCCCCCTCCGATTCGACACTTCCGTTTGGATCCGCCGACTCCTCACGCACCTCTCAATCAAACGATCCCTAAGCCTCATTTCATCCATATGAATTTTAGTTGAGCCTCCACTTGCTGGCATGGTTATTTTTTTCTTCTCTAAAATGTCGTTTTACTTGTAAAACTGGCCTCGCAAGCAACTGAGTCATCATTTCGCTACTTCCTACATCACCGTAGCCCGTAGGCTTCTTTTTAGCCTTTTTTTTTCTCATTTGGACCAGGACTTATTAGCCTCTGTTTGGCGGCAAAAATTTCTGTACGTGTACTGTACCTAAAGGAAGGTGCGCAAAACAATTTTTTGGTGCAAAATTATGATCTTTTTTAATAAATAAATTGTGGAATATATCTATTTTTACGGTCATTTTAAGATTTCATATGTATATATTTTGAGGAAAAAATACAGTTGTAAATTATTATTCTTATTTTACAAATGTATTTTATTCAGAAATTACAATTGTAATTTACAACTGTCAATGACATTTACGACTGTAAACGATGTTAAAACTGTAATTTTCCCTATAAAAAATGTCTCGCACGTACCTCATGGTACATTACACGTACATAAAATTCTCTCTTGTTTGGCATGGTGGTGGTGGTTATGAACACGAGGGTTAAATTGTTATTCGTTAACTCCTACTTAAGGAACTTCATCTACTTTTATGTTCAAACGGATAATGTTTGTTAGACGATCCTTAACGAATGACGGCTTAATCCCATGCATTTACTACTGTCACCACGGTGCCAAACGGTGCCATAGGTTGCGTTTGACGCGGTTTATCGCAACTTATTTGCTCTGATGAGGTTGGACAAAATCATTATTGTATGTTTTGTATGACAAATATTACTATCGTTATCAAAAACAGAAACTAGTTTGGGGCATGAGTTTTTGGTATGACAATGACATTTTTGTTCAATCTCATCGGAGCAAATAAGCTTATCAATAAGCCGCACCAAACACAGCCTTAGTGGCAGTCGTGAACATGGAAATTAAATTGTCATTCGTTAACGCCTATCTAAGAAACTTCATCCACTTTTATGTTCAAACGGATAATGTTTGTTAGGTAATTCTTAACGAATGCCGGTTTAACCCATGCGTTTATGACCGTCATCACCGTGCCAAACGAAGCCTTATAGTGTCTGCTCGGTCCGCAATCAAATAATTGAAGTCAGATCACAAGTCAATCATGGGATCAAACTTTCTTGGCCTATAGGCTTTTAGCTTCTCCAGCGCTTCGTTTTATTATTAGTGATTGTTATTAGCACCGCAGTTTTGGCTAGTCGCACCGCACTTTCTCCTAATTTTTCCATCTTTTGGAAATACGTCTTGTACATGCATTTTTAAGAAAAGTGTTCCACAAGATATTTGTAGATCTAAAACTTTCTCATAATTTTTTGAGACGAGATCTACAATTTTCGTGTCGAACATTTTTTCTAAAATTGCATGTACAAGACGTATTTCTAAAAGGCGCGAAATCTGGGTGTATTTCCAAAGTACGTTTTGTATATGTATTTTTAGGAAAAGTGTTCAACACAAAAGTTGTAGATCTCGTTGAGATTTACAACTTTTGTGTTGAACAATTTTCCTAAAAATGCATGTACAAGACGTATTTTCAAAATGCATGAAAAATTAGGAGAAAATTTGATTCCACTAGCCAAAACTGCGGTGCTAATAACAATCACCTTATTATTCTGCTCAATAAAATGCAAAGCTGAACATTCTAAAAGTTGCTTGCTGGAAGGTTATTTCTAGTAAAATATGTTCAATGTTTGGATTACATCGCGCTAAACAACTCCGCTAAGCTTGAATCAATCTGTTTAATATTTATGTATGTTTTTTTTAAAATTTTGTACGTATAAGGTTAAATTGTCTTTTGTTAACGCCCACCTAAAGAATTTCATCCACTTTTATGTTCAAACAGATGATGTTTGTTAGGTGTTCCTTAACGAATAACGGTTTAACCCATGCATTTACGACTGCCACCACCATGCCAAACAGAGCCTAAGCAGTGGAAAAATCTCTCACACGAGATGCCGGCGCACTCTTGCTGCAATTTTCGTTAACGAAAACTATCACCGATAGTGAACTCCTCGAATGCACCGCTTTCGCCCTCTCTTCTCACTGATAACCGAGAAGACAGAGCGGATGCAAATTTAGGGCCTGTTTGGGAGGGCTTTTTAGCTCCTTTTCGTTTTCTGGAAAACGCTACCACACTTAGGGCCTGTTTGGGAAGGCTTTTCAGAAAGGAGAAGGAGCGGTGGCAAAAGGATGGTAGGAAAATGAGCTTTTGAAAAATGTCTATTAGAAAAGGAGAACTGTTTGAGTGAACTTCTTTTCCAGAGCTTTTCAAAAAGAAGAAACGCTTTATAAATCGTTTGACAAATCTCCGTTGCGGTAACTTTTTTTATTAAAAATGTGCGTCCGGGGGAAAAGACGCAATTATTTCGTCGGGGCAGGTTTTTTTCGCCCGGGAGCGAATTTTTCGTCGGGTGGTGGCTTTTCTCGCCCAGGCGTGAATTTTTCGCCCGGGCGCGATATTTTTGCCCGGGGGCGATATTTTCGCTTGGGCGCCAATTTTTCGGCCAAACCCTATATTTTCGGCCGGGTCCCAATTATTCGGCCGGGTGCCAATTTTTCGGACGGACGCAAATTTTTTGAACGGGCGCGAATTTTTCGGATGAGCACGAATTTTTTCGGATGACGGCAAATTTTTCGGACGGGGACTAATTTTTCGACTAGGCAGGAAAATTTCGTCCAGACGCGAATTTTTTGCACGGACGAGAATTTTTCGCCCGGACGCGATATTTCTGCTCGAAAGCGAAAAAAATAGCTTACAAGCGAAAAAAATACACGACAGGGCAAAAAAATCACGAACAAGAAAAAAATCGCGTCGAGGCAAAAAATTCGCTCCCGATCAAAAAAATCGCGCCCGGGAGAAAAAAATTGTGCTCGGGCGAAAAAATCGCGTCCGGGCAGAAAATTCGCGCCCGTGTGAAAAAATCGCCCCCGGGCGAAAAAATCGCGCCCGGGCGAAAAAACCGCGCTCGGGCGAAAAAACCGCGCCCGGGCGAAAAAAACCGCGCCCGGGCGAAAAAACCGCGCCCGGGCGAAAAAACCGCGCCCGGGCGAAAAAAACGCGACCGGGCGAAAAAATGCCCCCGAGCGAAAAAAAACGTGTGCGGGCGTAAAAATCGCCCGCGGGAGAAAAATCACGCGATGACGAAAAAATCGCGCCGGTGTAAAAAAATTGCGCTCGGGCAAAAAAAACCGCGTCGGTGCAAAAAAATCAAATCCGGGCGAAAATAGCGCGTCTGGGCAAAAAAATCGCGCCCGAGCAAAAAAATCGGCTCGAGCGAAAAAAAATCGTGCAATGACTAAAAATGGCACCAGGATTAAAAAAACGCACCCGAGCGAAAAAATCACGCCGGACGAAAAACCTGCTCGGGCGAAAAATATACGCTCGGGCGAAAAAAAATCATGCACGATCAAAAAATCGCACTCGAACGAAAAAAACTCACCTGGGCGAAAAACCGCGCGCCCGGGCAAAAAATTTCAGCTCGGGCAAAAAATGCCAACCAGAGCGAAAAATGCTAGCTCAGGCGAAAAATCCGCGCCTAGGCGAAAAATTCGGGCCCGGGCGAAAAATTCGCGCCGGGCAAAAAAAACACCCGGACAAAAAAATTACGCTCGGGAAAAAAATCGCGTTAAGACAAAAAAATCAAGTTGTATATTTTTTTAAGAGATAATTGTTTTTGAATGAGAAAGCGTTTTTTTAAAAGGTTGAAAAGTAGGTGACATGTGACTTTTCCAAAAGATGAGCAAATGGAGTTTTTTGCGGTAGCTTTTCCCACCGATAGACAATCCAAACGGTCTATTAAGTGTGGTAAAAGCTCACCCAAATAGGCCCTTAATAGACCGTTTCAATGTCTGTCTATACTACTGAAGTGGAATGCAAGACCTCGGCCTTGGCTGTTGTAACACCCCTTCCGTCACATAGGATATAACAGAATGTCCGGCCGGGGCTCCACGCTATATTCTACAGACAGTTAATGGAGTTACGAAATGAAACCATAATTCAATTTCATGCATCCTAATACAGAGTGCATTCTATCGGAAGAATTTATAATTTTAGAACCCAACCAACAGAATGTCCACAATACTAAAAAAAGAATGAAGTACAACACACAGTGGTTATGGCCTTATAAGGTTTACTCAAATGTTAATGTCTTACAAATATCGGCATGTACACCAGCTACACATGAACGATAAGATAGACGGGTAATTCACTTAGGTCTTCAAGGGCTAGCTTAGCAATCCTGGGCTTCAGCCCGCTATTTCCCGCTTGGCTTGCCTGCACCTGTATAGAACATTGCACCCAACGGTGGCAAACAATATCAATGGTCATCATTAGTTGACCAAATTATAATAACCTCACTCCTCACTTGGGGTGGCGATACTCCTTCCCTGCAGGCATTAGCTTAAACAAATATTGGCAACCAGAACATGCAAACAAAGCACCATTCACCACAGACATTGGCACTGCCGACCACACGCCCCGTGCACTCCGGGCACATTATCGGTGTGCTGAAATTTCATGCCCCACCACCGTTCTCATGACGACACCTTTGAGTATTTATAGACTTCCCAGGGACGAAGCCAAAGTCTCTCCCTATGCTATGACAAAGTCAAGGCGCTCACTGCTTTGGATCCATGCCTCTGACTCACTCTAAGTCGAATGTCATAGGGTGGGTACAGGTAAGCCACAACCCATTGCTCAAACTGTCAGGCTCGCAAGCCACGACGCGGGTTAGCCTCCCCTTGCCCATTCACAATAATACATAACTCTGTTATGTTCCGAGGCTAGCACACACGACCGCCCTAGCCGGGCCACACAGGCTCTCAGCTCAACCAATTGGCCTCCAGGTCTTCAAGATACATGCCTCACACATGGCCCCCAGGTCTCACAAGATAGGCCTCACAAACAATATCCCTTAGGTCTCCATGCTCACTGGGAGCTACCACTGGTGGTAGCACTACCGCCACGCGGTAGGGGAAAGACTATCGGTTCTTCCCCTTTTTTGGGTGTTTTTCTGGAGACCACCTCCAATACTCTCAACGCAGTCATCTGCACACCCCGTAACTCCGAAATCTACGCGATTACCACGGAGTTTTCTCCGGTATACAAAACATACAAACATCATCAATCCAGACCAACTCGTCCGGATGGACTTCACACATCATGCCTATTCCGTACATCGATTTCGGATCTAAATGAAATACTAATGGGGATACATGGATCTACCCTTCGGGAGAACCACTTCCCACATGCTTGTGGAGCGTTTACCCTCTTATGCAAAAACAAAGGACTTCACATGTCCAAGGAAGAGGATCGTTACCCTAGAGGTTCGCTTCAACCAATGGAGGAGAAACTAGCTGGATGAAAACAACCGCAATGGACTCGCCTCCGCGGATCTAGACTCAGATCACGATTTGGAGCTCTGAAGCTCCAACAATGGCGGGATTCCTCCTTCTTCTTCTTCCTTTGCTCTCCCCTCTCTCTATCTCTTAGAAAGAGAATGGGACAAGGGAAATGAGGATCAAACCCTCATTTCCCGACCTTATCTCATTAGGAAAGCCTCCCGACCGTCAGATCTCACCTAAATAAAATGAAAAGCCCTGATTTGACCTTAAAACGGTCTCCCTGGGTCCGTACACAGCTTGTGACATGACCGTGTCACAGGCTGTGTTCCGCAATCAGCTCTGGACACACCCGTGTCACAGGCCGTGTTTCGCGACACGGATCTGGACACACCTATGTCACATGGCATGTTCCTCTATGATTTCCAAATTACTTAGAAAGAACTGCACACAGCTTTGGACACACCCATGTCACAACCCGTGTGAAACTATAAGGGTTCCAAAAGGCCTTCAAATCACTCCCAATTTATCCACAATTTCCATAGGGATTCTCTAAGGGTTTTATAAACATATTGACCAATTTGTATATGGATTTTGGGGCGTTACAGCTGCTCAGGAAGCCATCTATATTAGGAGATTAGTGGATGACATTCATGAGGAGGTGCGAGGTCCTACTCTGCTTTGCGGAGACAATGCGAGTGCTCTTAAACAGATTAACAATCCAGTGTTTCACGTGCGAATGAAACACATCGAGATCGAGCATCACTTCGTTAGAAAGAAAGTGCTGGAGGGATATTTGATGGTTGAATATGTGTAGAGTCAGGATAACATGACAAATATCTTTATGAAGCCGTTGCCAAAAGTGCTGTTTATTTGATTACGGGGGTTGTTCGGGCTGGTTTCCACTCCCACTTCAAGGGGGAGTGTTGAAATTATTGAAGTGGGAGTTTAGTGGAGGTGGGCGATCTGATTAGGCAGACCATAGAGACCGTAGAGACCATAGAGACCGCGCGAACTAGGCGAATAGCCTTGGTGGATAGCATAGACGGATAGCCTTGGAGGACAATCGGTTTCGGCTGTGAATCTTCTCTCTAGCGGTCTGGATCAGCAAGCACCCTAGTGGAGTAACCAGGAGGTTAGGTTCTTTAACCGCGATTTTGGCAGACTCATTTTGGAGCATGCCGGTGTCTGGCTATGGCGGTTTGGATGTGAGACCGCACAGTTCGCTGACTTTTTAGGTTCTCTGGCTCACAAGAAGGCAGGCGGATAGCGTGGACTGAGGTGTATATCCACACAGTTTTCTGGAGCCTTCTCGTGCGGGTTGATAACCAGAGTTTCCTGGTGGTGTGGACTTGTTCATTTTGACAAATCCTGGCCTTTTGCCAAGCTCGCTGTGTTCGCCAGGTTGCACAAACTGTTTCTGGTATTCGCCGAGTCCGGCAGATCGACTAAGCACAGTTCTTGTTCTAGTCGCGGCTTGAGTGTTGTGCGGACTAGAAATAGTATCCACAGGGTTGTGCGGACTGGTGGCTGTGTCCGCAGGTATGTGCAGTCTGATGGCAATATCTGGTAGTCTGCCAATGTTATGCCTTGTGGTATTGAGCATTGCGGACTGGTCGTTCTTTCCTCCTGCAGATTGGATTTATCCGCATATGCGGACTGATCTTCTATCCGACTTTGTCGATGGAGCGATCAGGGCGGACTGATCTTCTATCTGGCTTGTCGATGGAGCGATCAGGGAGGATAGGGTTTTATATCTGCACTGTGCGGATGCGTGATGCTAGCTATTGGGAGAAGGGAGGTTATCTTATCGGTATGGGCGGTGATGACACTCCTCCTAGCGTCTATAAATAGGACCCCCTTAGATCGTCATTATTAACTGTGAACAATGAATACTTGCTCGTGCTTAAACTTGTGGTTACGTTTTTTATAACCGCGCGACTAAGTGAAGTTGACATCTGTGCAGGAAGTGCGGCTAGAATCAGGCGATTAGGCAACTAGTGGAAAGCTTGGTGCAGAACAGTTCGCATATAGCAGTCCGTGGATACCAACATGCCGCAGTCTCTGTGGCTTGTAGTCACTTCCTCAGGGTTGCGAATAAGCAGATAGTTCGCCCGGTCTATCAGCGTGCTCTGTTCTAGTACCTTCAACATTTTGGTTTCAAGCTGTCCGCGTGGCTAAGTTGCGGCTTGATGACTTGAGCAGTCTCGGCGGACAAAGCTTGCGGTTTAGCGGCTTGGGCGGTTACAACTTCTGTCCGCCCGGTTTACTTCTTGTTGCAGATTTTTCTATTTCCCTTAATTGCATTGTTAATCATGTCTCGCAATATATACATTTCCTTGTAAAGAAGATTGTTAATTTCAATCGGATACTCTTGTGCTACTGTTGCTTTCTGATTCTACTTGACTTTGGTTATGGTTGCGTGTTCCTGCGGCCTTTTGCTCAGCTTCCTTTACAAATGTTATGCCTTGCGTGGTATTGAGCATTACGGACTGGTCGTTCTTTCCGCCCGAAGACTGGATTTATCCGCATATGCGGACTGATCTTCTATCTGGCTTTGTCGATGGAGCGATCGGGGCAGACTGATCTTCTATCCGGATTGTCGATGGAGCGATTAGGGCGAACAGGGTTTTGTATCTGCACTGTGCGGATACGTGATGCTAGCTGCTAGGAGAAGGGAGGTTACCCTATCAGTATGGGCGGTGACGACACTCCTCTTCGTGCCTATAAATAGGACCCCCTGGATCGTCATTATTAACCGTCAATAGTGAGAACTTGTTCGTGCTTAAACTTACAGTTACGTTTTTTCTAACCGCGCGACTAAGTGAAGTTGGCATCTGTGCAGACTATGCGGCTAGCATCAGGCGACTAGGCAACTGGTGAAAAGCTTTGTGTGGAACAGTTCACGGATAATAGTCTGCGGATAACAGCAGATTGCGGTCTCTGCGGCTTGTAGTCTCTTCCTCGGGATTGCGGATAAGCAGACAGTTTGCCTGGTCTATCGGCGGGCTATGTTCTAGTTCCTTTAGTATTTCGGTTTCAAGCTGTCCACGCTACTAAGTTGCGGCTTGACGACTTGAGCGGTCTCGGCGGACACAGCTTGCGGTTTTGTGGCTTCGGCGATTACAACTTCTGTCCGCCTACTTTACTTCTTGTTACAGATTTTTCTGTACCTCTTGGTTGCATTGTGAATAAAGTCTCGCAATGTATATCTTGTCTTGTAAAGAAGATTGTTAATTTCAATTGAATACTCTTGTGCTACTGTTGTTTACTGATTCTACTTGGTTTTGATTATGATTTAGTGTTCCTGCGACCTCTCGCTCAACTTCCTTTACATCATTCAATAAATAAGCTAGTTTTTATGTAAAAATAAGTGAAAACTCCTTATAAAACTAATCAATATTTTAGAAAATCTCACTTTTAACTATTGTTGATTATGCCAATAATTTTTTAAATGTTTGATTAGTTTTCATGAGTTTGGTGACGGTGATGACATTTGATCTAATTACCGGTTTTTTGACAATTAAATATAGATTTTCAATTTTGTATATTTGATAGTCTTATCAAATCTCCATGAAAACATTTTATTGAAGTATCTATAGTGTAATTTTTCAATTTCAAATTGTAATTTTGTTGAGCGGTTGAGGAGAAATCAACTATTAAAGTTTTAAAGTTCGTGTGGACCCCCAAACAAATATTTTTCTCCTCGAAAATTGAACTCGGGCACGTGCTTGGCTGTGCCCGTGAATAGTTCCGTCCCTGGATAAATTGGACTGAGGTGGATGCAAATTTGTGGCAAGAGGAGTCATAATGGTGACACACATGTGTTTTGCATGTTTATAAGAGTTGTGCAGTTCGATAACGTGTTCTGATTGATGAGGACCATGATTTAAGTAGGTACACCCATAATTTCTACAAGTAAAATGACAGATGGTGGAGGTGGTGAGATGGATCAACCTTCCGTTTCCTTATTTTCTATGTGGTGAGGTCCGGCGTTGACGAAAGATGGTTCATAGCCACTACGTCGTTCACGGCCGCCACCGCCTCGCCAAACAGAGTCTAATATTGAGTTTCAACACCTAGAAATTAAGGAACCAACCATACAATAAACTAGTTCCGAAACATATTCGATGCTGCTAGACTAAGGCTCCGTTTGGCGTGACTGTGACGATGGTGGACACGGTACTTATGAACTATCGTTGGTGAACGCCCAACCTCACCTAATGATTTTCATCCACTTCTATGTTCAAAAGTAGTTTTCTTTTCCAAGTGGCGGCCATAACCGGCGTCATGCCAAACATACATTTCATGGCGGTGTCATTTTGTCTACATTCACCGGGGCAAAAACGCCGCACCAACGAAACTTACATTGTGTTTGGCGGGGTTTATCATAGCTTATTTATTCCGGTGAGGTTGGACAAAAACGTCATTGTCATAAAATGTATGTTTGGTATCACAAATATTACAAAAAAGAAATTAGTTCGAGGCATAAGATTTTGGTACGATAATGACATTTTTGCCCAACCTCACAGGAGCAAATAAGCCGTGATAAGTCGCGCCAAACGCAGCCTTAGTCTCTGTTTGGCGTGATAAGTCGCGCCAAACACTGCCCCGCCAAACAGTGTTTTGTCCTCGTCCAACACCAAAATCCACCGCCCCTAATCGCGGAAATATCGAGATTTTGGAACAGCTTAAACAGCTTCATCATTCAAAACAACACTAGAAGCGTTGTTCTTCCAAACAGTTTCACAGGTTCTGCCACCACTGCTCTACAAAACAGCTGATTATTCCGCCCATACTTTCCACCACTACTTCTCCAGTCGCTACAGCTAAGCCAAACCGAACCTTAAAGTATTTTTCTACCGTTCGATGTCGGTGTGATTGTTGCTCGAAGCATCCGGATGGGGATGAAAGTGGAATCCCCTACCCGTTGCCCCTAGGTGGGTATAAATAGGAAAACCCTTAGGAGCTACTACGAGTATGGGTTAACCGTGTACCCGACACGACCCGTTAAGCCTCCGAATCCGTTATTGTCCAAATATACACTAATAGTCGATGGGCCACACAATCAACAACATCAACGGGAGGTATTAACCCAACAGAGAGCAGCAACAGGAGAAGCACTGGTCAGAAAAAGCAGCCAACAATATGTTGAGGGGGACGTTGATGGAGGAGAGATGGCACACAATAAATTATTAACAGGGGATGAGATCAATGAGCACTTTCCACAGGATAGATAGAGTACTGCTTACCCTAGATTTCGTATCTGCCTTCACATCAGACTCTCATCCGTTAGTGCATGGCCATGCTATAATGACCCTAAACTAACTAATAGGGGCAGTTTTCTCTGTACATCTTTCTTCCAGTCTTCAATCAGCATTCAGCCTCTTCCTTTTATTTTAATCTCCATTTTGATGTTTTGAGGGAGTTGGACTGAAGGGAATTAGAGATTTAGGCTGCGTTTGGCATAGCTTATCGCAGCTTATTTGCTCCGATGAGCTTGCACAAAAACGTCATTGTATGTTTAGTATGACAATGTTACTACTGTTATTAAAAAAAGAAACTACTTTGAGGCATACGGTTTTGATATGACTAGAGCTGTTTGAGATGTTAAGAGATGGAGAGGATGGGGGAAACGATCCACACAAATAGAGGACACACAAAGAAGAAGAACAAGAATTATGAGCAATAACGCAAACGCACAAGATTTATGTGGAAAACCCTCTCAACTTAAATGAGAGAAAAATCACGGGGCAAAGCACAACTAATCCATTATAATAAAAAGGATTATACGAATAAGCTGACTAGGTTTGCCCAATCTAGAACACACAAGATTCAACAGACTGAATCTTCTCACACGCCCTTTATGATGTAGAACAACCCTTCAAGAAAAAAAAATCTCCTTCAATTCTTCTTCAAGCACTCTGAAGTTGAAAACAAAATTGGACTTCTTCACAGCGAAGACGATAACACCGGGATGTGAACCTCCGTTCTTCTATCCAGAAGAAACTACCTCGGCAAGCGACGGCGGTTTTTCTCGCGAATGGCGACTGGCGGCCTCTCCCGATAACTGTCGACTGCAATTAGAATTAGGCCATCTCTTAAAACCTCTTCCCTTTAAATAGGGTTTCACATCCCTATTAAAACATCGTCTGGTCGACATTCCTCCGCGTCTCCTCGACATGCACATCGCGTCTCGTCAACAAGCTATCCCCGTCTCGTCGACAAGCAACTTCTATCTCATCAGCAAGCTAGCCTGACTCATCTTTAGGTGCTAGACCCCAACAACAAATGAAATGAAGTTTAAATCCAAAATTCACCCACTTTTTATAACAACCTCAGTTTCTGATCTAGTGAAAAACGGACTGTTGCTGTCCGTGAATGTAACCCCATCTTAAATTAAACCACCTAAATCAATCCATGTCTTGTGAGTTTTTCATTCTCCATTTATTTGATCCTTTTGCTCTCATTTTCATAAGAGAAATCATTTTTTAAAAGCACTTCTTCACATGTTATACTCTCCCACTCTTACTGTGGCTTCATGCACATTGCCTGCCAAAACCATCATTCCCACTGAGAAAAGGGGGGTGCACAAGGAGGGATTTTTGGCTTTTGATGATATCTAGTGGTGGAAATTATTAAGTATTCACAATATATTAAGCTCTAGATTCTGCTGAAAAAAAGGGAGAAAATGATGGAGAAGGAGGAGGTGCTGCCTCTTTCCTTACCACCCAAAGCTTTTTTTTTTTTTTTCTCTATGATACATCTTATCATGATCATATCCGTCCATTCAAGATCAAGCGTCTCACATGCGTGGGCCAAAGCAGTTCCTACTGTTTGGTGGACTAGGGTTTCTTGATGGTGACTCCACACTATTGTTGCCTCTCTCTCTCCATCTTCATTGAAGGCTCTCATGATGATGTGAGGATATGTTCTAAAGTCTAGGGTTGATTAAAAAAGATCGCCCTGGGGAAGCAAATCCAGCCATATGATCGTGATCTCAACGGTGTAAATTGTTTGGGGGGAAACATACGGTCGTATTTATGTATTGGCAACACGATCATATTTTAGATCGATCATGCGCGGAAATTCGTGCCGGCTGAAATATACGGCAGGATTGGACTTCCGTGCACGATGATATTGGGGCGAGTGACGCACGGAGAGTTTTCGCCTGGATTTTTACTCAATATGATTTGATGTACCCGTCTACGAAAAGTATAGATACCACATGGAGGATGAACATGAAAGAAACTGGGAAATAGTTGATTTATAGCTTAGAAAGTGAGATAGGATACAGTTAGATATTGATGATAATGGCTAAATGTTGATTAATGGTCTGTTTGTGAGGGTTTTTTTGTTTTTTCCGTTTTCTGGAAAATGCTATCACATTTAAGAAATTGTTTGGATTGTCTGCTGGGGAAATGCTAACGCGAAAAACTCTATTTTCTCCTCTTTTTGAAAAGTCACCTGTCACATACTTTTCAATATTTTCGAAAAGCATCCAGTCGTCCCAAAACGTTTATCTCTTAAAAAAAATCTCCAACTTGATTTTTTTGTCAAAACGTATTTTTTTTCCGGGCGCATATTTTTTTGCCCGGGAACGTTTATTCGCCAGGGCACGTTTTTTTTGCACGGGGGCGAATTTTTTGCCAAAGCGCGAATTTTTCGCCCGGGAGTAGGGTTTTTTGCTCAGGCATGTTTTTTCGGTCGGAAGCGGTTTTTTCGCACGTGCACGTTTTTTTTCGCCCGGGCACGCTTTTTTTCGCCCGACCTGATTTTTTCGCATATGCATGATTTTTTCGCCCTGCCACGAATTTTCGACCGGTCGTGTTTTTTCCCCCGGGCGCGATTTTTTCGCTCGGGCACGTTTTTATCGCCCGCCATGAATTTTTCGCCCCGCGCGATTTTTTTGCCCTGGAGCAGTTTTTCACACGGGCACTGTTTTTTCTCGGGAAAGAATTTTTTGCCCGAACTCGAATTTTATGCCTCAGAGCGATATTTTTAGTCGGAGCTCGTTTTTTTCTCCCAGGAGCGGTTTTTTTGCCCGTGCATGGTTTATTTTGCATGAGAGCGATTTTTTTGCCCGAGCGTGTTTTTTACCCCGGACGTATTTTTTTTGCCCGGGCAAGTTTTTTTCGCCCGGGCGCGAATTTTTGGTCTGGACGCTGTTTTTTTTGTCTGGTCGCAAATTTTTTGACCGGTCGCAAATTTTTTGCCCGGGTGCAAATTTCTCGCTCGTGAGCGATATTTTTCGTTGAAGCGAGTTTTTTTGCCCGGGCACGGTTTTTTCGTCCAGGCGCGATTTTGTCGCATGAGCGCGATTTTTTCACCCGGGGGCGAATTTTTCGCTGGACGTGAATTTTTCGCCTCGACGCGATCTTTTCGCTCGTTCGTGAATTTTTTCCCGACATTGTATTTTTTTTACCTGAAAGCTATTTTTTCGCTCGAATGCATTTTTTTCGCTTTTGGGTGAAAATATTGTGTCCGAATAAAAATTCGTGCCCGTGCAAAAAAATCGTGCCCGACAGAAAAATTCGCGCCCGTCCGAAAAATTCGCGCCCGACCGAAAAATTATCGCGCCCGGGCAAAAATATCGCGCCGTGCCGAAAAAACCGCGTCGGGGCAAAAAAATCGCGCTGGGGCAAAAAAACCGCGCACTGGTGAAAAAACCGCACCCGGACGAAAAAAAACTCCCGGGAGAAAATATGGCGCCCGGGCGAAAATATGGCGTCTTTTCCCCTGTGCGCGCATTTTTGATCGGGTGCAAATTTTCCGCTCCGGCGCGCTTTTTCTGCATGGACGCGCATTTTTGAGTGCTCATTTTCCCCCGGACGAGCATTTTAAATAAAAAGAGTCATCGCAACGGAGATTTGACAAACGGTTTATAAAGTGATTATCCTTTCTGAAAATCTCTACAAAATGAGTTTACTCAAACAAATATTCTTTTCCAATATACATTTTTCAAAAGCTCATTTTCTTACCTTTCTTTTGTCACCGCTCTTTTTCCTTTCTAAAAAGCCCTCCCAAACAGGGTCTAAGGCTCCGTTTGGCACGATAGTGGCGATCGTAAACGCATGGGTTAAATCGTCATTTATTAAGGATCACCTAACAAACATCATCCGTATAAAAGTGGACGAAGTTCTTTAGGTGAGCGTTAACGAATGGCAATTTAACCCTCATGTTCATGATCACCACCACCGTGCCAAACGAATCCTAAGATAAAATTGGACATTTGCTAGCCAAATTTTGTAATTTAGATATCTAGGGTTTGTTTGGCGCATTGTTTTTACTCCGGTGAGTATGGACAAATTAAAACACCGGAGTCATAAGATGTGTTTGACATGACTACAATTATGACCACCATTAGAAAAAAATAATAATTTTGAATGTAGAGTTAGTGAATGGGGTTCCTTACGTGAGGCCAAGCGTTCATAAAAGATGATTCATAACCACCGCATCCACCGCCATCGTCAAGGGAAAAAAAATATTTTGAATATAGTGAATGAGTTCTTTTGGTGAGGTCGGGTGTTCACGAACAATGGTTCATAACCACGACATTTATGACTGCGACACACCACACGCACAACGTGCAAAACACGTGTAAAAATTTGTGAAACGCGGAAATGGGAAACCAGGTCGTAGGAACACTCAACCAAACCAAACAAAGTAAATCAGATGCAAACAGAAGAGCGAGAAAATCTTGTACTATCAAAAATGTTTATAAAGCGAGACATACATAGCGAGACATGATTCGCCAATGTACCCGATGAAAGTAAAAACAATAAGGCAAAATCTAGCCGTGCGGACTGAAGGAGTAACCGCCGAGTCTGACTTCTGGGTACTTGATCCCATTTACAGGGGAGCCGTGTCATGGTATTCTAGACTGCAAAAGTGCGTCACACTGTCTACTACGGAGGCAGAGTTTATTGCAGTCGCTAAGACATGGAAAGAGCTTCTTTGGATGAAGCGCTTCATCAAGGAGCTAGGTATCACTCAGGAGTGCCACACACTCTTATGTGATAGTCATAGTGCAATTCATTTGGGGAAGAACCTCACCTTCCACTAGAGGTCCAAACATATTGACACGTGATATCATTGGATACACGACACTATAGAGAAGAGAGAGATGGATTTGCAAAAGGTGCACACAAATGACAATGAAACAAATATGTTTACAAAGACCGTGTTGAGAGGGAAGTTTGAGCACTGCGTGAGGATAACCGACATGGCAGTTCCATCCAAATAAATGAAAAAGGGGAGAGTAAGTTATTAGGTACAGTTCCGAAACTTTGTGGAGAAAATTGTTGGTTCGAGTCTCATTAACTCGAATTTGGAGTTGTTAACTGAATGTGAAGACATGTTGATGGAGGACCTAACATGAGGCAAATTGGAGACTCTGGGGAAGATTGCCAGAATGATAGGTTTTCTTTACTTAGTCGAAAAGGGGTAGATTTGTGAAAGAGCCTAACAAACTTTGACCATGCTTTTCAAGCATGTGTTTCATGACAACTGTGAAAAGGAGAAGCTGTCTTTGACCTTTAAACCAACATGTGTTTTTTGATCAAAGAAAGTTTCATGGAAGCTTCATCCGCATGCCATCTACCACCTCTACCTCTTTGGTTTTGGCCCTATAAATAGGGATGATGGACGAGGGATAAGACATCAACTTATCTCCAAACTCAAGACTTGGAAGATTTCTAGAGAGACCTTTGCGACAATCGGCTTAGTTGGGAGAGCTTTCAGATGACATTCTACGATGTTGATGAGAAATTCTTCACATACACAGATTGGATCTGGAGTAGTTTTGGACAAGGATTTGAAGAAGCATCTTGGAGAGGATTTGTGTAATCTGTCTCGTTCGCTACTGTCGGTAACTTGTAATTTTTTTGCTATAGTTTATGTGTAATATTGTGTGGTGCGAACTTAGTGAAGATCCTGAGTGGATCGATGAGGGAAAACCTTGTAATTTTATGTTGTTTTCATACATTTTTAGTGGTGGCTTTGAGGGTTGGACTCCGATTGTCCCGTGGTTTTCACCATATTGCGTTTCCACGTTAAATCTCGGTGTTATTTTTATCATTGTAATTTTGTGACGTGTTTTGGTTGTGTATCGGCATACTGTTAAGCGGTTGTGCATGTACTTGCTTGAACTATTTTGCAGGTGCTTTGGTAGGGCTTGCGTGCTCTCTAGCCCATCATATCACATTCAGAACCCCCTCGTAGAAAGGGTTGCCTCCCGTCAATATTGAGGTTAATAGAATCGATTGTTTAGATCGAAATCCGAACTTCTTGTGGTAGGTACAATTGATGAGACGAGAACTTGCTTTAGATGCTCGTCGCCTAGAGAGTGCTGAGGTCTCATTCATTACTGTTTGGGCAGGGTCTTTGTGATGGGGAGACGTTTTGTCGCCTGGGCCCGCAAAACTCCATCTAGAATTCGGCGGACTACATCAAAATCAGTGTTAGTTACGAACTAAGCAATCTAATCGTCCTTGTATTATGTCGCGACTTGATTCACTCCGTTAAGGAACTTTCTACGTCGTTGCCCCGAGCTTTGTCCACTTAGGAGGGAACCCGAACACAACAAACTTTTGCATTAGTCTGCAGTGAAGATCTTGGAAATAATAAAAGGATCATGTCGACAACAAGTGAAATCTGTCCTGGGCATTCCCATTGAAATTAATGACAAAAATTGACCCTTTGAGTCTCACGTCCTCAAATCATTGGAGATTGTTTTGCGGGTTGTCCTTTCTGGTGTTGTAGTTGAGAGTGGGTTACCAGAACCGTGTCGACACTATCACATTCAGAACCTCCTCACAGTAACGGTTCCCGCCCATCAATAGAGTAGTCGATAGAATCAATCCTTTTGATCGAAATCCGAATTTCTCGTGGTAGGCACAGTTGATGTGACATGAACTCACTCGAGATGCTCGTCACCCAAGGAGTGTTGAGGTCTCATTCACCACTGCTGGGGTCTTGGTTTCTCTGTGAGGGGGACACGTGCTGTGTTCTAGCCCTTCAAAGCTTCATCATGCATTCGGCGGACGACATCAAAATCAGTGTTAGTTACAAACTCGCCTGCATTCCTATCGATGTTTGCATTCACTATCTGATCCATCACTGCGCTCCATTTCGATCTTTGCCCCATTTTTTTAAGGTGGGTTAAACAATGCATGTCTAGGGCTGATATCGAGTCGACTTCGAGCGATTTTTGCTCGGCTCGAAATCGAAATTTTCGACTCGAACTCGGCTCGAAATCGAAATTGATTTTGATTCGAGTCGGCTCGACTCGAAATAACTCGATTCTGAGTCAGCTCGAAATCGAATCGAGTCGGCTCGAAATCAAATCGGGTCGGCTCGAAATTGAATCAAGTCGGCTCGAAATTGAGCAATTTTTCGTTTTATTCCTAATTTGCTCAAAATTAAATTAGACAACCTATAAATTTAGCAAATGAAACACTTAAAGTCTTTATTCTTTTTATTTAAGTTTAAATTTTGTTATTTTTAATCTTAAAATAAAAATATATTAATAAATACATAATTTTTTTAATTAATTCGAATTGGTTCGAATCATATTTCGAGTGATTCATGGCTGGCTCGAAATCGACTCGAAATCAGATTCGAGTCAAATTGAGTTGAATCAATTTTAACAGATGCCGATTCAACTCAATTTTCGAACGATTTTCGAGCGACTTTCGAGTTTCGAATAATATGTTCAGCCCTATGCATGTCTCTTGGCTGAAAGTGGAACAATTATTACAATCGGGCTTCGTTCCGAAATCTAAAACCGGGTGTGAGGAAGTGTTACCGCGTGGAGAAACGACGGAGAGAATGAAGGCAAGGAAAAACTAACAATTGCAGGAAAGAGCGAACCCGTCGAAGCACTAATGCGCGATCATTCCCGGGGTCTCGATACCGGGACCAAAAAACTTTTGCTGAAAGTGAGTTCCAACCATTATTTAATTTGTGAATTTTTATAACAGAGGAAATTGGTCGGTGCATGACACTTGATGCACTATAATAATTGTATAGCTACAAAACAGAAGGGTAGATTTAATCAATAAATTTAACCATTTACAAAATCTTCTTGTCTAACTTAGGCTCCCTTTTGGGGGACTTATTTTCACCGGTCAAGCGGTTACGACCGCAGCATTAGACTTTGTTTGGGGGGATTTATTTTTACCGGTCAAGCGGTTTATTGAACGGAGCCTTAAAATGGGATGGCTAGAAACTAATAAAAGTGGCATAGATTTTCTGTGCACACCATACTCATATACGAGCAGCCACTAGCTCTAAACAAGCATCTTTGTAATATCTGATGTACAATACTTATCATTATTTATGTACTTTCAAGTTGTTTTAGAGAAAGGGCGATCATGAATTTTATTTGAGGTAGATCAATCTGGCTTTTAAAGGTCCGTTCGTTTTAACGGCATTGATATTCGAGAAACGACATTAAAAATATCAAAACTAATATTGTTATTCAGATGAAAGGTTTTGAGTCGGATTTGATTTTTGGGTCCAAAGTCATCGATATTGAAATAAACCTATAAAACCTTCCATCAAAATGTTTAGGTCCTGCTGTAGAATTTCGGAATTGCGAGCTCACCCGAGCATGTGTTTTCGTCAGGGCACATTTTTTCAAGGGGTGTGTTTTCGCGTGGGCACGGATTTACGCCCTGGTGCGCATTTTCGCCGTGGCGCGTATTTTTCGCCCTGCTGCGCATTTTCCACGCAGACGCTCATTTTTCTGCTCGGGCGCATCATAGTAATTATTATGCAATAAATCAATTGTGTTTTTGCGGTTTCTACTCCCATGTAGAGCTATCACGGTTCTGATTCTACTAAAATCGTGAACTGAACAGCTAAGACAATGGTTCTTCAAATTAGAACCTAAACATTATTTGGTTTGACCAGTTCATGTTTCGGTTCCAGCATGATTTTTAGAACTGTCGTATCAACGGTTTCGTTTACGGTTGTACAAGAACCAAAACCAACCCGGCCACTAACGGTTTGGTCCCGTTCTATGCAGTTCGGTGCAGTTCCATTCGATAACTAAAACAAAATTTGACAGAATAAATGGGGAGGTCAAAAATAAAAAAAAATCGAAGGGGAAAGTAAACCTGTTCAATTTTTTTGCTAGAGGGACTTCAAAGGCCAGGGCCTGGACACATGAATTTTGCGTTACACCATGAGAGAATTCTTTTTTGTATAATACATCGAGTAATGCTGAAAGTTAAAAACTGAAATCGCAAACTCACACAACTGCGCCAAACTACACCGATTTTCAACTGCATCGAATGGATTGATTGTGGTTGCAGTTCCAGTCTGCTTCGGTCCGATTCAGATCGGGTCTAAAAATTTTGAAACTACTTGAGACTTATATCTTGCTGTAGCAGCTCCAGTTTCAGTCCAGATAATAAGATGAAAGAACCACATTCAAATCAATGTTGTTCACGGTTCCAAAATCCACACTGGAACCCGAATAATCCAAGAACGGTTCGATCTGGTTCTTTGCAGTTTCGATTTTGTCCCGATTCGACTTACGATTTTTGGTTTAAGTAATAGTTCTACTCCCATGAGTTCTAAATATTTGTTGATGTTGGGATTCGAAGCGGTGCTGTCGTGCAGAATACCTGATGCTGACACAAGTAATAATAACAGAAAACACAAAAGCACATGAAGAACACCAGAATAACGTGGTTCCCCCTGAATGGGTACGTCCACGGGCGGAAATGACAGTCACAATCTCATTCAACACAAAATACACAGTGTTACAAATGGGGATAAATTACCCCTATACAAAATGAGATAAAAAAGTGACTCCCGGATACCTTGCGGCAAAACGGCCGAAGAAAGAGGAAGTTCCTCACGGCCAAGCACGGCGGCAACCCAAACTCCGACGGCGTCGCTACGACGACGGCGTCTCCCCAAAACTGCAGCAAGCAGTAGCCTTTCCCAAACCCGGCGCAGCGATAGCGGCGCCGACAACCCTCCCTTCACACAGCGGCGGCGCTCTCCTCCAAAGCAGCGGCGGCGGCGGCTCTCCAAAACAGCGGCGGCGGTCAGAGCAGCGGCGGCGGCGGCGATCTTCCTCCAGCGAGAGGCAACGAGAGAGAGAGAGAGACCAAAAATGGAGAGGGAGAAGGAAACGGCTGAAAGAGGGGGAAGATGAGTCGGGTGTGTTCATTTAGGGCTGCAGGAGATAAGATATATAAAGGTTTTAATATTCCCCAATAAAAAAACCAAATTAAAAACGGTTCAGAATTCCTGTAAGAAGGCAGAAATTGCAAGGTTGCAACCTCCTTTTCTGAGGTTGCGACTTTCCTGCCAGATTTTGAAAATTACAGAAATTCGTCCCGGCAAAATTTCCTTGCGCGCCCGGAGGTTTGGTACGGGGTTGGGGAGTTAATGGAGGCAAAAACCTAACAAACTCCACCTACCGAGATAACTCCAACCAACCAAGTTGCCATCAAGAACGATGCAAATCGCATCAACTGAATCTGCTCCCGCCAAGGGCAGATAAAGTGAACTCCTTCAATCTGAGTAGTACACAAACTGGACTGACGTGACTACTCCAGAAATGCTCCACCTGAAGCAAAGGTCTAACTGCTCCACCTCCAGCGGTGGTCTCCCAAAGCAAATGAAATAACACAGACTCCAGAAGTGATGTGCGCGGGGAGAGAAGTGATAAATGCAAACACATCAATAATTGAATGCAAGCAAAACTGATCTCAACATGGATAAAGAGAACCCCTATACGAGCTAATCAGGAAAGGTTGATTAGACACACACACTAAGCTCATGTGACGAAGGAGTAACAATGAAAGAGCTTAGGTACTAGGGTGAAACAAAAGCATTCATACAACGGAGTAGTGACCAGAATAAATAACCCAAAGACAGGTTATAATAAAGATAACATGAATAACAGGAATAACATGAACATAATGAGGGAAAGGAAAGCAAGCAACATATGGAACAAACGGAACAGGAAGCACGAACATATAAACAGAAAGTAGAAGAGCAGAGAGAAGGATGACCTAGATGAGGTTGTCCCCCACATCCTCAAAGCACAAGGATATGTCAGACTTCCCCTTTTCATCACCAGTGCTCTTCCCTTTTTCTTTGTTCTGAAGCTTCCAGCAGTCCTTGATCACATGACCCTTCTTCTTGCAGTATTTGCAGTATAAATCTGAGATGCCCTTTGACTTAAACTTGCCCTCTTTATCAGAACCAGAATGACCCCGAGAGTATAGAACAGAGTCTTCAGTAACATGAGAACCTGAAGACCGCTTCCGGATGTCATCTGAAAGTAGGGCCGCAGTCACCTCTTCCAAGTCCAAGACGTCCTTACTGTAGGTAAGGGTAGTAACCATGCTCTCATAGAGCTTTAGAAGAGAGTTCAAAAGGATCACTGCTTTGTCCTCTTCATCCACCTGAATATCCATGCTGAGACACTCCGATAACAGTCTGTTGAAACTGTTCAGGTGGTCATGAATAGAGGATCCCTCCTTCATGCTAAACTTGTATAGCTGCTGCTTGAGGTAGATCCGGTTGGGGAGAGACTTTGTCATATAGGTACTCTCCAACTTTGCCCAAATGCCAGAGGCAGTCGTCTCTGAAAGAACTCCATATAGCACATCATCATGTAAGCAAAGCTGTATGGTGGACAACGCTTTGAGATCCATGTCCTCCCACATACGATCAGAAACCTCAACATCCTTACTGGCCTTGCCCAGTAGGGCACGGTGTAAGCCTTCTTTTATAAGAAGTGCACGAACTTTGACCTGTCATAGACCAAAGTTTTGTTTTCCATCAAACTTGGCCACAGCACCAGGAATAGACGAAGCCATCGAGAATGGAACGCAGAAACTGCACGGAACACAAAACTTGAGTTGGCGACCTCAACAGTGCATAACTAAGGGGATAGCCAGCGGACCAACGGTCGTAAACTACCGCACCCAAGTGTACACTCGAGATCGGAAACAACTCGTCCTTTAAACAAAAGTGTCAGCCCGCAACCTCGCTTTGATACCACTTGTTGGGATTCGAAGCGGTGCTGTCGTGCAGAATACCTGATGCTGGCACAAGTAATAATAACAGAAAACACAAAAGCACAAGAAGAACACCAGAATAACGTGGTTCCCCCTGAATGGGTACGTCCATGGGCGGAAATGGCAGTCACAATCTCATTCAACACAAAATACACAGTGTTACAAATGGGGATAAATTATCCCTATACAAAATGAGATAAAAAAGTGACTCCCGGATACCTTGCGACAAAACGGCCGAAGAAAGAGGAAGTTCCTCACGGCCAAGCACGGCGGCAACCCAAACTCCGACGGCGTCGCTACGACGACGGCGTCTCCCCAAAACTGCAGCAAGCAGTAGCCTTTCCCAAACCCGGCGCAGCGATGGCGGCGCCGACAACCCTCCCTTCACACAGCGGCGGCACTCTCCTCCAAAGCAATGGCGGCGACGGCTATCCAAAATAGCGGCGGCGGCCCAACAAAGGCAGCGACGGCGGCGACGGTCAGAGCGGCGGCGGCGATCTTCCTCCAGCGAGAGGCAACGAGAGAGAGAGACCAAAAATGGAGAGGGAGAAGGAAACGGCTGAAAGAGGGGGAAGATGAGTCGGGTGTGTTCATTTAGGGCTGCAGGAGATAAGATATATAAAGGTTTTAATATTCCCCAATAAAAAAACCAAATTAAAAACGGTTCAGAATTCCTGTAAGAAGGCAGAAATTGCAAGGTTGCAACCTCCTTTTCTGAGGTTGCGACTTTCCTGCCAGATTTTGAAAATTGCAGAAATTCGCCCCGGAAAAATTTCCTTGCGCGCCCGGAGGTTTGGTACGGGGTTGGGGAGTTAATGGAGGCAAAAACCTAACAGTTGAGTTCCTATAAAAATTATAGTTTTCTGATCGGACTCAATATATCATGACTGCGACTGGCTCATCTAGATAATTATAGAGTACCCCAAAAAGCCCAAGTATGAGCTAGTTGACCCCTCAAATGTGTGGCGAAGCACGTCAAGAAGGACCCATCCCAGATCGTCTTGGGGCAATCACCTCAATCGAGCGCTAAGACGCCTAGTCCTAGCGCTTGGTTTGCATGGGTTTAGGGTCTGTGAGGGGCACTATGGATCCCAGTGCTCGTGGGCCGTGGCCGACCTTTCCTTCCATTCCAAAGCCCCACCATTAATGACTATTTTCTGAAAAGCTCATTTGTCACTGTTACACAAACAAACGCTAATAAAACTGTGAAGGTTGTGAGAACAGAACTTTTTTCACCGCCACCACCATTCCAAACATTCCCTAAATCAATGAAATGGATCTGCTTCTTCACTGGATTCAAGTAGTTCTTCAGTGCATTGTATGTGATTATTTATCTAAAAGTAATTTACAGTGGGCTTTTCCAATATGTTTTGGTAATAATACAAAAGCCAAAACCGCATTGCAAAAATGGACTCCAAATCGTATCAATGTCAAACTCATCGCACGGTTATGGGCGGTGTTCGGTCCAAAGTCAACCCTATTCAGTGCGGTTCTGGTTTGGTCTCAACCCGCACCAACTTCACCTCTAATCTAGCCCAACTCCCACTCCCCTTAATCCTCACTCCATAACAAGGATAATCATGGACTAAGGCTCCGTTTGACGGAAATTATTTTTACCGGTCAAGCAGTTACAACCGCATGAATCGGATCTTAATTAAGGTTTGATTCATGCTCTCGTAACCGCTTGACCGATAAAAATAAGTCCCTTAAACGGAGCCTAAATTAAGGCTTCGTTTGACACGATGGTTATGAACCGACGTTCATGAACGCCCGATCTTACCTAAGAAACTTCATCCACTAAAATTTTATGTTCAGAAGCACTTTTATTTTTAAAATAAAAGTTATGGCCAGATAATCGTTCTAAAATTTGATTGATGAATGGCAAGGGAAAGTGATCCTTGCGGGTGGCGTCATTTAACTTACGATAATCTATACACATTCGCCACCCGGTCACCGTCCGTGTCGGGATTAATTCATTATTCTCATTACTAACTACCGTTATCCCTCCCTTCTTCGGCACTACCTGAAGTGGGCTAACCCACTTACTATCAGATATATGATAGATAATTCCTGCGTCTAACAATTTCATAACCTCGCCCTTAACTACTTCTTTCATGTTTGAGTTTATACGACGCTGAGGTTGTATGGAGTTACGCGAATTATCTTCCATTAAGATTTTGTGAGTGCAGAAAGATGGTCTTATGCCCTTGATATCAGAAATTTGTCAGGCAATAGCTCGGCGATGTTTACATAAAACTAAAAGAAGTTTATCATTTTGCGCATCCGTGAGGTAGACCGAAACTATTACTGATAACTTGTAGTCCTTTTCTATGAAGGAATACCTACGATGTTCGGGTAGTTCCCTCAATTCTAGGGTAGGGGGATTTTCATACGAGGTTTTAGAAATCCGTTCTTTTTCAAAAACTATGTCCTCACAGACTTTTTTAAACGAAAATTAAAAGAGGTAGGGCTAGCGGCCATGGCGGCTTCTTGCAGCGATTTAGTTGGAAGAGTAGAGGAGGAACAAAAATCAGAAAATTTCTTTTTCAAATTCAGAGAGGAGATAGGAGGATTCTTCACTTAGGTGCAGCTATTCAGTTGTAAGAGTAGAGGAGGAACAAAAATCAGAAAATTATTTTTCAAATTTAGAGAGGCAATAAGAGGATTCTTCACTTAGGGCATCTACGAAAAAACTGGAGTCGTCATTTTCTAGGGTGTTCTTCATCGAGGGGGTGATAGAGAAATTCACTTCGTCGTTGCCTACTCGAAGGAAGATCTTACCATTGCTTATGTCAATGATGGCTCGGGAGGTGTCAAGGAAGGGTCGGCCAAGGATCAAGGGAACCTCGACGTCTTCTTCGATGTCCAATATGACGAAATCCACCGGGAAGATGAACTTGTCGACTTTTACTAAGACATCCTCCACTATTCCTAACGGGTACTTAACAGATCTATCAGCTAGCTGGATACTCATGCGTGTGGTGTTGAGACTACCAATTCCTAACTTTTTAAGCAACGAGAGGGGCATCAGGTTTATACTCGCACCTAAGTTGGTTAATACGTGCTTGACAAAAAGACCACCAAAGACACACGGAATAAAAAAGCTACCCGGGTCACTGATCTTCTATGGAAAGTCGTTTGTCAAGACCGCAGAGCACTCGGCGTTCAGTGTGACGTGCGAAAGGTTCTCTAACTTCTTTTTGTTAGTCAGGAGGTCCTTAAGGTACTTAGCGTACATCGACATCTGGGAGATCGCTTCGTGGAAGGGCAGATTAATGTGGATTTGCTTAAACATTTCTAAGAAGTGGGCGTACTGATCATCCTGACGTTGCTTCCTAAGTTCGAAAGGGTGGGTTGAATTATTTTTAAATATGGGTGGTGGAGTGAGGTCTTTTTCTAAAAAGGGGGGGGGGGGGTGATAACTTCTTCAGTAGAGGGTGGAATTTTTAAAACGGGGACAGAGCTTGCCTCGGGCTCTTCACTAACCCTACCAGAAACTTGCTTTTCACTCTGAAGAGTTATAGCTTTCGCTTGCTCTCTCGGGTTGGACTCGGTATTGGAAGGAAGAGACCCGGCGGGTCGCTCAGAAATAATTTTTGCGAGTTGTCCTACTTGATTTTCAAGACTTTTAACGCTTCCGGTTAAGGTTCTTATAGTAGCGTCATTTGTGGTTATATATTTAGAAAGTAACTCCTCCAAGCTTGGTTATATATTTTCAAGACTTTCCAATATGTTTGGGCAACTATACAAAAGTCAAAACCGC
Source organism: Platanthera zijinensis (assembly GCA_039513925.1). Taxonomy (NCBI): domain Eukaryota; kingdom Viridiplantae; phylum Streptophyta; class Magnoliopsida; order Asparagales; family Orchidaceae; genus Platanthera; species Platanthera zijinensis. The sequence continues at coordinate 171,794,901 of CM077093.1, read as the reverse complement.
ATTGAAAAAATGGACTCCAAATCGTATCAATGTCAAACTCATCGCACGGTTTTGGGCGGTGTTCAGTCCAAAGTCAACCCTATTCAGTGCGATTCTGGTTTGGTCTCAACCCGCACCAACTTCACCTCTAATCTAGCCCAACTCCCACTCCCCTTAATCCTCACTCCATAACAAGGATAATCATGGACTAAGGCTCCGTTTGGCGGAACTTATTTTTACCGGTCAAACAGTAACAACCGCATGAATCAGATCTTAATTAAGGTTTGATTCATGCCCTCATAACCGTTTGACCAATAAAAATAAGTCCCCCCAAATGGAGCCTAAACTAAGACTCCGTTTGACACGATGGTTATGAACCGACGTTCATGAACGCCCGACCTTACCTAAGAAACTTCATTCACTAAAATTTTATGTTCAGAAGCACTTTTATTTTTATGGAGGTGGCCATAAGGCCCATAACAGTTGGCATGTCAAATATATATTCTATGACGGTGGCGTTTTTTATCCTAACTCATCTGAGCAAAAACGCCTCGTCAAACGGAGCCTAAATTGTTCGATGAATATCGCAAAGAGTGTTATTATATGCAGGATATATTCGGCTACGCGCAGTCCAAGGATAAATGCAGGGCAAACTAAAACATCACGGGAAGTTGTGAACCCGCATAGACCTCGACCTGCACATAACCGTTATGAAATTGCACGGACTTCACATAATCGAAGTCGGCCTACATATAGTTATTGTTATATTTGCTTAATTAAGGCTCCGGTTGTGGTCTTAACCGTTTGATCGGTGAAAATAAGTCCCTCCAAACGGAGCCTAATACGATGAATTTGCTTAATTAATATATTTGCTTAATCAATTATATTATTATCTTATCCTAATGACGCACGAACGCATCATTAGGTAGTAACACGTGTGGATCTACTCAGTTGTCGCTAAGCACGCACGACTTTAGAGAGGCTGTCGATCGAATTAAGAATGATATAATTGATTATCATCAAATTAATCAACTGTATATTTTATTAACTCCTCCGGATTATAAGCTTAGGGATGCCTTTAATTAGCTCATTTTTTGGCTAGAGGATTATTTAAATTATTCGTTGGCTAGCTGTGTCACATGGGAATAAGGGGGGGATGCCTTCTATGGGAACATGGGAATCAAACTAAGGATCAAAGTTACGAGCGATCTGTTGAGGTATATTGATATTAGTGGTAACAGATGTTTATTGGGTTTGGTGTGGATCCGTTAGGCATTCACTAATCTGTCAGGAATTTAGGATTACGCCTATAAATACCCTTGCTTTGGACAACGTGAAGGTCATTCCAAACTTGACGGCCATCGAACACTAACACGAACAAGTTCATATTTTGCTCACAAATTTATGGTCTTGGTGATAGGTGGCCATTAAAGTTAGTATTTTTTGGGATTAAACAAATACTTTGGTATCTCTTAACAAATTTCCCTCGCTTTTGAGAGTGACTAAAGTCAAGAGAATATTAACATAGAACTTTCTAGGAGATAACTTGTGCTCATGAATCCCAAAGCACATGAAAATTTTTCGTTACGCTCTTCGCACCATCCCTAGGCGCGTAAAGAAATACCTTCTTTTATTTAGGCCCCACCACATTTCAAAAAAAATTGAGCTTTCACAACACTTCGCCACCCTAGCTACTCTCCGCATCTCTACCTAAAATCCAGTCGGGGTAAGCAACGTTTAGAAATCAAAGTTTCAATTGTTCTATAATGGTTTTTATGTTATGTTTTGTTGGGAAAATCCTAAGATTTAGGTTCTGTTTGGAATAACTGATGCCGATGAAAAATTGCTGATCGAATAGAGCTATTATAAAAGCAGTGATAAATTGAATACGCTGCAGACAGTTTGGACAGTTTGTGCATAAGAGCTGATCGAAAAGAATCTTTTTATTTTTGTTGTTTGTACTTAGATGCATATAATGTCAGCATTGTCATTGCCGAATGATCATCTTCAGGGCAGGTTTCACTGAGCTTATGAAAAAACAGCTTATCAGCAATTTTAAAATACGTGATTTTCTAACAGCCGCGCAAACAAACAACTGTAAATCTGCGTTTGCGTTTTGAATAGAAATTATCCATCAAAATAAGTTGTCTCAAACAGAGCTTTAACTTAGCAAATTATTTATAAGAGATTTTATGTTCTAGAATAATTACTCATTTTGTATAGAGTGTAATTTGGTCATTTGAAGTTCTAGGAAGTTAGTCCAAGTCAAAGACAGATGAAGGCAAGCTGAAATCAAGAAGAAAACCAGCTAAGTCATATTTATGTCGATTAGAAATCGATGCAACGTCGAGTAGAAGTCGACGTATCTTTGACTGGATTTCGACGCATCTCCAGAGCAAAAATCGACGCTTGCGTCGATAAGTAATCGACGTAACATCGAGTTCTCAATTACTTTGCCAGAAAATTATTCTAAGGCAGAAGTCGACACACCTTCAGTCAGTACTCGACGCAGCGTCAAATACCATTCTAGAAAGAAAATTTTAGAAGATTAATTCAAAGTTATTTGAAGAATATGATTATGGAATCTACTCAAGTTAGAAGAGTTGTTGAAATGATATTCAAGGAAAGAAATTCCTATCCCTTATCCTAGATGCCACCTATGCCGGCGTGTTCACAAACTGTGGTAGTGTTTGACCCCAAGCCACATTTCATTGCTCCATTCATTTGTCTTGGGTTGACTTGGAAAATGTCAGCACATCTCTCCTCAAAGCCTTGCGCCTGGTATGGATAGGCTGTTGATGCCTGACGACATCCCTGCATGCCAGCATATACCGACTTAGGAGAATCTCCTCTGTTCATACCAGAAACTTGCCCTGCTAACTGATTTGTACTCACCGATGGAAGACCGGTGCAGTTTCCGTTTCAATTTACACTAGTTGGACTGCCTCCACACTCATATTTGCCTGGTTCTGGTTTAGGCTCTGTTTGGGACAGCTCTGGCGGATTGAAAAGCTGCTGTCCGGATAGAGCTGTTTTAAAATAGATCTCTGGGGAGCAGTTTTGAAACGTTGCAGAGTGTTTGGGTGTTCTGTGCAGAAGTGCGCTCGGAATCGCCGGAGGAAGGACGTCGGGTGCTTGGAATCGCCAGAGGAAGGCCGTCTGGGGCTCGGAATCGCCGGAGGAAGGCCGTCCGGCCTCTGAGCATGTTCCAACTGAAGAAACCATTAGATTTCCAAAACCTGTTAGAAAGAAAGCTATTTTGCGGAAGCTGAAGCTAGGGGGGAAAGATTTCTGAAAAGCTGCAAAACAGTTCCAGATTTTTGAAAAGCTCTTCATAAGGAGCTGTCCCAAACACATATAAAGCAGCTCTGGCGGCTGAAATAGAGATTTTCCAGCCGTTAGAGCTGCGCCAAACAGACCCTTAGACATACATAACTAACTAGTACCTGGAAGATCTCCATGACTTCCTCTCAGGTTAGTTATCCATCCCTAGCCTCATGCATCGCTCACTTGTACAGTAGTTGATGAAGAACCGCCTGGCTCGTAAGATAGCGGTCTCACGCTCGCAGCGCACCCATGGCCTCCTACACTTCTCACTTGCGTAGTAGTTGAAGGATGGGCTGAAACATTTGAACAGAGAGAATAACCCTCAGGTCTGACACTGGAGGTAAATGTGTCGAACCTAAGAGGGATAGGAACATATGTCTTCTTTCTCAACAACAAAATCCCCCAACCTTGGCTGCTACTTGGTTCTCCAACTCTGCCAACTCCCATTAGAATTTCTGAAGATATTTATGGAATAAAATTGAAGAGAATGACCGTGATTTCTGAAGACAAGTTTAGGAAGATTTTATTCCCTTTGAAGGCAGTCATCTAGAGAAAATAATTCGAAATTTTTCAAGGTTTGATTGACCTAGATTTCAGAAGAACAAAAGTTAAAATACAATAACCAATAGATATACAGAACATATTCTAGCAGACTCTTCTTCTTTTCTTTCTGCTACAGATTTCTGAAATAGCATATCAAAGCTCATAATCCTTACTAGTTTTCCATTAAGGATTCATCTATTACAGTAGATTCAATCCACTGAAGTGCTAGAGAATCCTCAAATAAATTGCTGGAGGATTCAAATCTGAAGATAGCTTTCACAACTTCTTCTTACTTTCTGTCTTTCATTCTCTTTCACTACTATTTTGTGAAAATAGTTTTTAAAATCTCTCTTGAAAGGATTTAACTGTTTGGTTAGATCACCTTATCAAACGATCAAGTTATCTGATTCTTAAAGTCTCCTTTTAAAAATACTTAGTCATTGATTCTAAGAGGTTCCTTATCAAAAGACTCGGACACTGGGATAGTGGATTTCTACCAAAGAGGTAGAAGAGTGAATACATCCAGATTTTGGAGAACCAAAATAGCTTTTGTCTCATCTGTGCTATAGCTCTTTTTATGTGCTTGTTTCTTCTTTTATTCCATGCTTTTACTTATGTTGTGATTCACTTAATTATGACTGTGAATTTTTGTGGATGATGGTCTGTGACCATTTGAGTATGGTAAATAATTTTAAATCTCTATTCACATGCCCCCATTGGTAGAAAATTCTCAAAGTTATAACTGTTCCCTTCTAATTGGTATCAAAGCGTGGTTGATCAAAAAAGGTTAATACCTTGCTCAAAAATATCTCAAAAGTTATAATTTCATAATTACTTTTATATAAATCTATTTTCAAGAAAGAGTTCAAATAACTTTAAAGGATTTACATCCACAAGACCTCCATTATGTAGTCTGGAAAAGTTTACGCTCTAGAAATCCAAAACTAAGCTTTATATGAATTCTATTTGAATCTATATTTGATTCTATTCTGACAAGACTTCCAATGCCAAACAAGAAGTACTCCAATTGAAACACAACACAAGAAATAGCTCCTAGGTATGAGTGGACTGAATATGAGAAGAAGGTTAAGGACTGTGTTGTCAAGGCATGAACATCTTGGTATCCACAATATAAACTGAGATTTTTCAAAAGGTTATAGAGTGCCAATTTGCTAGAGAGAGACTATGCCAATTTGCTAAAGAGACCTATGAGTCTCTTTCAAGAATAATGGAAGGAAGCTCTGATGAAAAAAAGGTCATTTCAATATGAGAACTTTCAAAAGAGAGCAAAAGAATTAGTTGTTGAAATGTACATTAGATTCAAAATTATTGTCAATGAATTTAAAGACTAGACAAGGAAATTTCATTGATAGAAATCAACAATAAGTATCTCAAGTGCTTCCCTTGCACTTAGAACTCAAGGATTTGGACAATACGGGAATCCAGTTGCCACAAGGAGGTCACTATTGATGCCTTAATGGGCAAATTGAAATCTCATAAGCTGCTTCTCAAAAGTAGGGTTGAATCTAAAGCAAAGTTTAAAGTCTCTAGTCCATCAAAGGATAGAACAATTGCACTAATGGAATCTGATGGAGTGCCTTCAAATAATGAAGAGGAGATGTTCAATCTCCTAGCCATGAGATTCAAAGGATGGATAAAATCTTAGAAATAAAAAGGATGGATAGGATCTCAAATAAGCCCAAGTTTGACAAAACGCCTGATAAGGAGCTTATCTATTATGCTTGCAAAAGTCTAGGACGCTTAGCTCCAGAGTGTCCTAATAATTAGAAGAACAGAGCTCATAGGAAGGAGCAAAAGAAGCAATCCTTCATGAAGAAGGATAAGAAGAAAGGAAAGATTTTCATTGCTGAAACCTGGAGTGGCAAAAATTCTGAGTCCAGTTCTTCTTCAAAAAGTAAGGAAGAAATAATTATTGAAGAAGCATGCCTAATGACTTTGGAGGCATCAACTGAAGAAGATCAGGTATCTTATTTCAATGATTTTGATTTTACTTCCGATGAATTTAGAGAATGTTTCAAAAAAATTGTCCAAAATCATTTAGAGGCAAAAAGTAAATTAAATCACTTAGAAAAGAGTAAGAAGAATTAAAGAATGAGAAGCTTGAAGAAAATAGCTATTATCAGAACTATCAACTTAGGGTTAAAATAGGAAAACTAGAAAAACAAATTGATAAATTAACATTAGAAAACCAATCACAGAAGGATGAGCTTGCAATGGTGAAAGCCTTTGAAGTCTCTCAGAATGTTAGAAGTCAAAAATTAAAAGACTTATATGAGAACCTCTCTGTGAGATTCAAAAACCTAGGATTATTTTTGGAGCCAACAAAGCTAGGTGAGTCTTCCAACAAATTAGTTTGGAAGAACCCTATAGCTTTTGTTTAAGCTAAGGATAAACAACCCATTATAATTATAGATGAAGACACAGATAGAATCACTGCCTTCAATATGGGTAGTTTCATCAAATCATCAGGGAATTCTAGGGAAAAAGCCCTTAAAATACAAGGGTACAAAGTCTAAATTTTTGAAAATTGGAAATCTATGTCGACTTCAACTCAATGCCACTCTACAGGTGCATCGATTTCTAATCGACGCAAATATGAACTTTCATCGACATCTTCTCGATGCATCTTCATACCTGCGTCGATTTCTTATCTATACAACTAGGCAATTACGTCGACTTCTAATCAAAGTAGCTTTCTAGTACACAAACAGAATAGATTCAATATTGAATTAGTTTCTAATTGTAATACTCATATACCTAGATGTAATTAATGTAATAAGTTAGGACATAATACTACAAGCTGTTGGTTAAATATAACAATACTCTTTAATCCAATGGGTGATCAAGAAAGACCTTCCTATTCTTTCATAACCCGTTTCATTGCTAGAAGCAATGAATCCATGGTAATCTTGGTCCATACTAATATTTGAATTACATGTGCATGTCAGAGGCTATCCATCAACAAACCAATTATTGTATTTGGAATGTGGTTGCTCTAGACACATGACTGAACAAAAAGACCTGCTGGAAAATTATAAGGCCAAGGATATCCCTAAGGTAATATTTGGTTACTCTGATTATAGACAAACCAAATGTTATGATATGATCAGAATTAGAGACATTTATTTTTTCCAAAGTAGCTTTTGTTGAAGGTATTCAACATAATCTAATTAGCATTAGTTAACTTTATGATGGTGGATATAAGGTAGTATTCACTCATAGTCGATGTCAAATTATAAACTCAAAGTCAAATGCAATAGTACTAACTGGCTATAGGAAATGAAATGTTCATGTAATTGACTTCAATTCCATTTCAAATGAAATCTATTTATTTAATTCTGATATAGATAAAAATGAGATTTGACATATGAAGCTTGATCATCAAAATTATAAGGCCATTGTCAAGTTATCTAAAAATAGTCTAGTTAGAGGCTTGCGAATTGGTAAGTATAGGAAAGAGTATCCATATAGAGCAAATTGATAAGTAAACTAAGTGATTATTCAAACTAATTGGTAAGAATTTGCAACACCCCTGCTCAATCCAAGGAATATAACAGCAGGTCCGGCCTGGACCCCACGTCATATTCAATGAATAAATAAAAGAGTTACTCAATGAATATCAATCCATAACACTAAACTATAACGCATAACAGAATTATACGCTAACAGAAGTATTTACATAAACATGAACCAGAATGTCTCCATCACTAAAGGAATGATTAAACACAATTTACATTGTCTTGCTTTGGCCTTAAGGTCTTACACATGGAAAAAATGTTTACCTAATACATGATTTCCATACATCAGCACGCATGCCGGCAAAACATGAATAGCTAAAACAAAACTTGGGCATTCGAGGGCCTGCACAGCTTGGGTTCCCACCCGCTATTTCCTGCTTGGCTCTCCAGTACATGTACCTGTATGAATCACAAGGATATGACAACAAAAGAAGGTAACGAGTAAGCTTTTGCTGACCACTATCAACGAACATGCGATATAACGACCCCCCATACCCTGGGGGGGTGGGGGGTGGGGTGGTGGTATTCCTTCCCTGCATAATGTTCACAACAATAATGTATATATAATACATGAGTGTGCACTTTAAGCACCATTCATCACGGACGTTGGCGCGATCGGCCAAACGTCTCGTGCACTCAGGGCACACTATCGGTGTACCAGATTCCTAGGGTCCTACTACCATCCTCAGTCCCAGACCAATGGTAACATTGAGCATTCCTTAGCCAGGCGTGTAGCCACGACTCTTTCCTATGCCAATGACGAAAGGCAAATATGTTAGGTACTCTAGTCGGACAATATAGTGTGGGTACATATAAAACTAATCCTATTGCTCAAATCATTATGTCTATAAGACAACAACGCGGGTCAGCCCATCCTTTCCCGTTTCCTATACATAACCGCATTATGTTCCAAGGTTGTCACTCACGACCAATAAAGCTGGGCACTCATGGCTCTCAGCTTTAAAGCTACCCACCTTGTCCCCAAGACTTGGACTTGTAATCACATAATAACTTGCTGGGAGCTATCGCCAGCGGTAATACTACTGTCAGGCAGTACCTAACAGAACTCCGATTCTGCTTGCTTTTCTGGGTATTTCTTGGAGTTAGCCTCCAAGACTCCCTGTCGCGCTCTGTAGCACTCAAACTTCGAAAATAGCATATAACACGAAGTATTCTCCGACACGTAAATATAAATGTAAACATCACCGATCCGGCTTCACACAACATGCCTATATCTAAAGTCAAAATGGACGTCTATATGCAATATATGTCTAGGACAGATTCAATCGACCCGAAGAAAGTCTAGTCGCGTGCTACTTAGCGAAAGAGGGACTTTCATATGCGAATATAGAAACAAAAGAGGACACACACGTTCTAACGGGAGGAGGAAGATCGTTACCCTTGAAGTTCTCTTTGGCGCCATGACTCAAAAATCCGATCAGATAGAAAGAAGCGCATAGGGCCGCTCTCCGTAGATCTGGATTCGGCTCGTGATTTTGAGATCCGAAGCTCCGACAATGGTGGAAAACTCCTTCTTCTTCCTCTTCCTTAGCTCTCCCCTCTCTCTACCTCTAGAAACAGAAAGAACAAAGTGAAATGAGGTTCAAACCCTCAACTTCCGGCCTTAACCCTAAAGGAAACATAGCCCCACTATCGGATTTCACTTAAATTCCACAGATGGCCACGATTGAAACAAGATTTCTTGTACAGGGCGCTACCGCCACGTGGTAACCAGCTACTGCCACACGATATCTTGTTCGGTGGCTTCTTTAGTAAGCCCACCACCAAAATTCGCCACTCAAACGGCGATACGTGACTGCCAGTTCTTGGCACACTACTACTGTGCGGTAACATACTACTGTTGAGCACTAGCAAATTTGACGTATCGTCACGTCAATGACAACAAAAGGATCGCTACCGCCAATAGTATCACTACCACCGGGCCATAACTCCCAGAGCGCAAAGACAATTAAATCAGCTATGTTACCTCCTGTGCTAGCACTAACACCAAGCGGTAGCATTTAGTGAGCTATTTCTACGTAAAATTTTGGGGCGTTACAACTCTCCACCCCTTAAAGAAAGTTTGTCCCGAACTTTTAGAATGAAATAAAATAGCAAAATATAAGAAAAAACTCGAATGGTACCTTGTCAGAATAGCTCGGGAAACTCCTCAAGCATAGACTGCTTCCATTCCCAAGAAAGCTCTTCACGTCCGCAATTGTCCCAGCGAACTTTAACAATTCAGATCATTTTGTTTCGCAGCTGTTTAACTTATGTGTCCTCGATGCAGATAGGCTTGACCTTAGTCTTTAGCCCCTTATTGACCGACACTTAATCAACAACAACCACTTGAGTAGGCTCTTTCAATGAATTCTTCAGCACTGATATGTGGAACACATCGTGCAAGTCGCTCAACTCTGTCAAAAGAGCGAGCAGATAGACAACTTCATTAACACACTCCACAACTTCAAACGGTCAAAGGTATCACGAACTTAGCTTTTTCAAGCATCAAATCCTTGACATGCCCTTCAAGGGTTTGATCTTCAGATAAACCCAGTCGCTTATGGTGAACTCGATGGTCCGGTGCTTTGCGCTGTAGTATTTGGCCTACCTATCCTGAGCGATCAACAATCGCTCCCAGATTGTTTGTATAGTTTAAGTAGTATCTTCAACTTCCTTTTTCTTAAAAAACTTGGTTTCGCCCTATTGGATCAGGTGGCCAACCTTAGGGGGGGTGAATAAGGTTTGTAGATTAATTTTTAAATTAATATGCAAGCCTTATTCACCCCCCTCTAATGTTGTCCACCCGATCCAACAAGTGGTATTAGAGGCAGGTTATTTCGAAAAGCGTTAAAATTCTGACGTAAGATGGCCAACGTTAATCATGTTTTCCTCGAGGGTCAAAGTGTGAGTAGAATCCCACTATTTATGGGGAGTGATTACAGCCAATAGAGAACTTGCATGAAGATATTCTTAATGACACAAAACATGGACATATGTTTTATGGTAGAAAAAAAATACACCACACCCACAATCACTGTAGGTGAAACAATTTTAATCAAACCGCAAGATAAATGGGATGACGTTGATAAACAGAAATGAACTAACAATGCAAAAGTCATGATGAGAGCGCTAAGTTGTCAACCTAAATCACCTAGAGGGGGGTGAATAGGTGAATTTAGTGTCAAATGCGAAATAAAAAAATATAACACCGCACAGATCCGTAATCAAGCAATCACACAGACGACAAGAGATTTATAGTGGTTCCCCAATCTTGGGTACGTCCACTTTTCTCACCGATCTAGCAAATCACTAGACTCGGCTACTCCACTATCTCGGATTGCAAAAACAATCCTACACCTCGGAACCACGTTCCTACAAAACTCGATCCCAAATTGATCTACACTCGGAAGATAAAACTTCCTACCACTCGGAGAAAGATCTATAATGAAATTTGTTTAAATAAAGTTTACAAACAAGAATATCACAGATCTGGATCTTTGACGTAATCTTCTTCTTGAGAGCTTTTCGGTTTGACCAGAAATAGTTGAAGAAGACTTGACTGAGATCCACGATTCTGAGATCTGGAATCACCACGATCAAGAAAGTAAATCAGAGACGATGAAGCATGGAGAGATCGGATGATTCTTCTTGAGTCTGGATCGCTAGAGAATCAGAGATCGATAGCTGCGGCTGAGAGAAGACGATCCAGAGCTTCTTCCGAAAACGGTAATGGCGGCGGATTAGAAAATTAGGGTTTTCGGGATTTTCTCTTTCTTAAAAGATAATCTCTGTAAACGTGTGTCTTTAGTCAAATCTGAAAAGACCTATTTATAGGCTATCTCCAACGGTCATAATCGCAATTAAGATTGACACGTGGACCAATCAGAAAAAGGTTAATTTCAAATCTCCGTCAATTCTGGACTTAACGATTTCTGGAATTCTGAGCCGGCATACTCGGGTTAGATAAGATACTCGAGTATAAAGGTCTGCTACTCGAGTAGATAAGAGAAACATGTACTCGAGTAATAGAAATGACTACTCGAGTGCCTTGGAAGAACTACCCGAGTTACTCTAGACAGATTACTCGAGTAAGTAGAAACATCTACTCAAGTACTAATCCACACTACTCGAGTATAAGAAAAATCTACTCGAGTGCTAAGCCAGTCTACTCGAGTATAAGAAGGATCTACTCGAGTGCTAAGCCACTTACCCGAGTATATGAGCGAAGTTACTCAAGTATGTGGACTTAGAAATATTTAGACTGAACAGATAGCCCTATTCGAGTATAACTAAGAGACTACTCGAGTATGACTAAGGCTCTACTCGAGTACACAAACATCTACTCGAGTAAGGAAAAAAGGTACTCGAGTATATGAATGGATTTACTTGAGTATATGGACTTAGAAACTTTCTGAGATGAGAAGTCTAGATCAACTCGAGTACGATCAGAACACTTACTCGAGTAACTTGAGAACTACTCGAGTATGTAATTCAATCTACTCGAGTACTAAGTCACTTACTCGAGTATATAGAAGATACTACTCGAGTATGTGGACTTAGAAAAAATTTCTTCTGAGAAAGTCTTCAATACTCCAGAGTCCAGTAGTCCAAGTGCATGGAAACAAAGTGTACCCCAATAGAAAGGCTATACATGAGTCAACACCTTGGATCACACAATGAGGAATTACATTGTATGGTCCTGTGTTTGATGACCCACTATAGACTGACATTGGTTTACACATGGCAATAGAGTCCTGCATGCACAACTTAAACACAACATCAAATACAACTTAATTCATCTTAGTTTCAGGTCTGACTTCCCACAAATCTGGGGTATTGTGAAGACAATTCCTAACTGTACAACCCCGTATCCCGCGAGTGGTCGACAGGAGTTGAACCGGCCGGCTCAGACCAATGTGAACCCAGCATGCCGAGCCCGAGCTCGGCAATAGCCAAACCAAGCTCGGCGATAGTCGAGCTGAGCTCGACAATGGCCGAACGAAGCCCGGCATGCCGAGACCGAGCTCGGGTGCAGGAACAGGGCTCGACGGTAGTCGAGCCAAGCTCGACGATCCCCGTGCCGAGCTCAGTTTCTGTTGGAGCTCGGCGATCGTCGTGCCGAGTCCGAGCTCGGCGGTAGTCAAGCCGAGCTCAGCGATAGTCGAGCACAGTCCGCCGAGTACGTGCCCGCCTAGGCCCAGGGCGAGGCGAGTCAGGCCCCCTGCCGAGCGAGTGCCCCCTCAGGTCCAGCTCGCATCTTGGCCATGGCATACTTTTACTATGTTGCCCCTTTTGGTCTGCCTGTAGTCCTCGAAAACAGTGAAGGTTGTATACTGGCAGGCCATCTTTTCCTATAAATAGGACCCAAGGGGTACCTCAGAAGCCATGCTTACTAATTCTCCGGCCTACTAGCGCTTTCTGAGGTACCTTAGCCCGGCACTTGGCTAAGGAGGGGAAGCGCTCTAAGATCTTCCGGGTGTGTGGTGGGACCTCCACGCCGAGCCCTTGGTCTAGTCCTTGTTTCCTCTCTTTTCTTTGTCATTTTCTTGCAGGAGTGAAGTAGGTGCGCGACCACCCCTTCCCCAAGGGTCGAACTCCACAAGAGACCGATTTTCCGGTTTCAACACTAACAATCTCCCCCTATTTGTAGAAGTCAGCACTCTTTGCACTAAGATGAATTTCTAGAAAGGAAATGATCATCTATAACAACAAACAATAGAAAATGACTAAAACAGAGAATAATAGCAAATAAGGGAACCATAATCAGAATTAGATATATTAAATAGAAAGATTTTCCAGTTCCACAAAACACTTTCAGGGGTAATTCTCTCTGTGAAGTTTAGCTTTCTTCAGCTCTTGCCTTTCCAAATAACTGAAGGGTTTAGGAAAATAAGTCCTTGGCCTTGGAGGAGCTGCTGGATTGTTGAATCCCCATTGCCTGTCATGTAATCTGATCTTGATTTGAGATGCATCATAGGCTTTCCATTCTGAGTAGCTGTAGAATTTGTCTTTATTTCCCCCAAAATCAGTTACCAGCTTTAGAGTGTCAAAGATTAAAGATTTGGAGGTTGGACTCCAAACTTCTGAATGTACTGACTCTGATCTGCCCTCTGAAGCTTGAGCTTGCTCTCTCTTAGGTGCAGAACGGCTAGCAGAAGCGCCGTCACCATATTTTCTTTCCTTGATGGGGCCACCTTGATCAGCAGGTCTTCTAGAGGAGGAAGTACCTCGATCAAAGTGCCCCTGAAAGCTGGCAGGGACATCCTCTTTCCACACATCAGAATATGAAAGAGGAGGCTCAGACATCTCTCCAGCAGGTCTGGGAGAGAAGGCTGGCACTGCCTCTAGAATGGTAGCATGAACCTGGGCATCAGATGGAGGATGTTCCTCAAGAGGATCTAAGCTTTTAGGAATGATGGAGGGGTCGAGCTGGAATTCTGGAAAATTCTGATTATGTACCCAAACTGCAGTGTCATAAATGTAGAATTTGACAGATTGTAGCTGGGCTAGAATATCTGCTTTCATGGTGTTAACTAATCCATCCAGGGTCTCTTTAGACTTGGTAGAGATTTCAGCAGAAATTTTCTCAACTTGTTCTTTCACAATTTTCTCCCCCTTGCTGATTTCTACAGATAGCTTTTCAATAGCTTCATCTCTAAATGTGCCTACTTCTTCACAAACTTTCATCACATTGGCTTCAGCTCTTTGGTCTAGCAGAATCTGGTTATGTGCCACTATTTCAGATTGATTTCTGACTTCACCCATGCTGGTGATGGTGTGATCTATTGCTTTTCCACCTATTTTGAAGAGTTATTTAAGTTCATCAGTGTTAGCTTGAATTTCTGCAAAGCCTCTGCTCATCTCAGTTTCAAGAGCAGAGACCTTGTTGTCAACTGATTTCAGAGACTCATCAAAGTAATTTCTCTGTGCTTGGAGCATCTTCTCAATCTTACTGATGATGTCTGAGGAGCTGAGGGAAGCAGAAGATGGAACACTGGGAGAAGTAGAGACCTGAGGGAGCTGAGAGACTGGGGGAGCCCAAGGAGGGATTTCTTTCATAACCACTGAGCTAGCAGTTCTCTTGGTGTGAGTGATTTCTACTGAATCCAGGGGATCTGTGAAGGAAGGGAGATTGAAGGCTAATGTCCTTAGAGGAGGCTCAATAGGTTCTGGGGATAACTCCTCTTCATCGGACAGGATGATACTATCATGTTGTTCTGCTTCTTCAACGGGAGACTGAGCTGAGGATGGAGAGGGTTCCTTGAGAGGGATCTATTCATCTTGTACCTAAACCTCAGGAGTACCAACAACTGGATCTGCAGGAGGTAGGGGAAAGTCTGAACTTAGTTCTTCAATAAGTTTATCAATCTCTGCAGCTGTGGACAGAAGGTCTTGCTGAACTTGAATATCTTTTGGAGGAGGAGGAGGAGAAGGATCTCTGACTGTCTGGGAGGGAAGTTCTATAAACAGAATCTGGGAGCTAGATGAGGCAGGCTCCCCCTCAACTACTGTACCTAGGGTGTCGGTAGCTTGATGTAGAGGAGGAGATGGAGTCCTGTCATCAGCAACATGTTGTGGGCTGGGGACATCTTCATCCATAATGACTTTGGAGGCTTGGGCAGTGTTCTTGAGTTGGATTTCATATCTTTGGATGGAGGAGATGGATACTTTCTTCATGTGATGGAGGGGAGTTCCTTTGGAGAAATCAAACACTGTAGGATTAATCTCATGGAGGAGGAGGGAGATAATCCTGGCATAGCTTGGTTTGTTCACAGTTTCTTTGATCTTGTCCAGTATCATCATTCCAAACTGGAATTTCTTCCGGCATACTATGGCTTGCATAACATCAAAATTTTTTTGGGAAATTTCTCTGAGGGAATAGGTTTTGCAGAGAAGAACTTTGGCAATGACATCCACAAGAAATTTGCCCTCTAAATTGAAATCTGCACGTCGGAACGAATATCCTTCATACGGGTTTATTCCACGGAAGAAACTTGTTCTCTCGGAATCTTCAGGAGTCAGATCATCTTCTTCATCCACCACTGGCAGTTTTAACAGAGTAGCTAAGGAAGTTTTGTCCAGACGGATTTTTATCCCACTGACCTTGGTTTTGAGAACTGTACCATCTCGCTTGACCTTCAGATTTTTGTAGAACTCTTCCACTGCAGAAAATAGGATCTTACACGGCGTCTGTAACAGGAACGATAGCCCGGCTGTGTCAAGGAGAATGAGAAGGTTTCGGAAGTCATCGGAGAGTTCGGTAATTCCATCTATAACCAATTCAGACCCGATTACTATCTTGGATGGAGGAGCCATCGAGTTCTGGAGTAACGGATTCTGGAGAAGACAGCGCTCTGCGGTTCTGGAAGATGTAGCGCCGGCGAGTACTCGAGAAAGGTTTCATGGAAATGGATAACGGGATCATTCTATTTATATACATAACCCTAAATAGGTTTAAGATTGGGTTTTAAAATAAAACATACCTTATGGGGGGCGGCAAAAATCGAGGTGTGCGAAAAGAGAAAAATGAGATTTTCAAAGTTCTGGAATTTCCAAGTACTCGAGTATATATCGGCATACACGAGTAATCTGTTGTAACCTACATGAGTAAGTCGAAGACCAAGTAGATCATGAAGTACTCGAGTGAGTTACTAAGTACTCGAGTATGAAGAATATGTACTCGAGTGAATTTTTTACCTACACGAGTAGATACTTTGAGTTACTCGAGTATATTGTAATGTACTCGAGTGTAGTCGTGTAACTACTCGTGATTATTTTTAAGTACTCGAGTATGTGAGTACACTTACTCGAGTAAGTCACTTTGATAAAATATTTTTCTCGAAGCACTGATCTTTACCTCCACCAACTTTTAACTCTGAGACTTTGATAGAGACCACTAATCTTCTTTGTTGAGCATCCCAAGTTCAATTTTGAAGAAAGAGAACTTGGTCTCATCTAGCGGCTTCGTGAATATATCTACAACTTGCCTATCTGTGGAGACGTATTTGTAGATCTATGTCTCCATTCTCCACATGCTCCCGGATGAAGTGATATCAAAGCTCTATGTGCTTTGTCCGGCTGTGGGAGACTGGGTTGTTGGCGATTGCTATTATACTGGAAGAGTCACAAAGTAGAGGGATGTTTTGGAACTTCATGTTATTGTCTTCAAGTTGATTCTTGATCCATAGAAGTTGTGCACAACAACTGCCTGCAGAGATGTACTCTGATTCAGCCGTTGAGATGGCTACACAGTTCTGCTTCTTACTGCTCCAGGAAATAAGTCTCCTTCCGAGAAATTGGCAAGTCCCGGAAGTACTTTTCCTGTCGTCTTTGCTTCCTGCAAAATCTGCATCTGAAAATCCAATTAGTTCACTATCATTACTTCTTAGGTACTATAAGCCAAGATTTGGTGTACCTTTGAGGTATCTCAAGATTCGCTTTGCAGCAATGTAGTGAGATTCCTTAGAGTTCACCTGAAATCTAGCACATACACATGTTGAAAACATTATGTCTGGTCTACTTGCGGTAAGGTAGAGCAAGGACCCAATTATGCTTCTGTACTTGGTTTCATCAAAAGGTTTCCCTTTCTCATCCTTGTCCAGAGACATAGCTGAGGCCATTGGAGTCCTCATAGAGGTTGCGTTCTCCATTCTGAATTTCTTAAGTAGCTCTTTGGTGAATTTAGTCTGTGAGATGAAAATTCCATCCTCAGATTGTTTCACCTGAAGCCCTAAGAAATACTTCAGCTCTCCCATACTGCTCATTTCAAACTTCCCTTGCATAAGTTTAGAAAACTTCTTGCAGAGGTTGTTGTCTGTAGAGCCAAAAATAATGTCTTGCACTAGCAAAATCTTGCATTTTATTTCCCTAAGAAATAATGTCTTGTCTATCTTTCCTCTTGTGAACTTGCTCTCAAGAAGGAAGCTAGACAGCATCTCATACCAAGCTCAGGGAGCTTGTTTAATACCATATAAAGCTTTTTGCAGTTAATAAACATGATTGGGAAAGTTTGAATCAACAAAACCTGGCGGTTGCTCTACATACACTTCTTCCTTAATGTTACCATTTAAGAAGGCAGACTTGACATCCATTTGATAGACTGTAAAGCCCTTAAGTGCAGCATAGGCAAGAAATAACCTGATCGCCTCCAGTCTTGCCACTGGAGCATATGTTTGATCAAAGTCGATTCCTTCTTCTTGATGATAGCCCTTGGCGACAAGTCTTGCTTTATTCTTTATAATTGTTCCATCTTCGTCCATCTTATTCCGGTAGACCCATTTTGTCCCGATGACATTCTTACTCTTGGGTCTAGGAACAAGTGTCCAAACTTTGCAACGTTTGAACTGATTCAACTCTTCTTCCATGGCTAGTATCCAGGATGCATCCAAGTTTGCTTCCTCGAACTTCTTAGGTTCAACCTGTGATAGAAAGCTCAAGAATAAATTCTCGTTAGTTGTACCTCTCCGGGTTCTAACACCATCCTGAGGATCTCCTATGATTTGATCTAAGGGATGATCCTTCAAGTGTCTGAACTCTAGAGTCCTTGCATCTGGGATCTCTTCAGCCACTGGTGTTGCATCTTCAGCTGGGATGTGTTCTTCATTTTGATCATCTACCTCTTTAATAGGGGTTGTAGAGGTGATCTTGATGAACGTCTCATCTTTATCTTGAGTAGGCTCATCCAAGCTGAGTTCCTTCATCTTGGTACCTGCATCTTCAATGAGCACACTAGAAGAGTTGCTTTGCAGCAAACTCGTCTCATCAAATACAAGGTGTATCGACTCTTCTACTACCAGAGATTTTCTATTAAATACTCTATAGGCCTTACTATGGCTACTATAACCTACAAAAATACCTTCAAACCTTTTCTCGCTAAACTTGGTAGTGCGATACTTGCCGTTGTTAAGTACGAAGCATTTACAGTCAAAGATTCTAAAATATGAAATGGTTGGTTTCCTGCCTTTTAGAAGTTCGTAAGGAGTCTTATCATGGTTCTTGTTGATGAGAGCTCGATTTTGCACGTGACAAGCGGTGTTGACGGCTTCAGCCCAGAAATACTCTGGAAGTGAGGCATCACTCAACATAGTCCGGCAAGCCTCTATGAGTTTTCTATTCCTTCTCTCAGCTACTCCATTTTGCTGTGGAGTGTGAGGAGAGGAAAACTAATGAAAGATACCTTGACTTTCGCAGAATTCTGTCATGGCTCCAGACTTGAATTCCGTTCCATTGTCACTTCTGATTTTGACTACGGAATAGTTGTATTCATTCTGGATTTGCCTAACAAAACTAGTGAAAGTACTGAAGGTGTCTGACTTGTGTTTTAGAAAGAACACCCACGCAAAGCGCGAGTAATCATCCACAATAACCAACGTATATTCCTTACCTCCCAAACTTCGAACTTGCAGTGGACCAAACAAGTCCATATGGAGAAGCTGTAAGCTTCTATTGGAATCCTTGCCTATTATGCTTTTAAATGAACTTCTTGTTTGCTTGCCTTTGATACAGGCGTGACAAAGACTGTCCATAACGCACTTGACATTAGGGGCATCACGTACTAAGTTTTGGGAGAATAGTTTATTAACAGTTTTGAAGTTAATATGTGTTAGTCTCTTGTGCCATTGGTCAGCAAGAGATGCACTACTTTTTGCTAAAAGACACACTGGTGTAGACGAGTCTATACAAATGAAGTTTAAACAGAAAATATTTCTGCTTCGAGTGCCTGATAAAACAGTTTCCATGTTGTCAACCGATTTTATCAAACATTTGTCAGCATGAAATTCAACTACGTATCCTTTGTCGCATAGTTGGCTTATGCTGATGAGATTGTGTTCCAATCCTTCAACATAGGCTACATTCGAAAAGGATACGCTACCATTAGTAATCATACCGTAGCCTTTAGTTATTCCTCGATTTGAACCTCCAAAGATGACCTTTGGTCCGTTGCAGACTGAGGTGAAATTCTGGAGTAGGCTTCTTGTCCCGGTCATATGCCGAGAGCATCCACTGTCCAAGTACCAGATTGGCATTTTGGTAGTCTTTGGACATACCTACAATTACAATCACTTAGCCTTAGGAACCCAAACAAGTTTGGGTCCTTGGTCTCGAGTTAGAATACTCCCACTACGAGCATTAGCCTCATGAGTGGTCATTCTCACGTTGCTAACTTGAGGGGTTGCAATATTTCTAGGATTGAACCAACAATCGATGCCAAAATGACCAATTTTGCCACAGCACCAATAGTCGAACCTGTTGTATCTTTGCCTAGTGTATTCCTGCTTGATTTTCTTAAATGATGGTCTAGCAGGAACTTCACTCTTGGAGGAAGAAGCTTCATGATGATGGCAGCTACATGAAGTCTTCTCCTTCATAGGCTTTTCCACAATAGGTTTTACCTTTGGTGTCTTCTTGATGTTATGACCATGAGCATATGGTCCATAGTTCTGAAGTTGAATCTCTTCATAAGGTGCCTTAAAGACACTCTCGCCAAAGTTACGAGGGCGAGTCCAACCTTGATATCTTGACTTAGGCTTCTCGGGGATCGGCCTAGAGAAGTGTCCATAGGTGGACTCATAGTCGTATTCGTTCGTAGGAAAGATAACTTTCTTGAATGAAACTGATTCCAAGGGAGCTTTCCCTTTTTCTTCAGCTAGAGCCTTCTGGGCAGCCTTATTCTTTCTCTTGGCCTTGTTTCTCCTAGAAGATTTACTAGAAGCACCAATGTGGCCTAAACCAGTACCCTTGGCCTTAGCTGAGAACTCAGCAACGAGTGGAAGAACTGTCTTAGGCTTGGAGAAACTCTCAACAAGTTTCTTCTCAGCCTCGAGTTGTTGTTCCAATTCTTTGATGATTTCATCTTTAAGGTCGAGGTGCTTGAGAGCTTGATTGTATTCTTCCATAGCAACATTGATGTTCTCTTGAAGAGAATTAGTCTTGGTGACTTCTTCCCTCAAGCTGCTCTCACTAGCCTGTAGAGATTTTATCTCTTTGGCTTGAGTTTTCACGACTCTGCGACATTTTTCGTAAGCCGTGAGTAACTCCTTATACTGTTCCATGAGTTCAGATTCATCCTCAGAGGAATGGCCCTCTTGCTCATTATCATCATCAGATTCAGAGAGAGGAGTGTGAGATTTTACCTCCCCAGTGAACTGGGGGACTTGTTCATCATCATAGTGAGCCATGAGCCCGAAGTAAGCTTCCTCTTCTTCACTCGACTCAGATGAGTCGGAGTCGCTGAGAGTTTTTCTCTTCTTGGCTAATAAGCTCTTCTCTGTCCTCTTCTTGTGGTATGAAGATTTCTTTTCCTCTCTTCTGCCACCCTCTTTCTTCTTGTGAGGGCAGTCCGTGATGACGTGACCTGGCTTATTACAACAATAACAAACGATGTCAGTTGAAATTTGTTTGTTCTGTTTGGAGTTATACCTGTCATGGCTGCTCGAGCCATTCTTTCGCTGATCACCGTTATGTCGTGATCTTCTGTATGAGGCATCTTTGCCTCTCCATTGCTTCTTCTTATTCAAGAATTTCTTGAACTGCCGCGAAAGCAAAGAGAACTCTCCTTCAGATAGTTCTGAGCCTGAGGTGCTTGGCTCAGAGCCTTCTTCTTCACTTACTTCTTGAGGAGGAGCTGGCGAGGCAGCTTTGCCCTTCCTTGAACTGTCAGCCTTTAAAGCAACCGACTTCTCTTTTGAGGAGAAGCGACTTATCTATTCTTCGGCTTTTCTGGAGTTGATTTGCAGTTTGTAGGACATTAGCTTGCCAAATAGGTTCTGTGGATCTGTCTCTGCTAGTCTGCCAAACTCTCGGATGGCACAGACTTTATTATCCCATTCTTTAGTGAGAGATCTCAGAAACTTATCATTCAGCTCCCCATTAGTAAAGACTCAGCCATACACTCTCAGTCCATTGACTATCTTAAAGAAGTTTTCAAATGTGTCAGCTATGAGTTCCTTGTGACCTTGTCGGAAGACTTCATATTTCTGATTCAGTAGGGACCTCCGATCATCCCTCACTTCTTCAGTACCTTCCATTAAAGTAACTAGGGACTGCCACATCTCTTTAGCTGATTGGCAGTGAATTAGATTCTGCAGCATTGAGTCATCGACTGCACTTGTGATAATATTTTTAGCTTTCTTGTCCAGGGAGACAAGTGCAATCTCGTCCTTATCCAAGTCCATCAGCTTCTTTGGGACCTTTTTGGTTGGGTCTATTGTTAATGCAGTCATAGGAACATGCGGACCTTCTTCCACAATCATGAAGATCCGAAGGTCTACTGCTTCCATGAAGAACTTAACTCTTTCCTTCCACATAGGAAAATTGTTCTTGGTGCAGATAGGGAGCTTAGCAAAATCCTTGGTCTTACTCATGCTTGATACTTCTCTTGAGACAACTTGCTGAGGATTAGATCAAGGTGTTAACCTTTTAACGATCAACCTCCCTCTGATACCAATTGAGAGCGCTAAGTTGTCAACCTAAATCACCTAGAGGGGGGTGAATAGGTGAATTTCGTGTCAAATGCGAAATAAAAAAATATAACACTGCACAGATCCGTAATCAAGCAATCACACAGACGACAAGAGATTTATAGTGGTTCCCCAATCTTGGGTACGTCCACTTTTCTCACCGATCTAGCAAATCACTAGACTCGGCTACTCCACTATCTCGGATTGCAAAAACAATCCTACACCTCGGAACCACGTTCCTACAAAACTTGATCCCAAACGGATCTACACTCGGAAGATAAAACTTCCTACCACTCGGAGAAAGATCTCCTACAATGAAATTTGTTTAAATAAAGTTTACAAACAAGAATATCACAGATCTGGATCTTTGACGTAATCTTCTGTAACATCACATTTCCGGCTAGACCCCTGGGAGTGGTTGTGTCTTAACAGAACCCTAGGAAGCCCAGGAAATTGAAGTTTGCCGACCCTAATTTTGAGTAAAGGGGCAGTCACGCCCGTGACCAACCAGTCACGCCCGTGACATAGGGCGTGACTCCTTCGACGATCGTCGATCTCAGGGAGACGATCGTCGGGCGCAGAATTTTCAACCCGGCCCTGTCACGCCCGTGACCCCGGGTGTCACGCCCGTGACCAAGGGCGTGACCCCCTTCGGCGATCGTCGATCTCAGCGCGACGATCGCCGAGCGTGGAATTTGCCTCATGACCCTGTCACGCCCATGACCCAAGTGTCACGCCCGTGACCTAGGGCGTGACCACCCTTCGACGATCGTCGACCTCAAATCGACGATCGTCAAGCCCAGAATTTGCAGCTCGGGCCTATCACGCCCGTGACCCAAGTGTCACACCCGTGACCTAGGGCGTGACCATCCTTCAACGATCGTCGACCGCAGTCCGACGGTCGTCGACCCAGAATTGGCCACACGGGCCTGTCACGCCCGTGACTCAGGTGTCACGCCCGTGACCACCCTTCGACGATCGTCGATCTCAGTTCGACGATCGTCGATCCTATAATTGGCTATCCGGGCCTGTCACGCCCGTGACCTATGTGTCACGCCCGTGACCAAGGCCAAAATGTCAGCCAGACTGGAAATTTCGGTAACCGACGTTGTAATCAATTCGGATTATGGGAAGTTACACCGGGAGTATTTATGGGCCGTTTCCTACTTTAATTATGTAAATAAATAAGGAAATGTTAGTCCAATAGGAAATCTCCACCTGGCAAACATCTCTTCGTTTCCAGCAATTCAATTACCAGCATCATAACCGAAACGTTATTAAGAAGAAATATTAATGACCATGAACGTTTCAACCTTTCCCCTCCCTCCTTTCTTCCCTTTAAAAAAGCCCCTTAGGCTCAAGGATGAAGTTTCCCAGCCCTTACCTGAAGTTTCGAGCCGCCTACTGTGCTGTAGAAGAATTCCGACGATGCCACCACCGCGCCATGACAGTCCAACGTCCATCTCGCCGTCAAACCATGAATAAGGTCCTCCTCTACTCTTTCTTCTATGGATAGATCTTAGAAATCATTAGGAGAGATATCGGGCTCAAAAGAGCTGGATCGGGTGAGCATTTCCATGCTTTTCCGAAATTTGCATGGTGACGGGTTCGCCGGAAACCGCCTCTCCGGCGGCCGTGCCGCCGCCCGACGGTAGCCCTCACCTCAACAGAGGTGGTGGTGGTGGTGGCCGGCCAGGGAGATGGCTGGATGGCCGGGAAATAGATTTGGAAAAGCTACAGGAAAATGAGTCTTCAGGCCTCTGGTTTCGGGCTGTTGAAGAAGATGAACAGTGCCATGAGAATTAAATTCTATTTTTAAAACAATTTCTGAATGAAAATATCTGTCACCTTAAATAATTTGGGAAAAATACTTAGAGGCTCCTACAGGAAAAATGGTCAACATAGAAAATGTAGTCCTTGAAGTCTACTTTAGTTGAAAATTAATTTCACTCAATTTGAAATCCTGGTTAGACCACAGCACCCTGTTTGGTGAGGTCTATCCAGAAGGCTGTCTTGACCTTAGAAAAATTCCCCACTCCAATCCAGTCATCAAAATGACTTGAAATTTGGGGTGTAACCTAATATTATCTATATTTACATGCTGTCCAAAATTTAGGATTTTTGGGAAATATTTTTCTATAGTTTTTAGAAAAATTCAATAATCCTAGCTGAATTTATTTAGATGGTTAAATAATTTCCAAACCCTCCCAAATTTTGGTGAGTGGTCCCTGGGTTCACCATGAGGTTCTGTATAATTTTTCGTCTCATTTGGAGATGGTTTGGTATCAAAATGATCAACCCTAAGTTTTGCCCTAAGAAGGGGTCTTAGGTTAAAAGTGCACTTTTGAGATTTGAGTGGTCAGATCACCTCAACAGAGGCTGAGATTTTTAACACTGGCTAGTAATATTCTCTAGCACCCCCTCATAGAGTTTGAGGCAGATCGGGGTAAGTTTACCCTAAGAACCAAGGCCAAACCCTAAGGATGGATCTTGGTGGTTTGTGAAGGTCATGTGGTCAAATGACCTTGGATTGACCCGAAATTGGGTGAAAAGAACCATAGGACCAATATAGTTCTCTGGATGAAATCTTAGTAGATTTGGAGACCATTGGGATACCTAAAGATCTAACCCTAGTTTAGGGTGCAAAACTTGTAGAGATAGGAAATGACACTAAAACACATTGAAAAGTGTTGAGATTTGGGTAGACTGAATTATAAGGATGGTACAAGCTCTGGATATTT
Organism: Platanthera zijinensis; assembly: GCA_039513925.1. Taxonomy (NCBI): domain Eukaryota; kingdom Viridiplantae; phylum Streptophyta; class Magnoliopsida; order Asparagales; family Orchidaceae; genus Platanthera; species Platanthera zijinensis. The sequence continues at coordinate 171,770,310 of CM077093.1, read as the reverse complement.
TTCTATGAATTTTAAGATCATTATTTTGGATACTTCATTAACGATGTAGTAGCTTGTATGATTTGCTTAGAAAATTTATTATGAAATATATATTTCTTGGAAATTGATGAGATTTAGGCAGAGAATGTTTATTATGGTTTTAAATCTTCGTGAATTTTTATGGGATTTTTGGATGTTTAATTCTAAGGCTTGCTTCATTAAGTATTATTTATCATGGAAATTGTATTAAATCTATTTTGGTGCTTAGCAAGCTGGTAAAATTATGATTCTTTGCACAATGATCTTTTCTGTACCATACTATTAATTAGTAATTTTTCTATATTTTTATGATGAGTAATTTCAGTACTTCCTTCTTTACATGGGAATAATGAGATTATAATGGATAAATTAATTAGAGGCTAAATACCTTCTGTAAAATCCTGTAAATTAGTATTTGATGATACCTTACTGTTATTTAGTGATCATAATTTTTGGGTGGCCATTACTTAAGAATATCATGTAGTTCATGTTTAAAATTACCCGTGGTCAATCTTTGGGAAAAATTAAATAAATATCAGATTAATTAGGAAAATTATAAATTTCTGAATTTAGACTAATTAGGTCATGGTAGACCTCCAGTAAATATTATATGGGATTTGGAAGACAGTTGGAAGTACCACCCTTTGCATACCTCATAAGGATTAGGACGGTTTGCGTTTAGTAAAACTACAGAAGCTGAGCTAGAGTGGGTAATGAACTTGGAGATGGAATTTTGATAGTTTGCTGGTTTGGACAGGATGAGTTAAATCAAGTTCATTATTGGAAGTTAAGATGGGTAGGGGTGAGGTTGACTAGCGATAGGTAGTGTTTGGGTTCGACGGAAGACCGTCCTCCCCGAGAAGAGGAAGAGTCAAAGCCACCCTAGGAATAGCCCACTGTAATGTGAGAAGGGAATGGGTTAAGGGAACCAATCAAGTATAATAAGTGCCTTGGAAAGGGAGTTTTGGGATTCACCCCATCATAGCTCCTAGTACCGCTGCGAGCCCTTCACCGGGTAACCCTCGGGAAGTCCAAGGTTAACCTTAAATCTTAGGAATAAAATGATCAAGAGTTACCCTCATAATAGTTGTACCTCACACCTACACTTGTACACTTAGGAAGAAGAAATGGCATGGAATGGGTAGAGTAGGTCCGTGGTCTAAGGGTCTACTAGTAGAGATGGTGGTTGGTTTGTAATTGGGAAGTCCAGGGAGCGGGATGCTTGGGGACTTGGTATATGCTTGGTAGCCTGGAGAGCTGGAGGCTCGGTAACATAAGAACTTGTGCAAATATAATTATCATGATTGCATGTACATAAAAGTGGTGGGTCATCAGTACTAGGCGATCGATCACACCGACAGCGGTACGTTGACTCGGCGAAAAGCCTGGTGGGTACAGCCAGCACTAATACGCGGATACTCTAGGTTGTGTTCTTCTAGGGGCGTATGGAAGGGCTAGGCCTGGTAGTGTGATTACCCGCCTAGGAGTGGGGGGCCCGACTCACTATCTCCGTTTGCTACAGCGGAGGTTCCTGGGAGTGAAGCTAGCTGCCCGAACAGGGGGAACTAAAGGTCTGTGCGCATAGAGTCGTGTGGGTGTGTTGCACTTGCTTGTGCATTTCATAGCATAAATGTGTGTCATAGCATAAACATACCACCTAACGTATAAAATGGTATGGGACGTTTTATACGATAGGCCTTGCAAAACGACCCCTTGGTCTATAGGGGTAATCCCTATAAATCAATGGTTATATTTCTTGTACATTCACTTACTTGCTATTACTTTCTGTTTATGGGACGTTTTATACGATAGGCCTTGCAAAACGACCCCTTGGTCTATAGGGGTAATCCCTATAAATCAATGGTTATATTTCTTGTACATTCACTTACTTGCTATTCCTTTCTGTTTGACAACCGACACCCCAACGTATAAGTGGTATGGGACACTCTATACGATGGGAGCCCTGCAAAAGATCCCTTGGCTTACGTGCTTCCGCGCATAATTTAAGGTTACATTTCTTACTTTCTGTTTCTATCTTGTTTACTATAGAATTGCTAGCATAGGTCCGCTGTCACCAGTTTTCTTGATTTAATCTCCACCTTCATGTCCTTCCCTTTCTTCCTCTCCGCTCGGTACTTAGGAGCCATGGGGGAAGGGGTAGGGGATGATAGGGCTTAGTCTTTATGACTAATGGTTTTCGAACCACAACATTTTAGGTGTACCATATGGACGGGTCACAGGTGTTGCAGTTTCTGACAGAGTTGACCCCGCGACCGTGTTACCATTATCACCAGCCGGGACATACACGGGTCAAATGCCCCTTGATGGGTGGGACCCCACCAGCTCAGCAGCCAGGAGGCCAAAGACGTAGACGCAAACGTAGATCGCGAGGCGGCGACGACAGGTCGAAAAGGAAGAAGCACCCAGAGATGCAGTACCAGCAGAGTACAGAGTCGGTGGAGTTGGGCCAGTCCATCTTGGGTGCTCTCGGTTCAGTGATAGTTACGGTGACGCTTAGTTTTGGTTTGGCTTCCGCGAGTGACTTGTAGTGAGGATTACATGTATTGGGCATAAGCCCCTTTCTATACTCTGATTATTATTATTATTGTGGACTCTCCCTTCGTGGAGATTTATTTATATACATGTGGTTTTGTGGACTTGCTTTTACTTTATTTTGCTACTATTCTGCGATCGAAAAGGGCCGACAGAATTGGCGTTTTGTAGTGGCGACCTTCCTGTGAGTCGGTGCCACCGCAAAGCGGCAATTCTGGGCTAAGACCCCGGTGGTTGAAAAAGAAAAAAAAAGGGGGGGTCTTACAAGTGGTATCAGAGGAAACCTCGATCGAAAAAGTAGCAGTCCTCTAACCCTGGGTCACCCCCGCTCGAGTTTAGTTTGGGGACAAACTAAGCAGCGGAAGCAGTGGTGTGCCCATAGGGGAAATCACATGTGAAAGTCCACTTCATCGTTAATTGGAATCCTTCTTTGTAGCCTGTGGCCTACCCTGCCCCCCAGCAGGGAACACCTCCGGCGGCAAAGAACATTTCACATAATTCTCTAGTCTACGATTTAGACTCAACCAACTAGGACTCGTGACTAACCAGGACAGTCTGTAGTATACCCTAGTTCAAAATAGACCTTGGGTATGAATTTGGTTAAGGTAAGGAGATACTCAAAGAGAATGAAGGAGGAGTTTAGCATGAGAATGACTACCTAAGATGAAAACTCAGGTGTCCCTACTATCCCAATCAACGATTAATCGAAGCGGTAGACTACTTTAAGGAGAATTGAGACCAATAATACATTAGCAGAATGGTAAAATACAAGCAGTCTTAACCCTCAACACCAGTAACAAAATTACCTAGAGGCAACCACCGAGACAAACACTGAGGGTCGGATAGGAATGCAAGTTCGGAAGAGATCCATGTGAGATTGGGAACATTTTGACCCGGATAAAGTTGTCGTAAATGTGACTCAGAGAGTTTAAGGTATGGAGTATATTAACGAGTTTCAGGGTGGAACCCCAAGTCGAAGATTGATGCCCTAGAAATTGTGCACCCAGCTAGGACAGAGGTAACAGGGTGATATCCAGGATACTTAGCCCAAGATAGGTAGGGGCTGATCTTTTGTTTATTGGGGGCTAAACCTTTGTTTATTGGGCAAATTAGTATTGGCATGTGTTTCCCTGGATTCAGGACGAAGATCCGAAGGCATTGGGATCGGATTTTGTCGAAGACACCAAGGCTCAGCTGAGACTAATCAGAGACAGAATGTTAGAAGCGCGGAGCAGACAGGCTAAGTATTATGACGCCCGACATCGTCAGGTGGAGTTCAGGTGGGGAGACAGAGTGTTTTTGAAGATCCGGCCCATGCATGGAGTTTCACAGGTGCGTGGTCGGAGGAAGAAGTTCAGCCCTAGGTATATGGGCCCTTACGGGATCCTAGAGCGGATCGGGCCCTAGCTTACAGGCTGGAGTTGCCACCAGAGCTGGCAGCTCTACACGACGTATTCTACGTTTCTTCACTTAGGAGGTCTTTACTACGCCCGGAGCAGCAGATTTTGACCACAGATGGACCGGTAGCTTCCAACTAGTCAGTTCACTTGGAGCTGATTCGGATCGATGGCAGAGGAGTACGGACTTTGCGTCGGAAGAAGGTTCCGTTAGTCAAGGTTCGGTAGAACAAGCATGGACAGGAGGAGCATACAGGGGAGCCACAGGACTCGATGCGACAAAGGTATCCGGAACTTTTCGATCGGGTATGCCTCACAACCCCTCTGGACAATCAATCTGCGTTCCTATTTTAAACCAATAAGACCGAAATTTCAAGAATAAGGGCTAACCCTTTGTTTATTGGGGGTATATACCTTGACAATTGGACGAATGGTTCTTAGAATCAAAACTGCACACTGCAAACGTAACGCAGAGATGTAGATCTTTCAACTCTCATGGGATGTTACAAGCTTCCCCTCCCGATTGGAGCCCCGTAGACTTAACCTGGATTTCGGGGACGAAATCTTTGTTTTGTTTATTGGGATTTGTAACATCCCATTTCCGGCTAGACCCCTGGGAGTGGTTGTGTCTTAACAGAACCCTAGGAAGCCCAGGAAATTGAAGTTTGCCGACCCTAATTTTGAGTAAAGGGGCAGTCACGCCCGTGACCGACCAGTCACGCCCGTGACATAGGACGTGACTCCTTCGACGATCGTCGATCTCAGGGAGACGATCGTCGGGCGCAGAATTTTCAACCCGGCCCTGTCACGCCCGTGACCCCGGGTGTCACGCCCGTGACCAAGGGCGTGACCCCCTTCGGCGATCGTCGATCTCAGCGCGACGATCGCCGAGCGTGGAATTTGCCTCATGACCTTGTCACGCCCGTGACCCAAGTGTCACGCCCGTGACCTAGGGCGTGACCACCCTTCGACGATCGTCGACCTCAAATCGACGATCGTCAAGCCCAGAATTTGCAGCTCGGGCCTGTCATGCCCGTGACCCAAGTGTCACGCCCGTGACCTAGGGCGTGACCATCCTTCAACGATCGTCGACCGCAGTCCGACGGTCGTCGACCCAGAATTGGCCACACGGGCCTGTCACGCCCGTGACTCAGGTGTCACGCCCGTGACCACCCTTCGACGATCGTCGATCTCAGTTCGACGATCGTCGATCCTATAATTGGCTATCCGGGCCTGTCATGCCCGTGACCTATGTGTCACGCCCGTGACCAAGGCCGAAACGTCAGCCAGACTGGAAATTTCAGTAACCGACGTTGTAATCAATTCGGATTATGGGAAGTTACACCGGGAGTATTTATGGGCCGTTTCCTACTTTAATTATGTAAATAAATAAGGAAATGTTAGTCCAATAGAAAATCTCCACCTGGCAAACATCTCTTCGTTTCCAGCAATTCAATTACCAGCATCATAACCGAAACATTATTAAGAAGAAATATTAATGACCATGAATGTTTCAACCTTTCCCCTCCCTCCTTTCTTCCCTTTAAAAAGGCCCCTTAGGCTCAAGGATGAAGTTTCCCAGCCCTTACCTGAAGTTCGAGCCGCCTACTGTGCTGTAGAAGAATTCCGACGACGCCACCACCGCGCCATGACAGTCCAACGTCCATCTCGCCGTCAAACCATGAATAAGGTCCTCCTCTACTCTTTCTTCTATGGAAAGATCTTAGAAATCATTAGGAGAGATATCGGGCTCAAAAGAGCTGGATCGGGTGAGCGTTTCCATGCTTTTCCGAAATTTGCATGGTGACGGGTTCGCCGGAAACCGCCTCTCCGGCGGCCGTGCCGCCGCCCGACGGTAGCCCTCACCTCAACAGAGGTGGTGGTGGTGGTGGCCGGCCAGGGAGATGGCTGGATGGCCAGGAAATAGCTTTGGAAAAGCTACAGGAAAATGAGTCTTCAGGCCTCTGGTTTCGGGCTGTTGAAGAAGATGAACAGTGCCATGAGAATTAAATTCTATTTTTAAAACAATTTCTGAATGAAAATATCTGTCACATTAAATAATTTGGGAAAAATACTTAGAGGCTCCTACAGGAAAAATGGTCAACATAGAAAATGTAGTCCTTGAAGTCTACTTTAGTTGAAAATTAATTTCACTCAATTTGGAATCCTTGTTAGACCACAGCACCCTGTTTGGTGAGGTCTATCCAGAAGGCTGTCTTGACCTTAGAAAAATTCCCCACTCCAATCCAGTCATCAAAATGACTTGAAATTTGGGGTGTAACCTAATATTATCTATATTTACATTTTGTCCAAAATTTAGGATTTTTGGGAAATATTTTTCTATAGTTTTTAGAAAAATTCAATAATCCTAGCCGAATTTATTTAGATGGTTAAATAATTTCCAAACCCTCCCAAATTTTGGTGAGTGGTCCCTGGGTTCACCATGAGGTTCTGTATAATTTTTCGTCTCATTTGGAGATGGTTTGGATTCGAAATGATCAACCCTAAGTTTTGCCCTAAGAAGGGGTCTTAGGTTAAAAGTGCACTTTTGAGATTTGAGTGGTCAGATCACCTCAACAGAGGCTGAGATTTTTACCACTGGCTAGTAATATTCTCTAGCACCCCCTCATAGAGTTTGAGGCAGATCGGGGTAAGTTTACCCTAAGAACCAAGGCCAAACCCTTAGGATGGATCTTGGTGGTTTGTGAAGGTCATGTGGTCAAATGACCTTGGATTGACCCGAAATTGGGAGAAAAGAACTATAGGACCAATATAGTTCTCTGGATAAAATCTTAGTAGATTTGGAGACCATTGGAATACATAAAGATCTAACCCTAGTTTAGGGTGCAAAACTTGTAGAGATAGGAAATGACACTAAAACACATTGAAAAGTGTTGAGATTTGGGTAGACTGAATTATAAGGATGGTACAAGCTCAGGATATTTTTCTATGAATTTTAAGATCATTATTTTGGATACTTCATTAACGATGTAGTAGCTTGTATGATTTGCTTAGAAAATTTATTATGAAATATATATTTCTTGGAAATTGATGAGATTTAGGCAGAGAACGTTTATTATGGTTTTAAATCTTCGTGAATTTTTATGGGATTTTTGGATGTTTAATTCTAAGGCTTGCTTTATTAAGTATTATTTATCATGGAAATTGGATTAAATCTATTTTGGTGGTTAGCAAGTTGGTAAAATTATGATTCTTTGCACAATGATCTTTTCTGTACCATACTATTAATCAGTAATTTTTCTATATTTTTATGATGAGTAATTTCAGTACTTCCTTCTTTACATGGGAATAATGAGATTATAATGGATAAATTAATTAGAGGCTAAATACCTTCTGTAAAATCCTGTAAATTAGTATTTGATGATACCTTACTGTTATTTAGTGATCATAATTTTTGGGTGGCCATTACTTAAGAATATCATGTAGTTCATGTTTAAAATTACCCGTGGTCAATCTTTGGGAAAAATTAAATAAATATCAGATTAATTAGGAAAATTATAAATTTCTGGATTTAGACTAATTAGGTCATGGTAGACCTCCAGTAAATATTATATGGGATTTGGAAGACAATTGGGAGTACCACCCTTTGCATACCTCATAAGGATTAGGACGGTTTGCGTTTAGTAAAACTACAGAAGCTGAGCTAGAGTGGGTAATGAACTTGGAGATGGAATTTTGATAGTTTGCTGGTTTGGACAGGATGAGTTAAATCAAGTTCATTATTGAAAGTTAGGATGGGTAGGGGTGAGGTTGACTAGCGATAGGTAGTGTTTGGGTTCGACGGAAGACCGTCCTCCCCGAGAAGAGGAAGAGTCAAAGCCACCCTAGGAATAGCCCACTGTAATGTGAGAAGGGAATGGGTTAAGGGAACCAATCAAGTATAATAAGTGCCTTGGAAAGGGAGTTTTGGGATTCACCCCATCATAGCTCCTAGTACCGCTGCGAGCCCTTCACCGGGTAACCCTCGGGAAGTCCAAGGTTAACCTTAAATCTTAGGAATAAAATGATCAAGAGTTACCCTCATAATAGTTGTACCTCACACCTACACTTGTACACTTAGGAAGAAGAAATGGCATGGAATGGGTAGAGTAGGTCCGTGGTCTAAGGGTCTACTAGTAGAGATGGTGGTTGGTTTGTAATTGGGAAGTCTAGGGAGCGGGATGCTTGGGGACTTGGTATATGCTTGGTAGCCTGGAGAGCTGGAGGCTCGGTAACATAAGAACTTGTGCAAATATAATTATCATGATTGCATGTGCATAAAAGTGGTGGGTCATCGGTACTAGGCGATCGATCACACCGACAGCGGTACGTTGACTCGGCGAAAAGCCTGGTGGGTACAGCCAGCACTAATACGCGGATACTCTAGGTTGTGTTCTTCTAGGGGCATATGGAAGGGCTAGGACTGGTAGTGTGATTACCCGCCTAGGAGTGGGGGGCCAGACTCACTGTATCCGTTTGCCACAGCAGAGGTTCCTGGGAGTGAAGCTAGCTGCCCGAACAGGGGGAACTAAAGGTCTGTGCGCATAGAGTCGTGTGGGTGTGTTGCACTTGCTTGTGCATTTCATAGCATAAATGTGTGTTATAGCATAAACATGCCACCTAACGTATAAAATGGTATGGGACGTTTTATACGATAGGCCTTGCAAAACGACCCCTTGGTCTATAGGGGTAATCCCTATAAATCAATGGTTATATTTCTTGTACATTCACTTACTTGCTATTCCTTTCTGTTTGACAACCGACACCCCAACGTATAAGTGGTATGGGACACTCTATACGATGGGAGCCCTGCAAAAGATCCCTTGGCTTACGCGCTTCCGCGCATAAGTTAAGGTTACATTTCTTACTTTCTGTTTCTATCTTGTTTACTATAGAATTGCTAGCATAGGTCCGCTGTCACCAGTTTTCTTGATTTAATCTCCACCTTCATGTCCTTCCCTTTCTTCCTCTCCGCTCGGTACTTAGGAGCCATGGGGGAAGGGGTAGGGGATAATAGGGCTTAGTCTTTATGACTAATGGTTTTCGAACCACAACATTTTAGGTGTACCATATGGACGGGTCACAGGTGTTGCAGTTTCTGACAGAGTTGACCCCGCGACCGTGTTACCATTGTCACCAGCCGGGACATACACGGGTCAAATGCCCCTTGATGGGTGGGACCCCACCAGCTCAGCAGCCAGGAGGCCAAAGACGTAGACGCAGACGTAGATTGCGAGGCGGCGACAGCAGGTCGAAAAGGAAGAAGCACCCAGAGATGCAGTACCAGCAGAGTACAGAGTCGGTGGAGTTGGGCCAGTCCAGCTTGGGTGCTCTCGGTTCAGTGACAGTTACGGTGACGCTTAGTTTTGGTTTGGCTTCCGCGAGTGACTTGTAGTGAGGATTACTTGTATTGGGCATAAGCCCCTTTCTATACTCTGATTATTATTATTATTGTGGACTCTCCCTTCGTGGAGATTTATTTATATACATGTGGTTTTATGGACTTGCTTTTACTTTATTTTGCTACTATTCTGCGATCGAAAAGGGCCGGCAGAATTGGCGTTTTGTAGTGGCGACCTTCCTGTGAGTCGGTGCCACCGCAAAGCGGCAATTCTGGGCTAAGACCCCGGTGGTTGAAAAAGAAAAAAAAAGGGGGTCTTACATCTTCTTCTTGAGAGCTTTTTGGTTTGACCAAAAATAGTTGAAGAAGACTTGACTGAGATCCACGATTCTGAGATCTGGAATCACCACGATCAAGAAAGTAAATCAAAGACGATGAAGCACGGAGAGATCGGATGATTCTTCTTGAGTCTGGATCGCTAGAGAATCAGAGATCGATAGCTGCGGCTGAGAGAAGACGATCCAGAGCTTCTTCCGAAAACGGTAATGGCGGCGGATTAGAAAATTAGGGTTTTCGGGATTTTCTCTTTCTTAAAAGATAATCTCTGTAAACGCGTGTCTTTAGTCAAATCTGAAAAGACCTATTTATAGGCTACCTCCAACGGTCATAATCGCAATTAAGATTGACACGTGGACCAATCAGAAAAAGGTTAATTTCAAATCTCCGTCAATTCTAGACTTAACGATTTCTGGAATTATGAGCCGACATACTCGGGTTAGATAAGATACTCGAGTATAAAGGTCTGCTACTCGAGTAGATAAGAGAAACATGTACTCGAGTAATAGAAATGACTACTCGAGTGCCTTGGAAGAACTACCCGAGTTACTCTAGACAGATTACTCGAGTAAGTAGAAACATCTACTCGAGTACTAATCCACACTACTCGAGTATAAGAAAAATCTACTCGAGTGCTAAGCCAGTCTACTCGAGTATAAGAAGGATCTACTGGAGTGCTAAGCAACTTACCCGAGTATATGAGCGAAGTTACTCATGTATGTGGACTTAGAAATATTTAGACTGAACAGATAGCCCTACTCGAGTATAACTAAAAGACTACTCGAGTATGACTAAGGATCTACTCGAGTACACAAACATCTACTCGAGTAAGGAAAAAAGGTACTCGAGTATATGAATGGATTTACTCGAGTATATGGACTTAGAAACTTTCTGAGATGAGAAGTCAAGATCAACTCGAGTACGATCAGAACACTTACTCGAGTAACTTGAGAACTACTCGAGTATGTAATCCATCCACTCGAGTACTAAGTCACTTACTCGAGTATATAGAAGATACTACTCGAGTATGTGGACTTAGAAAAAATTTCTTCTGAGAAAGTCTTCAATACTCCAGAGTCCAGTAGTCCAAGTGCATGGAAACAAAGTGTACCCCAATAGAGAGGCTATACATGAGTCAACACCTTGGATCACACAATGAGGAATTATATTGTATGGTCCTGTGTTTGATGACCCACTATAGACTGACATTGGTTTACACTTGGCAATAGAGTCCTGCATGCACAACTTAAACACAACATCAAATACAACTTAATTCATCTTAGTTTCAGGTCTGACTTCCCACAAATCTGGGGTATTATGAAGACAATTCCCAACACATGAACTCTTTATTTTGTGCATTGGATAAAACTGAATTCAATAGAATTTGCAATTATGAAACTGCTTATGACATCTGGCGTTCACTTGAACTGACTCATGAAGGTAGCTCACAGGTGAAGGAGCCGAAATTATTCCGACTGGAATCTGAATATGAATAGTTCTGGATGGAGATCGACGAGGAGGTGGATAGCATGTACACCCGCTTCACCAAGATTGTCAACGCCTCTAGATCTCCCTGGAAGATATACTTAAATGAAGACCTAGTGAGGAAGATCCTGCGATCTTTGCCTCCACGATTCAACCCGAAGTTGACGATGATTGTTGAATCACACGATATCAGCACTATACAACCCGGTATTCGCAGAATAGGTTCCTCCCGGCAGACGCATGACCAGTTATGTGTTTTAAGCTTTTGGAGAAGTTTTGCACTCTCGGTGGCCAATTTAGGCCTAACCCTTGTAATATACTAGTAGGGGGAAAATCTGCTTCCCCCTTGGCCCCTTTTAGGGGGCGGGTGCGTGAAGTTGGACGACACCCACCATGACTTGCTAAGTGCGAGGTGGAATCAGCGGGACCGACTGGAGGCCAGGGTCCCTCCCCCTACACCCTAGTCCTAAGTAGGGCGAGACCGGCCTGCAGCCAGGGTCTCGCCCCGGGCGGCTAGCCTGTGGGGCGAGACCGGCTAGTGGCCGGGGTCTTACCCTCGGCCCCCAGTTCTTCGGCGTGGTTTAACCCCTGAAGAAGCCTCGCCTCGGGTGTCCGGGGGGGGGGGGGGAGAGGGGGTGAGGGGCATGGTTTAGCCTCCGTTCACCCTTGGACCTCTTGTGGCCATGCTTTTACCGTTGTGCCCCTCGGGGTGGAATTACCTATTTACCCCCAGTGTGGATGTTTTCTATTGGCTCATGACCTTTTTGTCCTATGGGTATTTCTGACTTTTTGGTCCCCAGGCTTGGGAAAATTATAAATAGACCTCCTTGGGTACCTTTGGAGAGGATGAGTTTTTGGCTTCCTCCTCCTTAGGCATCTCCTTAGTATAGTGTGAGATCTCTCCAAGGTACCCAGCTCAGCCATTGGTGAGGGAGGGGAAGTGTTCTTGTGACCTTTTGGGTGTGTGGTGGGACCTCCACGCTAGAGCCGGGGGTCTGTTCCTATTTTCTTGAGCCTTGGGTCCGTGACGTTCCCCCGAGTGTAGTAGGTGTGAGGTCACCCCTTTCTTGGGACCCCGAACTCCACGAGAGACCAAGTTTTTGGTTTCAACATTTTGGTGCGGTGAGCGTGGAGAGTGACTAGCACAGAAGATCTCGGGAGAGTGTCATGGCTGGAGATCAGGGAGGTGGTGATGATCTCGGTGAGCTCCCCAACCTGTCACCCTTCGTAGGTAGGGAGGAGTTCATGGCATCCATCCATGGCATCATAGAGATGCTGCGAAGTATTGCCCCTTGGCCTGACAGTTCAACCTCCACCTCCCAGGGACTGGCTCCCAGTGGTCTCGGCGAGCTGACCTAGAGTGGTCTCGGCGAGCTGCAACCTAGGGACATATGCGAGATGACCCCAACAGGGGGAGAAGGAAGTGCACCAGGGAGACGGCCTGGGAAGGAGAGGACGGGAGAAGGGGTAGAGCGAGACCTCACCGGCCGGGAGTTGTTCCCCAGCCTGGCGAGTGCTAGCCTTCCGGGATAGCAGGTCGCGCAAGTAGAGGTTGCGAGACCACCACTTAAGGGGTCACCCTTCAGCGAGCTGATCATCTCAGCTCCCGTTCCTAAGGGGTTTAGAGAGCCTGACATGGCTTACTATATCGGGAAGGAAGACCCCGTACAACACCTGCAATAGTTTGAGGATGTCGTCTCCATCAGGCCGATGATGGATGCCTTCAAGTGCCGCCTCTTCGCGATCACATTAAAGGACAAGGCAAGGAAATGGTTTCATCAACTCCCTCCGAGATCGATCTATGGGTTCGAGGACTTGAGCCGGAGCTTTCAGCTTCGCTTCTCCACCTCCAAGAAGAGGAAGAAGAGTCCTGAGTCCATCTTCCTGATAAGGCAGGGGGCCGAGGAGTCACTGGCCCATTACGTTGATAGGTTTCAAGAGGAGATATCCAGGAGATGCCGGGGTATACCCTCCAGATGGCATTCACGGTAGGGTTGCGCAAGGGTTTCTTCAAGATGAGCCTGACTTGAAAGGCCCCTCTTTCCTTCGAGGAGCTGATGAAAAGGGAGGCAGAGGAGATAGCCATGGAGGCGGCCAATCTGGCATTTGTCAAGAAGTTGGTAAGGCTAACAGAGGCGGAGTCGAAGGAGCAAGGTGGCTCGAGACATCAAGAGGGAAGACGGAGAGAGGAGAAGAGAGCTCCGGGGTTCCAGGGATAGGAAGGCCCAAAGCCAGGTTGGAGACAGCAGAGAGGACCTACCCAGGGTCTAGGAAGAGCTCTCATCCAGGTTGGGGGGAACTTTCACGGGGGCCAAGGGAGGTTCAACTTCCAGAGGCAAGACCCAAGACAGCTCCTACCCCCACCACAGTAAGCCTTGACAATAGACGGAGGAGGAAGAAGCAACGAGAGAGACCGTCGAGCCCGCCGAAGGAGGGGAGGAGGAGCATTGTCGTATTGTGACTTCCACCAGTTGGAAGGTCACGCCACGACTACTTGCCCCGAGTTCCTGGAAGTGAGGGGGGTGAGAGGCCCTGCCCAGCAGTAACTGCCAGAGCAGGTTGAAGAGGTTCCACCCAGAAGGGGGGATGATGACATATGTGAGGACCGGGTCGATATCGGCCCTCGAGGTGGTATAACAGTGATCCATAGTGGAGTGGGGATCGAAGCCACTCGAAAGGCAAGCCTCCATGTGATATATCGACGGAGTGTCGCTTCAACATCCCAGACCCCTCCCCTAGAGGAGAAGATCTCTTTCTCGATGAAGGACATGCCAGATCATGAGGATCCGTTCTGCGATGCGCTGGTCATCCAGACAGCCATTGAAGGCTATACCGTCTCTCGGATCTTGGTTGACAACGGAAGCTCTGTCAACGTCATTTTCAAGAAGGCGTTTGACGAGATGAAGGTAGAGACAAGGAGGGTGTTGGCCTCGGACGAATCCCTGTTCGGATTTTCAGGGGAGAGGAAGGAGGTAGAAGGTGGAGTAGGACTCCTAGTAAAATTAGAGGGTGACTTCAAGGAACTACCCGTTCGTCATTGTTGATGCTCCAAACAGCTATAATGCCATCTTCTGAAGGCCCCTCATCAGCGCCTTTCGTTGTGTGTTGTCATCATTCCACTAGTGCCTCAAGTTTAGCTCAGGAGGGATCCAGGTCATAGTCAAGGGAGACCCCAGGATGGCAAGGCAGTGCTACATCACGACCGTTAACACCATCTCTTAGTTGTCCAAGGAGGAGGAGATGGAGAAGATCATGGAGAGCCTGAGCAGGATGGAAGTGTTCGAGGGGAAGGAATCGGATGACGACCATCATGCCCAGGCCCCTGAAGAAGCCTCACCTCGGCGGAGTCCTGTATTTTTCTTATGGTTGTATTGAGTCCAGCCCCCGACCAGCTGAGTCGGGGGGGTCATGTATCCAATCTTTTTTCCCCGTTTAAGGATGTTGGAATTGATAAAGCTTAGGTGACATGCCCAGTCCCACCCCCACGAGAGGATCTCCTCATGTCAGACTCTCATTAGCTGGATGGGTCGAAGGTACCTCGAGGAGGCTAAGTCCTTTTTGCTCCGAGACGGTCCTGCTGTCCAGGCTCTCACTAGCTGGCAGGGCCGGAGTACCTCTCGTGGATGCCCTATTCTCTTTGCTTCGAGGCAGTCCCACTGTCCAGGCTCTCAATAGCTGGTAGGGCCGGAGTACCTCTCGTGGATGCCCTATTCTCTTTGCTTCGAGACGGTCCTGCTGTCTAGGCTCTCACTAGCTGGCAAGGCCGGAGTACCTCTCATGGATGCCCTGTTCTCTTTGCTCTAAGACGGTCCCACTGTCCAGGCTCTCACTAGATGGCAGGGTTGGAGTACCTCTCGTGGATGCCCTATCCATTTTGCTCCGAGACGGTCCCGCTGTCGAGGCTCTCACTAGCTGGCAGGGCCGGAGTACCTCTCGTGGATGCCCTGTTCTCTTTGCTCCGAGATGATCCAACTGTCCAGGCTCTCAGTAGCTAGCAGGTTTGGAGTACCTCTCGTGGATGCCCTATTCTCTTTGCTCCGAGATGGTCCCGCTGTCCAGGCACTCACTAGCTGGCAGGGCCGGAGTACCTCTCGTGAATGCCCTATTCTCTTTGCTCCAAGATGGTCCCGCTGTCCAGGCTCTCACTAGCTAGTAGGGCCGAAGTATCTCTCATGGAAGCCTTGTTCTCTTTGCTCCGAGACTTTCCCACTGTCCAGGCTCTCACTAGCTGGTAGGGCTGGAGTACCTCTTGTGGCTGCCCTGTTCTCTTTGCTCTGAGATGGTCCCGCTGTCCAGGCTCTCACTAGCTGGCAGGGCCGGAGTACCTCTCGTGGATGCCCTATTCTCTTTGCTCCGAGACAGTCCCGTTGTACAAGCTCTCACTTATTGGCAGGTCTGGAGTACCTCTCGTAGATGCCCTATTCTCTTTGCTCCGAGATGGTCCCGCTGTCCAGGCTCTCACTAGCTGGCAGTGCATGAGTACCTCTCGTGGATGCCCTGTCCTCTTTGCTCCGAGACGGTCCCGCTGTCCAGGCTCTCACTAGCTGGTAGGGTCGGAGTACCTCTCGTGGATGCACTGTTCTCTTTGCTCCGAGACAGTCCCGCTGTAAAGGCTCTCACTAGCTGGCAGGGACGGAGTACCTCTCGTGGATGCCCTATCCTCTTTGCTTCGAGACGGTCTCGCTGTCCAGGCTCTCATTAGCTGGCAGGGCTGGAGTTCCTCTCATGGATGCCCTGTCCTCTTTGCTCGGAGATGGTCCCTCTGTCCAGGATCTCACTAGTTGGTAGGGCCGGAGTACCTCTTATGGACGCCATGTTGTTTTTACCCTGAGGTCGTCTCATCACCAAGGCTCCCACTAGCTGGCATGACAGGTTGACCCCTCGGAGAGGCCAAGTGTTTTTCACCTCAAGGTTGTCTCGTCACCCAGGCTCCCACTAGCTGGCATGACAGGTTGACCCCTCGAGGAGGCCAAGTGTTTTTCACCCCGAGGTCGTCTCGTCACCCAGGCTCCCATTAGCTGCCATGACAGGTTGACCCCTCGGGGAGGCCAAGTGTTTTTTACCCCGAGGCCATCTTATCACCCAGTCTCCCACTAGCTGGCATGACAGGTTGACCCCGCGGGGAGGCCAAGTGTTTTTCACCCCGAGGTCATCTTGTCACCCAGGCTCCCATTAGCTGGCATGACAGGTTGAACCCTCGGGGAAGCCAAGTGTTTTTTTACCCCGAGGCCATATCATCACCCAAGCTCCCACTAGTTGGAATGATAGGTTGACCCCTCAGGGAGGCCAAGTGTTTTTAACCCTGAGGTCGTCTCGTCACCCAGGCTCCCATTAGCTAGCATGATAGGTTGACACCTCGGGGAGGCCAAGTGTTTTTTACCCCGAGGTCATCTCGTCACCCAGGCTCCCATTAGCTGGCATGACAGGTTGACCCCTCAGGGAGGCCAAGTGTTTTTTACCCCGAGGACATCTCGTCACCCAGGCTCCCATTAGCTGGCATGACAGGTTGACCCCTTAGGGAGGCCAAGTGTTTTTCACAACGAGGTTGTCTCGTCACCCAAGCTCCCATTATTTGATATGACAGGTTGACCCCTCAGGTAGGCCAAGTGTTTTTCACCCCGAGGTCGTCTCATCACCCAGGCTCCCATTAATTGGAATGACAGGTTGACCCCTTTGGGAGGCCAAGTTATTTTTACCCCGAGGTCGTCTCGTCACCCAGGCTCCCACTAGCTGGCATGACAGGTTGACCCCTTGGGGAGGCCAAGTGATTTTCACCCCCGAGGTCGTCTCGTAACCCAGGCTCCCATTAGCTGGCATGATAGGTTGACCCCTCGGGTAGGCCAAGTGTTTTTTTACCCCGAGGCCGTCTCGTAACCCAGGCTCCCATTAGCTGGCATGATAGGTTGACCCCTCTGGGAGGCCAAGTGTTTTTCACCCCGAGGTCGTCTCATCACCCAGGCACTTATTGGCTGGCATGACAGGTTGACCCCTCGGGGAGGCAAAGTATTTTTCACCCTGAGGTCGTCTCCTCACCCAGGCTTCCATTAACTAGCATGAAAGGTTGACCCCTCGGGGAGGCCATGTTGTTTTTCACCCCGAGGTCGTCTCATCACCCAGGCTCCCACTAGCTGGCATGACAGGTTGACCCCTCGGGGAGGCCAAGTGTTTTACCCCAAGGCCGTCTCATTACCTAGGCTCCCATTAGCTGGCAAGACAGGTTGACCCCTCGGGGAGGCCAAGTATTTTTCACCCCGAGGTCATCTCGTCACCCAGGCTCCCATTAGCTGGCATGAAAGGTTGAACCCTCGAGGAGTCTAAGTGTTTTTTACCCCGAAGCCGTCTCGTCACCTAGGCTCCCACTAGCTGGCATGACAGGTCGATCCCTCGGGGAGGCCAAGTGTTTTTCACCTCGAGGTCGTCTCGTCACCCAGGCTTCCACTAGTTGTCATGATAGGTTTACCCCTCGGGGAGGCCAAGTGTTTTTCACCTCGAGGTCATCTCGTCACACAGGCTCTCATTAGCTGGAATGACAGGTTGACCTCCCGGGGGGGCAAGTATTTCCGGCTCCAAGAGGGCTACTCAACAAATGCGTTAGGTTGGATGTTTCTTTCCGAGCATGGAACTCGCTCGAAAAGAGCAGGGATTATGTACAACCCCGTATTCACAGAGTAGGGTCCTCCCGGCATGCGCAGGACCAGCTATGTGTTTTTAAGCATTTGGAAAAGTTTTGAACTCTTGGTGGCCAATTTAGGCCTAAAACTTGTAATATACTAGTAGGGGGAAAATTTGCTTCCCCCTTGGCCCCTTTTAGGGGGCGGGTGCGGCAAGTTGGCCGACACCCGCCCCGGCTTGCTAAGTGCGAGGTGGGATCAACAGGACCGGCTGGAGGCCAGGGTCCCGCCTCCTGCACCCTAGTACTGAGCGGGGCGAGACCGGCCTGCGACCAGGGTCTCTCCCCGGGCAGCTAGCCTGTGGGGCGAGTCTGGCCTGCGGCTAGGGTCTCACACCGGGTGGCTAGCTTGCGGGGCGAGACTGGCCTGCGGCTAGGGTCTCGCCCCGGGCGACTAGCCTGTGGGGCGAGACCGGCCAGCGGCCAGTGTCTCGCCCCCGGCAGCTAGCCTACTGGGAGAGACCGGCCGGTGGCCGGGGTCTCACCCTCGGCCCCCAGTTCTTCGACGTGGTTTAACCCCTGAAGAAGCCTCGCCTCGGGTGTCCGGGGGGGGGGGGTGAGGGGCTTGGTTTAGCCTCCGTTCACCCTTGGATCTCTTGTGGCCATGCTTTTACCATTGTTCCCCCCAGGGTGGAATTACCTCTTTACCCCCCAGTATGGATGTTTCCTATTTGCTCATGGCCTTTTTGTACTAGGGGTATTTTTGACCTTTTGGTCCCCAGGCTTGGGAAAACTATAAATAGACCCCCTTGAGTACCTTTGGAGAGGATGATTTTTTTGGCTTCCTCCTCCTTAGGCTTCTCCTTGGTAGAGTGTGAGAGCTCTCCAAGGTACCCAACTCAGCCATTGGTGAGGGAGGGGAAATGTTCTTGTGACCTTCTAGTTTTGTGGTGGGACCTCCACACTAAAGCCGAGGGTCTGTTCCTATTTTCCTGAGCCTTGGGTCCGTGACATTCCTCCGAGTGTAGTTGGTTTGAGGTTACCCCTTTCTTGGGACCCCGAACTCCCCGAGAGACCAAGTTTTTGGTTTCAACAAGCACCCTAGAGATATAGAACCTCATTAGAAACCCAAAGACTCATGAGCTTGAACTAAAGATACAAGCTGGGGAGTATCCCAAGGAAATGAAAAGAAGGGGTTGACACTGAAGGCCGCAAAAGAGAGGAAGGTTGCTGAAGAGCTTGAGGATGAAGATGAATAAATTCTCTATGTTTGAGAATTAAAAAATATTCATAAAGAATCCCAAGAGTCAAGGAAAGTTCAAGAAGTTTCTGAAGAGAAGTGTTGAAGAGAAGAAGAGGTGGAACAAACCATCGAAGGAGGCAAAGAGTGATGATGAGAAGTCTCTACCGGAGTTCTACCACTGTCATAAGAACGATCACATTAAGAGGGAGTGTCCAAGGCTCTAGAAGGAGGAAAAGAAGGAACAGAGTCGGGATAAGGGAAGGAAGAAAGTGCTGAAGGCATTAACATGGGACGAAGATGGATCTGACGAGTCAAGCACTTCCGGCTGAAGTAGTGAAGATGACGAAAATTTGTGCCTCATGGGGAAGAATCAGGATTAGTCTGACAGTGAATCTAGTGTCCAGAGAGACACTAAGGTAACCCCACCTTCCTATAATGTTCTCTTTGAAATATATGAACATCTGTGTGATAAGCTAGATAACATAATTCTTGAGAAAAAGTCCTTTAAAACCGAAAATAAGAAAATAAAAAAGGACTTAGAAAATTTAAAGTATGAATTGATTAAATGCGACAAAGAGAAAATCGAGTGCCAAGAGTGCTCTCACTCGGTGGCAACGATCGAAGAGCTAAAAGTTAGTCTCTCTAAGACAACCTTGAAGATGAACAATCTAATTAATGAAAAGAATGTTTTAGAGAAGAAGCTTCAAATATCTCTTGCAAAAACAAAAGACGATAAAAAGCAATTCACAAATCGGTGCATAATGATAGTCACAGAAAACATCACCCTAAAAGCAAGGATCCATGATTTAAACTGTGTTGTCCAAAAATTTGAAATTGGGCAAAAATCTCTAAATATACTGCTGGGAGTACAGTGTCATGGATCTGGAAAGTTTGGACCGGGGTATGTAAGTCCAATGCTGCCGCCAAGCGGTAATCGACTTCCAGCCAAGTCTAATGCTTTAAATAAAAATCACAAAATAAAATCAATAACTCTGGAAGGTTGTCCCCATCCTCTAACAGGAGCTCTAGAAACACAAAAAAAGCGACATCCACTGCTTATACCTTATGTGAAAACTGTGCAAATCTGTCTACCAAAGTCTTCTACCTATCGTATGGGTGGGATAACTTGGGTAACCAAATCTTTACCCTCATCTTCCTTTTAGGTATGGTGGCAGGCTAAGGACAAGGAGAACGTGTGGTACTTGGAGTCTGGATGTTCCAAGTACATAACAACAGATAAAGACAAGTTCCTTAGCTTAGAGAGGAAGAAAGACAGCATGATGACATTCAGGGATAACAAAAAAGGACGTATTCTTGGAATCAGCAGTATAGGTAACAAATCATTTTTAATTTCAAATGTATTGTTTGTAGATGGACTTAAGCATAATTTAATTTCAATTATTCAACTTTGTGATAAAGGCTTGAACGTATTATTTGAATCCTATACGAACACCTGAAATATTATAGATGCTAAAATGAATATTGTTTTGCTTACTGCTTATAGGACTCATAATATTTACACTGTTAGTTTTAAAGATATATCTACTTCTGATTTGAAATGCTTAATTACCAAAAATGAGGAATTTTATCTTTGGCATAGAAGAATAGGACATTCAGGAAGTAAACTAATAATTAAACTATCAAAACATAAATTAGTCTGTGGTCTTCCAAAATTAAGCGATAGTTTGACTTCTTTATGCGCTTCGTGTCAAAAAGGAATATTTATCAAAACCTCATTCAAAAGAAAAAATGGTATCTCCATGTCTAGACCACTAGAACTCATACAGATGGATCTATTTGGTCCTCTTAGTACATGTAGTCTAGGTGGAAAATGATACATGTTTGTTATTGTAGATGACTACTCCCGTTTTAACTGGACAATCTTTCTCGCTAATAAATCTGACACATTCGTTGAATTCACAAATCTATGCACTAGAATAAAGAATGAAAAGGAACTAAAGATAAAATGTATATGGTCAGATCACGGGGGAGAGTTTGAGAATGAAAACTTCACGAACTTCTGTAACAATCTAGGAATTAAGCACGAATTCTCTTCCCCACGCACTCCACTACAAAATGGGGCAGTATAAAGAAAGAACCCTACACTCCAAGAACTAGCACACACAATGCTAGCCGAGTTCGGCTTGCCTCAATATTTTTAGGCTGAAGCGGTCAACACAACAAGTTATGTGATGAACCAGATCATGTTTTGCTCTATTCTCAAGCGAACTCCGTATGAGCTATACTTTGGTAAGAAGCCCTCCGTATAATATGTTAGAGTCTTTGGTTGCCTATGCTTTATTCTAAACACTAAGGATCTCTTAGGAAAATTTGAAGAAAAATCAGAGCATGGCATCCTCTTAGGATACTCTAGTACGAGTCCTGCCTATAGGGTCTATAAAAAAAGAACCTTGATTATTGAAGAATCGGCTCACATGCACTTTAAAGAAAACACGCCAACTGAAGAATCTAGGCTGAATAAAGAGGATATTGATGGTGATGAGCCGTTGGGAGAAAAGGGCAAGGAGAGAGAAGAGGTAGTCGACGTTCCAACTCATGTGGAAGGATATAAGCCTCCAAGCACACTAAATTTTTCAAAACAACACCCACGAAAACTAGTGATAGGAGATCCCTCATATGGGGTTAGAATGCGGTAAGCCCTACATGAATCCTTCTCGAGCCTATGTTTTATATCTGAAATTGAACCCAAGAATATTTCAGAAGCTTTAAATGATGAATCTTGGTTCTTGGCTATGAATGAAGAATTAAATCAGTTCGGGAAAAGTAAAGTCTGGGTATTAATGGAGCGTCTAGTTAGCCATCCAGTTATCAGTTTGAAATGGGTATATAAAAATAAGCTGGATGGTGAATCCAGGAAAACTAGGAATAAGGCATGGTTAGTTGCACAAGAATATTCACAAATAGAGGGTGTGGACTTTGAAGAGTCATTTGCACCGGTTGCACGTCTTGATCCATTCATATGTTTTTGGCATTTGCAAGTTATAAACAAAATAAGTTTTATCAAATGGATGTTAAAAGTGTATTTTTAAATGGATATATTAAGGAAAAGGTGTATGCTGAGCAACCACCTGACTTCAAGAATGCTGACTACCCAAATTATGTATACAAATTAGTGAAGGCCTTGTATGGACTGAAACAAGCACCCCGTGCTTGGTATGATAGGCTCACGACTTTTCTTCTAAAGCATGGTTCTAGGATGGGTAGTTCGGACACTACACTATTTGTGAAGCACAAAAATCTCAAATCTAATTTTATTGCAAATTTATGTTGATGATATCAACTTTGGTGCCATAAATGAAAATCTATGCAATGAAATTGTCACCTTAATGCAATCTGAATTTGAAATGAGCATAGTTAAAGAGTTAATATATTTCTTAGGATTTCAGATATCTCAACGAAAGGATGGAATTTCTATAAGTTAATCGAAATACATAAAAGATTTACTTGTGCGATTTGGCTTTGAAAATTTGAAATAAGTAAAAACTCCAATGAGCACATTTTTAAAATTAGAAAAGGATGAAAGTGGCATTTCGGTGGACCAAACTTTATTTAGAGGAATGATCGGATCACTTCTTTATCTAAGTGCTTCTAGACCTGATATTACATTTGCGATGTGTCTTTGTGGTAAATATCAAGCCAATCCTAAAGAATCTCATTTCAAAGATGTTAAACACATCTTTAGGTTTCTTATAGGCACCCAAAATCTTTGTATTTGGTACCCTCACACCACCGACTTCACGCTCTACGGATACTCCAATTTTGATTATGCTGGGTGTTCACTTGATCATAAGAGCACGAGTGGTACATGTAACTTTATGGGTCCAGCTCTAGTGTCTTTGTCTAGTAGGAAACTAAACTCGGTTTCCCTCTCCACTATTGAGGCTGAGTATATAGCTCTAGGAAGTTATTGCGCACAAGCACTTTGGATTTCACAAACGTTAGAGGACTTCAACCTCAAATTTAAGAATGTTGACCTTAGGTGAGACAGTAAGAGTGACATAGACTTGATGAATAATACAGTACACCGTTCTCGCTCCAAACATATTGACGTTCGTCATCACTTTATCCAGGATCACAATAAGAAAGAGAAAGTGAAAGTGAGGTTCATTGGGACTAACAATCAACTTGCTGATATCTTTACCAAACCCCTCCTCGATGCTCGTTTTTCGCTACTTTGACTAGAGCTGGGCAGATCTCACTACTTGATCATACTACAGTACCTACTGACATCGGGGCATTTTTTCTTCTTTTGGGTTGTTGTATGTGTTTTGGTTTGTTTATGTTGACTGCATTTTTTGGTTGGTTTTATGTGTTTCTTCTTTTGCTTTCTTTGTTTCTTTCGTTTACCTCACAATCAAAAATAAAAAATGTACAAAACTCCAAAAACTTGTTCTTCCTTCTAGTTTGCTTTATTTCTAGTTTGATTTGTTTAGTCCGTTTATTAAAACATAAAAAAATATAAAACCCCAAAAATACAAAAAAAACTGTGGATCGTTCATTCTAAGGACACGCATAAATAGAACTTATAACATAACGATTATGTGCAATGTTTGATTTAGGATTGTTAATCCCTGCTAGCATTGTGTGA
Source organism: Platanthera zijinensis (assembly GCA_039513925.1). Lineage (NCBI taxonomy): Eukaryota > Viridiplantae > Streptophyta > Magnoliopsida > Asparagales > Orchidaceae > Platanthera > Platanthera zijinensis. The sequence goes on along the minus strand of CM077093.1, from coordinate 171,746,718 downwards.
TTATGCCATGATGTGTCAAATCTATAGGTACTTAGCTACTGAGTGCAACTAGACAAGATAGTGTATGTTGAATATGCCTCTAGGTATGTGTGAGGATTTAGGTAGCGTAATGACATTACACTATTCACACATCCCTAGAAAATGAACTCATGTAGAAATTCATGTGTACATGCTATAACTCGTGATATTGTGTTTAACATTCTAGAAATAACTTTAATAATCAATGTCATGACATTCATGTTTTTATATAAATCTTAGAACTTTGGGCCAAAATTCTAATGTATAAGTCTTTTGTATACAAGTTAAAGTGTATCTATCTATGTGGGTAAATTTCGATTGATTCGGGGTCCTTGAACACAAAAATATAAAAAATGATAGTGAAAAAATTGAATGAAAACATGAGTACATCATATGCTATCAAATCATGTGTCAAGGATACCCCCAAGCACTACTCACTCCTCCTGATAAGTCTTCATAAGCATTGTGAGGATGAGCTCCTTGGTCAAAAGAATCATTTCGATCTTGTGCAAAGACTAAAACTTAAGTTAGTGCCCCTTGTTTGAATCTTGGTATGAAATAGATAGCAAAGTGACATGATTTTTCATTTTATTTCTCTTGTGATAGCATATTGAACTATTGAGATAAAACATGTACTAAAGATTATTTCTACTTGATGTTTTTCTTTTGAAGTTACACATACGCATGTCATTGTTCTAACACTTCCATGCATTAGAATTGGACTTCGACTGCATTATATGTCTATAACACATATGTACTAGTACACGATTTCTACTCCTGACGCTTAAAATGCTACGCTGTATTAACTCTATGAATCTTTTAGCATTGTACTCCAAATCGATTGTGTATTTAGTTTCACTTGTGTTGTCAAAATTTATTTTACTCTGTTTATATTCATGGTGTTTCGCTCCAATATATTCCCTTAGTGCTTATGATTTTTTTATGTGCATGTGTGCCCGTTCTCTCATCTCTTTAGTATCACATGAACATAGAGGGAGAGTTGAGTGTTCACGGGACATGTCGATTAGTCCTCTACCCTTTCAATAATATCAAAAGGGGGAGAATTGAGTGTTCATGACTATATCCTATGCTAGCCGATGCTAGTTGAGTGTGAGTGTTCATAGGTCCTATGTTAGCATATGCTAGTTGAGTTTTAAGCGTAGCTTAGTCACCTAGGGGAAGATAGATCTCGTGTAGGGGGGCACACACATAGGGGGAGCACATATGTAGGGGGGAGCCATGTTGATTAGTATTGATTATTTCGATATTGCTTATTTTAACTTGCTAAACTTCACGATTATTGATTGGATTGCACTATACCATATTGTTACTGATTTTATATCTCATAAATGGAATTTGATATAATCAAAAGGGGGAGTTTGTTGGCCGAGTGCTAGCGCTATCGCTCGTGCTAGCTTCTGGAATTAATTCAGGACAAGCGCTCTGTGACCTACTACCGGATGATAGCTCCTTACCGCGGTACGCTAGCTCTCTCAACGAGCGTCAAGTTACCATGCTACCATCAGGCGATAGCTATGTACCGCGCCGCGATAGCTCGAAAAAGCGAAAAATATTATTTTCGGATATTTTTCCAAATTGGCTGGATAACGATCACATCAAGGCGCATTGACCTACCACTGGGCGCTAGCTCTATCTCTGGCGGTAGATTATTTTCTCGAGATGTATAAAAATACGCCTCTTTTCCTAGAGACATCAAGAGAGACATATTCTGATTCTTCGGTTCGTGTGCCGCCTTAGAGCAATGTTCCACTATCTCTGTCAAAGGAAGAGAAAGACGCCTCCCTCCCATTCGCGCATGAAGATCTCCAGCGAGCAAAGGACTAAAACGACCAAGAGGAGTTGATCAGTTGCAATAGAACGAAGATCTTTAGCACCGATCATGCACCGCTCAACGGAGGAATCATCTTAAGGGAGAATCACTTTAAATCTTCTTTAATCTCTTATTGTATTTTTCTCTTTTCTAACTATTTTGTTGGTGAGGAAAACCGACCGGTGAAGTTCGTCAGAATACGGGAAGGATTCTATGAGAAATCGTCCCAAGGGATGTTTAGATCGAGGGATCTAGTGGAGCTTTAAGACACTTCTGGGAAGGAAGGTGAAGAGCTGGCCCGAAGATCTTTTCAGGGAGGGAAAGAGAGAGAGAGAGAGCCAACCGGTCCGGGTAGTGAGTCGGTATAGAAAACAAAAAGGTGTTTGTATTTCACCGCCTCGATATCTGGCATCATGGAGATCTAGTTGTTTGTAACTATAAACCACTTTCATTTCTATTGAATAAAATTATTATTCGTTCTTCATTCTTATTGTAATTTCGTGGCTATATATTGGTAGATATCTAAAGGGTATGTGCGTCTCCAAGGCAAAGTTTATCCAATAAAATGAGTTCTGTGACCTACCGCCGCGCGCTAGCAAGCTAGCACCCCGTAGTAGCATACAGAACCAGTTTTCCTTGACAAAACTAATTTTAATTTTTAAATTAATCTGCAAACCTTATTCACCCCCCCATCTAAGGTTGGCCACCCGATCCAACACGCCCGTCTCTGCCCAAGGCGAGGGGGTACGACACTTTCTACCATAAAGGACCTCTAAGGGCGCCATTCGTATACTCACATGGTAACTATTGTTGTAAGTGAACTCGATCATAAAGATATGATCCTCCCACCGCTTTCTGAAATCCAAGGCACACATGCGGAGCATATCCTCCATTGTCCTATTAGTCCTTTTGGTCTGCCCATCAGTTTGAGGATGGAAGGCCGTACTGAACTTTAACTTGGTTACCAATAGTTGGTTGATTATCCTCCAATCATTTGAAGTGAAATGCCCATCACGGTCACTTATGATGCTATGGGGTACACCGTGCACTCGTTCTATGCTATCCACATAGATCTTTGCAAGCTTTTCCATTAAATCATCTTTCTGGTTCGGAATGAAGCATGACACCTTTGTCAAATGATCTACAATTACCCAGACGACATCATTCCCATGCTGCGGTCTCGACAATCTATGCACAAAATCTATTGATATGTCGTCGAACTTCCATTCCGGAATCAGCAAAGACTTTAGAAATCCACCAGGCTTCTGGTATTCAGCCTTCACAAGTGTGCAAGTATGACACTTTGCCACGTAGTGAGCTATGTCTTTATTTAAACCCGACCACTAGAATAGCGTCTTCATGTATTTATACATCTTTATGCTCCCTGGATGGATCGACTACTTGGTAAAATGAGCCTCGTACATCAACTCTTCCCATAAAGTGCCAAACTTTGGGATGCACAAACGGCCGTCTTTCTGCAAAAGACCGTTTTCATAAGAAAATTCTGTATTATACCCATCCACGGTCTCCACTACATAGCGCTGCATGCTTTTATCAAGCTTAGACGCTTGTCGAATCTTGTCCGCAAGATCACACTACACCTCCATCCAGTTCCTGCATGCATTTGTCGGTGTACTCCTCTCGACGCAAGAGATTCCCAAGGCTTCTAAGTCACTGATAAGGTGCTCATCATGCCTTAAAATCCAGTTTGCTTATGCAGAAGTCCTTTGGCTCAATGTATCCGCAACAACATTTCCCTTGCCAGGAATATAGTGAATGTTGATGGTGTAGTTCCCGAGGAACTCCATCAACCTCCATTGTTGCATGTTTACGTCCTTCTGATCTATCAGATATTTTAGGCTCTCACGGTCCGTAAAGATATCGATTTTCATGCCACACAAGTAGTGCCGCCAAAGCTTGAGAGCAAATTTCACGGCCCCTAACTCTAAATTGTGGACTGGATAGTTTCTCCCATGCACTTTCATTTGGCAAGAGCCATACACAATATCCTTCTCGTGCTTAAGAAGAATACGGTCAAAGCCACTCTCCGAGGCATCATTGTAGATTTTGTAGCCTTCTGTACCATATGGAAAGCACATAATAGGTACCATGGTCAAATGATTCTTCAGTTCCTCAAAAGCTTGTGCGTATGCTGCGCATGCCAGCAACCAAACAAACTTCTGATCCTTCCTCTTCAAGGTAGTGAGAAGTAGAGCTATCCGCGAGAAGTTCTCTACGAAGCGCCTATAGTAGCTGGCAAGTCCTAGGAAACTTTAGACTTTCGCCACCGTAGACAACACAGGACACTCCTGTATTGCAACTATCTTTGTCGGATCCATCGCAACTGGGCTCCACTGAGCACATGACCGAGGAATGCTATTAATGATAGCCAAAACTCACACTTCGAGAACTTGGCGTACAACTGACTCCTCCTAAGGGTTTCCAACACAGTGTGTAAGTGATCCACATGATCTTCTTCTAATTGAGAGTATACCAGGATATCGTCAATGAAGACTATTATAAACTGTTCCAAATACTCCCTGAACATTCTGTTCATCAAATCCATAAGCACTGAAGGTGCATTCGTTAGGTTGAATAGCATAACTGTGAACTCGTAATGCCCGTAGTGCGTGTTGAACGCCATTTTGGGAATATCACTTTCCTTGATTCTCAACTAGTAATAACAGGACTTCAAATCCAGCTTGGAATACAATGTTGACCCAACTAGCTAATCAAGCAAATCATTGATTCTCTGAATCTGATATATATTCTTCTTTGTCAGCATGTTTAGTTTATGGTAATTGATACATAACCGCAAACTTCCATCCTTTTTCTTCAGAAAAAGAACCAGTGCACTCCAAGGTGATGAACTCGGGCGCACATAGCCTCGCTCTAACAATTCTTGCACCTAAACTTTTAGTTCTGCCATCTCCTTTGGCACTAATCGGTACGGGCAGCGTTATACAGGCTTGGCACATATCACTTGCTCAATAGTGAAATCGATCTCTCGCTGAGGTGGAGCTCCAGGGAGATCTTTAGGGAATATACCAGCAAACTCCGATAATATAGGAATGATACTCAAACTAGGCTTAGGCTTTGAAGCCTCCATTAGAGTGAAGAATAACTCCGCGCCTTTGCGAACTGCCTTGACTACTTGGAGAGTAGACATCAGTATCTTGCTCGATCCATTTATACCAGAGAAGGTAGTTTCATGATCAATATTCTTCCCCAGCTTGACCTCCTTATGGTCATAATCGATGCATGCATTCTGCTTTGAGAGCCACTCTATGCCAAAGATCACATTATACTCCAAAATCAGTAGTATCGATGTTTTCAAGGACAGCTCTTAATTTCCTATCCGCACCTTGACAAAACAACACCTATCCCTGTGCCTCATATACCCATTGGGCAGCACCACATCCATTATATCTCTTGATATGGAGGAAGGCACTCTGATACGTAGAACAAAGTCCTCAGATAAAAACAAATGAGACACTCTTGTGTCAAAAAGTGCTCTTGCCGGATAGTCAAGGATTACTGCAAAGCCTAAGGTACACACCTAAGTCAAAAAAATTCACACAAGGTATATAGTAAGTAAACTACATAGGCTGCATAAAGCTCATACCTGTCACCACGTCACTTTGTTTGATGGAATCCTGCTATCCTAGATTGTACACTCTGGGTTGCACCGGGGTATAGTGGGATACAGACGACTCCACTGCTTTCCCTTTCTCGTCATACGACACACCTGTCTTTTTATCCGTTTTCGGAGGACGACTTCAATAATCTCTAGCATGGTGTCCCACTTTACTGCATTTGTTGCACGCAAGCGGATCTTACCCCGTAGTAGATCCAGAAACAACAGAAGGAGCTAGCCCTGATAGCCTAGACTTCTTCTTCCACTTGCTTCGAAACCCAGACTTTGCGGAGCTCGACACTTTGAACTCATGCTTCTTTACACCAAGGTACCTCATGATCTGGACCCTTTTCATGTCTCTTTCTAGTGATCTGGAAGTATTGACCAAGGTAAGAAAACCTTGGGTCATCTGGCCTACTAAAAGCAACCATAAATCAGAATGTAGACCTTCATAAAATTGGTTGGTCTTCCACTCCTCATCTGCAATTGTGGAGCCGCATACCACCCTAATCTAGTAAAATCATACAAGTAGTCATCAACACAACTCTCACTCTGAGTTAACCTCTGGAACTGATTCTCCATAGCAATCCTCTGTGCAGATGAGAGATACCGAGCCAGAAACAACCTTGAGAACTCATCCATCGATATATCAGTAAGCTGTCTTCCGACAAATTGGTGCAACTCCTACTCATCCCACCAGAGCCTCCCCTCCCCCATCCAACAGGAAAGTAGCCACGGTGAATTTTTTCCACTCCTCCGTCTCTATTGCCGTCATGGTTATCTTAATCTGAGAGAGCCAATCTTCGACTTTTGTTGGGGTTCCAGTACCCGCAAACACTGGAGGGTTAAAACTCATCACGTGCTTTAGTTACTTCTCTATTACTCGCCTTGCTACTAAGGGATCTACAACCACTTGCTCTACTGCCACGGGCTCAATAGTGCCAACTTTCAACTGGCCCACTGCAAGGGTAGGAGGCTTCACTTGCCTCCCTAGTTGGGCATTGATCATGACAAACACAACTTCAACTCTCAACCTTATCGTTTCAGCGGAATGAGGGGTTACAGACACATCATTATGTGCACTACTCTCCGTGGAGTGCTGATGTTAAGACTGTCCTACACCACTCCTAGTCACCTATAATTGCGTAACACACAATTTAGCGACTCTAAAACATAGCAAAAACAATCAAAAGAACGCTCAAGTTCCAGAAACAATGTTTTAGCATGTTTTATGTGTATTTTTCATTCCTAAGTAGACATTCACGGGTTATTTTTACATTTTTAAGGTGACGCACATTCACGCACTTCACCCCTTAAAAAGAATTCGCCCACATATTCAGAGAATAACGGACCAACACCTAGAGCTCTGATACCAAATTGTAACACTCTGCTCGTTCCAAAGAATATAACAGCGAGTCCGGCCAGGAACCCACGCCATATTGAATGAACAAACGAAAGAGTTACTCAATTAATATCAATCCATAAAACTAAACTACAATGCATACCAGAATTATACGATAATAGAAGCAATTATATAAACTTGAACCGGAATGTCCCTATTACTAAAGGAATGATTAAACACAATTTACATTGTCTTATTTTGGACTTAAGGCCTTACACACGAACAAATGTTTAACTACTACATGATTTCCATACATCGAAATGCAGGCCAACAAAACATGAATAACTAAAAAAAACTAGGGCCTTCGAGGGCCTGCACAGCTTGGGCTCCTGCCCTTTATTTCTATCTTGACTCTCCAACACTTATACCTATATGAACCACAAGGATGTGGCAACAAAAGAAGGAAATGTGTCAGCTTTTGCTGACCACTATCAACAAACACACGGTATAACAACCCCATCCCATATCCGGAGAAGTTGTATTCCTTCCCTGCATAAAGTCAATAGCAATATCATATATATAATACAAGAGTGCGCACATTAAGAACCATCCATCACAAACGTTGGAGCGACTGAGCAAATGTATCGTGCACTCAGGGCACATTATCAGTGTATCGGATTCCCAGGGTCCGACCACCATCCTCAATCCTTGACTGATGGTAACATTTAGCGTTCCCTAGTCAGGCGCATAGCCATGAATCTTTCCTATGCCAACGATGAAAGCCAAGTATGTTAGTCACTCTAGTCGGATGACATAGTGTGGGTACAGATCAAACTAATCATATTGCACAAATCACTATGTCTACGAGACAATAATGCGGGTCAGCCCGTCCTTTCTCGTTTCCCTATATATAACTGTGTTATGTTCTAAGGCTGACACTTATGACCAACAAAGCTAGGAACTCCTTGCTCTCAGCTTTATAAGCTACCCACCTTGTCCCCAGGACTTGGGCTTGCAATCACATAATAGCTCGCTGGGAGCTACTGCCAGCGGTAACACTATCGCCGGGCGGTACCTAATAGAACTCCAATTCAGCTGACTTTTATGAGTATTTCCTGGAGTTAGCCTCCAAGACTCTCGTCGTGCTCCACATCACTCAAAAGCCGAAAATGATATACAACACGGAGTCTTCTCTGGCACACAAATATCAATGAAACATCACAAATCTAGACCAACCCATCAAGATGGGCTTCACACAACATATCTATATTCGAAGTCGAAATAGATTTCTATATGCAATATATGTCTGGGACGGACTCAATCGACCTGGAGAAAGTCTAGCCATACACAACTTAGCGAAAGAGGCACTTTCATATGCAAATATAGAAACAAAAGAGGACACACACGTCTTAACGAGAGAAGGAAGATCGTTATCCTTGAAGTTTTCTTTGGCGCTATGACTCAAAAATCCAATCAGAAAGAAAGAATTACACCGGGCCACTCTCCGTGGATCTGGATTTGGCTCGTGATTTGGAGCTCCGAAGCTCTGATAATGGCGAAAAACTCCTTCTTCCTCTTCCTTAGCTCTGCCCTCTCTCTACCTATAAAAAGAGAAAGACCAAAGTGAAATGAGGTTCAAACCCTTAACTCTCGGCCTTAACCCTAAAGGAAACACAGCCCCATCGTAGGATTTCACTTAAAATCCATGGATGTCCAAGATTGAAACCAGATTTTCTGTACATGGTGCTACTACCACGTGGTAACTAGCTATTATTGAACCCAAGAAATCGATCACTGTGGAGTTCGGGGTCCCAAAAAAGGGGTGACCTCACACATACTGCACTCAGGCAAATGCCACAGGCCAAAGGCTCAGGAAACTAGGAATAGACCCTCCGCTCTAGCGTGGAGGTCCCACTTCACACCCGGAAGACCTTTAAAATCTCCCCCTCCCTAACCAATATTGAGCTAGGTTCCTTGGAGGATGAAGGAGGAAGAAGAGGAGTGGTGAAAACCCAAACCCTCTCCAAGGCACCCAAGGGTCTATTTATAGATTTTTGGGGATGGCCTGTAAATAGCGCAATCCTACTGCTCTAAAATTACTTAAATACCCCGGGGCTGGTCTGCCAATAGCCAAACTCCGATGTTCTGAACAACAGCTATTCGCAGCCCACCAGGGGCAAAATAGTAAATCCTCAAGCCAGACGAGCTTCTCAAGCCAGGCGAGACCTAGGAGCTATCTCGTCGAGACCCTAGGAGCCGTCTCGTTAAGACCCTGGGAGCCATCTCTTCAAGACCCTGGGATTCATCTCGCCGAGACATTGGGAGCCGTCTCATCGAGACCCTGGGAGATGTCTCGCGGAGACCCTGGGAACCGTCTCGCCGAGACCCTGGGAGCCGTCTCGTCGAGACCCTGGGAGCCGTCTCGTCGAGACCCTTGGAGCCGTCTCACCAAGACCCTGGGAGCCGTCTCGCAGAGACCCTGGGATCCGTCTCGCCGAGACCCTGGGATCCGTCTCACCAAGACCCTGGGAGCCGTCTCGTTGAGACACTGGGAGCCTTCTCGTCGAGACCCTGGGAGTCGTTTCGCCGAGACACTGGGATCCATCTCGTTGAGACCCTCGGATCTGTCTCGCCGAGACACTAGGAGCCGTCTCGTCGAGATCCTGAGAGCCATCTCGTCGAGACCCTAGGAGTTGTCTCGTCAAGACCCTGGGAGACGTCTCGTTAAGACCCTGGGAGCCATCTCGCCGAGACCATGGGAGCCATCTCGCCGAGACCCTAGGATCCCTCTCGCCGAGACCCTCAGAGCTGTCTTGTCGATACCCTGCGAGCCATCTCGTCGAGACCCTGGGAGCCATCTCGTCCAGACCCTGTGAGCCGTCTCATCCAGACCTTGTGAGGCGTCTCGCCGAGACCCTGGGAGCCGTCTCGCCGAGACCCTGGGAGCCGTGTCTTCGAGACCCTAGGAGCCGTCTCGCCGAGAACCTGGGAGACTTCTCGTCGAGACCCTGGGAGCCGTCTTATCGAGACCCTGGGAGCCATCTCGCCAAGACCCTGGGAGTCGTCTTGCCGAGACCCTGGGAGCTGTCTCGGCTTGCTGGGCAAAATTTTTTATCCCCCTACTAGAATATCATACATGTCAACAATAAATTGGCCCCCAAGAGTGCAAGACCCTCTAAAAGCTTAAAAATGTGTAGCAAGTCTCATGCCTTGTTTGGGGGCCCCTTTTCACAAATACAGGATTGTACACAATCCCCGCTCTTTTCGAGCGGGTTCCACGCTCGGAAAGAAACATCCAACCCAACGTATTCGCTTCGTAGCCTTCTTGGAGAAAAAAAAACTTGGCCTCCTCGAGGGGTCAACCTATCATGCCAGCTAATGGGAGCCTGGGTGACGAGATGTCCTCTGGGTAGAAAACACTTGGCCTCCCCGAGGGGTACCCCTATCATGCCAGCTAATGGGAGCCTGGGTGATGATACGACCTCAAGGTAGAAAATAATTAGCCTCCCCGAGGGGTCAACCTGTCATGCCAGCTAATGGGAGCCTGGGTGACGAGACGACCTCGAGGTAGAAAACACTTGGCCTCCCCGAGGGGTCAACCTGTCATGCCAGCTAATAGGAGCCTGGGTGACGAGACGGCCTCGGGGTAGAAAACACTTAGCCTCCCCTGACGGGTCAACCTGTCATGCTAGTTAATGGGAACCTGGGTGACGAGACGGCCTCAGGGTAGAAAACACTTGGCCTCCCCGAGGGGTCAACCTGTTATGCTAGTTAATGGGAGAATGGGTGACGAGACGGCCTCGGGGTAGAAAACACTTGGCCTCCCCGAGGGGTCAACCTATCATGCCAGCTAATGGGAGCCAGGGTGACGAGATACCATCAGGGTAGAAAACACTTGGCCTCCCCAAGGGGTCAACCTGTCATGCCAGCTAATGGGAGCCTGGGTGACGAGACGGCCTCGGGGTAGAAAACACTTGGCCTCCCCGAGGGGTCAACCTGTCATGCCAGCTAATGGGAGCCTGGGTGATGAGTCGGCCTCAGGGTAGAAAACACTTTGCCTCCCCGAGGGGTCAACCTATCATGCTAGCTAATGGGAGTCTGGGTGATGAGACGGCCTTGGGGTAGAAAACACTTGGCCTCCCGGAGGGGTCAACCTGTTATGCCAGCTAATGGGAGCCTGGGTGACGAGACAGCCTCGGGGTAGAAAACACTTGGCCTAACCGAGGGATCAACCTATCATGCCAACTAATGGGAGCCTGGGTGACGAGACGACCTCGGTGTAGAAAACACTTGGCCTCCCCGAGGGGTCATCCTGTCATGCCAGCTAATGGTAGCCTGGGTGACGAGACGGCCTCGGGGTAGAAAACACTTGGCCTCCCCGAGGGGTCAACCTGTCATGCCAGCTAATAAGAGCCTAGTCAGCGGAATCATCTCGAGGGGAATGCCTACTCACCCCTCCGAGAGATCAACCTGCCCTGCCAGCTAGTGGGAGTCTGGTCAGCGGAATCATATCGGGGGAATACCTACTCGCCCCTCCAAGAGATCAACCTGCTCTGCCAGCTAGTGGGATCCAGGTCAGCAGAATCATCTCGGGGCAAGGCCTACTCACCCCTCCACGAGATCAACCTGCCCTGCCTGCTAGTGGGAGCCTGGTTAACAGAATCATCCCGGGGCAAGGCCTACTCGCCCCTCCGAGAGATCAACCTTCCCTACTAGCTAGTGGGAGACTGGTTAGCGGAATCATCTCGGGGCAATGCCTACTCGCCCCTCCAAGAGATCAACCTGCCCTGTCAGCTAGTGGGAGCCTGGTCAGTAGAATCATCTCAGGGCAAGGCCTTCTCGCCCCTCCGAGAGATCAACCTGCCCTACCAGCTAGTGGGAGACTGGTCAGCAGAATCATCTCGGGGGAAGGTCTACTCGCCCCTCCGAGAGATCAACTTGCCCTACCAACTAGTGGAAGCTTGGTCAGCGGAATCATCTCGAGGGGAAGGCCTACTTGCCCCTACGAGAGATCAACCTACCCTGCCAGCTAGTGGAAGCCTGGTAAGCGGGATCATCTCGGGGCAAGGCCTACTCACCCCTCCGAGAGATCAACCTACCCTGCCAGTTAGTGGGAGCCTGGTCAGCGGAATCATCTCGGGGTTTTTCATGGATCACAAATATTTTCCGGCTATCCCTTTCATCAATCATAGTTGATAGAATGCAAGCAAAGTTCATTACAAGAGATGATCCACTTCTTCACTACCTCCCTCTTCCCTCGTGCATCATCAGATCCCTCCCCGGGTTCCCACATCAACCCTGTCCTCATATCTCTCCCCTGCTGCCTCGGGTTGGACTTCTTCAATCCGCACTGGATCTTGTGATTGTTGAGGCTGTTGAGGTTGTGGTGTCAGAGCTCTTATCCTTATCAAATCCAGGAATTCGGGGCAAATAGCTGTTTCATGGCCTTCCTCTTGGTGGAACTCACAGTAGGGTAACTCTACTCTGACTCTTCCTCTTCAGGCGCGGTTCCTCCTCTCCCTTCGACCAATCACCATTGCTTGTTGTGGTGGGGGTAGGAGCTTCCTAGGGGCTTGGCTTTGGAAGTTGAACCTCCCTTGGCCTCCATGAAAATCCCCCACCCTAGATGAGACCTCTCTTTGGGCCCTGAACAGGCCCTCCCTGCTGCCTCCAACCAGGTTCCCGACCTTACTAAGTTCCCTGGAACCCTTGAGATCTCTTCTCTTCTCTCCCTCTTCCCTCTTGATGCTTCTAGCCACCTTGCTCCTTCGGCTCTGTCTCTGCTAACTTTGCCAACCTCTTGGCAAATGCCAGGTTGGCTGCCTCCATCGCTATCTCTTTTGCTGTATTCTCCATCAGCCCTTCAAATGACAACTGCACCTTTCGAGTTAGGATCATCTTGAAGAAGCCCTCCCACAACCCAACGGTGAACGCCATTTGGAGAGAAAATCCTGGCACCTCCTGAATGTCCAAGATCTCCTCCTGGAACCTATCCACGTACTGGGCCAGGGATTCGTCCGCCTTCTTCTGGATAAGAAAAATGGACTCGGGATTCTTCTTCCTCTTCTTAGAAGTGGAGAAGTGGGGCTGAAAACTCTGGCTCAAGTCTTCGAACCCGTAGATCGATCTCGTTAGAAGTTGATGGAACCAGTACATAGCTTTGTATATCAAGGTAATCGTGAAGAGGTGTCACTTGAACGCATATGTCATCAGCCTGATAGAGACCGTATAATTGAACCACTGCAGGTGATGGAGAGGGTCGTCTTTTCCGGTGTAGTAAGTCATGTCAGGCTCCCTGAACCCCTCAGGAACTAGGGTTGAGACAATCAGCTAGCTGAAAGGTGATCGCTTGCTTGACCATCTCGCGTGCTCCACTCACGCGACTTGCTCGCCTAGGAGGCTGACACTCGCCGGACTGGAGAACAACTCCCGGCCGGTAAGGTCTCGCTCGACCCCATCTCCCTTCCTCTCCTTCTCGGGCCTTCTTCCTGGTGCGCTTCCCTATACCCCCCTGGGGTCATCTCGCCCAGGAACCTGAGAGTCATCTCGCCGAGACCCCTGAGAGACGACTCGCCGAGAGGGGGGAGCTAGCTCCTGGGGGTTTGGAGTGGAGCTGCCACCCCGAGGAGTAATACTTCACAACATCTCTATGATGCCTTGGATAGATGTCATGAACTCTTCCCTTCCCACAAAGGGTCCTAGGTTGGGGGTCTCTTGGGTGTCATCACTACCTCCCTGATCTCCAGCCATGACACTCTCCTGAGATCTTCTGTGCTGGTCACTCTCCACGCTCACCGCAACAAGATGTTGAAACCGAGAAATCGATCTCTGTGGAGTTCGGGGTCCCAAAAAAGGGGTGACCTCACACTTACTGCACTCAGGCGAATGTCACACACCAAAGGCCTAGGAAACTAGGAACAGACCCTCGACTCTAGCATGGAGGTCCCACCTCACACCCGAAAGACCTTTGAGATCCCTCCTCCCTAGCTAATGCTGAGCAAGGTGCCTTGGAGGATGAAGGAGGAAGAAGAAGAGTGGTGAAAACCCGAACCCTCTCTAAGGCACCCCAAGGGTCTATTTATAGATTTTTGGGGATGACCTGCAAATAGCACAATACTGCTGCTCTAAAATTATTGAAATACCCTGGGGCTAGTCTCCCAACAGCCAAACTCTGCTGTTCTAAACAGCTGCTATTCACAGCCCACCAGGGAAAAAATAGCAGATCCTCAAGCTAGGCGAGCTGCTAAAGCCGGGCAAGACCTGGGAGATGTCTCATCGAGTCCCTAGGAGCCGTCTTATCGAGACCCTAAGAGCCGTCTCGTCGAGACACTGGGAGCCGTCTCGTCGATAACTTGGGAGCCATCTCACTGATACCCTGGGAGCTGTCTCGTCGAGACCCTGGGAGCCGTCTCGCCGAGACCCTGGGAGCCGTCTCGTCGAGACCATGGGAGCTGTCTCGTCGAGACCCTGGGATTCGTCTCGTCGAGACCTTGGGAACCGTATCGTCGAGACACTAGGAGTCATCTCATCGAGACCCTAGGAGTCATCTCGCTGAGACACTGGGAGTCGTCTCGTCGAGACCCTAGGAGCCGTCTCACCGAGACCCTGGGAACCGTCTCGCCGAGACCCTGGGAGCTGTCTCGTCAAGACCCTGGAAGCCGTCTCGTCGAGTCACTGGGAGCCGTCTCGCCGAGACACTGGTATCCATCTCATTGAGACCCTGGGAACCATCTCGTTGAGACACTGGGAACCATCTCGTCGAGACCATGGGAGCCGTCTCATCAAGACACTGGGAACCGTCTTATCGAGACCCTGGGAACCGTCTCGTCGAGACCCTGGGAGCCGTCTCGTCGAGACCCTTGGAGCCGTCTCGTCGAGACCCTTGGAGCCGTCTCATCGAGACCCTGATAGCCGTCTCGCCGAGACCCTGGGAGTCGTCTCGTCGAGACCCTGGGAACCGTCTCGTCGAGACCCTGGGAGCCGTCTTGTCGAGACCCTGGGAGCCGTCTCCCTAAGACCCTGGGAACTGTCTCGCCGAGCGCCTGGGAGTCGTTTCGTCTTATTGGGCAAATTTTTGTATCCCCCTACTAGAATATCATGCAGGTCAATAATAAATTGGCCCCCAGGAGTGCAAGACCCTCTAAAAGCTTAAAAATGCGTAGCAAGTCTCACGCCTTGTTTGGGGGCCCCTTTTCACGAATATAGGGTTATACAACTACCGCTGCGCGGTATCCTTGTTGGTGGCTTATTCAACAAGCTCACTGCCTAAACACGCCACTTGAATGCCGACACATGGCTGTCAGTTCTTGGCACACTACCGTCGCGCGGTAACATACTTCCATCGAGCGCTAGCAAATTCGATGTATTGTCACGTCAACAACATTGAAAGGATCGCTACCACCTGCGGTATCACTACCACCGGGCAATAACTCCCAGGGCGCAAAGACAATTAAATCAGCTATGCTACCACCGATGCTAGCACTACTGTCGGGCGGTAGTATTCAATGAGCTTTTTCTATATAAAATTCGGGGGAGTTACAGAATTACTCGCCTAGAATATTTTATCTATTATATATGGACTTAGTTGGTCCTATATCCACATAGAGTTTAGGAGGAAAATCTTTTACTCTAGCTATAGTGGATTGTTGAAATCTGTGAAGTGGAAGTGGGTGATCGGGCAGACCTGGCGGCCTGGGCAGAATGTCCATACATACTGATGGAGCAGCCTGGCGGTCTGGTGATGGCGGCCTGATGTGGTGTTCTAGAGGTAGCCATGCAGATAGGAATGGAGTTCTCCATGCTAGGCGGACTTGGATTGGAGTCTGCCTGCTTCTGCTACCTGGCTTATCGCTAGTTTGATTTGCGGGCTTGGATCTTATCTGCGGACTGCGTGGACTGGTTGCGAGTCCGGCAGTTGGCTGTTGTGCGAGTTGGAGCTTGCGAGTTTTGCCTTGCTCTGGTGGAGCGTTGGCGATCTATCTTGCGATCTGAGCGGACTGCCTTGCGCGGACTGGCAATCTGGCTAGCAGGTCAGCTGTGGCTGCGATCTTGCGTTGTCTTGCGCTTGATGGTTGGCGGGCTGGTCGCGAGTCTGGCATTGTTGGTGCGGATAATGCAGACTCGGCGGACTGTCTTGTTAGCTACGATCAGGGGGCGGTTAGCCTATCTCATAGGGCGGTGATCATACTCCAACCCACTCCTATAAATAGGACCCCCTGGCACCTAATTTGTAACTGAGTGAACAGAAAGATGAGACTTGGTTAATTGTTGCGGCCTCGGTTTTCTTGTCTGCGCGGGTTTGAGAAGAGTTAACTTGTTGCTGTTTGCAGGTTGTGCGGCTAGTACTGCAAAGCCAGGAGTTTGGTTCTGACTTCGGTCAGGTTCAGTGAAGCTTGCGGTTTACAATCGGCGGTATCAGTAGGTCGCTTCTGTGGCTTGCCAGTTTTCTCTGCTTCAACTTTTCCAAGTTCAATAACTTGTCCGCCGGATTCGGCGATTAGGCGGTCTGTTCTTCTGTTCGGCGGTAGTCAGCGAATAATGGTGTGTCCGCGTGACCTCACGGTCTCGGCGGAATCTGTGTTCTATTCGTCATCTAGCAGTAGTTCGAGCGATCTCGGCGACTTCGGCGGATTGGGCGGTCTCGACGGTCTCTGTTTTTGTTCGCTCAGATTGATACTTGTAATCTTTTCTGTTTTCCATTGTGTACTGGTGAAATCATGTCTCGCCACGTATACCTCGCCCTGTAAAGAAGATAATAAACATTTAATCTGCTTGTTCCTTCTATTTGCATCTGGTGTTTGAGCTTGCTTTCCCAGTTTCCGCTTGATCAAGGTCTGATCTTGATAGCTCTGAGAATACTAATTTGGCATCAGACTATTTAGTTGATCATCTTGAGTGAAAATTTAACTTGGTATCAGAGGGAGGTTCAGTTATTTGAGCAGTGATCAACTTGTGTTTTGCTCTGTGCTTCTGAAAGCTTAGACCAGGGTTGTTGCAATGAAAGGGGGTTATGCACGAGGTATGGGTATTGAACTCTTAACGCCAACTAATTTTAAGAAGTGGAAGTCGTGCATGAAGAGTTATCTTCTGGGCGAGGAGTTATGTGAGTTTGTTGGTAGTGACGACAGGCAGGAAGTTACAGCTGCGTTTGGGACTGCTGAGCAGGTGAGAGTCTGGAGGAAAACTAATGCAAAGGCTAAGTTTACCCTTAAGCGGGCTGTCTCACCGGAGCTATTTGATCACATCATTGGGTGTGAGTCTGCTGTAGAAATTTGGACTTCCCTTGATGGGTTGTTTAACAGGAAGAACGTAGTTAGGCTACAGTTCCTGGAGAATGAGTTGGCTAAGAAAACTCAAGGAGACCTGACCATCTCTAAGTTTTTTCTAAAGATGAAGAGTCTGTGTGTTGAGTTATCAGCGCTTGATCCTGATGAGCTAAGTTGAAAAGGCACATAATCCGCGGCTTGCGGAAGGAGTATGTGACCTTTATAACCTCTGTTCAAGACTGGGCAACTCAGCCATCTCTCCTGGAACTTGAGAACCTGCTTGCTTCGTAGGAAAGTTTGGTTAGACAGATGGCTGGAGTCACTATATCTGAAGGAGGTAGTAAAGCGCTCTTCACAGGCAAGAAGAAGAAGAAGAGATGGGAAGGGAAGAAGAAGAAGACCGTTGTTGAAGATGAGCCTTCAACCTCTTATCAGCAAGAGAGGAGCGCTGCTCCTAAGAAGGACTGGAAGAAAAGTTTGAAGTGCTACAGGTGTCATCAGCCGGGTCACTTCAAGCGTGAATGTAAGGTCAAGCTGCAGCCTGGGCATGCTGCAGACAAGGAGGAAGCTTGCTCTAGTACTGAGGAAGTTGGATGGGGTGGAGATTTCATGACGAGCACTTATGTCCGTGCCTTATACGCCATTGACTTTGAAGACGACTGGATCATGGACTCCGGGTGTGGTCATCACCTCATCGGAGACAAGTCGAAGTTATCCTCGCTGCAGACTTACTTAGGTAACGAAGCTATTATTACTGCTGATAATACTGTTCATGTAGTAGATAAGGAAGGGGTTGTGTCCTTGGGTAGTGATAAGGTGTCACTCACATTAAGGAGTGTGTATCATGTACCGGGAATGAAGAAGAACCTCTTCTCTGTGACCAATACGGTAGACACAGGATATCATGTTCTATTTGGGCCAACATAAGTGAAGTTTCTTCGAAACGTATCAACAGTGAAGGCTGATGTTGCTCACGTTAGGAGGAGAGTAAAGGACTTGTTTGTTCTTGCAACAAGCTCCTACATTGATCAGATGAGGGCCAACGATAGTGCTGCTATTTAACATGAAAGGCTAGGGTATGTAGGGATGGACAAGCTGAAAGCTATGGCATTGAGGAGCCTTGTGAAAGGCTTGCCAAAGTTTTCATCCTATGGAGATGGCCATGTTTGTGTAGGTTGTCAGTTCTGCAAGGCTCATCGCCTTCCATTTTACAAGTCTCTAACAAGGAGCAAAGCACCATTGGAGTATATCCATGGTGATTTGATGGGGCCAACTTCTACTGCTAGTCTTAGTGGCAGCCAATACATGCTGGTTCTGATTGATGACTACTCAAGATACACTTGGGTGTATTTCATGAAGGAGAAGTCAGAAGCCTTCCAGTTGTTTGTGGAGTTCAAGGAGCTGGTGGAGGGCCAGCTTGGCCTGCGAATCAAGAAGTTCAGATCAGACAACGGTGGTGAGTTTATCTCTTCTGAGTTCTCTAACTTCTGCAGGAAGCAAGGCATCCAGAGAGAGCTTACTTGTGCTCATACTCCATAACAAAATAGAGTAGCGCAGCGAAAGATCCGTTATTTGATGGAAACTTGTAAGTGTTGGCTTCATGCTAAAGGCATCTTTAGGTCTTATTGGGCAGAGGGGATGTCTTGTGCTTCTTATGTCATCAATCGGATGCCTCTGAGTCCAATCAACATGAAGTCTCCTTTTGAGATGGTGTTCAAGGAGAAGCCTAGCATAGAATACCTTTGGTTGTTTGGATCAACTTGCTATATGCATGTCCTGGATGCTTTAAGGATGAGCTTGATGCAAAGGCAAGGAAAATTGTCTTTATAGACTACAATGAGCAGAAGAAGGGATGGAAGTGCATGGATCCTGCGACAAGAAAGTTCGTTGTATCAAGAGACATTGTCTTTGATGAGCTGACATTGTCTTTAATGAGCTGACGTCGTATGGAGGTGGCTCTGTTGAGCTGCATGAGAGCAGAGTTGATGAAGGGTAGAAGGAGGCCGCTGAAGATCTTCAGGTGGAGCTGTCTGTGTCACTAGGAGCTCCAGGTGTTTAAAGCTCTGGGGCAGAGGCATTTGGTTTAGGAAGTAGGGGGAGCGATGCTCCAAGTGTGCCCGAGAATGGAGCTAATTCTGAAGAAGCAGCGGAGGTGGTGAGCAAGGAGCAGCCTCTTCGGAGATCAAAGAGGACTATCAAGCCACCAGCTCGGTATTGCGAAGGAAACACAGTGAGCTTCGTCTCCTATTTCTTCGCAGGCCCTCTGGATGAGCGAGAGCCTTCAAGCTTCAATGAGACCACTGGAGTCAAAAAGTTGGAAGATGCCATGGAAGAGGAGATGGATGCTCTCAAGAAGAATAAAACCTGTGACCTTGTGCCCAGGGTTGATGGCATTACACCAGTGACTTGCAAGTGGGTGTACAAGTTGAAGAAGAAGGCTGATGGGAGCATCGAAAGATACAAGGCTCGCCTTGTTGCTCGAGGATTCTCACAACAGTATGGAGAGGATTATGAGGAGATGTTTAGTCCAGTCGCGAAGATGACTTCGGTTTGGGTGGTGATCGCCTTGGCTTCTTGCCAAGGATGGAGGATATGGCAGCTTGACGTAAAGAATGCTTATCTTTACGGGGAGATTGATAAGGACATCTTCATGGATCAGCCACTTGGATTTGTATCTGAAGTTCATCCAGACTACGTCTGCAAACTCAGGAAGGCTCTCTACGGGTTGAACCAGGCTCCAAGAGCTTGGTATGGGAAGATAGAAGAATACCTCCAATTCTGAGGATATCTTGCTTCCAACTCGGATTCAAGTTTATTCATCAAGAAAAAGGGGGAGCTTTAGGTCTTGGTCCTGTTGTATGTTAATGACATGATCATCACAGGAAATTCCGAGGAGGAGGTAGCTAGGCTCAGGGCTGAGGTAGTTATTCGCTTCAAGATGAGAGAGCTTCATCACTTTCTCGGTCTTGAAGTGGAGAGGAAGGAGAGTGGGATACTCATTTCCCAGAAAGGATATGCGGATCGCATTGTGAATCGATTCGACATGAGGGAAGGGAAGAGTTTCTCTACTCCTCTAGATTATGGGCTAAAGCTTCAACGAGATGAAGGAAGGATTCTTCCTGATCCCTTGATGTTCAGAGCTCTAGTAGGGAGCTTGATCTACCTAACGATTACAAGGATAGATATTGCTTACATTGTTGGCCGAGTAAGTCGGTTTATGGCAGAGCCAAGGAAGTCTCATCTGGTGGCGGCAAAGAATATCTTGAAGTATGTTAAGGCTAATTTTTATATGGGACTCCTTTATAGGAGGGACATGGGCTTTTCATTGCTAGGATACACGGATGCATATTATGGTGGTGACTCGGATGATCGAAGATCAACATCGGGTTATGTTTTCACTTGTGGATCAGCTAGCATGTCGTGGTGTAGCAAGAAGTAGGACTCAGTATCCGTCTCTACTACGAAAGCAGAGTGCAAGGCTTCAGCCTTGGCTGATCGAGAAGCCATTTGGCTAAGAAGGCTAGTAGAGGAAGTCCATGAGGAAGTGCAAGGTCCTACTCTGCTCCGAGGTGACAATGAGAGTGCTCTCAAACTGGTGAACAATCCTGTTTGTCACACAAGGACCAAGCATATAGAGATCGAATACCACATCATAAGGGAGAAGGTGTTGGAGGGATCTCTTATGGTCGGGCATGTTCGGAGTGAAGACAACCTTAATGACATCTTCACGAAACAGCTGTCGAAGGGGACATTTCAATGGCTATGGGGGCTACTGGTCTTGATCACCACTTCTCACTTCAAGGGGGAGTGTTGAAATCTGTGAAGTGGAAGTGGGTGATCGGGCAGACCGGGCGACCTAGGTGGACTGTCCATGCGGACTGATGGAGCAGCCTGGCGATCTGGTGATGGCAGCCTAATGTGGTGTTCTGGAGGTAGCCATACGGATAGGAATGGAGTTAGCCATGCTAGGCGGACTTGGATTGGAGTTCGCCTGCTTCGGCAACCTGGCTTATTGCCAGTTTGATTTGCGGTACTAGAGCTTATCCGCGGACTGCGCGGACTGGTTGCGAGTCCGATAGTTGGCTTTTGGCTTAGCTGCTGGCTTGGCTGCTTTGCGAGTTGGAGCTTGCGAGTTTTGCCTTGCTCTGGTGGAGCGTTGGCGATCTATCTTGCGATATGAGCGGACTTGTAAGACCCCCCTTTTTTTTCTTTTTCAACCACCGGGGTCTTAGGCCCAGAACCGCCGCTTTGCGGTGACACCTTCGCGTCCTGAAGGGTCATCACCACAAGGCGCCGATTCTGCCGGCCAATTCGATCACAGAAAAGTAGCACAATAATTGAAGTGAGAACAATACAGTCCACAATGATAAATCACATGTAAATAAGATAAAATCTCCACGAAGGGAGTGTCCACAGAAAAACATCAGAGTACTATAAATGCGGGCTTATGCCTGATACAAAATGTCCTCACTACAAGTCTCTCATGCGGAAGCTAAAACAGATACTACTCAGGGTCGAGACTCACGGTCCCGGCTGTATGAACTCCGGAGCTAGACTGCCCCATCTCCAGGCGCACCGATCTCTGGGGCTGCTCCTCCATGCTGGGCTCCACGATCCCCTAAATGATGCGGTTCGAAAACCATTAGTCATAAAGACTAAGCCCTATCATCCCCCACCCCTTCCCCCATGGCTCCTAGGTACCGAGCGGAGAGGAAGAAAGGGGAGGACATATTTGTGGAGAATAAAAGTAAACAGGTGACAGTGGACTTAATCTAACAAGTTGTATTCGGTGAGCAGTTAATATAATTGTTATAATAGGTCTAGCAGTAAGAAAAGCAAATATATGAATTTAACCTTCACTTATGCGAGAACACATAAGCAAAAGGGATCTTTTGCAAGGCTCCCATCGTATAAGTGTCCCATACCACTTATACCTTGGGGTGTCGGTTATCAAACAGTAATGGTTGTTATATATTGAAAATTAACCTTTGATTTATAAACCTGCCCACACAAGCTTATAGACCAAGGGGTCGTTTTGCAGGTCCTAATGTATAAGCGTCCCATACCACTTATACTTTAGGTGTCAGGGTTAAATGAATCGATTATGCTATGACATGCTAGTGGGTATGATGAAACATGCAAGTGCAACTCACACACCCGACTCTGTGCACACAGACCTTTAGTTCCCCCTTTCGGAGCCGTTACCTCCCAGGATACCTCCGTAGTGGCGGACGGAAGCGGTGGGTTGGGCCTCGCCCACCTCAAAACCAGTAAAAGCACCACTGGTCTGACCTATCGTACGCCTCAACGCTTGGTGCACTAAGCGAACGCCTGCGTACTCTTGCCGGCTGGCGCACCGGACTTCTGTTGGCGAAGTGCTAACCACCTCGCCGAGTCAACGATATCGGTGTCGGTGCAATCGAACTCCCCGATATCGAAAAACCCACCACCTTAACTTTTCCTATTTTATGCACATGCAAGATTAATCATAAACACACAAAACTGAGCCGAAGCTCCCCGGACCAAAACGTACGTCTCCAAACCAACCGAGCCAAAGCTCCCCGGACCAAAACGTCCGTCCCAAACCAACCGAGCCGAAGCTCCCCGGACCAAAACGTCCGTCCCAAACCAACCGAGCCGAAGCTCCCATCAATCTTCCTGTGCCAACGGTGTTTGTGAAAGGTGCAACCCTTGTTACTAGGTTACTCTTGTCGATTTGTTATTACAGTTTACGTTAGCCCAGGACTGCCCCCGGTATTCCCCGTGAAGGGCTCTCAAGGGGCACTAGGAACCAAGACGGCGGCATTACGGCCCGAAGTTCCCTTTCGCAAGGCACTTATTATTATTGGTTTATCTTCCTTAACCCGATTCCCTTCTCATATTACGATAGGCTATCCTAGGGTGATTTTTAACCTTCCTCTCTTCGGGAAAAGCGATCTTTCGCCGAACCCGAGCGCCTCTTAACTTTAGCTATCACCACTTCTCGCTACTCTTTATATCTTCCTATTGTGATTTCCTCCACCATTGCCTACCTAGACAATATGATTAACTTCAATGCCTTCCTCAGATCAAGTCCTATTGCATTTCACAATTGCTATATGCAGACCGACCTAGACTTCATGTCGAACCGGTTATGCTATGATCTAATACTCATCCAAATGCCCTAAATTATTTATTGAGGACTTACCATGACATAAATGACCTAAATCCAGAACATGGAAATTTTCATAATTTATTTGGCATTTAATTAAATTCCTCGAAAATCCCAAGGGCTACCGGTTTGAACATGAACTACCCTAAGTAATCATGCAAGATGTCCAGCAAATTTATGATAAATAGTAGGTTATCTAAATAGGTTAAATCCTAAGTATCATAATTTTTCTATCATCAAAAGGGCATGAAAACTATTTTAGAAATAATCTCTAATTTCTGTTGTTTATGAATCAAGTATAGGAAATATTCTTTCAAAAATTATAAATAATTTATGCCGTGCAGATAAAGGCCTAAAATTAGCGCTGGCCAAGTTTCATAATTTTCCAGCAAGTAATTTATCCATAATTAATTTTTAAACAACAAACCACTTTCTAATATCTGTGAACAAAGTACTAGATTTACTCAACATAAAATTCTATAAAAATTCAGGGATTAGTGTTCTACTAGTCAAGATCTAAATCCAGAATTTTAACTGATTATAATTAATTTAAAACCTCCAAATATTTGAAACAACAAATCGGGCTAATAATCCTTTAACACATGAAGTATAGTATTTCTTAATCATAAAATTTCAGGAAAATTACCATAAGTCTAAAACATCCTAAAACTCCCTCCTCACGAGTTTCATGATTTTTGGATTAGATTTAGTGCTTAAAATAACTAATTACATTTCTATCCTAATTCAAACTCTCAACTTCCGAGGTACCCAATTACCTCCAATTCCTTTACTATTTCAACCAGAGGGTTTTCAGCATATCATGCCACTCTCCTCCAAATTTCAAGGGCATACAAGAGCTTTTGCTCCTATGTCCTTCACAAACCTCAAAACCCTTCATTTAAGATTTGAGCTTGGATCCTAGGGTAAATCAACCCTAAATCACTCCATTTTTCTCCAAGCGGGTTATAACACCATTCTAAGTCAGAGATCAGAAATCAGCCTCTATTGAGGTGATTTGACCTTTCCAAACTCTCAGTGCACTTTTTATTAAAAGGTGTCTCATTAGTGCCTAGTTAAGGGTAGAAGATTTCTCACCCAAAACTCCTCCAAATCAATTGGAATTTTACACAGACCTAGGTTTTATAGCCAGGGACCACTCACCAAAATTTGGGAGGGTTTGGAGGTCATTTGACTATCTAAATAAATTCTTCTAAGTTTATTAAATTAAAACAAAAACTTTAGGCAATGTATCTCCAAAAATTCCCATTTTTGGTCTGCCTTTAGGTATAACCAAGGTTAACCCCCTGCCCAAATTTCTGGTCATTTGGACAAGGGACGAAGAGTGGGCATCCATTTTAATTTCTGCCCAACTCTAGGTACAGCCCCCACTAAAACGGGTGCTGCGGCCGAACCGCTTACCCAAACGAGTTGAAACCAATTTTAGATTTATCTAGACTAGAAGGGCTACGACTTTCGTGTCTGGTCATTTTTCCTAAAACGGCCTCTAAGTGCCTCATTTTGCAGCCCCAAAATATATTAAAATGATACATTTTTCCATTATGTAATATATAATAATCTATATATTATACAATTTATTATACTGTTCATCTTCTTCACGAAACCGAAAACAGACACAGAAAGCCATTTTTCCTGTAAGCATTCCGTGATCCGTCGCCGGCTGTCCGGTCACTTCCCTGGCCAGCCACCACCACCACCACCTCCGTTGAGGCGATGGCTAGCGGTTGGCGGTGGTTTGTCCGCCGGAGGTGGCGGTTTCCGGCGAACTCAAAAAATACCTTTTTCATGGTTTTCCCATGAAAACGAGAGACGGGTCCGGCTCCGTTGAGCGCGAACTTCCTTTCTAAGAATCCTAAGATCTACCCACGAAAGAGAAGGAGCAGAGGAGGACCTTGTTCGCAGTTTGGAGGCGAGATGAACGACGGGGTGCCATGGCGCGGTGGTGGCGTTGCTGAACTTCCCCTACAGCAAGAACAAGGATCTGATCCGTTTACTTGAGCGTGTAAACCTCTCCTCTTGCCCCAAGTGGGCTTTTATAAGTCAGAAAGTGGGGAGGTGAAAGGGTAAAGCCGTAATGGCCATGAAGACTCCTCTTAATAGCCTTTTTCGGTTACAGTGAAGGGATAGGAAACGGTGGGAGATGAACAGGTGTGTCCAGTTGGCGGTTTCCTATTGGACCAACACTTCCTCCTTTATTATATAATTATAGAAGGAAAAATGGCCCGTAATTACTCCTGGTGTAACTTCCCACACCAGCATTTATTTCCACGCGTGTTAGAATAATTTCGGCCCTGAACCGTCGCTTCGGCCAATGTCACGGGCGTGACACATAGGTCACGGGCGTGACAGGCCCGGATAGCCAATTCTGGGCTCGACGATCGTCGAACTGAGATCGATGATCGTCGAAGGATGGTCACGGGCGTGACACTTGGGTCACGGGCGTGACAGGCCCGTGTGGTAAATTCTGGGCCGACGATCGTCGATTTGAGATCGACGGTCATCGAATGGTGGTCACGCCCTAGGTCACGGGCGTGACACCTAGGTCACGGGCGTGACAGGCCCGAACGGCAAATTTCGAGGTCGACGAGCGTCGAACTGAGATCGACGGTCGCCGAAGGCTGGTCACGCCCATGGTCACGGGCGAGACACTTTGGTCACGGGCGTGACATGTCCGGGCTGCAAGGTCGACGATCGTCTCACGGAGATCGACGATCGTCGAAGGAGTCACGCCCTTGGTCACGGGCGTGACACCTTGGTCACGGGCGTGACATGCCCCGGCAGCATGTTCGACGATCGTCCCACGGAGATCGACGATCGTCGAAGGAGTCACGCCCAGAGTCACGGGCGTGATGGGTCGGTCACGGGCGTGACCAACCCGTGACCCGAAATCTCGATCGATTTATTTCAGTTTTTTGGGCTTCCTAGGGTTCCGTCACGACCAAACGACTCCTAGGGGTCTAGCCGGAAATGGGATGTTACAGGACTGCCTTGTGCGGACTGGCAATCTGGCTAGCAGGTCAGCTGTGGATGCGATCTTGCGATGTCTTGCGCTTGATGGTTGGCAGGCTGGTCGCAAGTCTGACATTGTTGGTGCGGACAATGCAGACTGTCTTGTTAGCTGCGATCAGGGGGCGGTTAGCCTATCTCATAGGGCGGTGATAACACTCCAACCCGCTGCTATAAATAGGACCCCCTGGCATCTCATTTGTAGCTGAGTGAACAGAAAGTTGATACTTGGTTAATTGCTGCGGCCTCGGTTTTCTTGTCCGCACGGGTTTGAGAAGAGTTAACTGGTTGCTGTTTGCAGGTTGCGCGACTAGTACTGCAAAGCCAGGAGTTTGGTTCTGACTTCGATCAGGTTCAGTGAAGCTTGCAGTTTACAATCGGCGGTATCTGTAGGTCGTTTCTGCGGCTTGCCAGTTTTCTCTGCTTCAACTTTTCAGAGTTCAATAACTTGTCCGCCGGATTCGGCGGTTAGGCGGTCTATTCTTCAGTTCGACAGCAGTCAGTGAATAACGGTGTGTCCGCGCGACCTCACGGTCTCGACAGACTCCATGTTCTATTCGTCATCTAGCAGCAGTTCGGGCGGTCTCGGCAACTTCGACGGACTGGGCGGTCTCGGCGGTCTCCATTTTTGTCCGC
The DNA here is from genome assembly GCA_039513925.1 of Platanthera zijinensis. Taxonomy (NCBI): domain Eukaryota; kingdom Viridiplantae; phylum Streptophyta; class Magnoliopsida; order Asparagales; family Orchidaceae; genus Platanthera; species Platanthera zijinensis. The sequence continues at coordinate 171,719,814 of CM077093.1, read as the reverse complement.
TCGAATTGATACTTGTAATCTTTTCTGTTTTCCATTGTGTACTGGCGAAATCATGTTTCGCCACGCATACCTCACCCTGTAAAGAAGATAATAAAAATTTGATATGTTTGTTCGTTCTGTTTGCATCTGGTGTTTGAGCTTGCTTTCTCAGTTTCCGCTTGATCAAGGTCTGATCTTGATAGCTCTGAGAATATTAATTTGGCGTCAGACTATTTCGTTGATCATCTTGAGTGAAAATTTAACATGGATGACATTTTTATATTCATTTGGGTATTTTTTTTCTGAGAACTAAGTCTAAAATTTTCAAGATCCTCTCAAAATTAATTAAACATATTTAATCTGAATTTAACAGTCAAGTTGCTATGATCAGAAGTTCCCATGACATAAAGTATGAAAATTTGTTAATCTGTAGATATCAAGGGGCCACCCGACTAGGTCGGCAAAGGGACGTTCGGAGGGTGACAGACCATCGCTCGCAAAGCTCGATGATTATCTCTTCCTGCCAATGGAAAATGCTTGTGGTTGTTGTCCGGACGCTAAGTGCTAGAGGGTGCACGCAAGAGGTTTGTCGTGGAGGGCTGACGGGATGCCTTGCACTTTGGAGAACGGTGAACTTCGAAGAACCTTCAGGGCGTTCAAAGGTCTTTGAAGGAGGCGACGAGAATTTCGGCTGAGCTCTGGCTAGTAAGAGGAGAAGACTGGGAGGAGAAAATTCGTAGGAGAAAATTCGTAGGAGAAAATCCGGGGAGAGGAAGATGGAAATGAAGGATGGACATGAGTCATATTTATAGGCCTCATAGATGTTTATGGTGGTTATGTGTCTATTCGCAGACCATAACCACCCCTTTTATTATTTGGAGGTTGATTTAATATAGTTCACAACCTGTATTTTTATAATATTTTTACTATGCGCAGGCCGATATAATTTTCGCTATTTGCACCCGCCCTTAATGAGTAGTTACGTCGGTGGTTATGCGGGGGGTTACCCGCACATCTGACTGTGGAGATCGCGTGGGGATGATTGGACGGCAGTTAGGCGGCGGCCAAAGAGCTGGATGGGGGAGAGGCGGACGACGGGGGCTGGCCGGGCAGAGGCCAAACGAGGATTCTGCTCGAACGGCGGAGGGCGAGCGGTCGGGCGGCCTTGAGGCCGCTCGCCCGGGCCGGAGGGCCAGCGGCCACGGAACTGCCCGACTTGGGCGGCAAAGGGACTGCACATACCTAGCGGCCAAGGGGCCTCCCGATACGGGCATCCGAAGGGTCGGGAGGCCAAGGGGCTGCCAGACTCGGGCGGCAAAGGGGCCATCCCAAATCGGGAGACCAAGGGGCCACCCCAAATCGGGCGACCAAGGGGCCTCCCGATCTGGGCGGCCGGAGTGTCGGGCAGTCAAGGGGCCGCCTGACTAGGTCGACAAAGGGGTCGCCCAAACCGGGCGACCAAGGGGCCGCTCGATCTGGGCGGTTGGAGGGTCGGGTGGTCAAGGGGCCACCCGGCTAGGTCGGCAAAGGGGCCGCCCAAACCGGGCGACCAAGAGGCCACCCGATCTGGGTAGGCGGAGGGTCGGGCGGCCCGGAGGCCGCCCGACCAGAGCAGCAGGGCAGCGTGAGGGAGCACGCAGCCGGGACCACACACAGCCCTGCGCCCGGCCAGACCTTGCGCAGTTGCACATGGCCAGGGCCCCGCTCAGGTGCGCGTGACCAGACCGTGCGCAGCCTCGGGCGCAGTCAGGAGGGGCCATCATCATATTTGCGTGCGTCCGGGGGCCATGCACAGGCAGGGAGGGGGACATGTATTCGCCTCGATGTTTCGACTCCAAAGAATCCGTCTCCGTCATGGATTCACGAATTCACCCAAACAGTAGGGTGTTTATGATAAATTTCTCAATTTCCATTGTTTCAGCTGTAGATTATATTGATATGGCTTGATTAAAATTGTTTAGGACAAGGTTTTGGTTTCTAGTATAATTTCAATTCATAATTATTGAGAAATTAAATATGGTTAATACCTGCCAACAGAGAATCTGAAAGAGAGTGGGTCTAACATATTCTCTCATAAATGAACTGCGAAGTAGTTTGTAATGTGTTATGGAAGGAATCTCAAAGACAGATGGCTGTGGTATTATATATTGATATACACGGAGATGGCAGGGTTGTTCATCTGAGGAAAACTAATTATAAATGAAGTCATTAATGACTACACTCTAGAGCATGTGGGAGTCATTTAAGTGTTGTCGTTGAATTTCGATCGTCGTGTGATTTCCCGTGCGTTTAGGACGTAAGCCTTCACAATTTCCGTGGGATGCAGTAGGCATACAAATTTATCATCGAGCACATCATTAGATCGCGTCCATCGTCGAAAGTCGTTATATCCGTATGTGCTTCCATTTGTGGGCATAGATGAACCACAAGTTATAATGTTGATTGATTTTAATGACAACTTTTAGAATGACTAATTTTCTTATGCTTAGATTTTTAGATGCAAGTGTTGGGGTCCAGCCGCTAAAGATGAGTCGTGAGCACTTGTAGACAGATCGGGTTTGAATTCTGAAAACTCTGTTGTATATCAACGAGAAGGTACAGTGAATGTTGACTGGAAGCTACAATGTGTCGACTTGATGTATGAGCCTGTCGACTTGAAGTCTGGAAGAAAGTCAGCTACTCATGTCGACTAGAAAAGTATCAGATCGACTTGATGTCTGAAATGTGTCGACTGGACAGAGTACATGTCGACTGGACGAGGTCCATATCGGCGAGAAGAAGTGTGCGAACAAGAAAAAGTAGACCGAAAATTTGGACTAACAGAATTTTATTATCCAAAAAATGTAATGTTTACAAAGGTATGTCCTCCCTTTTATAGAATGGAGGAGAGGAGAGAGATTACAAATAAACAATGTGGGACTATTAATTATAGAAACAAGTCACTATACAAGTCGCACAAGCCGCGCGGTTAGACCAACCGCCCGACAACCACAATGAAGAGAAGACAAGCCAACACTGTCTTCAAGTCGTCTGTGTCAAGCCGCCAGACAGCTCGCTCACCAATCAGCATTAACCGGCAGGCAAACCGCTGGAGAGAATCTGCTAGACCGCGCGGTCTCCAAGTCGCCAGGGGCATACCACCAGACCGCCCGATCTCCTAGCCACCAGGGGCAGACCGCTAGACCGCCCGGACACCATACATCAACACTCCCCCTCAAGCTGGAGCATATATATACATCATGTCAGCTTGTTGCAAATGTGAAAAAAGGAAGCAAACACAGGCTTGGTGAAGATATCTACTAACTCATTGTCGGAGGTAACGAAGGGAAACAGATCTGTTTCTTCAAAATCACTTCACAAATAAAATGACAGTCGACTTCAATGTGCTTTATCCTCTCATGGAAGATCGGATTTTTAGAGATATATATCGGCCTTGTTGTCGCAAAACGTAGGTAGAAGATGGTTGTAGATCTCTCCTAAGTCAAGCACGAGAGCCCGCAACCACTTTAATTCACATGTGGTCGATGCCATACTTTGATATTCCACTTCTGCACTAGACTTGTAGACGACTGACTGTTTCTTACTCTTCCAGCTCACAAGGTTTCCCCCCCCCCCCCACAAATGTGCAAAAGCCCGATGTGGACTTGCGATCTCCTTTGTCATCAGCATAGCTAGAATCCGAGTATGCTTCAACCTTCAAATGACCATTTTTTTGAAACAGTAGTCCTTTACCTGGCACTGCTTTAACATATTCCAATATCCTCAGAGCAGACTGCAGATGGCACTCCCTAGGAGCTTGCATGAACTGGCTAACCTTGCCTACAGCGTAGGAGATGTCGGGTCTGGTTACCGTAAGATAAATGAGTTTTTCGACCAGACGCCTGTACCTCGTAACATATGATAGAGGAGGCGAGTCATCTGTCCAGGTTTTATCTTCTCTAGTAGTCATGGGGCATCGGGCAGGTTTAGCCCTAGTCAACCTTGTCTCTTTAAGAAGATCAAGAGCATACTTATATTGGAAGAGGACCAAGGAGTTGGGCTTTCAAGAGATTTCTATCCCCAGAAAGTATTTTGGGGAACCCATATCCTTCCTGAAACTGCTCGATCTTCAAGCCGCTAGGGGCACACCGCCCAGACACCATACATCAATAAGAAGGAAGCCTTGTCGACGAGACAAGGTGAGCGTATCGACTAGATGGGCTTTGAACGTGTCAACAAAATAGGCTAGACCATGTCGACGAGACATGGTCCATATCGGCGAGACGAAGTACATATCGATGAGAAGCACACATCATGTCGATGAGACGGGTTCCTGTGCGAAAAGCTATGTTGTTTTGATTGTTTAATCTCATGTTTCTTGTCCATTGAATCTTGTTTAACTCATCTAATGTCTGTCAATGGAAATGTCGAGCTCTATTTATAGGGATAGCTGGTTTAGGTCTAAGTAAGAAGCCATAATCCAATTGCGTCATCTGTAGTTGCGAAACAAAGAAGTCTAGAGTCGTTATTCCCTGAAATATCTTGTCGTTGATTGTGAGTTCTTCAGAAGGAATAAATGGGTTCTTTCACACTTGATGCCTCTGTCTTCACCATGGAGGAGTTCTTTCTTCGTCATCATTGTCGTGGGTACTTGAAGAGAAGTAGAGGTGTTTTCTTTCCTTTTGAAGAGATTTTAGTTTATCGTGGATTTGTGGAGGGATTTCAATTTCTGAATCCAAGGGGGTTCTAGGTTAGGCAAACAAAGTTAACGAAATTGTAGTCATTATTATTAATAATGTATATCATGCCCTGCCCCGTGGTTTTTCCCCTACCGTTTTAGAGAGGGTTTTCACGTAATTTTTTGTATTCTTTGTGCTTGTTTACTGCAATTTTCTTCCTTGTGTGTGTCCGAATTAGTAGTAGGTTAATTCTCATCAAGTAGTATCAAAACCGGGTTCATCTCGAACCGTCGGGCTATTGAAGAAGATGGAGCCAACAACGAGGATGGTCAGCATGAACAACAAGAATTTAAGTATTTGGAAGCCTCAGATTGAGGATCTTTTGTATTGCAAGAATTTATACACTTCGTTGTAAGGGAGGCCGGCTTCCATGACAAATGACGATGAGTGGCAAAAGTTGGATCAGAAGGCAGTGAAATTCATTGGGGAGTGGTTCGATGATTCTGTATTCCATCATGTGTCCACTGAGTCATCAGACCAAGCTCTATGGAATAAGCTATAAGCATTGTACGAGAGGAAGACAGTGGAAGCATGGTTTTCCTTATCATAAATCTTGTTAACTTGAAGTGCATGGAGGGATATCAGATGATTGAGCATCTAAACCTTTCCCAGAGCATAATAAACCAGTTGGAAACTATGAAGATCTCCTTGGAGGAGGATTTGCATGCATTGATGGTCTATAGTTCCTTGCTAGAGAGTTGGGAGGCACTTATGGGGTCACTGAGCAATTCAGCACCTGATGAAATCGTGACAATGGAGATGGTTACAAGTTGTCTTTTGAATGAGGAACTAAGGGGGAAGGACTCTAGAGCCTCTATATCTGATGCCCTACTTATAAAAAGAAGGGGTTGGTCGATGAAGGAGGAAAAGCAAGGAGTTAACTCCAGAAGCAAGTCCAAAGGTAAGTACAAGAAGAATATCAAGTGCTTCTACTGTAATAAGAAGGTCCATTTCAAGAAATACTACTACAAGTTATAGAGGGACCATAAGGGGAAGGTAAAGGAGACATGAGAATCAAGTGAGGGTGCAAGTATGAACTTGATTGCAGAAGATAAGTTGATGTGCATACATTACATTGGGCATGCATGTTAGGAATGTGTAGACCCAGATTCAGTAGTGGATGGTTGTGCATCTTAACACTGCACAGCTCACAAAGATTACTTCTATTCCTATTCTGCTGGAGATCTTGACATCATCCAGATGGTGAATGTAAGTGTGGCGAAGATTATTGGTAGCTGAGATGCCACCTGGAACCTGATCTGGGGAAGGTTATCCTCAAAGATATTATGCATATTCCTAATTTGAGGATGACCCTTATTTTTGTTGGCAGGTTTGATGATGGTTGATTCACTAGAATTGAAAGTAAGGGTGCCTGGAGTGTAACACCTCCCTTGTAATGACCATATAATATGGGTTCGGGCGGGGCCCCACAACATATAGACTCCACAGCTTTAGCATTAAAAAGTGATATAAAAGAACTATGTATCTCAAAACTAAGAACACAAACAGCGGAAACTCACAAACACTAGAAGTTATCCACTATCACAGGAGTATCAAAACGGCCTTAATGCCTTACAACAAACATGAGTCCAAAAACTTAAGCAACAACAAACATAGCAACGTGCTTTAGTACTCCTAGGCTACCTCAGCATGCAAGCTGGATTACAGTTCATGGAGAAAAGTATTCAACAAAACATAAGTTGTTAAACAAAGAGTTCAATTCATAAGGCTTAGGCCTTTTTGGCCGGTGAGCTTGCTCCTGCTTGCGATCCTTGTCCTGTGAACATTTGTTGTAACGTGGATCAGCAAAGACTGACCTCTACTATGTAACCAAGACATCTCCTCCCGACCGTCCCTAGCAGACCCCGGGGCACTCCATCACCCTGCAGGTCAGTACTTCGTATGCAAATATACATGAACATAAAAAGCAATAAAATAGGTTTTGATGTCTCATACAACAACACGTTTCTATGTTAAGCAGGTAAAATAAAGGGGCCTACAATGCAGCATGTATGCAATCCTGGGTTTCACCCAAGGCACCCTATAACATATGAATCTAATACATCATTACGCATCATCAAACAGGTACATCTAATCTCCCCATAGGCGTTCAAGCTACAATTAAATAGGTACTTCTAGTTTCCCCTAACTACATACAAGCCGCCACACAGAACTCTTGCCAAGGCCCCACCCGCTCATGGGTCTCAAAAACTGGGCTTGCCTGCAAGCTATAACTTTTCACGTCAGGATTCCGTCTCACAAACAACAAACCGATGCTAAGAACACTTGTTTGACCCCACCCGCTCGTTGACTTCATCGCCCTGGCTTGTCCAAAGCTTGGAGTTCTCGTCAGTTTCATAAAAGGGGACTTGTCTCACCGGGACACTCTCCACACATGACTTGCACGTCACGGGCAAGCCAACCGACCACATAAACAAAGCCGCGCCTTAGCACATCACAATCAAAAGCCTTTTCCACCCTAATCCACCATTCATACTCACACGAAAAATAAGATGGGACAAATATCACAAACATCATCTTGCCACAAACAGATTTCTAGCAAAATCCTTAAGGATCGTTATGCAACATCACCGAGTCAGACTAACGGTCGCGACTACGGCTTCACCCACAATGCCTAATCCACTAACGAAGCGGATTTCTAATGTAACATTATGCTGGGGATGGGCACAATCGACCCGGTGGTTCCTCTGAACCATAGCAACCCGAACCCCTCTCATTTGAGAGATCTGGTGCCTAAATGCTTACAAGAAAGCAAGAATAAAATAAATGTCATGCACCCATCCTAAAGACCGATAGGAGAAGTGTCGTTATCTTACGACTTCTCTTCCTAGCCATGAAAATCTTGATTTGCTCAGATTAAAGTGTGCTCCTTCAAGTCCTCTCTATGGATCTGGCTTCCGATCGACGATCGGAGCCCCGAAGCTTTGTCAATGGCATAGAAAACCCTTCTTCTTCCTCATCCAACTCTTTCTCCTAAACCCTAGATCTCACTCAACGGAGAATAAAATGAGAGGAAAAAGCCTCTAAGACCTACATATGCCTCTTAGACGGAGTGTCCTGGGCAATATGATCAAAACCGAAGTGAAATCGGACAGTCAGAACACAGATTTATGGAACTGCTCCCATCCGCTACCGTCGAGCGGTAACTACCTACCGTACCGCGGTAGCTTCCCGAGCCCTCGATCAAAAATATTGCCGCACTACCACCAGCAGTATAAATACTCCTGCACGGTAGCTCACTCAACGATTCTGTCTCAACACAGGAAGTCTAACGCCAATTGGTAACTAGCCAATATCGTGCGGTAGCACTCAATGCACTCAACGCCTACAACTCAACACCTACTGCTCAATGCACTCTACGTCAGGCTACCGCCGAGCGGTATCTTTCTAATGTCACGCGCTAGCACTCAACGCTCTCAGCGCTTTCTACTCAATGCATGGTCTCAACAAGACAAGGCTATCGCTGGGCGATAGCTACCTATCACCGTGCGATAGCTACCTATCGTCGCGCGATAGCTTCCTGAGGCTCAAGTATTGGAAAACTGGGGTATTACAACTCCTCCCCCTTAGAAGAATTTTGTCCTCAAAATTTAGCATGTACTCAAACAAAAAGCATACCTGAAGCAAAAAAGTTTTGGGAAGTCCTCCTGCATTGCTTGCTCACGCTCCCAGGAGAATTTGTTTTTCCCACAGTTATCCCAACACACTTTCACGAGCTTAACCTCTTTATTCTTCAACTGCCAAACTTCTGAATCCTCTATGCCAATCGAACGGACTTTCTTCCTCAAGTCCTCTTCTACCGGCACCGCTGTTGACTCAACCATAACACTTGTCTCCACCAAGACTTTCCTTAAAACTGAAATATAGAAGACATCATGTAATCCACTCAGATCTGGGGACAATGCCAACTGATATGCTGCTTCTCCAATTCGTTCCACAATTTCGAACGGCCCCAAAAACCTCGAACTCAACTTCTTGAGTCGACGAATCCGTGAAACACCTTTGAGCGGCTTAATCTTTAGATATACCCAGTTGCCTACCGCGAACTCCACGTTCCTATGGAGCACATTGAAATACTTGGCATGCTGATCTTGAGTAACCTTCATGCGCTCTTGAATTCTTCACACCAACTCATAAGCATCGGCCACCACCTCTTTTCCCAATAGTTTGGTGTCTCCCGCCTCTATCTATGACATCAGTATTCGACACCGCCTTCTATATAAAGCCTCGTATGGCGCCATCTTGATACTCGCCTGGAAACTATTATTGTAGGCAAACTTTATATGAAAAGGTGATCTTCCCACCTCTTGTCGAAATCAAGGGTACACATTCTCAGCATATCCTCGATAGTATGGTTCTTCCTTTCGGTTTGACCATTGGTTTGAGGATGGAACGCCATACAAAAATTGAGCTTTGTGCCCAGACTTTTCTGTACTAATCTACAGTCCATGGACGTGAACCGTCCATCACAATCACTAACAATATTCTTTGGAACTCAGTGCAATAGCACAATATTGCGAACGTAAAGTTCTACCAACTTCTCCACGCTATCCTCCTTTTGATTCGGGATGAAGTGAGGCACTTTGGTCAAGCGATCTACGATCACCCAAACCGCATCGTTACCCTGCTACGACCGAGGTAAGCCATGCACAAAGTCCATGGAAATGTCATTAAATTTCTACTTAGGGATAGGAAGAGTCTTTTGGAACCCGCCCGGCTTTTGACACTCAGCCTTCACTAAGACACAAGTTTGGCACCGACTCACGTACAAAGCTACATCCCACTTCAAACCAGGCCACCAAAAAGATTTCTTCATATCCAAGTACATCTTTGTACTGCCCGGGTGAATGGAGTACTTCGTGAAATGAGCATCAGACAACAACTCATCGCGGAGCTTGCCGAACTGCGGTACACATACCCTTCAATCCTTCCTTAAGATTCCATCAATCATCTCCTAGGTACTACCCTCACCTTTTTGAGCTTCCACCACAAATGGCTGGAACTACACATCCACATTGGTCACTTCCCAGATACGACCGGATAAGTCATTCTACAACTCTATCCAGTTTAACCGAGCCATACTGGACTCACCTCTTTCTACACAATCGATGCTGAGGGACTCAAAGTCTCGCACCAACCACTCATCAAGAGCTTGAATCCAATTCCCTTGTCTAGAATATTTCCTACTCAAGGCATCGACCACCATATTGGCCTTACCCGGTGTATACTAAATCGCCACATCATAGTCTCTAAGGAACTCAACCCACCTGCATTGTCGCATGTTCAAGTCTTTTTGATCTAGAAGATACTTCAGGCTTTTGTGGTCCATGAAGATCTCCACCTTCGCACCATACACGTAGTGCCATCAAAATTTCAACGCAAAAATTACCGCTGCTAACTCCAAGTCATGGACGGGGTAATTCCTCTTATGAGGCTTCAATTGTCTAGATCGAAAGACTATCACACTGCCATGTTGCACTAGCACACAACCCAAACCGCATCCTGACGCATCACTGAAAATCTGAAATACTTCAGTCCCTTTAGGAAGACTTAGGATTGGAGCCGACATCAATCTTTTCTTCAAGGTATCAAACGCTTGATCGCACTCCTGAGTCCACACAAACTTCTGGTCCTTACGAGTCAAAGTAGTGAGTGGCAGAGCTATCCACGAAAAGTTTTCCACAAACCTTCTATAGTACCGGGCTAGTCCAAGGAAACTTCTGACTTCCGCCACGGTGCTCAGAAACGGCCAATCCCTGATGGCCTCAGCTTTCGCTGGATCAACCGATACCCCATCACTACTAATCACATGGCCTAAAAATGCCACCTTCTCTAACCAGAACTCGTACTTCGAGAACTTTACATAAAGTTGGTTCTCTCTAAAAGTCTGCAAGATTACTCTCAAATGAGCCTCATGCTCCGCCTCCAATTTGGAGTACACTAAGATATCATTGATGAAGACGTCCTCAAACGAGTCTAAGTACTCCCGAAACACTCGGTTCATCAAATCCAAGAATACCGATGGTGCGTTTGTCAACCCGAACTACATCACCGAGAACTCGAAGTGGCCATACCTCGTACCAAAAGCTGTCTTGGGTATGTCCTCATCTTGGATCTGTAACTAATAGTATCTTGACTTCAGTTACAACTTAGAGTACACCGCCAACCCTACCAACTGGTCGAACAGGTCATCTATTCGTAGGATCAGATACTTATTCTTGACGGTTAGTTTATTTAACTCTCAGTAGTCTATGCACAACCACATACTACCATCTTTCTTCTTCACGAACAACACTGGAGCGTTCCATGGTGAATTGCTGGTCCAATGTACCCCTGCTCCAACAGTTCCTGCAACTATAACTTGAGCTCGGCAAACTCCTTCGGCGCCATCCTAAAAGGAGGACGTGACACCGGCCTAGCTTCTTGCACTAACTCAATCGAGAAATCAATCTCCTGTCAAGGAGGTGCTCTAGGAAGCTCCTCAGGAAACACATCCTCGAATTCTGATACTACCGGCACTTCTCCAATTGATAGATTGGAAAGGTGAAATTACAACAATGCCACGAAAGCTGCACCTCCCTGGTTAACTGCCCGCACTAACTGAATGGTCGAAATCAGGGAATAGACTACTCCACTAAGGCCCTCAAATTTGACTTCTTCCTTTCCTTCGCTTCTCAGGGACACCACCTTAGATAGGCAGTCAATAATGGTGCGCTGCTCTGCCAGCCATTCAATCCCAAAGATCACATCGAACTCGGCTAACGGTAGAACCGTTGCTACTAATATAAAGTTAACTCCATCCAAACTCCAACCAATGCGCCCTTTTATCCTGGTAGTCGTGAAAGACCTATTGGGCTTGCGCACCCTAAGCTCTGCGTCTGGCAAAAAGGGCTTGACTCCAATTCATCAGATAAATCTTTCTGCAAGAAAGGAGTGTGATGCTCCCGTGTCGAAAAATACCCTAGCGGGGTAATCGGAAACTAGCACGAAGCCTAAAATACAGGCGACACACATAAAAGTCTCGAATGTCGAAGGAAAATAACTGAACATAAACTTTCTCATACCTGCCACCACATCGAATTGTCGAATCGCTTCTTGTTGCCTAAGGTTGTAAGCCCTTGGCTGCACGGGTTGGAACTATGAAGCGCTCGACTCTACCATCTTCCTTTTCTCTACGGCACTAGGACCGGACCGCACTGACTTCTCCTGACTTGGCTCCTGCTCAACGCCTCCCTCAATGCAGAAATGAGCTATGTGGCCTGGCTTGCCACACTTGTAGCACGATGGTTGTCCCTTGTAGTGAGATCCCCTAGATGTCGTACTTCTCTTCTCACCTGACCTGAAGGGAAATGGCTTCTTTCTCCTTTTACTCCCTTCGGACTTCCCTTGTGATTGAGAAGGCTTTCCTTCTCTCTGCCGCCCTCAGAAGTTCCTGAATCCTCGCCCACCAGTCCTTTGCATCGGTCGGCATGCAGACTCCCTTAAATGTTGGAGGATGGAAACTTAGAAAATACTTCATCTATCGGTCTCCCTGCCCAACAACTACCCTCTCAGCCAACGGCTCTGCAGGCCTTTCTCCTATGCCTGGTATGACCGGTGTCGCATCTGGTGTAACATAAGTCATTACCTGTGCAACAGGGGTCACCACTTGCGCTGCCGCTGCGACTTGGGCCACTACCATTACCTCTGCTAGCATACGACAGAAGTCGGTTGGGGTTACGCCCATGCCCGTTGGACCTGGAGCAGTAGAACTGCTTGCTGAAGGCTCCTCTTGCGGCCTTGACGTCCCTGCATCGTCGCTTACACCCTTAGAAAAAGCAAGGTAAAATAAGAATCATCCTCTATTCGCAAAACTTAGACACTAGGACACTCACGGTCCCCCGATACTCCTATATGGATAACTTCTTTACGCGATCCGATTATGTCAAATCAACCACTAAACCTGTAACGCCCCCGATTTTTTCTGCGATTATTTTTCATTCTCGTTTGGCGTTACGGTGACGCATTTTCGTGGCTTGTTCCATCTGTGGAGTGTGGTCTTAACTCCTTAGAACTGAGTGCCCTATTTTGTAGCCTATGGGCAAGATCTCCCTAGCAAGCCGAGTCGTTTTGGGTGACCCGGTGTGGCCTCACGGGGGATGCTTGTGTTTTAGCTTCGGGTGGGTATAACTCGAGTTCTGTTCCTCGAAAATTAATTTCGACTTCGCCGTTGTGTTCGTAGCATGGGTATTTAGCTACGGTGCGAATTTCGTCAAATTCCGAGGTAGTTCGATTTTCGCGTTGTTTTGGTGCTTTATGTAATTCTTTTATAAATTATATTATTATATGTTAATATATATATATAGGTTAAGTATTAGGTTAGAATTAAACCCCCCCCCCCCCCGCTTCATCTTCTTCACGTAAGAACCGCCGCCCTGTTCGAGAGAAACGGAGAAACCGCCGAGCCTTGCCTTCCACCGTCGATTCCCGGAGCGTTTGTGGACGGAATTTGATTCCGAGAGTGGATTCGGATTGCTCTTGTCAAGACCTTCATTCCTTACGTAAGAAATTCGATTTTCGTGGAGTTTTAGGAGGATTGGAATATTTGGTTTTGAGGATTTTCCGCCATTAATGTTAGGGAGAATGTTTTTAGGTGCTGCTGCTTTTAGTGCCAAGTGAAGGAGAGGGAAAGCCGACCAATCTTCGCCGGAAATCGAGGCAAGTGGTGTTCTTGCCCTTGCCAAGTTATTTTCTTTGTTCATAGATCCTACTTGCTTCTATCATTTTTATCTCCTATTTTTCCGTCTCGAATGTTTAGGCATAGTTTGTAAGGTAGTGGTGCGCGTCGTTGGTGGTTTCCTGCTGCTACTGCAGTTGCGTGGGTCGTGTGCGCGTTCCGGTGTCGTTCGGGAAATCCCAAACGGTACAGGTTAACCGCGCACGATCATCAACCGTTAGGGCGCACGATCACTGGTCGTGTGCCTATGTTCGTGCGCGTCCACTTATTTATTTTCCAAAGTTCTGTCTCAGATATCGCACGAGCACTGGCAAACAGTGCGCACGACCACCGGTCGTGCGCCACTGCTCGTGCGCAGATGCTAAGTTTTTTGTCAGGTTTTCCAGGTTCACTTCGCACGGTCATCAGCCAATGAGTGCGCACGACCACTGGTCGTGCGCCACTGATCGTGCGCTCTGTATATATATTTTTTCTTCTGCTTCCGTATTTAGTTGGTTTCGTTGCGCGGGTTATGTGGGCATGAGTGTTTTGTGTTGCGTTAAGGTAGTAACATAAGAGTAGTTGTTGTGATAGATTCGTTTTGCGTGGCACATTGAGTGAGTGAAGCTCACTCAATGCGGTGTCGAGAGGACCCAGTGCCAAGTCGTGTTGAGTCATTTCAACACTTTTTCCCTACCTCGATTTCCGTTCCCGAGTGAATTCTTTGTTTATGTTTTGAGTTTCCTTGTCGGCCGTGTTTTCTTTCCAAATGGCTGAATCGTGGGTCATGGTTAGTAGTGGTGGTTTGAAGCTCTTCAAGGGGGAGGTGTTGTGTAAATTAGCCATGGCCACCCTTTTCTTCTATCTTGCACCAGGTACGGGCTGGGCAAGGGGGTGGAAGGTCCCTAGTGCTTTTATATGTAGACCCTTGAGCTTGTTGACTTAGAAATAGTGGTTGGGGAACTGAGTTTGCCTCCAACCCGAATCCATGTTGTTTGTTTTGCTACTACCATCTCCCACAGCTTAGGGTATTAGGTATTTATTCCTTGGTAGATTACAGCACTTTGGGCTCTTGGTAGCCTAGTAGGCTCTACAGGAAGTAGTTTCTGGGCAGGGTTGATGCTGTTTCCTCGCACCTGGTGCTTTTCTTTCTGTCTTGCCTTGGGCAGTTGTGACCTTTTTCTTCTTTGTGTTTTCCTCTTTCATTTATTCCCTGGTGGACACTTTCATGCAGTTCTTTTTGTTTTACTTGCTGAGGTATTCTTTCTTCTTTTGAATGCCTCAGGTTCTGAGCAGTAGCCAGTTTGGTGGCTAGGTTGCAGTGGTGTTGTTAGTGGTCTCTTGGACTTTAGAGATCATGTTGCTTTGTTTGTGAGGTAGTTTTTCTGTACCTTTTCTTACAGACATACATATGTGCCAGTGAGTTCGTGTCAGGTTGTTGGCGCCCACTGGTAGTTTTTACCTTTGTACTAAATATACTACATTTGCTGCTACCATTTTCTGGAGATAATCTACTTGCTCTGGGGAGGATTTATGCTAGGTTGCTAGTTATTTTTAAACTACAACTATTATTATAAATAAAGCTCATGATCAGCATGTTTTATAAAAATTAAATCACTATTTTCCAAATGACGTATAAAGATCGATTTCTTATATATAGTATAAATTATATGTAGAGTCTTGCATAGTGTAAGTGGTCCTCATGGGTCTCTTATGCACTCTCTTAGGATGTCAATCTTGAATAAAGTATCTTCCGCAGCGTATAAGTATAGTTTTTAATTGTGGACTAGGTGATCCACCGAGCCGAGTGATACGGCCTCTAAAATATAACTGATTTCCTAATCATTAAACTCATGATTTTCTTTCATTAAGTTTGTGGATGGTTTTGCCTGAACGTCAGCAGTTATCCCCTGCTTGACGTGGCATCATGACGCGTATTTTCTCATACTCTGATAATTCCTAAATTCGGAGAAAATGCGGGTTGTGACAGTTGGTATCAGAGGGAGGTTGCTTGACAAGTTAGTCGGGCAACCTTCCTTTGTTTGTTTTTGGTAGTTCATCATCATGTCATTCACACACCGATATGTCATCAGCACGTCTTGGCAAAAGCACGAACACTACACTCATAGCATAACATGAAGTATACGAGGCATATTATGTAGTATGGGATGCATAATATGTGCTCGTATATGGATCCACCATAGGGGAAACATGTGAGGGTTTTGTAGTATGGGATGCATAACCTCACCACATGGCTGCGACTACCACGTTTTCTTTTTCGTTGCATGAGAATGTTATGTAGTATGGGATCCATAACATTTTCATGTGTACGCCGCTCATAACATGCATTAGGGCCTTTTTAGAATGCATAGCACAAACATGCATAGCATAACATTGCATAAGCACAACGTGCCAAGCTAAAGACTGGCAGGATGACATATGTACACACATAAGCTTTCAAGTTAAAAGTAATATAAAGTCATGCATTCCCGATCTAGGCACAAGAATTAGCATGGTGGTGGCTAACCATCTTAGGTTAGGACATATCATCAATTTTTGTAAAAAGATAAACTCCTAGAGCAAGTTTAGCAGGTTTAAGTTTATATCTATATATGTATTGTGTGTACTTGTAGTTGGGTCTAGCCGTTATACTAGGATCTAACTAGTGTTGCTATGATTTTAGGATGGCGCGACGACCTGCGACTCGATCGACTCCCCTGTCTGAGGGTGAGTCATCTGGAGCTCAGAATGACGCAGTGATCGAGAGCCTACGGCAAAGTAGCGATGCCATGAGCAGGCAGATGGTAGAGATGCAGGCTCAGATTCAGTCTTTGGTGGCGGTCGTGGCAGGTCAGGCTCAGGGTATGCAAGTCCCAGCTGGGGGGTTAGCTGTTCCTCCTCCCCCTGCACCCCTAAGACCTCCAGTGGTGGTGCCAGCCGAGATGGACTTCATCTCGCAGTTTCAGAGGCTGAGCCCTCCTACTTATGACGGGAAGGCAGATTTCATGGTGATAGATGACTAGCTGATCTCCATGGAGGAGATGTTCTCGTACTCAGGGATTGCAGATGATCAGAGGGTGATGCTAGCCGCCTATCAGCTTAAAGGTTTGGCTAAGAGTTGGTGGTTGAGAGAGAAGGAGAGTTTGGTAGCTGGATGCTCTTGGGAAGTGTTCAAGGAGATGCTGTTGAGGAAGTTCTTACCCTCGGTCGAGCGTGACCGCCTCATGAATGACTTCCTCCATCTGAAGCAAAGGCAACTCACGGTGGGTGAGTATGAGATAGAGTTCAGCAAGTTGAGCCATTTTGCCCCTAGATTGGTCAGAATTGAGGCTGATCGAGTTAAGCGATTTCTCGGTTGTTTGAGGAGCGAGGTGCAGCAGTTGACTAGTGCTTATGGGTCAGAGACTTATGTAGGTGTAGTGGAGGCTGCTCTGAAGGTGGAGGCTATTGAGACCGCGAGGAGCAGAGGCCAGGAAATGAGGACGGACAAGAGGAAGTTTGTGGAGGAGAAGAAACCCCAGGTACCCGGTGCGACTCCGGGAAAGAGGAGCAAGGTGGAGTGCAGCTTCTATGGCCGGTCAGGCCACCCCGTCGAGAGATGTTTCAAGAAGGCAGCATCTCAGAGGAAGGAGCAGGTTCATTCGATTCAGGGTGCTCCTAGGAGAGATGTCTCCTGTTCTGTTTGCAAGCGATCCGGGCATGATGCTGCCCAGTGCTGGTCCAAGGATAAAGTCTGCTTTCAGTGTGGGCAGAAGGGACACATCAAGTCTAGGTGTCCTCAGGTTCAGCCTGTTCTTCCTGCAGTTCCACTTCAGGCTCTACCTCCACCTCAGCGTGTGGACAAGGGAAAGGGAAAGCTGAATGTGATCTCTTCCGAGGAGACTCAAGCTTCGACTCAGGTCATCTCAGGTTAGTTGTCATTCCAGCCTAAAAGTTTTGTTCTTGTTTTGCTTGAATGTTTGCGGTATTGTTGTGGTAGTTCCTTAGTTTTCTATACTCCTATAGGGAAATTTAAGGTGAAGAACCGCTGGGCGCGTATTCTGTTCGACTCCGGCGCTACCCACTCGTTCGTGGCTAGAGCCTTTGTGGAGCGACATCGGTTGACTTTAGATCGACTACGGGATACCTTCCGTGTCAAGTTCCCCTCTGGTGAATCTGTGTTGTCAGATTTGGGCATATTGGATTGCCCTGTTTTGTTGGGGGACTTTCTTGCGAAGGCAGACCTGAAGATGATTGATCTGGAGGACTTCAATGTTATTTTGGGCATGGACTGGCTGTCTAGGTTTGATGCAGTCATTCAGTGCAAAGGAAAGCGCTTGGACTTCATCAGGGACGACGGTCAGCCCGGAAGTGTGTATGCTGATCCATGCCTGGTTTCTTATGTCATTTCTGCGGTATGCGCTCAAAAGCTGTTTCTTTCGGATTGTTTTGCTTGTTTGGTCTCGATGGTTGAGACCGCTGTTAGTGGACCATGCTTGGAGGAGATTCCAGTTGTTCGTGGCTTTGCCGATGTTTTTCCGGATGATCTTCCTGGTATTCCTCCCGAGCGGGATGTGGAGTTCGTGATCGATTTAGAGCCGGGTACGTGTCCTATTGCGAAGGCGCCGTACCGGATGGCCCCTCGTGAGTTAGAGGAGTTGCGAGTTCAGTTGGATGAGCTGTTGGCCAAGGGATTTATCAGGCAGAGTTCGTCGCCTTGGGGTGCTCCTGTGCTGTTTGTAAAGAAGAAAGATGGGTCAATGCGGCTTTGCATCGACTATAGGGAGTTGAACAAAGTCACAATTAAGAACAGGTACCCTCTGCCGAGGATCGATGACTTATTTGACCAGTTGCGCGGTAGCACGGTGTTCTCCAAGATCGATCTTCGTTCTGGCTATCATCAGCTCAGGATCCGTGAGGCAGATATTCCACGGACTGTGTTTAGATCAAGGCATGGACATTTTGAGTTCTTGGTGATGTCGTTTGGTCTGACCAACGCACCATCGGCCTTAATGGATATGATGAACCGGGTGTTCAAGGATTTCTTAGACAAGTTCGTGGTGGTCTTCATCGATGACGTGTTGGTTTATTCTCGCAGCGCGGAGGAGCACGAGCAGCATCTACGCTTGGTTCTATCAGAGTTGAGGAATCACAAGTTATACGCCAAGTTGAGCAAGTGCGAATTTTGGTTGCCTCAGGTCTCGTTTCTAGGCCACGTGGTGAACAAGGATGGGATCTCGGTCGACCCGGAAAAGATCGCAGCAGTGATGGATTGGAGTAGGCCGAATACCCCTAAGGAGATCAGGAGTTTCCTAGGGTTGGCCGGCTACTACAGGAGGTTCGTGGAGGGTTTCTCTTCCCTGGCTGCACCTTTGACCAAGCTGACTCAGAAGAACGTGGCTTTTGTTTGGAGCGAGAAGTGCGAAGAAGCCTTTCTGGAGCTAAAGAAGAGATTGTGCACTGCTCCCGTTCTGACCCTGCCTACTGAGGGTGTGGATTATGACTTATATGTGGATGCTTCGCATGTAGGACTGGGATGCGTATTGATGCAGGTTGGAAAGGTGATTGCCTATGGGTCAAGGAAACTGAAGACTCATGAGAAGAATTATCCTACGCATGACCTTGAGTTTGCAGCGGTAATTTATGCGTTGAAGTTGTGGAGGCATCTACTTTATAGGGCTCAGTGCAAGATCTTCACTGACCATAAGAGCCTGAAGTACGTGTTAACGCAGAAGGAGTTAAATCTGCGCCAGTGGCGGTGGTTAGAGTATGTGGCCGATTATGATGTAGAGATCCAGTATCATCCAGGCAAGGCCAATGTGGTGGCCGACGCCCTGAGCCGAAAGACGGGAAAGATCTTTTATCTCTCCGCCGATCGTTTGGCGGAGGAGTTCCTCCTTATGGATATATCAGTGGGATGCTGCGGTTTGCAGAGTAGTTTATCAGTGGTAGAGCCGACTTGGATTTCTTTGACCAGACTGCACCAGAAGGACGATCCGAATCTTTTACACTTATTCACCAGGACCGAGAAGGGGGAGTTGCCAGATTTTGCTATCGATGATGCGGGTACTTTGAAGTACCGCAGCAGGTTTTGCATCCCCGCTGTTGGGAACATTAGAAGTATGATTTGCAGAGAGGCTCATGGATCCAGCGTTGCCTACCATCCAGGATCTACGAAGATGTATCGTGACTTAAAGCAAATTGCCTAGTGGTATGGCATGAAAGGTGATATTGCCCGATTTGTTGCTGAGTGCCACACTTGCAAGCGTGTGAAGGCCGATCATGGAAGGACTGGTTGTAAGTTGACTCCGTTAGAGATCCCGACTTGGAAGTGGGAAAGTATATCTATGGACTTCATTACGGGCTTACCGAAATCCCCGAGGGGATTTGATTCTGTTTGGGTTATAGTGGATAGATTGATGAAGTGTGCTCACTTCATGCCATATAAGATTGATTTCCCGATGAAGAAGATATCGGAGTTGTACTTGAATGAAGTCATCCGACTCCACGGTGTGCCGGTTAGCATCATTTCTGATCGAGACTCCCGATTTACTTCTCGTTTTTGGAAGAGTCTGCAGGAGGGATTGGGTACGGATCTGAGATATTCTACTGCGTACCACCCTCAGACCAATGGGCATATGGAGCGGGTGAACTAGATAGTTAAGGATATGATCCGATGCTACATTTTAGACCACGGTGGAGCGTGGGATGAGCGGCTGCGACTTATGGAATTTGCATACAACAACAGTTATCAAGAAAGTTTGCAGATGGCTCCGTTCGAAGCCTTGTATGGGAGGCGCTGCAGAACTCCGTTGTTTTGGGCTGAGGCTGGTGAGAGGCCTTTGTTGGGTCCCGATGCGCTGGAAGAAATGGAAGTCGTAGTGAATCTTATTCGGGAGAAGCTTCGTATAGCTCAGGAGAGGTACGAGAAGAATGCCAATCGGCGTAGGTCTGCCTTGGAGTTTTCTGTAGGGGACCTTGTATTTCTCAAGGTTTCCCCGATGGTGGGTGTAAAGAGGTTTGGTAAGAATCGGAAATTGGACCCAAGGTATGTGGGCCCGTTTGAGATTTTGGAGCGGATTGGCGTGCCAGCGTACAGATTGGATTTGCCAGCAAACTTCCCAGGTGTTCATAATGTTTTCCATGTAAGCCAATTGCGGAAGTATGTGCGCAGCAGTGGGCAAGTATTGGATGTCGTGCCCCAGTTGGAGCCCAATCTATCTTTTGTTGAAGTGCCGGTCCGTATTTTGGATACTCAGGAGCGAGTGTTGCGAAAGAAGTCCATTCCGATGATGAAAGTTCTATGGAAGAATCAGGATTTGGAGAGCGCGACTTGGGAGTTAGAGTCGGCCATGAGGAAGGCTTACCCTCACCTGTTTCCCTGATTTGATCGGTATGTTTCCCTTCTTGTAACTCCTATTTGTTACTTTTCCTTCTTTAGTAGGAGTGTTGTGCGTAAAGTTTCGGGATGAAACTTTCTTTTAGGGGGAGTGACTGTAGTGCCCCCGATTTTTTCTGCGATTATTTTTCATTCTCGTTTGGCGTTACGGTGATGCATTTTCGTGGCTTGTGCCATCTGTGGAGTGTGGTCTTAACTCCTTAGAACTGAGTGCCCTATTTTGTAGCCTATGGGCAAGATCTCCCTAGCAAGCCGAGTCGTTTTGGGTGACCCGGTGTGGCCTCTCGAGGGATGCTTGTGTTTTGGCTTCGGGTGGGTATAACTCGAGTTCTGTTCGTCGAAAATTACTTTCGACTTCATCGTTGTGTTCGTAGCATGGGTATTTAGCTACGGTGCAAATTTCGTCAAATTCCGAGGTAGTTCGGTTTTCGCATTGTTTTGGTGCTTTATGTAATTCTTTTATAAATTATATTATTATATATTAATATATATATATATAGGTTAAGTATTAGGTTAGAATTAACCCCCCCCCCCCCCCCCCCCGCCGCTTCATCTTCTTCACGTAATAACCGCCGCCCTGTACGAGAGAAACGGAGAAACCGCCGAGCCTTGCCTTCCACCGCCGATTCCTGGAGCGTTTGTGGACGGAATTCGATTCCGAGAGTGGATTCGGATTGCTCTCGTCAAGACCTTCATTCCTACAGTATGAAATTCAATTTTCGTGGAGTTTTAGGAGGATTGGAATATTTGGTTTTGAGGATTTTCCGCCATTAATGTTAGGGAGAATGTTTTTAGGTGCTGCTGCTTTTAGTGCCAAGTGAAGGAGAGGGAAAGCCGACCAAGCTTCGCCGGAAATCGAGGCAAGTGGTGTTCTTGCCCTTGCCAAGTTGTTTTCTTTATTCATAGATCCTACTTGCTTCTATCATTTTTATCTCCTATTTTTCCGTCTCGAATGTTTAGGCATAGTTTGTAAGGTAGTGGTGCGCGTCGTTGGTGGTTTCCTGCTGCTACTGCAGTTGCGTGGGTCGTGTGCGCGTTCCGGTGTCGTTCGGGAAATCCCAAACGGTACAGGTTAACCGCGCACGATCATCAACCGTTAGGGCGCACGACCACTGGTCGTGTGCCTATGTTCGTGCGCGTCCACTTATTTATTTTCCAAAGTTCTGTCTCAGATATCGCACGAGCACTGGCAAACAGTACGCACGACCACCGGTCGTGTGCCACTGCTCGTGCGCAGATGCTAAGTTTTCTGTCAGGTTTTCCAGGTTCACTTCGCACGGTCATCAACCAATGAGTGTGCACGACCACTGGTCGTGCGCCACTGATCGTGCGCTCTGTATTTATATTTTTTCTTCTTCTCCCGTATTTAGTTGGCTTCGTTGTGCGGGTTATGTGGGCATGAGTGTTTTGTGTTGCGTTAAGGTAGTAACGTAAGAGTAGTTGTTGTGATAGATTTGTTTTGCGTGGCACGTTTAGTGAGTGAAGCTCACTCAATGCGGTGTCGAGCAGACCCAGCGCCAAGTCGTGTTGAGTCATTTAAACACTTTTTCTTTACCTCGATTTCCGTTCCCGAGTGAATTCTTTGTTTATGTTTTGAGTTTCCTTGTCGGCCGTGTTTTTTTTCCAAATGGCCGAATCGTGGGTCGTGGTTAGTAGTGGTGGTTTGAAGCTCTTCAAGGGGGAGGTGTTGTGTAAATTAGCCGTGGCCACCCTTTTCTTCTATCTTGCACCAGGTACGGGCTGGGCAAGGGGGTGGAAGGTCCCTAGTGCTTTTACATGTAGACCCTTGAGCTTGTTGACTTGGAAATGGTGGTTGGGGAACTAAGTTTGCCTCCAACCCGGATCCATGTTGTTTGTTTTGCTACTACCATCTCCCACAGCTTAGGGTATTAGGTATTTATTCCTTGGTAGATTACAGCACTTTGGGCTCTTGGTAGCCTAGTAGGCTCTGCAGGAAGTAATTTCTGGGCAGGGTTGATGTTGTTTCCTCGCACCTTGTGCTTTTCTTTCTGTCTTGCCTTGGGCAGTTGTGACCTTTTTCTGCTTTGTGTTTTCCTCTTTCATTTATTCCCTGGTTGACACTTTCATGCAGTTCTTTTTGTTTTGCTTGCTAAGGTATTCTTTCTTCTTTTGAATGCCTCAGGTTCTGAGCAGTAGCTAGTTTGGTGGCTAGGTTGCAGTGGTGTTGCTAGTGGTCTCTTGGACTTTGGAGATCCTATTGCTTTGTTTGTGAGGTAGTTTTTCTGTACCTTTTCTTACAGACATACATATGTGCCAGTGGGTTCGTGTCAGGTTGTTGGCGCCCACTGGTAGTTTTTACCTTTGTACTAGATATACTACTTTTGCTGCTATCATTTTCTGGAGATAGTCTACTTGCTCTGGAGAGGATTTATGCTAGGTTGCTAGTTATTTTTAAACTACAACTATTATTATAAATAAAGCTCATGATCAGCATGTTTTATAAAAATTAAATCACTATTTTCCAAACGACGTATAAAGATCGATTTCTTATATATAGTATAAATTATATGTATAGTCTTGCATAGTATAAGTGGTCCTCATGGGTCTCTTATGCACTCTCTTAGGATGTCAATCTTGAATAAAGTATCTTCCGCAGCGTATAAGTATAGTTTTTAATTGTGGACTAGGTGATCCACCGAGCCGAGGGATACGGCCTCTAAAATATAACTGATTTCCTAATCATTAAACTCATGATTTTCTTTCATTAAGTTTGTGGATGGTTTTTCCTGAACGTCAGCAGTTATCCCCTGCTTGACGTGGCATCATGACGCGTGTTTTCTCATACTCTGATAATTCCTAAATTCGGAGAAAATGCGGGTTGTGACAAAACCTTTCCCTTGGATACTAACCTGGCTCTATCAAATTATAACACCTCTCATGTAATGACCATATAATATGGGTCCAGCCGGGGCCCCATAACATATAGACGTTGTAGCTTTAGCATTAAAAAGTGATAAAAGAACTACGTATCTCAAACTCAACACAAAAAATGAAAACCCACAAACACTAGAAGGTATCCACTATCACATGAGTATCAGAACGGCCTTAAGGCCTTACAACAAACATGAGTCCAAAAACTGAAGCAACAATAAACATAACAACGTGCTTTAACACTCCTAGGATACCTTAGCATGCAAGACGGATTATAATTCATGGAGCAAAGCATTCAACAAAACATAAGTCATTAAACAAAGAGTTCACTTCATGAGGCTTAAGCCTTTTTGACCGGCTAGCTTTCTCCTGCTTGCGATCCTTGCCCTGTAACAATTTGTTCTAACGTGGGTCAGCAAAGTCTGACCTCAACTATGTAACCAACACATCTCCTCGCGACCGTCCCTAGCGGACCCCGAGGCACTCCATCACCCTGTAGTTCAGTACTTCATATGCAAATATACATGAATATATAAATCAATAAAATAGGTTTGGATGTCTCATACAACAAACACATTTCTATGTTGAGCAGGTAAAATAAAGGGGCCTACAATGCAGAGTGTATGCAATCCTAGATTTAACTTAAGGCACCCTATAGCGAATGAATCTAACACATCATCATGCATCATCAAACAGGTACATCCAATTTCCCCATCGACGTTCAAGCCACAATCAAATGAGTACTTCAAATTTCCCCTAACGACATACAAGCTGCCACACAGAACTCTTGCCAAGGCCCCACCCGCTCATGGGTCACAAAATCCGGGCTTGCCTGCAAGCTCTGACTTCTCACGTCAGGATTCCGTCTCACAAACAACAAATTGATGCTAAGAAACCTTGCTTGACACCACCCGCTTGTAGGCTTCATCGCCCGGGTTTGTCCAAAGCTTGGCATTCTCGTCAGTTTCATAGAAGGGGACTTGTCTCACTAGGACACTCTCAACACATGACTTACATATCATGGGCTAGCCAGCCGACTACAGAGACAAAGCCGCACCTTAGAACATCACAATCAAAAGCCTTTCCTACCCTAATCTACCATTCATACTCACATGAAAAATAAGGGGGGACAAACATCACAAATGACATCTTGCCACAAATAGATTTCTAGCAAAATCCTTAAGGCTCGTTATGCAACATCACTGAGTCGGACTAACGGTCGCGACTATGACTTCAACCACAATGCCTAATCCACTAATAAAGCAAATTTCTAATGCAACATTATGTCGGGGATGGACACAATCGACCCGGTGGTTCCTCTTGAACCATGGCAACCCAAACCCCTTTCATTTGAGAGATTCGGTGCCTAAATGCTTGAAATAAAGCAAGAATAAAATGGATGTAATTCATGCATCCAAAAGACCGAGAGGAGAAGTGTCATTACCTTACGACTCCTCTTCCTGGCCATGGAAATCTTGATTTGCTCGGATGAAAGTGTGCGCCTTCAAGTCCTCTCCACAGATCTAGCCTCAGATCGACGATCAGAGCCCCGAAGCTTCGTCAATGGCGGAGAAAACCCTTCTTCTTCGTCCTCCAACTCTTTCTCCCAAACCCTAGATCTCACTCAACGGAGAAGAAAATGAGAGGAAAAAGCCTCACAACCCTACTTATGCCTCTTGGACGGAGTGTCCTGGGCTATAGGATCAAAACTGAAGCGAAATCGGACGGTCAGAACACAGATTTACGGAACTGCTCTCGTCCTCTACCGCCGGGTGGTAACTACCTACCGCGCCGCGGTAGCTTCCCGAGCCCTCGGTCAAAAATATTATCGTGCTACTGCCGATGGTAGAAATACCGCTGCGCGGTAGCTCACTCAACGCTTCCATCTCAACGCAAGAAGGCTAACGCCAAGCGGTAACTAGCTAATGCCATGCGCTAGCATTCGACACACTCAACACCTGCTGCTCAACGCACTCAATGCCAGGTTACCGCCGAGCAGTATCTTTCTAACGCCGCGCACTAGCACTCAATGCTCTCAGTGCTTTCTACGCCTGGTCTCTACGAGATAAGGCTATCTCGGGCGATAGCTACCTATCACCGCGTGATAGCTTCCTAAGCCTCAAGTACTGGAAAATTGAGGTGTTACATGGAGGCTAGTTAAAGGTTCCTTGATAGTGGCTCGGGGCAACAAGTGTTTTAGTTTGTACCGAGCAAAGGCCAAATTCTATAGTCTGAGTTTGAATGCAGCTAAAGACAACTCTATAGAGTTGTAGCATCGCGTACTTGGTCATATTAGTGTAAAGAATCTGAAGATTCTGGGAAGAACAAGGTTCTTCCAGAATTATCAGGGGGGTTACCTGACACTCGTGTTTACTGCTTAGCTAGCAAGCAGAGAAGAGTATCCTTTATGGAGTTTGAACCAAAAAGGAAGGTAGAGCTACTGAACCTAATACACAAGGATTCGTGTGGTCCTATAGAGCCCAAGTTAGTAGGCGGTGCAACTTACTTTGTCACATTTATTGATGATCACTCTAGGAAGGCATGAGCTTACTTTTTAAAGCAAAAGAGTGATAGTTTGACAAAGTTTATAGAGTTTAGAACCAAGGTGGAGAAGATGACCAAAAAGTAGATCAAACGGGTATGATCTAACAACGAGGGAGAATATACTAGAATATTTAGTGCATGCTACATGGAGTATGGCATCATGCACGCGATGACTATTCCGAGGAAACCACATCAAAATGGGTTGGCGAAGAGGATGACTAGGATTATTATGGAGAAGATCAGCTACATGATCTCATAGGTCAGAATTAGCAAGTAGTTCTAGGCATAGATAGTGCAGACTGTCACAACCCGCATTTTCTCAACATCTAAGTTATATCAGAGTAAGAGAAAAAATGCGCTGTGATGCCACGCTATACAGGGGATAACTGCAGGCGCTCAGGCAAGACTCCAAACTCTACAGTTTATATGAAATCCATAAGTTATTAAGAAAAAAAACTAGTTTAAGTATAGATAGTTGTATCCCTCGGCACAGTAGATCAACTAGTCCACTAGAAAATTATAGTTATATGCTCCAAAAAATACTTTGATTATGTTGATTAACACCCTACATGAGTATAAACATCCCCAAAGGATAACTCATGGTATGCAAGACTCTAGGTTTAGTATAAGTATGAAAATAGTATTTACGTTAGCTAGAAGATAATTATTTTGGCTTTTAGAAGGATTACATGTATGAAATACTAGTAGTAATGCTTTTTATAAGTTAAATTATCTAACATGCAACCTAGCATAAAACATTTTTAGAGAGCAAGTAAAACACCCATAAAATAGGCAAACTAGCAGCTTAGCCAAGTAGTTAGCATTTCCAAAAGAAAACCACCAGTGGGCGTCAACAACCTGACATGAACCCACTAGTGAGCAAGTATGTCTGTACTAACAAGAAAACAACAGAACTACCTCATAATGGTGAGGAAGACCTCTGCAACACAACAGTCCACTAGCAACACCAACCTAGCCGCTCAACCGACTACTGTCCTGAACCTGAGGCATTCACAAGAAAAAAATACCTCAGCAAGAAAATAAACAAGTGGCAACAAACTTGTCAGTAAACAAAAAAGAATAGTAAGATTACCAACCCAACCCAGAATAGCTATAAAAACACAGTAAACAAACTAGAAGCCATTAAAGAAAGAGTTAACTTATAATATTCAAAGGTAAATAAATTTGCACCAAGAGCGAACGAAGTCATGATCCGAGAACATCTGCGAGAGTAGGCAGATACATCATAAGCCTAACAATAAGAGGAAGAAAATGAGACTAAACTCTCACCAACACGTGAATCATTAATACTAGTAAAGCAACCGGGTCAACGTCGGGACCAAACTGTCCAAACCGAACTAACAGACCCAAACGTCTCAAAATGGCATTGCGGTGGTGGCCATCTGGTCCAACACAACCTAATAGTCCAAAAATAAACCAAAACATACCCAGGTGCAATGATTCACAAAACAAGCCAACCAAACCCAACCTTATATTCAAACACCCATAGAACTCAAACTGGATGGATTCAACCGAAACACGACGATTCAAACTTAGTAAAACTATGCTATTAGAGTAAATACGTCGAATTGGAGAAATTTCCCAAGTTTACGGGAAAGGCGTCGAGTACACTCGACGCCACATCGAGTGCAGTCAATGCACTCGACGCCAACCAGACTACTCTATATAACTAGCTTCACTCAGCGCCGCGTTGAGTGTATAACACTCACTCAACGCTTTCACACTTAGGCAGAATTTTACATGATGGAGTTGAGTGTATTCAGCTCACTCAATGCTGCGTTGAGTGCACTCAATGCACTCAATGCTTTTTAACTTAAGACTGAACTTTCACTGGATGGCATTGAGTGTATTTAGCTCACTCAATGCCGTGTTGAGTGCACTCAATGCACTCAATGCTTTTAACATGGATTACAAGATATTCCTGATGGCGTTGAGTGTATTCAGCACACTCAACGTCGCGTTGAGTGTATGCAGCACACTCAACGCCTTTTGACTTAGCGTAAAATTTCTGTTGACGTTGCGTGTATGAAGCACACTCAATGCCGCATTGAGTGCACTCAACGCTTTTACACTTAGCGTCGCAGACCTCTCAGCAAGACGTTGAGTGTATTAAACACACTCAATGTCGCGTTGAGTGCACTCAACACACTCAATGCTTTTGGACTTAGGCTAAAAACTAAACTTTAGTGCTAAGGCTATACTCAACGCCTGACCTGCCCGACGAAATTACCTAAGTCTAAGCCTCAAATTCGACGAATTAACCTACTGTCATCAAGGATTAATTTCTGACTTAGCCTAATCAGCCATGTAAGACACATTTGACTTAAGCGAAATGCCAAACCCGATGAGATTTCCCTAACCAGACTAATCCCACATTCAACTAAATTTTCTCAACTATCTTCTACTGTTCAACAGGTCTTGATGGCCATACTCTACCCAAATCCCTATATCTGTATAGGAAAGGATACAGACTTCTAATTCCCTTAATTCACACCAACCATAGATCATTTTATCTATAAAAAAGGAGGGGCATTAGAGACAATGCTTAACAGGAAAAATGACAAGAATCTGATTTCCTTTCTCTTCTTTCTTCCCGACTATGATGATGATCTCGATCATGACTAATACTCAAATCATAAATATTTTGACAGATCTAGGACTATATTAACTGTCAGTCTGACCCTCAACAAATTTGCCTAGACTAACAATTGTTTAGACGGATGGCCCTTGACCGAAAATTATATGGCCAAACCCTATGCAAATCTAAATTTCTGTACAGGGAGAGAATTAAAAAAGGAATACAGAACAAGCAAGGGGAAAACCATCACTTGCCTTAAACCTTGCCGAACTTGGCAACCACTCCTCACGGATCTGGCCGAAAACCACCTAAGCAACAATTCCTAAAACTTTTCAGGATGACAGAGGGTCAAAAAAAAATTCCTAACACCCAAAATTTCACGAAATGGGACAATCTTACCGTAGAAATGTAGATCTAGGTGAGAGCTATACAGATCTACCCTCCAATGACGATTTCGAGCACCAACACTCTAGAAACCGATGGCCGAAAGCTTAGAAAAGACGGTCGCTCTCGCTCTTCCCGTAACATCCCGTAACAGACGACGGTTTCAAGAAGAAGATGATGAATAGGGTTTGTCTATTCACAAGGCTATTTATACTTAGAAATATAAGTATTATAATAATAGTTTAATATTAAATAAGGGTCCAAATGACCCAAAATTCGCACCAACACGGATTTCTACGAAAATCAAACCGTAGCTAATTACCGACGCTACGACCACAACGACGCAGTCGAAATTAAGATTCGACGAACCAAACTCGGGCAAACACCTACCGAAGCCAAAACACAAGCATTCCTAAAGAGGCTCCACCGAGTCACCAAAACAAACCCGGCTCGCTAGGGAATCTTGTAAACAGGCTAAACCCAGCCACACACAGAAAAACCTAAGAGCTAAAACCACACTCTAACAACGGCATATGCCAAAAACACGTTAACGTAATGCCCTAACGTCATAAACACGCCAGATAACTAATTAAACCAAATATCAAAAATCGGGGAATTACACAGACTACAGTGAATCTAATCAATTTGTCCCCCTCTGCACCATTGGATAAAGATATTCCTGAGCGGGTTTAGCCCAGGAAGGTAGTGTTTTATGAACATGTGAGGGTGTTCAGATGCAGAGAACATGTTCATATCCCTAAGGAGTAGAGATCGAAGTTTAATAAGAATTCTCAGGAGTGCATCTTGCTAGGATTCCTGCATGAGGAGTTTGGGTATAGACTTTGGGATCCTGAAAAAAAGAAGATCGCCAGAATTAGGGATGTGGTCTTTATAGAAGACCAAATTATTGGTGTGCAGATGGCTATTGAGCCATAATATCAACCTATTGTGGAAAGTTTTGATGACGATCTTGAGCAAGAGATTGTTGGTGTTGATGAAGAACGCGTTGAAGAAGAAGCTATGCAGATTCCAGATTAGGAAGAAATGTTGGATGAAGAGGGAGCTTTGTATGTTGATGTTCTATAGATTGTGGAAGCTCCGCTCTGTCGATCTGGCAGAGCACGGAGGCCAAACAACTAGTATCCACTGCAAGACTATATATTGCTTACTGATGGTGGTGATCCTGATTCATTTGATCGAGGAGACCTAGAAGGTTGAAGATATGGATCATTAGGCAGTAACTATGATTTGGTGTGACTACCAAAAGGAAAGAACAAGTGGGTCTTCAAGTTAATGACTGATGATAAACTCTCTTGGCCTAGGTACAAGGTAAGACTGCTAGTCAAAGGGTTAAATCAAAAGCACAGTGTGGATTTTGGTGAGATATTTTTACTTGTATTGAAGATGTCTTCTATCAAACTAGTTTTAGGGTTAGTTGTCTCAATGAATCTCGAGGTTGAGTAGATGGATGTCAAGATACCATTCCTACATGGAGATGTAGAAGAGGAGTTTTATATGGAGCAACCCAAAGGCTTTGAATTCAAAGAGAAGATGCATTTGGTATGCCGACTCAAGAAGCATCTTTATGGGCTAAAGCAGGCACTCAGGCAATGATATAAGAAGTTTGATTCCTTTATAAAGAAGAGCAGGTTTCAGAGCAATGAGACTAATCACTATATATATGTGATAAGAATTGAGAATACCCTTACCATTCTGCTAATGTATGTTGATGATATGCCCATTGTCGGTGATGATAAGGCCAGCATTGACGAGCTAAAGAAAGATCTTAGCAAGTCCTTCCAGATGAAGGATTTATGACCAACAAAGAAGATCCTTGGGGTTAATATTACTAGGGTTATGGGTGCAGGTTTGTTATGGCTATCTCAGGGAAAGTATATGGAAAAGGTGCTGAAGAGGTTCATGATAGAGAATTTTAAGCCTATAGCTACCCCATTAGGTGGACACTTCAAGTAATCAAGCTCTCAGTGCCCTTCATCTGATAAGGAAGTGGAGGAGATGAGACAAATTCCTTATGCATCTGTAGTGGAGTGTTTGATTTATTCTTTGGTCTTCATGAGGCCAAATATAGACTATGTAGTGGAGGTAGTGAGCAGATATTTGGCAAACCCAGGGAAGATCCATTGGGATGCGGTGAAGTGGATACTCTGATATCTCATAGGTACCTTATGTCATTATTTGCAATTTGGTGGAGGATCACCAATGCAAGTTTGGTACTCCGACTCAGATTTGTTAGGAAATGTTGACTCTCGGAGGTCTATATCTGGGTTTACTGTCATATTTGCAAGGGGAGCAGTGTTATTGTAATCGAGGTTGAAAAAGTGCGTGGCACTATTGAAGACTGAGGCAGAATATATAGCACTGACGAAAGCATCAAAGGATATCTTATGAATAATGAAGTTCATGGCTGAACTTGGACTCCAACAAGACGGGTTTACTGTGACTGACAGTCAAAGTGTTATCTTTCTAGCCAAGAATCCCGCCTACCACTCCAAGATAAAGCACATTGATGTCATGAATCATTGGATACAAGATGTTGTGGAGGAGAAGCTGCCGAAGGTGGAGAAAATCCACACTGATGAAAATCTTATGACATAGTAATGAAGGTCATGCCGAGGGAGAAGCACAAGCGTGTCGGTTTCCAATCGTCATGAAGTCCTCCTGAAGAAGTCAACTAGAAGGAGTCCTCTTTATGGTCATGAGTGAAAGTTTTGTTGGGGTCCAACCCCTAAATATAAGTCGCGAGGACTTGAAGATAGATCAAGTTTGAATTTTGTAAACTCTATTGTATATTGATGAGAAGGTACAGTAAATGTTGAATGGAAGCTACAGTATGTTGACTTGATGTCTGAACCTATCGGCTTGAAGTTTGGAAGAAAGTGTACTATTCAAGTCGATTACAATAGTAACAGATCGACTAGATGTCTACGGTGTGTTGACTAGACAAGGTACATGTCGAGTGGATGAGGTTCATATTGCCGAGAAGAAGGAATCCTTGTCGATGAGACAAGGTGTGGGTATTGATTAGAAAGGCTCTTGGCATGTCAACGACACAGGCTAGACATGTCGATGAGACATGGTCCATATCTGTGAGACGATGTCAATATCGACATAAATCATAGATTATGTCGACGAGATGGGTTCCAGTATCAAAAACTATGTTGGGAAAACCCATATGATTTATCTTAACAAAT
This sequence comes from Platanthera zijinensis, assembly GCA_039513925.1. NCBI lineage: Eukaryota > Viridiplantae > Streptophyta > Magnoliopsida > Asparagales > Orchidaceae > Platanthera > Platanthera zijinensis. The sequence goes on along the minus strand of CM077093.1, from coordinate 171,687,392 downwards.
AATTTTAAGTGATTTTACACCCTAGGTTTATTATCCATTATGCATAGTAAGGGTAATTTGGTCTTAGAAGTCCTAGGATATCAATGATATAAAGGACATAAGAAAGACATAGTGAATATAAGAGAAAAGTCATGAATTGCCAACATGCATCAACTAGAAGTCGACACAATTTCAACTGGAATTTGACGCTACTTCAAATAGAAGTCAGAGAAACTAAATTTGATAAGTTGACGACATTCAAAAGGTTATATCGATGCATACTTTGAAGTGATATCGACGGAATGTCGAATACAGAGTTAATCTTACAGATAGTAAGAATTTAATATTGCTTCTATTAGAACTGGACATTACGTCGACTGAATTTCTTAACATAATTCATTTTGAGGCTTCAATCAGAATTAATTCAAGAAGAGGTTCGAATAACAAAATCTTAGAGATGTTAGAAGATGTCGACTTATATATATGATGAGATACAATAGAAAAAGTAGAGGATCATGAATTATCATTGAATTCTTACATCAATCACCAATTACACACGATCAAGAAATTCATATCAGGTTGTGATAGATTGATTTCAATAGAGAAAGTTTGGAAAATCATCATCAACAAATCAATTTCTTTCATCAATCAGTCGATTATTAGATTGCTGCTTCGTTGCTGAATCTGCAAAAGAGAATTAATTCTTCTTCTTCTCAAGAGTAAATCATGTCAGATTCAGAGAAGATTCAAGGATAATCTAGAAATAGAGAACATAATCTTTGTAATTTTGATATTTAGAGATTCATCAGAAGTTCCAGATATCATCATTGCTAGTCCTCAGAAATCTGCTGAGAGAACACAGAGAGAAGATTAATTCTATCACAAATCTTCATTTTCTATTTACACTTTGTGAAAAGAGTTTTGAGAATCCCTCTTCAAAGGATTCAATGAGAGGTTCTGAGAGTCTCCTTGAGAAAATTCTCAGATTGTATTGGTTCAAGATCTCCTTATCAAAAGATCTGGTATTGTATCTAAGAGTCTCCTGATCAAAAGACTCGGACACTGTGATAGTGAATTCCTACCAAGGGAGTAGAAGCGTATATATACCCATATTGAAGGGAACAACTATAATCTGTGTCTTTTGTGATTTTATATTTAGTTTTAAGTTTGTGCTTTGATTTTATTTATCTGCATCTATTTCTGATTGATTGTTGATGTATATGCAAATTCTGTGAATTAAAATAAGTATTTAAAACAAAATTTTAGTCTCTATTCACTCCCCGTCTAGAGAAAACTCTGAGGAATTTAACAACTGGTCTGTTATTTAAATTGGTATTATAGGGAGGTCGATCATTTTTTGGTTAATCTAGTGGAGATTAATCAATAAAAGGTTAACACCTTGATCAAAAGATCATCTCAGTTGCATTAGTATCTATTAATTTAAATTTTCAAAAATGTCTTCAAATACATTCAAAGTATTTGCATCTACTAGTACACCAGTTTGTAATCTTGAAAATTTTACACTATGTAAAACCAAAATTAGATTATACATGAACTCTACTGCGGAGATCCAAAAGGACCATTGGTCCACCAGCTCGGTATAGGAATGGGAACATGGTGAGTTTCATCTCATGTTTCTTTGCAGGTTCCTTGGATGAGCGTGAGTCGTCATGCTTTAAAAATGCCACTAGCATTAAGTAGTGGGAAGATGTTATGGATGAGGAGATGACCGCCCTCAGGAAGAATGAGACTTGGGATCTTGTGCCCAAGGTTGATAACATCACTCCTATGATAAGCAAGTGGGCTTACAAGCTTAAGAGGATGACTGGCGGTAGTATCGAGCGATCAAGACTTGCCTTATAGCTGCGAGATTCTCGCAGTAGTATGAGGAAATTTATGAAGAGGCGTTTAGTCTAGTGGCCAAGATGACTTCAGTTCGGGTGGTGATTTCTTTGGCAGCTTACCAAGGATGGAGGATTTGGCAATTCGACGTAAAGAATGCTTTCCTTTATAGCGAGAGTGACAAGGACATATTTATGGTGCATCCATCTTGTTATGTTTTTTAAAAAACTTCCAGGACACGTATGTAAGCTAAAGATGGCCCTCTATGGTCTGAATCAGGCGCCTCAGGCATGGTATAGGAATATTGCAGAATATCTCTAGTTCTGTGGATACTTTGCTTCAGACACTGATTCAATTCTGTTTGTTAAGAAGAGGGGGATCTTCAGGTCTTGGTAACTATTGTATGTTGACGATATGATCGTCACCGGTAACTCGGAGGAAGAGGTAGCTAGGCTCAGGGCTGAGCTTGCTATCAGGTTTGAGATGAAGGATCTTGGGGAGCTCCAACATTTCCTTTTACTCAAGGTAGAGAGGAAGAAGAGCGGTGTGCTCATTTCCTAGAAGGATTATGCGAAGAGAATCGTTAAGCGGTTCAACATGCGGGAGGGAAAGAGCAACTCTACTCCTCTAGAGGTCAGTCTCAAGCTTTGGCATGATGAGGGAAGGGTTCTTTCAGATCCCTTACTATTCCGGGCTCTCGTGTGTAGTCTCATATATCTGACGATTACAAGGCCAGATTTTTCCTATCTTGTGTGCCCAATAAGTCGGTATATGGTGGAGCCACAGAAGCCTCATCTAGTGGCGACTAAGAAGATTCTGAAGTACGTAAAGTCCACCTCGGATATGGGCCTCTTCTAAGAGAGGGACACGAGATTCAAGCTGCATGGTTACATAGATGCTGATGATTGGGGAGATTCTGATGACCAGAAGTTGACATCGAGATATATCTTCATGTGCGGAACGAGAATAATCTTGTGGTACAGTAATAAGCAGGATTCAGTGTCTGTATCCACTATGGAAGTAAAATACAAGACTTCGGCTTTGGTAGCTCAAGAATCCATTTGGCTTAGGAGGTTAGTTGAGGACATCCATGAGGAGTTGCGAGGTCCTAATCTACTGTGCGGAGACAATGAGAGTGCTCTCAAACTAGTTAATAATCCAGTTTGTCATATGAGAATGAATCACATCGAGTTTGAGCATCACTTCATTCTCACTTCAAGGGAGAGTATGTACAGAGTCAGGAAAATATAGCGGACATCTTCATAAAGCCACTGCTGAAGGGACCGTTTACTCGGTTACGGGATTTGTTCAGGCTAGTTTCCACTTCCCACTTCAAGGGAGAGTGTAAAAATTATTGAAGTTAGAGTGGGCAGTCTGATTGGGCAGACCGCACAGACTGCAGCTGGTTAGGAGGCTAGGTGATGGAAAATAGCCAGTTTCCAGCTTCTTTTTCTTCTAATTATATTGGTCTGGATTAGTAAGCTCCCTGGGAGGTAACCAGGCAGTTAGTAGTGGGCTAACCGCAGTTGTTACGGTCTGGTTGGTGAAACAATGGAGACCGCTTGAAGCTGGCAGGTTTTCTGGCTTGCGTAGAGGCAGACAGTTAGATAAGATAGCGGAGGCTCAACGTATAGTTAGTTGTGTTCTACTTGCACAGTCTGAAGCCAAAGTTCACTGGTATTGTGGACATGGTCACGGTTCTGTGACAAGTCAGGTTCGGTTGCCTAGTCGCAGAGATTGCATGGTTGCACGGTCTGCTTCTAAAGTTTGCGGAGACCACTGTTCTGCATGGTCCGATTGCATTGTAACATACCTCAGGCAACTAGACCCCCTAGGAGTGGTTTTGTCATGACTAGGTCATGACAAAATCCTAGAAGCCCAAGAAGACCAAGTGGACCTAGGAATATAGGGAGATCATTATGGTCTGTAGATAGTAGATTCCTAAACCCTAGTTTAGGATGATCATGAGACTCCAAGACCCCACCATGACCTCACCAATCTATTGAAAGGCCTTAAGGGTCCATTGGAGTCAACCTAGGGTGGCCAAGTTGACCTAGGACCATCCTAGGCCTAAATAGGGAAAGATGCCCTAGCTAAGGGAAATGTGCCCCTAATGAGCACAAACAACCCTACCAAGGTCACCCTAGACCTAAAGTGGGGTCAATGGGTCACCAAAGATCCATTAGGGTCAACCTTAGAGCCTGAGTTGACCTAAGTCAACCCTAGCCCTAAAGTGGTCAAAGTGCCCTAATTAAGGGATAAGTGACCTTCAGTGTGCAAGATAACCCTACATAACCCCTCCTAGGCCTTAAGGGAAGTAAATGGGTCACCAAGGACCCCTTGGGGTCAACTAAAATTGTCATGTTGACCAAAGTCAACTCAAGCCCTAACTTGGTCAAAGTGTCCTTCCTAAGGGTCAAGTGACCCCCAAGTGCCAATAAAACCCTACCCAACCCTACTTAGACCCTAGGGGATGCCAATCGGTCACCAAGGACCCATTTATGGGGACACAAAAGGTTAAATTGACCAAGGTCAACCTTAGTCTAGGTTGGGTCAAACTTAGCTCAAATGGGCTAACCCATGCTCAAGCCCTATTCACTTGGGCTAACCACCTCTTAATTAATTAATGTCATGAATTAGTGGGCTTCAATTAGGCTAGTGTGATTAACAAATTCGGCCATGAGGGGGCAGGAGAGAGAAAGCTTCAATTCCTCTTTAATGGAGGAGAGAGAAAACTAGTAAAGGCCATTCATGGCATAGGGAAGCCAAAGGCCATTCTTCTTTGCTTGGTTCATCTCCCCTAACAGCCCTGAGAAGATCAAGAGCCTTTCCAGGATTTTCCACTGATTGGATGCAGAGAACCACCATGGCCGAGCCAAGTTTTCAATGGCCATTAATGGTCATTGATGACTTGGCCTCTCCCCTCCCTAACTGAGGCTTAGAACACCATCAGTGGCCTGAGAGGAGTTTTCCCCACCACTTATCTGAAGAATTCGAGCCATTCCACTATGTAGTTGTAGAAACCCGAGCGACTCCACCACCGCCATGACGACCCGACGATCGGCGTGACTTTAGACCACCACAAAGGTCCTCCCCTTCTTCTTCTTCCATGGGTAGATCGTAGGACTAATTAGGGTCAAGGTTCGGGCTCAATTGAGCCCGATCAGAGGTTCAATTTTCTTGGTTTTTGGATAAAATTGAGATTGTCGGGATCGTTGGAAAAGGCCCCTCCGGCGGCTGTGCCGCCGGCGGGCGATAGCCACCACCTCGACGGAGGTGGTGGTGGCGGTGGCTGTCCAGGGAGGTGGTCGGGTGGCCGGCGGTGGCGGCTCGAAGAAGCTCCAGGTCGTGATGATCTTGGCCGTCAGCTGGAGATATACGATGACCACGCCGCTGGATGTGCATTAAGATTCGTGCTAGAGATTTTTTAAACTATAGGTTATATTTTTCATATCATTTCATTTCTGTCACAGAAATTGTATCTAATGTTTCTATTTATTAAAAATACCTAGGGACACCTATAGAAAAGGTGGTAAATATCAAAGTTGTAGCCCTAGGGGTGTACGTTAGTTTAAAATTTGTTTGAACCAATTTGGGTGTCTGGTTTGACCAGGGCACTAATTTTGGTGGGGCCTATACCTAGGGCTAGACAAAGATTAAAATGTGTTCCCCCACTTCACCACAAGTCCAAGTGACCTGAAATTCTTAAAGGGAGTCACCCTAAACTATAACTAGGTCGTGTCCAAAAATGGGAATTTTTGGAGGTAATTTTTCTATAGTTTTAGAAATTATTTAATAATCCTAGGGTAAAATAATTTAGGGACATAAAGACTTCCAAACCCTCCCAAATTTTGGTGAATGATTCTTAGGGTCATTATGAGGTTCTGTAAAAAAATTCACCTCATTTAGAGATGATTTGGTTTGGAAATGAGTAAACCCTAGTTTTGCCCCAAAAGGGGTATTTAGGTCAAAAGTGCACCTTGTGGGTTTGGCTGGCTAAACCACCTCAACAGAGATTGAGATTTGGGCCACTGGTTTGACATGAAATTTAACATCCTCATAGGTATTATGGGGTGGTTTGGGGTAGGATTGATCTAGGACCCAAGTTCAAACCCTTAGTTTGGACTTTGAGGGGGTTTGAGAAGGGAATGGCATCAAATGCCCTTGTATGGACTTGAAATTTGGTGTAAAGGACCCTATGGTAGTTAAATACATTTGATGGAAATTTCAGTGGATTTAGAGATGGTTAAAGCCCTCAAAAATCTAACCCTAGTTTAGGGCACAACCCTTATACATGTAAGACATTTCACCAAAACTTAATGAAAAGCTATGAAACTTGGGTAGTTTGGTCATAGGGTTAATAAGAGCCTCTGGTGATTTTATTGGTAATTTTGGAACAAAACATTTAGTACTTTCTTTATAATACATGGAATTTCCCTTGATAGTCTTTTGTTTATTATGATCACACTTTTTAATAGGAAGTTATGAAAATTACGCAGAGGGTATTTTAGGTCAATATACTTATACTTGAAATTTATTATAATTTTTAGATGTATATTTCCAGTACTTTCTTCACAAGATTTTAAAAATACAATTATATTCAAAAATGGATTCAGAGCTCAATGATTGATTTAAAATTGTGAAGCTCATGTAAAAGTGTTCTTAGGTCAATATGCACATGAGGAAAATTTTATTATAATTTTTAGATGAATAATTGCAGTAGTTGTTTCATTAATTTAAGAAAGAGAATTATTGTTCTAAATTAAAATAAGAGCTCATTATTCACTGGGAAGTTTGGATCTTTTGTCAGAAGTGTTTTTAGGGCATATTAGTCATGCTTGAATTTTCTTATAATTTTTCGAAGCTTATTTACAATACTTACTTCTTTAGCCGTTAACTATGTGATTATATTTAAAATTATGGATCAAGGGTTTAAACCTGACAAAAAAATTAGGAGACTTAAATTTACAGTTATATATCTGCATAGTATTTACCATAATTTTATGGAGCATTTTGCATGACTGTAAGGGCCACTTCATATTCAAACTTGGGCACTTGGATTTTTAGGAGGAATAAATAAAATATCAGATAAATTAGGAAATTTCAAGTTTCTGGATTTAGTCTATAAGTATCATGATAGGCCTCCATTAATTATCTTAGGTTGTTTGGATGAGGATTTAGTGTACCTCTTATCATGCACGTCATATAGTATAAGATGGCCTGCTTTTAGTAAAACTGCGGAAATCGTGTTAACATGGGGAATGGTCGTAGGGAGATGGGATTGTGGTTTACTGATTTAGGTAAGTGGATTGGAGTATACCATTGAAGTTGGGAAGATTAGGCAGTAGAGTTATCTAAGTCTAGGTGGTACTCGGAATCGACGAAAGATCGTCTATCCTGTGAAGGTAGAGAGAAGGTCAAACACATTAGGGTTAGAACCAGTGTAATACTAAAGGGATCGGGAATCGGGTATTAACCAATAATAATAAGTGCCTTGTGAAAGGGAGCTTTGGGCTTCAGCCCATCGTAGTTCCTAGTGCCTTTTGAGAGCCCTTCACGGGGTATGTCGTGGGCAGTCTTGGGCTAACCTAAACTGTAGGAAAAATAAACTGTAAGAGTAACTAGCATAACTAGGGATTCACTTTCACTCACCTCGATATCTCAGGATGTTAGGTTGGGTCATTCGGGTTGTAGGCTCAATAGATTTGGTGATAAGCAGGTTGGCCCGACGAGCTTTGGCTCGGTTGTTGATTGTGACGGAAGGCATGGTCCGGGGAGCTTTGGCTCGGTAGATGATACATAAGATTGCATGTGCATAAAGCATAATGTGGTGGGTCTTCAGTATTGGAGGATCGATGCACCGACGCCAATACGTGACTCGGCAAGTGTGGTTCTACACTTCGCCAAATTAAGTCCCGTGCGCTAGCCGGCAAGAGTACGCAGGAGCTCCGCTTAGTGCACCAGCATCGAGACGTACGATAGGTCTGATTGGTAGAGTAATTACCGGTTTAGCGGTGGGCGAGGCCCAACCCACCGCTTCTGTTTGCCACTACGGAGGTATCCTGGGAGGTTAGGCTCTAGAAAGGGGGAACTAATGGTCTGTGTGCACAGAGTCGAGTGGGTGTGTTGCACTTGCATGATCACATCATAGCATATTTGCATGTCATAGCATCATCTTTGCATATAACCCCTGACACCTATTGCATAAAGCGGTGTGGGACGCTTTATACAATAGGACCTGCAAAATGACCCATTGGCTTATAAGCTCGCGTGAGCGTGCTTATAAGTGAAGGTTTTTACTCTGTAGATATATACATGCTTGCTAGAAAACCGATACCCTATAGTATAAATTGGTATGAGACTTTTTATATAATAGGAGCCTTGCAGAAGATCCCTTAGCTTATGTGTTTTCATATAAGTTAAGGTTACTTATTATCTATTCAGACTTTCATACCTTCTTTACTGTCACATATACTCTTAGAACTACTAGATTAGTTTCGTTGTCACATGTTGCTTTGTTATTCTCCACCTTCATTACCTCTCCTTTCCTCTTCCCCGCTCAGTGCCTAGGATCCATGGGGGAACGGGTGGGGGATGATAGGACTTAGTCTTTTAGAATCAACTTTTGTGTTGTGCTCTGACGGCTCAGCACGAAGGTGCTTACGAGACGCTACTCGGAAAACATTAGCTACAGGCGGCCAGAGTTGGGAAGTTAACGGTTTTCGAACAATATCATTTTAGGGGACCGTGGAGCCCATCATGGAGGAGCAGCCCCAGAGGTCGGCACGCTTGGAGATGGGATAGTCTAGCATCGGAGTTCAGACAGCTTGGACTGTGAGTCCCGATCGTTAGTAGATGTTTAGCTTTGCTTCCGCGCTGAGTGATATGTAGTGAGGATATTGAAGTACCGGGCATGTGCCCTATTTTCAGTACCTTTATTATTTTTGTGGACTCTCCCTTCGTGGAGATTATTTACTATATTTGTGATTTTGTGGACATGTGTAGAGTTCTTCTATTTCATACTCTCATATTTTGCTACTGTTCTGTGATCGAGTTGGCCGGCAGGATCAGCGTTTTGTAGTGATGACCTTCCTGGGTGTGAAGGTGTCACCGCAAAGCGGTGGTTCTGGGCCTAAGACCCCGGTGCTTTAAAAAGAAAAAAATTTGGGTCTTACAAGTGGTATCAGAGGAAACCTCGATCGAAAAAGTAGTAGTACATAATCCCTGGGTCACCCCCGCACGAGTTTTGTTTTGGGATAAACTATGCAGCGGAAGAAGTGGTGTGCCCATATGGGGAATCACATATAAATTGTCCACTTTTTAATTAGGTTTGAGTCATTTACTTACAATGGTCCTTGTGGTGCAGCCTCCAGCACATCCCACACCACAGGGAGGAGTCCAGCAAGATCCGAATGTTGCACCACCTTCCCCCGACTCCCACTCTGTTTCTATTGTCGGAGATGGGGCAGACCCTGACAACTATTCTAGAGGATTTCAATACCCAGCAGGTTCCGGCTCCACAGCCAAACCCGGGGGCCAATTGGTTGAGTATTTTCCGAGGACTTTCTCCCTCATCCTACTTAGGGATAGAGTCGGCTGTTCGGACGGAGGAGTGGTTGGACATCATGTATGAGATGCTGACCTGGATACGGTGCCCATGGGAGGAGAGGGTGCCTCTGGTGGTCTCTTGCTTGGAGACCCATGTAAGGAGATGGTGGAAGACACTGCTGGACACGACATTTGCTGATAGAGAGGTTGCAGATATTGCTTGGGAGGAGTTCAGGGCCGCACTATTGGAGCATTTTGTCCCGTAGTTGGCCAGAGATGAGTTGGAAGACAGATTTCTACAGTTGAGGCAAGACAACAAGATAGTGGTGGAGTATCACCGGGAGTTCAATCATCTAGCCCAGTTTGCAGATTCTTATCAGTTGGATGAGGCAGGATACACCAAGAGGTTCTATAAGGGCCTACGAGAGGATCTGAGAGAGGCTCTGATGTTCCTATCCGACGGGCCTATTCCTCGAATATTGGAGATGACGAAGAGGATTGAGGCAGATTGGCACACTACTCGAGGCCGGAAGCAGCCAACTGAGGATCAGGGTCAGGGAGCCAAAAATGATCAGCGACGGGGCCGCTTTGCTGATGGGAGAGATGGGAGAAGGACAGAGGACCAGCCTCGTAAGGAGGTGAGACAGGAGTCGAGGGAGCCGGTGGTAATGGATCCTCAACCTCTCTAGATGCGGGAGAGTCAGAGACCCGGGGGTATGGCATATCCCCCCGCCAGAGTGCTTCAACTATCATCAGGTAGGGCATATCCGGAGAAACTTCCCCATGAGGGGGGCACCCATACCAGCACCACAGTTTGCCCCGCCTGCTTAGTATTTTGTAGGCCGAGGATGTTGATACAAGGGAGGAGACCGCAGGAAGGAGAGGGAGCAAGTGTATGCACTGGATCTGACTCAACCTCGGAATCCGGAGCAAGTGATAACATGTATGCTAGTAATTTTAAGTTCTTTTCTTTCCTAAAAAGCTAGACTCATGAATTTAGAATTCATAGACTAAATAGGAAAACCATAACTAGACTTCTAAGATATTTTACTACCCCAGGCATAGTCTTCATCAGCGGCAAACCCGCTTATACGTTATTTGATACGGGTTCTTCACACTCATTCGTGTCGGAGGCCTTCGTGGAAGAGTTGAAAGGCATGGAGCGATTCACAGGCTTGATGATGAGGATACGACTACCTGAAGGATCGGAGCTATTCACCTCTGCCCACTGCAACATGGAGGCAGAGATCAGCGGAAAGGCATTCGAAGCACCAACAATGATTCTAAGGATGACAGCCTATGATCTGATCCTAGGCATGACATGGTTGCATTGGAACCATGCCCAGATTGACTGCCTGTCATAGAGGATCACCGTAAGGCATGGGGATTCCCATGTCATCATCGAAGGTATTAGACCTATTCCCCCTCTCTTGTTATCATCCGTGCAGGTCGTCAAGGCCCACTTGCAGGGAGAGGAAGTCTATGAAGTGCTGTTTGAAATGGCCGAGGCCAAGGATTCCATCTCTGGTATCCCGGTGGTGTGGGATTTTGCTGACGTATTCCCAGAGAAGCTGCCAAGGCTACCCCCGCACTAGGAGCAGAATTTCCAGATACAGCTGGTACCGGGGGCTAAGCCGGCATCTAGATCCCCTTATCGGATGCCCCCGAAGGAGTGGTTGGAGTTTCAAAGCCAGCTGCAGGAGCTAGTGGAAGCCGAATTTGTCCGGTCGAGCTCTTCACCATGGGGAGACCCGGTGCTGTTCGTCAAGAAGAAGGACGGGACACTCAGATTATGCATCGACTACCGAGCACTAAACAGACTGACAGTCTGGAATACCTATCCACTGCCAAGGATATATGAGCTGTTTTACCAGCTGGAGGGGGCGCATTTCTTCTTGAAACTGGATTTGAGGTCGGGCTACTACCAGCTGTGGATTTGGAAGGAGGACATTCTGAAGACTGCCTTCAGTAGCAGATATGGGTTATTCGAGTTTACCGTGATGCCCTTCGGGCTCACGAATGCACCGTCGGCGTTCATGAGCCTCATGAATCGGGTGTTCGAGGCTTATCTGGATGTGTTCGTCATCGTGTTTATTGACGACATCCTCATCTACTCGAGGATGGAGGAGGAGCACAAACGATATCTGACACTGACTCTAGAGAGACTAAGGGAGCACCGCCTTTATGCGAAGTTCAAGAAATGTCAGTTCTGGTTGAAGGAGGTGGCCTTCCTAGGCCATATTATTAGTGGATCTGGGTTGGCAGTGGACCCGGCCAAGATTCAGGCAGTTCGGGAATGGCCGCAGCTGAAGGCGGCAACAGACGTACGGAGTTTTCTAGGACTTGCCGGTTATAACCGAAATTTCGTGGAGGGATTCTCTCAAATTGCCCTCCCACTCACATCCCTGACGAGTAAGGATGTGCCCTTTGTCTGGACCCCGCATTGCGAGACGGCTTTCCAGGAGCTGAAGGATCGAATCACCTCGACTCAAATTCTTGCCCTTCCTTCGGGGAGAGAAGGATTCCAGGTCTACACCGATGCTTCCTACCAGGGCATGGGTACAGTGCTGATGCAGAAAGGCCATGTAATTGCTTATGTTTCCCGCCAGCTGAAGAAGCATGAGCAGAACTACCCTATTCATGACTTATAGATGGGAGCGGTCGTGTTTTCTCTCAAAGTGTGGCGACACTATTTGTACGGTGTCCACTGCGACATATACTCTGATCACAAAAATTTGAAGTATGTAGACATGTAAAAGGAGATGAATATCAGGCAGAGGCGATGGGTGGAGTTTCTAGCAGATTACTTGTACGAGATGCACTACCACCCAGGAAAGGTGAACGTGGTAGCCGTGAGTCGGAGAGCCTCCACCTCCAGAGCGGAGCCCCAGATTATGACCATGGAGCTGGTGCATGGATTAGAGGATATGCACATCACGCTGGTGTCGTCTGATGACCCCGAGCTTTATGAGGAGTATTTAGCCGTGATGAGTTCCACAGATGACATTCGAGATCGAGTCAGAGATGGGCAGAGGCAGGATGCCAAGCTGGAGCCGATATTCCGTGCCTGGAGGCAGGTACTGTTGGGGATTACATAATAAGGGATGACATGGTATGCTTCAGAGGACGGGTTTATATACCAGGGGGAGGCCAGGTCCGGGAGGATATTATGACGGAGGCCCACTACAGCCGGTATTCGATATACCCATGAGTTACGAAGATGACTGTGGATCTGAAGAATACCATGTACTGGCCAGGCATGAAGAAGGATATCACCTACTTCGTGACCCACTGCAAGACATGCCAATTGGTGAAAGCAGAGTGTAGAAACCCCGTAGGATTATTGCAACCACTATCGGTGCCAGATTGGAAATTCGACGATATCGCGATGGACTTCATACATAGTCTTCCCCGATCGCGGATGAGAAACGATTCGATCTGGGTAATCGTCGACCGGCTGACGAAGGTAGCAAAATTTATCCCGATTAGGAAGGATGACTCGGTTGGTGTGCTGGTTCGAAAATTCATGGAGCAGTTCGTCCATTATCATGGCGTACCCAGGATGATCGTATCGAATCGGAATGGACAGTTTATGTCCAGGGAGTGGAGATTTGTGCAGACTTACTTGGGCACTCAGCTGACATTCAGTATAGCTTTTCATCCCCAGACTGACGGGAAGACGGAACGCACCAATCGGACCTTGGAAGATCTACTGCGATTATGCATTCTGGATTGTGGAGAGCCTTGGGAGAAGCTGTTCTCACTGGTCGAGTTCTCATATAATAACATCTACCAGTCCAGCATAAGGATGGCTCCTTATGAGTCCCTATATGTACAAAGGTGTAGGACTCCGCTGTCATAGATACAGGACGTGGATCTAGAGATTTTGGGCTCGGAGTTTGTTGAGGACACTGAGGCTCAAGTGAGGCTGATACGGGACAGGATGTTAGAAGCTCAGAGCAGACATGATAAGTATTACGATGCTCGACATCATCAAGTGGAGTTTCAGGTGGGGGACCGGGTATTCTTGAAGATCTGACTGATGCATGGAGTTTCACGGGTGCGTGGTCGGAAGAAGAAGCTCAGCCCGAGATATATGGGGCCTTACAAGATCTTGGAGCGGATCGGTCCCTTAGCATACAGGTTGGATCTGCCACAGGAGCTGGCGGGTCTGCACGACGTGTTCCATGTATCCTCACTTAGGAAGGCTCTACTACGCCCGGAGCAGCAGATTATGTCCACGGATGGGCCGGTAGCATCTGATCGATCCGTTCACCTGGTGCCGGTCCGGATTGACGATAAGGGGATACGAGTCTTGCGCTGCAAGAAGGTTCCGTTGGTCAAGGTCCTATGTAGGAATCACGATCAGGAGGAGCACACCTGGGCGCCACAGGATCTGATGCAACAAAGGTACCCAAGAGTTTTTCAGTCAGGTATTCCTCACAACCTCTCGGGATGTTATAATTTACTTTTCATACTTGAAACCCCGTAGGCCTAACAAGAATTTTGAGGACGAAATTTTTTGTTTATGTATTGGGATTTTAATATCTCTCGGGTAACTAGACCCCCTAGGAGTGGTTTTGTCATGACTAGGTCATGACAAAACCCTAGAAGCCCAAGAAGACCAAGTGGACCTAGGAATATAGGTGAGATCATTATGGTCTGCAGATAGTAGATTCCTAAACCCTAGTTTAGGATGATCATGAGACTCCAAGACCCCACCATGACCTCACCAATCTATTGAAAGGCCATAAGGGTCCATTGGAGTCAACCCAGGGTGGCCAAGTTGACCTAGGACCATCCTAGTCCTAAATAGGGCAAGATGCCCTAGCTAAGGGCAATGTGCCCCTAATGAGCCCAACCAACCCTACCAATGTCTCCATAGACCTAAAGTGGGGCAAATGGGTCACCAAAGATCTATTGGGGTCAACCTTAGAGCCTGAGTTGACCCAAGTCAACCCTAGCCCTAAAGTGGTCAAATTACCCTAACTAAGGGGCAAGTGACCTTCAATGTGCAAGATAGCCCTACATAACCCCTCCTAGGCCTTAAGGGAATTCAATGGGACACCAATGACCCCTTGGGGTCAACTCAAATGGTCATGTTGACTAAAGTCAACTCAAGCCCTATCTTGGTCAAAGTGCCTTTCCTAAGGGTCAAGTGACCCCCAAGTGCCAATAAAACCCTACCCAACCCTACCTAGACCCTAGGGGAGTCCAATGGGTCACCAAGGACCCATTGATGGAGACACAAAAGGTCAAATGGATGAAGGTCAACCTTAGTCTAGCTTGGGTCAAACTTTGCTCAAATGGGCAAACCCAAGCTCAAGCCCTATTCACTTGGGCTAACCACCTCTTAATTAATTAATGGCATGAATTAGTGGGCAGCAATTAGGCTATTGTGATGAACAAATTTGTCCATGAGGGGGCAAGAGAGAAAGCTTTAATTCCTCTTTAATGGAGGAGAGAGAAAATGAGTAAAGGCCATTCATGGCATAGGGAAGCAAAGGGCCATTCTTCTTTGCTTGGTTCATCTCCCCTAATAGCCATAAGAAGATCAAGAGCCTTTCCAGGCTTTTCCACTGACTGGATGTAGAGAACCACCATGGTCGAGCCAAGTTTTCAAAGGCCATTAATGGCCATTGATGACTTGGCCTCTCCCCTCCCTAACTGAGGCTTAAAACACCATCAGTGGTCTGAGAGGAGTTTTCCCCACCATTTACCTGAAGAATTCGAGCCATTCCACTGTGTAGCTGCAGAAACCCAAGCGACGCCACTACCACCATGACGACCCGACGATCGGCGCGACTCCAGACCACCACAAAGGTCCTCCCCTTCTTCTTCTTCTATGGGTAGATCGTAGGACTAATTAGGGTCAAGGTTCAGGCTCAATTGAGCCGATCAGAGGTTTGATTTTCTTAGTTTTTGGAGAAAATTGAGATTGTCGGGAGTGCCGAAAAGGCCCCTCCGGCGGCTGTGCCGCTGCCGGGCGATAGATACCACCTCGATGGAGGTGGTGGTGGCGGTGGCCGGCCAGGGAGGTGGTCGGGTGGCCGGCGGTGGCGGCTGGAAGAAGCTCTAGGTTGGGACGATCCTGGCCGTTAGCTGGAGGTAGATGATGACCAGGGGCCGCTGGATGTGCTTTAAGATTCGTGCTAGAGATTATTTAAACTATAGGTTATTTTTTAATATCATTTCATTTCTGTCACAGAAATTGTATCTAATGTTTCTATTTATTAAAAATACCTAGGGACACTTACAGAAAGAGTGGTAAATATCAAAGTTGTAGCCCTAGGGGTGTACATTATTTTAAAATTAATTTGAACCAATTTGGCTGCTTGGTTTGACCAGGGCACTTATTTTGGTGGGGTATATACCTAGGGCTAGACAATGATTAAAATATGTGCCCCCACTTCACCACAAGTCCAAATGACTTGAAATTTGGATAGGGAGTCACCCTAAGCTATACCTAGGTTCTGGACAAAAATGGGAATTTGTGGAGATAATTTTTCTATAGTTTTAGAAATTATTTAATAATTCTAGGGTAAATTAATTTAGGGGCTTAAAGAACTCCAAACCCTCCCAAATTTTGGTGAGTGGTTCTTAGGGTCATTATGAGGTTCTATATAAATTTTCACCTCATTTAGAGATGATTTGATTTGGAAATGAGTAAACCCTAGTTTTGCCCCAAAAGGGGTATTAAGTCAAAAGTGCACCTTGTGGGTTTGGGTGGCCAAACCACCTCAACAGAGTTTGATATTTGGGTCACTGGTTTGACATGACATTTAACACCCTCATAGGTATTATGGGGTGGTTTTGGGTAGGATTTCCCTAGGACCCAAGTTCAAACCCTAAGTTTGGACTTTGGGGGGGTTTGAGAAGGGCATGGGGTCAAATTCCCTTATATGGACTTGAAATGTGGTGGAAAGGACCCTATCATGGTTAAAGTCCTATGGTGGACATTTCAGTGGATTTAGAGGTTGTTAAACCCCTCAAAAACCTAAGCTTAGTTTAGGGCATAACCCTTATACATGTAAGACAGACCACCAAAACTTAATAAAAAGCTTTGAAACTTGGGTAGTATGGTCATAGAGTTAATAAGAGCATCTGGTGGTTTTATTGGTAATTTTGAAACAATAAATTTAGTACCTCCTTTATAAAACATGGAATTGCCCTTGATAGTCTTTTGTTTATTATGATCATACTGTTTAATTAAAAGTAATGAAAATTGGGCAGAGGGTATTTTAGGTCAATATACTCATACTTGAATTTTATTACAATTTTTTGATTTATATTTCCAGTACTTTCTTCACAAGCTTTTAAAAATGCAATTATATTCAAAAATGGATTTAGAGCTCAATGATTGATTTAAAATTGTGAAACTCTTTTAAAAGTGTACTTAGGTCAATATGCACATGAGGACAATTTTATTATAATTTTTAGATGAATAATTGCAGTAGTTGTTTCATTAATTTAAGAAAGAGGATTATTGTTCTAAATTAAAATTAGAGCTCATTATCACTATGAAGTTTGGAAATTCTGTAAAAAGTGTTTTTATGGCATATTAGTCATGCTTGAATTTTCTTATAATTTTTGGAAGCTTATTTACAATACTTACTTCTTTAGTTGTTAACTATGTGATTATATTTAAAATTATGGATCAAGGGTTTAAACCTGGAAAAAAATTGGGAGACTTGAATTTACTGTTAAGTAGCTGCCTAGTATTTACCATAATTTTATGGAGAATTTTGCATGACTTTAAGGGCCACTTGATATTCAAACTAGGGCACTTGAATTTTTAGGAGAAATAAATAAAATGTCAGATAAATTAGGAAAATTCCAAGTTTTTGGATTTAGTCTATAAGTGTCATGATAGACATATATTAATTATCTTAGTTTATTTGGATGAGGATTTAATGTACCTCCTATCATGCACGTCATATAGCAAAAGATGGTCTACTTTTAGTAAAATTGTGGAAATCGTGTTTGTAATACCCTGAAACTCAAAAGAGGGACGGGTGATGTTTTAAGCCCAGTCTGAGTTTTGGAGCAGGTGTCACGGGCGTGTCACGGGCGTGACACGGGCATGACACAGGCATGTTCGACCACGGGTCATGTAGTCGACGTTTTGACGATCGGAGATCGTCGAGTTGAGGCACACGGCCTGGACACGGGCGTGTCCCAGGGCGTGTCACTTTGGGCAGTTTTTTGAGGTAGGCACACGGGCCATGACACGGGCCCTGACACAAGCGTGTCAAATGTGACACGGGCGTGTCGGGTGCCGTGTCGCAGGCCGTGTCCTTCTCGGGTTGGGAAAGCTGGCCGATTGCACACGGGGGGCGTGACACGGGTCTCGACACGGGAGTGTCACAGGTGACACGGGCGTGTCGGAGGCCGTGTCGAATGTCGTGTGCTGGTTTTCGAGTCGGTCAAGACGGCGAATGGGTGACACGGCCAGGCACACGGCCGTGTTGTAACCCGTGTTCGGCCCAGATTTTCTAATTTGAGGCCTAATCGTGGCCGTTCATTTCCTTGGCTTTGGATCGGACGGTGGGGGCATCTCCTGGGTGGTTTTAGCAGGGATAAGGGTTTCAAAACCCTCACTCTCTTTTTCCATTCTCTTTCTAAATCCTAGAGAGAGGGGAGAGCATGGTGAGAGGTTGGAGACCAAGATCCGGCCGTCGGTGGAGCGTCGGAGCTCCGAATCGCGATCTGAGTCCAGATCCACGGAGGTGACGCCGTTACGGTGCTTTTCAACCACATAGTTTTTCATGGCGCCGCGGAAGAACGCAAGGGTAATGATTTCTCATCCTTGGGCATGTGAAGCCCTTTTTCCCTTTGCATAGGAAGCCCTCTCTCGCGAGTGAGCGAAGAGTTGGAGCGTTCCTTGGGGTAGATATGTAAAGTCCCCCTTGTATAGAGTCCATATGCGAAAACGGATATAGGCATTGTGTGTGAAGCCTATCCGGACAAGTAGAGTCGGGTCGGTGATGTTGCATTGCATATGAACCGGAGAAAACTCCGGGTGTTTGGGCGTTTTTCGGGTTTTCTACGTGGTAGATTGCAACAGGGAGCCTTGGAGATTAACTCCAAGGTGCACCCGGAAAACTGGGCAAAAGCGAGTTTTGCCAACACGATGGTCGGGGATCCAACGTGAACATAATCGGGTTATGTGATTGTTGTGGCGGAAACGGGACTCGGTGAGTCTTGACTTGCGCATATGGCTTAAATTGCCGTTGCGATAGGAGCATAGGTCAGGCGGAACCGTACCCGATCTATATCGTTCGGTGGGACCGTTGGCATGGATGAGAGTCTTCGGCGGTCTATGGCTTAAACTATCGTGACCAAGGCCAAGAAGACAAAATGCTCATATGGTTGGCCGTCCAAGGGGCGGTGGTGGAACGGGAACGTCTATGGCTTGAATTGACGTGACGTTGGCCGGTTCGCCGTGAATGTGCCCTGTGTGCACGAGGTGTGTGGCCGTGCGAGCCTACGCCTGTGATGATGTGTGTGTTTACACTAATAAATTGTCTATACTAATAAAGTGCAGGGAAAGAGCATCGCCGCCCCGATTTTGGGGGCGGGATCGTTATAATTTGGTCATCATAGCTGACCGTTGCTTTTGTTTGACATCGGGCGGTGGTTTGTGCTTACAGGTGCTGCGGAGCCGAGCGGAAAATAGCGGGCTAAAGCCCAAGTTGTTGAGCCGGCCCTCGAAGGCCTAATTTTGAGTGTTTCATTGTGACCATGTGTGGCCGGCCTACGAGCCGATGTATGAAAACACTTTTATGTCAAGCAAACTTTGTAAGGCCTTAAGGCCATTTCTATTTTCTGTGTATTGGAACATTCCTGCGGGTGTTACTGTAGTGGACATTCATGCTTTTGGCAGGGTTCTTAATTGTGCAACTTAACTTTAATGCTTCCGCTAGGTGTTGTGTAGGGCGTGCAATTGGTTGAATGGTTTCAACGCGTAACCAACCGGTCTGTCCGTAGTATATGGCGTCGGGCCCCGGTCGGACCTACTGTTATATGTTATGCGACGGATAGGGGTGTTACAGTGTTAACATGGGGAATGGTCGTAGGGAGATGGGATTGTAGTTTACTGATTTTGGTAAGTGGATTGGAATATACCATTGAAGTTGGGAAGAGTAGGTAGTAGAGTTGTTTAAGTCTATGTGGTACTCGGGATCGACGAAAGATCGTCTATCCTGTGAAGGGAGAGAGAAGGTCAAACACACATTAGGGTTAGAACCAGTGTAATACAAAAGGGATCGGGAATCGAGTATTAACCAATAATAATAAATGCCTTGCGAAAGGGAGCTTTGGGCTTCAGCACATCGTAGTTCCTAGTGCCCTTTGAGAGCCCTTCACGGGGTATGTCGGGGGCAGTCCTGTGCAAACCTAAACTGTAGGCAAAATCAACTGCAAGAGTAACTAGCATAACTAGGGATTCACTTTCACTCACCTCGATGTCTCGGGATGTTAGGTTGGGTCACTCAGGCTGTAGGCTCGGTGGATTTGGTGATGGGCAGGGTGGCCCGACGAGCTTTGGCTCAGCTGTTGATTGTGACGGACGGGATGGTCCGGGGAGCTTTGGCTCGGTAGATGAAACATAAGGTTGCATGTGTATAAAGAATAAGCTGGTGGGTCTTCGGTATTGGAGGGTCGATGCACCGACGCCAATACGTTGACTCTGCAAGTGTGGTTCTGAACTTTGCCAAATTAAGTCTGGTGCGCCACCCGACAAGAGTAAGCAGGAGCTCCGCTTAGTGCACCAGCATCGAGGCGTATGATAGGTCTGACTGGTAGTGCAATTACCGGTTTAGAGGTGGGTTAGGCCAGACCCACCGCTTCCATTTGCCACTACGGAGGTATCCTGGGAGGTTAGGCTCCAGAAAGGGGGAACTAATGGTCTGTGTGCACAGAGTCGAGTGGGTGTGTTGCACTTGCATGATCACATCATAGCATATTTGTATGTCATAGCATCATCTTTGCATATAACCCCTGACACCTATTGCATAAAGCGGTATGAGACGGTTTATACAATAGGCCCTGCAAAATGACCCCTTGGCTTATAAGCTCGCGTGAGTATGCTTATAAGTTAAGGTTTTTACTCTTTAGATATATACATGCTTGCTAGAAAACCGACACCCTATCGTATAAATTGGTATGAGACTTTTTATACGATATGAGCCTTGAAGAAGATCCCTTAGCTTATGTATTTTTATATAAGTTAAGGTTACTTATTATATATTCAGTCTTTCATACCTTCTTTACTGTCACGTATAATCTTAGAACTGTTAGATAGTTCCGCCGTCACCTGTTTCTTTGTTATTCTCCACCTTTATTACCTCTCATTTCCTCCTCCCCGCTCGGTGCCTAGGAGCCATGGTGGAAGGGGTGGGGGATGATAGGACTTAGTCTTTTAGACTAACAGTTTTTGAACAACATCATTTTAGAGGATCATGGAGGCCAGCATGGAGGAGCAGCCTCGGAGGTCGGCACGCTTGGAGATGGGACAGTCTAGCACCGGAGTTCAGACAGTTGAGACTGTGAGTCCCGATCGTTAGTAGATGTTTAGCTTTTCTTCCGCACTGAGTGATATATAGTTAGGATATTGATGTATCAGGCATGAGCTCTATTTTCAGTACCTTTATTATTTTTGTGGACTCTCCCTTCGTGGAGATTATTTACTATATTTGTGATTTTGTGGACATGTGTAGAGTTCTTCTATTTGATACTCTCATATTTTGCTATTGTTCTGTGATCGATTTGGCCTGCAGGATCGGCGTTTTGTAGTGATGACCTTCCCGAGTGTGAAGGTGTCACCGCAAAGCGGCAGTTCTGGGCCTAAGACTTCGGTGCTTTAAAAAGAAAAAAATGGGGTCTTACATGCGTTGACCGGCAGTTCGTTATGAGCGCGTTGTTGGCGCAGGACACGTGGCTGGATTTCTTAAGTCCATGCAGACTGAGGTGGCTATCCGCTCGGTTATGCGGACAGGTGGATCTTACCGCATTTGCGATTAGTTATTGTCGCACGCGGTTTGGCTCTGGTATCCGCATCTTTGTGTGAATAGGTTGTGCTAGCTGCAGGATGATGTGACGTTATCCTATAGCTTTGTGCGGTGACCACACTCCCCCTATCGCCTATAAATAAGGGTCCCCGGCTCATGTTGTGCAGGCTGTGCTGCTAGCACTGGGCAAACTAGGCAACTAGTTGGGAAGCTCAGTGTGCAATAGTTCGCGGATAGCAGTTTGTGGTTTACACGGCTAGAAGTCTTCTTCCTCGGGATTGTGTATAGTTCAAACAGTTCTCCCAGTCTCAGGGGGTAGATTGTCTTCTCGTTCAACAGTTCTGTTCGCGGTTATCTTTGCGGTCAGGCAACCTCGCGGTCAGGCGACCTAAAGTGGCGGACATAGTTGTTTTCTCAGCATTTCAATAAGAAGCTATCCGCGTGACTTGAGTTGCGGTTTGGCGACTAAGCAGATTCGGCGGACATGCTTGGAGGTTAGTGGCTTAGGCTGTTACTGTTGTCAGTCCTTTGGTTTCTCTTGCTTGTAGATTTTTGCTTCCATCGAGTGCTTTGTGAATCATGTCTTACAATGTATATCTCACTATGTAAAGAAGATTGATGATAATTCTAAATTAAAACTCTTGTTCTTCTATTGTTGTTAATTTCTACTTGACTTGGTTTTAGTTGAGTGTCCCTGCGGCATTTCTCAGCTTCATAGAAAATTTTCACAGGCGACGGTCATAACCGTTGTATTGGTGGTGTTTCTGTCCATAGTCTCCGGAGCAAAAACACCACGCCAAACAGAGCCTAACACATATGACAAGGATTCAAATCCCTTGAAAAAATAAAAACAATATGTAATTTTTGATATAGTCAAATTAATAATAGATAGTTAAGAAGAATGATAAAATTCCTAATTATTAATATTGTGAGTGTATCTACAAATCACCATGGTTAATGCATATTTTAAATAGTTTTGTACTATTCTACATAGAATACTCTTCAAGGTTAAATAAAAGGAAGTTAGATTGAATTAAAAAATAAAAATAAAAAGACAGTTATATTTGTTTTTTTGCAGAAATTAGATATTATGGTTAGATGTTTACATGTAACATAGTTAAATTTATCTACACATCATCCATGTCAAAAAACTACATAAATTTATTATATAAAGTATAAATAACCAATGCTATGCTTTCAAACAGCTAAAACAAAATAGAAAAATGAAGACAATCCAGGTCATGCCTTCATGACTTTTCATGGGTAGTTGTCATCATGAAAGGAATTGATAGTGCAAAATATTAGTTGCATATTCCATTTTGTACATTAAAAGTTTGCTTTCTTCGTGTTGTTAATTTCTATGAACGTCTTAGCCCGTGGAGTTGTCGAGCGCGTGCATAGTCACAGAATAAGTAGAAGCATACAAGACAATTTTAACGTGTAAAAACCCCTTAAATGGGTTAAAAAAATCACGTGACCGGTACGGTGCCGGTCAAACTTCACAATTGACGAATGTTTACAGATTGTGCGGAGAATTGAGGGCGACATGTCGCTCCTCGTTACAACCGTGAGATGAAAGATTGAGAGTGCTCGGTGGGCGACAGGCCGCCTCACACGAAGGTAGTACTTTTCTATGCTCTGATGGAGCGTTTTCAGATGCTGCCTGGCGAACTTCATGGAGGGGCGCACATAGATGTGTGAGCAGTGACTTGAGTGGCGTTGCACACGTAGGAGGCTTTGTGGAATGTCGCCCGGAATGTCTTCTTCTTGGGAACGTCGTGGACTTACACGGATTTTTGGGTGGCCCGGAGGGGGAAGGAGACTCGTAGGAGGATTTCGGCAGAGCTCTCACTTGAGGAAGAAGAAAACAGTGAGGAGGAAAAGTTAGAAATGAAGGGGGTCCTGGGGCCTTTTTATAGGCTCTAGGAGGTGGTTACGAGGCTATCCGCACACCGGAACCACCCATAATTACTATTTGTAGATCACATTTAATACAGTTTTTGGGTGTATACAACGTATGTATTATTTACTAAATGCAGGTCAATTTTTAACGAATCATAACCCCCACTAATCATGGCGGTTAGTGGGTGGTTACCCACGAAATGGACGGCGGCGATCGCGACGGAATGATCGGAAGGAGAGGAAGATTTATTACGAAATAGCGGCAAGCTCACCGGTGAACGATCGCCGGCGAGGGGAGTGGAGGAGTCGCGGCTGGCGGGACGACCTGCCGCAGCGGGAGAAATCGAGGGGAGGGGCGACCGCCCCTCGCGGATGGTGTCCCGCGCCCGCCGGAGGCGGGCGCGGGGTGGGGCGGCCGGACTCGGCCGCCCCTTGCGGGCGGCGTCCCGCGGACGTGGGAGGCAGTCGCGGGGAGGGGTGGCCGGACACGGCCTTCCCTTGTGGGTGGCGCCATACGAGTGCGGGAGGCAGCTGCTGGGAGGGGCGGTTGCGGGAGGCGGCCGCCCCTTGCGGGGAGAACCCCGCGGCCGCGGGGAGGGGCAGTTATAGCGTGGCCGAACGGTCATGGGCCGCACGGCACCGGTGATGGCGGCGCGGGCGACCGGTCGTGGTGGTGGATCTGACGTTGCACGTAGATTGTGTGTGACGATCGCATGTGTGGAGGTCAAAACCATGATCCCACCAAATTAGTGGGGAATCAAGGGAAGGAGGCTATTCACACCCCTAATTCTCTCTAAACTTAGGATGGACTCATCATATGCCCCCAAAATTCTCAGTGCTTCGAGCCGAAGAGTGAGAAGAGCGAGGATTTTTTCCACTTCTTCTTCTCTGCAGACCATGACATCAAGTAATGGAGAGGTGTCTGCGGGAGAGGCTGGATATGGTGTGCATGCCAAGGTACATCGTTTATTGTTTTGAGCGATTCGATGTGCTCGGAGGTGGAGACGCGCAGAGGCAGAAACGTGCGAAGGCGGAGGTGCGAAGGAGAAGGCACGAGCGTGCCTGGTCGCGAAACAGGGTGCGCATACATGCGCACACCTGGTTGCGTGTGCGCACGGCGGTGCCCGCACCTCCGCTTATGCGGGGTGCAAGCACCTCCGGGTGCTCCCAGCTTGCGCGGTGGTGTGTGCGCACTTGGGTGCGCGCACCCGGGCGCACGCGGTGGTGTATGTGCATCCGCGAGGGGACCTGGGCGCACGTGGAGGTGCACACGCACTTGTACTCGCCGGTGCACACTCTTTTGCACGCGCCGGTGCGCGCTCACCTTGATGCGCGCGACGGTGTGTGTGCACCTTAGCCCCCACGCCCGTGCACCCCTGGGCCTGTGTGTCTGCGCTCAGCATTGCGCACTCCCCTGGGCACGCGCACCCACGCGCGGCGGTGTGCGCGCACCTGTGTGTGCGCGCTCACGTGTGGCGATGCATGAACACCTAGGCACACACACCTATGCGCACTCTTGTGCTCGTGCGTGCACGGGCGTGTTCATGTGGGTGTGTGCACGTATTTGGGAGTTAGATTTGGCCCTCTCGTATACGTGCACTCATGCGTCGCCGGGTGCGTCTTTTCGCGTGCGCTTTTTGGAATACAGGTGTTCGTTTGCGGGGGCTCTTTTGAGCGAACAATGCATAGTTATCTCCTCGTAAAAATGGCCTTGCACTCATTGTGAGTGTTTATTTCTAGTGCAGTTTTTTCGTAATTTTTGTTTGCCTCAATTTTTCGGTGTCAAAGCATAATGCACAAGCTCACCCGATATGATGGCGCATTACACTTACCGGTGAGCAAGTTGTAATTTGGAGAAAAAGATACGAGTTACCTGCCAATCTTGAAATAAGGATTCCCCGTGCTGAGGAAAGAGTTCAGAACCTGTCGAAGGCCTGGCTGACGGTATGTGAGATGATATTACGGTCTGGATTCCCACTTCCGCGGTGCAAAGAGGTGATTGACATCTTTAAGTTTTGTGGCACCCCTATGTCGTAATTTACTCCTCTTGGGATGACACACATCATAGGGTTGGTTGCGTTCTTCAGGGAGCATGGATCAAAATTTTCCTTAGAGTCATTCAAAGATTGGTGCGAGGTTCGTGTTAACGGTGGCGGGCGTGTTGAGATTTATAGCAATAAGAGTTGGCTTGATTTTGAGAGCCGGACAGATCTCCCCCATGTGAAAACTTTATTTGGCTATGTTCGAAATTCCAGGGGTTTGCTGGAGCTTTGGAATTCTTTGTCTGGAAATTGTCGTCGTCAGAAGGGACGAGAGCGGGACTTCTCTCCCCTGCTAGGATTCACAGAGTCTCGAGAGCTAGTGAATTGTTTGTTTAACATCTCTATATTTGTGGAGAAGCGCATGTGGCTATGCGGACTTTCGGCATATTCTGGGCGCATTGCGGAGGAGAAGTCGGCTTATGATCAGAAGAGCAAGCTTTCCTCGATGGATTCTAGTGGAGGAGATGCGGAGACTCGGCCTTCGTTGATGTAGAGGGATTTTCAGACTTAGATGGTTCCTCGATATGAGGTTACATCGGCTAATCCTGATGTCAAAGTGTTGGAGTATTCTGCCCCTTGAGTCCTTTTTTTGAAGATTCCCCCCTCCCCGAGTGTCTTCCTCTTCGAATGCAACGAGTGACGTGGTAAGTAAGCCCCTTTATTTCTGGCTTTTAGTTTAACTGTTTTGTGTAGTTCTGACATTTTTCTCCTTTTTGGTTGCAGATTGATGCTCAGGCACATATAGCGTTCATGTGGAATGACCATTATGTGAGCTTGAAAGATGGGTACTTGGCTCTTCAGGAGAAGCTCCGAGTGGCAGAGAGTTCATTGGCCGACTTGATGGAGGAGCATGATCGAGATATATCTCAAATTTGGTGGATCAGTTTGGAGCTGAAGGCAGAGCTTGAGGGGGCTCGAGTAGCATTACTGATGGAGAAGTCCTTAGTGGGGAGCTCTACGCAGTTACTGAAGACTACCCGGGAGGAGGCTTCTCATTTATACACGAAGCTAGGGTATTCAAAGGCTGAGGTAGAGATCATTTCTGTGAAAACTAGAGGTTTGTTGATTGTGACGGTGAAGTACCAACCATTGACCGAGGCAACCGCGAGGGGGCAAGCCATGATGGCATTGTTACCTACTGTGGGGGATAAGGGCGTACCTTTGATCCGGCGATGTTCGAGGCCACTTGGAGACAGAGAGGGGTAGACCCTACCAACCGTTTTGGCGTACCCGAGGGGGGCATGCCCTGGCATTACCATGACCTACCGCGCCGGGGGAACCTTCGACTTGGGGGTACGAGGTCATTCGGGGCGTTGCCCTGCAGCTTGTCCTTATCACGGGGAAGAATAATGCACCTTCGATCTGGGGTAAATAAGGACTACTATGATGCTGACTGCTGGCTATTGAATAGAAGTGTTGTAAGAATTTGATGTTTATTGAGTTTTTGTTGTCTACGAGGATCTTCTTGACACGGAAACTGGGATCTCCGATCTTGGCGCTGATGATCAGTGGATCCTTATGTGGAATGAGCAATCCTTTCAGATATTTTTCACAGAAGTTTATTGTCTCTTGGTCCTGGGTATTCTGGTTTTCTTCTGATGATTGTATGATGACATTGGTGGTGTCCCCCGGAGATGGCATCTACAATCCAGATGAATTGTCTGCTCCCCCATGGCTCTTGGTGGGGTTGTGGATATTCTCTCCTTGGCTTCGCTTGGTGAATGCAGACCTGATCTTGAAGGAACCTTACTAGGATTCCTTATTAAATCAAGCACATGATCTCATCCTTTAGTTTCTCACATTCTTTAGTAGTGTGTCCTGTCCCCTTGTGGAACTCACAGTATTTAGTTCGGTCCCCCTTCCCTTCTAGTATTTCTCGAGACTTTCGCAAAGCGAGATTATCCTGAATTTCATATAAGACATTTGCGCTTGATGTGTTTAAAGGCGTATACTCTTGGTAGGCTCTGGGAGGGCAGTCCCCGCATAGCTCTTGTGGTCATGCGTAGTTTCGGCGCTCCTCTTGTCGATGCAGGACTGGTTCTTCTTGCTTCCTTTTTGCTGCTCCTTCGAACTGTCAGCGATAAGCTTCTATGGCCTCATCTGCCACGATTTGAGCTTCTAAACTCTAACAAGGTCAGGGTAGCTAGGGACTATTTCTCTCATTAATGATGAGTAGAATCCGCTAGGGCAGTCCCCCTAAGAAAACTCCTTGGAGTAGTTCAGGATTCTTGGGTCTTTCTATACGTCACAACACGTGTGCGAAGCGGAATAGGGAAACAAGAAAACCCCAAAACAAATAGATCTTGCGGTGAACATTGATCAAAAAGTAAAGTTGCTGTAAATAAAATTTACCTTTGCGGGACTGAGTCACTACTCAACCGAGATGCTCTAAGAAATCTTACAGACACTGGCGGCTAGAGTTCCGAGCATAGAATTGTGTCCACGCCTCTACAGGTGATCCACACGAACTATAGAATCTGTAGACTCTTATCACACCAGATCTAGGTTAGAGGAAAGTACTATGCGTCTTCACAGACTACTAGGTCTGCTCTAGAAGAGGCGGCGACGACGAGCGCCGGAAATGGGCTGAGCGACAGCGACGGGATCGGGACTTTCGGAAACGATTTCCGTCGGCCTTTTCCTCTCGAGTTACTGTCGCACTCGGCTCGCTCGTAAAACCCTAAGACATCTTCTATTTATACCCAAAGTAATAAACAGAAGAAAATCATAGCTATCGGCTGACCCGTAACACATGGAATTTATCTCGACGAATCAACACTTGACTCGACGAAACATTGAGTGGTCTCAATGCACTCAATGCCAGCACTCGACGAAACAACGCTTGACTAGACGAAGCATCGAGTGGTCTCAACGCACTCAACGCCAGCTGTCGAATAATCAATGCTTGACTCGATGAAGCGTCGAGTGTTCTCAACACTTCAATGCTAGCACTCGACGAATCAACACTTGACTCTACAAAGCGTAGAGTAGTCTCGACGCACTCAACTCCTAGCTGTGTGGTCTCGACGCACTCAATGCTTGGCAGTGTGGTCTCAACACACTCAATGTATAGTAGTGTGGTTTCAACACACTTAATGCCTGGCAGTGTGGTCTCAACACACTCAATGCCTGGTAGTGTGGTCTCGACGCACACAATGCCTGACTGAGTGGACTCAACACACTCAATGTCTGGCAGTGGTTAGCCTTCACACATCACATATGAGTAAGACCAACATAATCCATTCCTCTAATTTCTCCAAACGCTCTTATGTACGACCCTGTAGGCTCATATTATGTTAGCAGTGAGAAAACATGCTTGATCACTTTCAGATCACAATGGTAACACCAACAGTCTCTCATTTGATCTTGAAAGTATCAAACAAAAGCTTCACAAACAATGAGCGGTATCTAGTAATGCCTCATTGCTCCCCAAGCAATAAGAGTTTAAAAAAGCCATTGTGACCAATATATCAATATTGTCATGTCCCTTCATCCCTTACATCCCGATAGAACTAGAGGTATAGACCATGTCACCCTCATAATTGTTCAATCGTAGTTTCTTGATCTAGAATGGAATTACAGATATCGGTGAGTCCTATATCATATATTTACTTAACCAAGCATGACCATGCATTTCTCAGTCCCATTCCATCAAGGGGCCCATGGATGCAACTCTTGTCATATAGGAGGACAAATCCCATTTCTGCCCACACGCAAACATCCAAAAGATTCATAACGTACCCAATAACCACCTTTATCATCCAACTTTCTCAAGACTTGACTTTTGATAGCATCAAAGCATACTCTTCAACACTTGATGAATATTGTGAGTTTAGGTAAAAGGACCACAAACACAATTGCCACTTGAGTCATACTTATGACACGTCTATATAACAATCCACAAAGTATTCTCATGGTGGGTCTGTCCAGTACAACTTCTTTACTAATAAGTACCCATGTGATGACTTGATATCACTATCATGATCTGTGAGAATCGGTCATATATCAACGCACATGCTAGTCTTGATATATCATCATCGCACTTAGCTTCTAAGATGACACGCCGATAAGGGACCATTTAAGAATGAAGTTTCTAAGAACATAGGCTCTCACATTCAAGTCACCACTTGACTCTTATAGAAACAAACATTCTAAGGGTGTTTATTACATTAAATTAATTTATCATAATAGAAATGAATTTACACAATAAAAGAACTTGCCATAAATATAAATTGAAATGTATAGTACTCTATTCATCAAATGAAATATTACAACCGATAAACATACAACCCATAAGACTCATTCTAGAGCTGATCATTCAGGTATCTAATACTCATTTATCTAGTATGACCATCATGCTTTCTATGTGTGAGAGGTTTTGTCAGTGGATCCGCAATATTTTCTTCAGTCGACACTCTATAAACGTTCACATCTCCTCGATCGACAATCTCACAAATAAGATGGAACCGCCGAAGTATGTGCTTGGAGCGCTGATGAGATCTAGGTTCTGAAGCAAGTGCAATTGCACCATTGTTGTCACAGTAGAGAACTATGGGACCAATATAATCCATACAGCCTCCTTCGTCGCATTTGCAGCAGCGATATACTCAGCCTCAGTTGTAGAATCAGCAACTGTCTTCTACTTGGAACTCTTCCAGCTAACAGCTCATCCTTTTATAAAAAATACAAACCCTGACTGAGATTTTGAGTCGTCCCTATCAATTTAGAAGCTAGCATCCATGAAACCCTTTACAACGAGCTCTTCATCTCCGCCAAATATCAAGTATATAAGTCGCTTCGCCCAAGTCTTTCATAGAAAATCAGTTCCCTAGGTTTTTCTTAACAACTTATAGGGTCGGTTTGTCATTCCTGATCAGCAGTATGTCATCTACATATAATATCAGGAAGACAACAATGCTCCCACTAATCCTCTTGTAAACACGCGGTTCATCCTCATTCTTGATAAAACCAAACTCTTTGATCTTTTCATCAAAATAAAGATTCCAACATCGAGAAGTCGGTTTTAATCCATAAATGGATCTCTGCAGCTTGCATATTTTAATGGCTTCACCTAGAGATACAAAACCCTCGGGTTGTGTCATATACACTTTCTTAAGGAGTTTACCATTTAGGAAAGCCGTTTTGACATCCATCTACCAGATCTCATAGTCATAATATGCAGCAATGGCAAGTAGAATTCTGATGGACTTAACCATAGCAATAGGGGAAAATGTCTCATCATAGTCAACACCATGAATTTACTTGAAACCTTTAGCCACTACTCGCCCTTTGAATGTCAGTACATTCCAATCCATGTCGATCTTCTTCTTGAAGACCCACTTACACCCTATGGATCGTACCCCTTCAGATGGTTCCACCAAGGTACAAACTTAGTTTGTATATATGGAGTCCATTTCAGATTTCATGGCCTCAAGCAACTTCTCGGAGTCCAGTCCACTCATAGTCTCTTGGTAGGTTGCATGTTCATCATCATGATCCATAAACAACACATTACTTATTTGAGATACGAGAAATCCATATCTCTCAGGCCCAAACCTTGGTCTACCAGATCTATGTGGAACTTGTGTTTCTTGAGCAGGTTCTCTAGCTACAACATCTTGTAGTCCTTGCTCAGGTTCTAATTCCGGTTCATTTATTGTTTGTGGTTCTTGAACTTCTTCAAGTTCTACCCTGATAGTCTTTCTACTTAAGAACTCTTTCTCAAGAAAGACACCAGTCCTCACGACAAACACTTTGCTCTCAGATGGTAGGTAGAAATAGTACCCTTTAGTTTCCATAGGATACCCCACAAGATAACATTTATCCAACTTGGGTTCCAGCTTGTCAGGAATTTGACATCGTACGTATGTCTTACAGCCCCAAATCTTAATGAAAGAAATACTAGGACGTTTTCTATTCCATATCTCATATGCTGTCTTCAAAACCGTTTTTGTTGGAGAATGATTTAGTGTAAAAGCAACACTCTCTAGAGCAAAACTCTAAAAAGAAACAGGCAGATCTGTATGACTCATCATCGATGGCACCATATTTAACAGAGTACGATTCCTCTGCTTAGACAAACCATTATGTTGCAGCGATCTGGGTGGAGTGAGCTGTGATACAGTACCACACTCTTTCAGATGATAACGAAACTCATTACTTAGGTATTCGCCACCTCGATCAGATCGGAGTGCTTTAACCCTCTTAACCAGCTGGTTCTCTACTTCATTCTTAAACTCTTTGAACTTTTCAAAGGTTTCGGATTTGCACTTCATAAGATACACATATCTGTATCTACTGAAATCATCAATAAATGTAACAAAGTAGAAGTACCCATCTCTAGTCATATAACTCATGGGTCCGCATACATCATTATATATTATACCCAAGAGATCATCATCCCTCTCATTGAAACTAGTGAAAGTGACTTTAGTCATCTTGCCTAATAAACAGGATTCACATCTCTCAAATAATTCATAATCAAATGTGTCCAGTAGTCCGTCTTTATGGAGCTTGGATATACGTTTCTCATTTATATGGCCCAAACGACAATGATAAAGATACGTAAGATTTGAGTCATTTATTTTTAGTCTTTTAGTCTTTTCTATATTATTGATCTGATGGTCTAAGTTAAAACATATAAACCATTAAATATTTGGGCTACACCATAACTGTGCTAACAAGAAAGAATAGACTGAAAATTGGAATAACAGAATTTTTATTATCCAAAAAAGTAAGTATTACAAAGATATAGCCTCCCTTTTGTAGAATGGAGGAGAGGGGAGAGATTACAAATAAGCAATGTGGGACAAATAATTATAGGTACAAACGGATATACACAAAATCAGACCGCACAAGCCGCGCGGATAGATGAATAAGCAAACCGCCCGGCAACTACTATAAAGAGAAGACAAGCCGCTAGGGTAGACCACTAGACCTCCCGTTCTTCAAGTCGCCTGCATCAAACTGTTAGACCGCACGGTCTCCAATCAGCAACATCTCATCTACCAAGCCGCTGGAGAGAAGCCGTCAGACCGTCCGGCTACCAAGCCTCCAGAGTGAAACCGCCAGACCACCTAGTCTCTGAACCGCCAGACTCAAGACGCCAGACCGCCCGATCTCCATACTATAATACTCCCCCTCAAGCTGGAGCATATATATCAATCATGCCCAACTTGTCGCAAATGTGAAAAAAGTAAGCAGACACAGGCTTGGTGAAGATATCTGCCAACTCGTTGTCTGAAGTAACGAACGAAGTGCAAATCTGTTTCTTCAAGATCTCTTCTCTAATGAAATGGCAGTCAACTTCGATGTGCTTTGTTCTCTCATGGAAGACTGGATTTTTGGAGATATATATATATATATATATAGTGGACTTATTGTCGCAGAACATAGGTAGAGGATGGTTGTAGACCTCTCCTAAGTCAAGCATGAGAGCCCGTAACCAATTTACACGTTGTCAACGCCAGACTTCGATATTCCGCCTCTGCACTAGACCTAGAGACGATAGATAGTTTCTTGCTCTTCCATCTCACAAGGTTCCCCCCACAAATGTGTAAAAGCCCGATGTGGACTTGCGATCTCCTTTGTCACCAGCATAGCTAGAATTCGAGTACGCTTCAACATTTAAATGATCATTCTTTTGAAATAGTAGTCCTTTACCTGGCGTCGCTTTAATATATTCCAATATCCTCAGGGCAGACTGTAGATGACACTCCCTAGGAGCTTGCATAAACTGGCTAATCTTTCCTACAACGAAGGAGATATCGGGTCTGGTTACCATGAGATAAATGAGTTTGCTGACCAGAGGCCTGTACCTCGTAACATCTGATAGAGGAGGCGAGTCATCTGTCCATATTTTATCTTCTCCAGTGGCCATATGGCATCGGGCAGGTTTAGCCCTAGTCAACCCTATCTCCTTTAGAAGATCAAAAGAGTACTTATGTTGGGAGAGGACTAAGGAGTTGGGATTTCGAGAGATTTCTATCACCAGAAAGTATTTTGGGGAGCTCATATCCTTCGTGACCAGGTATTGACGGAGGTGTTTCATTGTCAAGGCTACCCCAGTCTGGTCATCTCTAGTGAGAAGAATATCATCCACATATACAGCAAGAACCACCAGACCTAGGGAGGTTTTGCGAATGAACAATGAGTGATCGACAGAACTTCTTGTAAAACCCACGGCCGTCACAATGCTGCTAAACTTGTCAAACCAATCCCGAGGGCTTTGTTTTAGGCCATAGATGGCCTTATTCAGCCTGCATACATGTATCTCCCTCTGAGCAACATACCAAGGAGGTTGCTCCATGTAGACTTCCTCCTGAAGATCACCATAGAGAAAGGCATTCTTGACATCCAGTTGGGAAATGAGTCAATCCCTATTGACGGCCACAAAGAGGAGTACCTGAATAGTTATGAGACGAGCAACGGGAAAGAAGGTGTCAAAATAATCAACAGCATAAGTCTGAGTGAAGCCTTTGGCGACAAGGCGTGCCTTGTAACGATCCACACTGCCTTTCGGACTAAACTTCACAATAAATACCCAGCGACAGCCAACAATATCGGTGCCCAATGGAGGAGGAACAAGGGTCCATATACCCCGCTCAGTGAGGGTGGAAATTTCCTCATCCATCGCAGCCTTCCAATGATTAACAACAAGGTCTTCCTGGTAGGTGCGGGGAGTGGCGGTGGCAGAGATAGCCAATGCAAAAGTCCTGCGAGAAGGAGTAAGACGAACATAGGAAACAACGGCAGTAAGCGAGTGTTGGGTACATGTCCGCACCCCTTTGAGAAGAGCAATGGAAGATCCAGGTCGGCGTGTTCCTTAGTATCTGGTGCATCCATAGCGGAGAGAGTTGGCACGGGAGTAGAGAGAGATGTATGCGGAGAAGAGGAAGAAAATGGAGGTAGAGAGAGGAGGAGGATATGGTGGACACAGCGGAGGAGGAGGTATCTCGGTAAGTGTAGATGGGATGGAGGGGACGGTAGGAGAGGTAGGAACATCATGAAGAAAGGAGCAGTCGCAAGAGCAATAAGACGCATTTTCGAAGAAGGTTATGCCCGCGGAGACGAACTGCTTGCGAAGAACGGGGTCAAAACAACAATAACCTTTCTGAGTGGTAGAGTAACCCAGAAAGACACATTTGGTGGCATGTGGGGAGAGTTTGTCATGGGTGGCGGAGGGGACATGCACAAAAGTTGTGCACCCAAACATATGCAGAGGGAGAGGAAATGGATCCTTGCCCGGATAGAGAATGGAGAATGGGGTTTGAACGTGGAGAACCGTGGAGGGAATGCGATTAATGAGATAGCATGAGATGAGAATGGCATAGCCCCAATAGGAGCGAGGAACCTATATCTGTGTCATCAGAGTGCGAGCGACATCAAGGAGGTGACGGTTTTTGCGTTTCGCTATGCCATTTTGCTGTGAGGTATAGACATGGTTAGTTTGATGAATAATTCCATTTTGCATACAGAAAGAAGAAAAATCAAGAATAAGATATTCTTTGGCATTATCAGAGTGAAAATATGTAATAGAGACATCAAACTGAGTTTTAATCATAAAATTAAAAGATGTTCATGCAGAGAATAACTCAGAGCGATCTTTTA
Source organism: Platanthera zijinensis (assembly GCA_039513925.1). NCBI lineage: Eukaryota > Viridiplantae > Streptophyta > Magnoliopsida > Asparagales > Orchidaceae > Platanthera > Platanthera zijinensis. Next base: position 171,652,459 of record CM077093.1, on the reverse strand, counting down.
TGAGATACACTCACGTACATCGAGAGAAATCATCAATAAAATTTACAAAATATAAACTACCCCGACCTATGGTGAGGGTAGGAGCAGGACCCCAAACATCGGAGTGAACGAGATCAAACGAATGGGAAGATCCATGGCCTTGATTTGGTTGGAAGGAGGAGCGGTGATGCTTGCCAAGCTGGCATGCATCACAGTTGAGAGGAGGACTGTGTGGAGGGAGGTGGGGCAGAAGCTGACGAAGAAGTCGTGAAGGAGGATAACCAAGGAGAAGATGCCATTGCAGAAGGTCTATAGAAGAGGAGGATAAGGTGGACAGAGCAGAGACATTGTCGAGGAAGTCGAGGCCGCTACTCTCAGTCCCAGTAGCAATCGTCTATTAGGAGCCTAGATCCTAAAAAGAATAAGAAGTGGGAGTGAATGTGATGGAGCATTGTAGTTGCTTGCACAAAGAAGTTATAGATAATAAATTGCAAGTAAACTTGGGCACGTAGAGAGTATCCGCCAAGAGAAGAGACGGAGTGACTTGAACCGCACCCATCCCATTGACCGGTGAGGGAGTGACATCTGCAATAAAGACTGGGGGCAACCGATCATGTGTTTCTAGGAGAGAAAAACACTGAGGATTGTCGGTCATATGATTGGTAGAAACAAAGTTGATCAACCATTTACCTTGAGTAACAATGTGGGCACTACCTGAAGACTTGACCACTGAGGCAGACTACTTTGAAGAGGAGATGGAAGCATCCCTAGAGGGGCAAAGATGTGTATGTTTCATCCAACAGTGATCAACCATATGGCCGGTGCGGCCATAGTGAGAGCAGAGAAAGCAGGAAGGACCATGCCCGCCATATTGGTGGTTGTGGCCACCAGAGCCACTCCGCTGAGTCTGGTGAGCATAGTTGTCTGGTGGAGGAGGGGAGGATAATAGTGGACGTTGAAGCAGAGAGGTAACTGTGGCAATGCGGGCAGTAGTGGCATCCAAGGTGGGAGAGTCCACTTCGCCAAGGATCTGTTGACGGATCATGTCGTAAGACTTAGGAAGTCATAGAAGATAGCACACAACTAGAAGCTCCTGGAAGTGCTTGTGCTGCTCAGCCAGATCCACAGAGAAGGGGCGATTTTGAAGAATATTGGCTCCGAGAGCCTGAACTTGTTGGTAAGCAGCAGCATGAGACATGGAGGGATGGGCAAAGAGGTTTGCATATAAAGTATAGATGCGAGACTTATGATCCCCCTTTGAGTAGAGAGCGGCAAGATGAAGCCTTGACCATTTCACCTTGACAGATGACGGGGAGGCACTCATCAGAAAGGCTGTTAGCCAGCCAAGTGCGAACAAGAGCGTCACTAGCATCCTAATCATCAAAGAGATCGTACTCTGGAGGAGGAGGGTCATTGGTGAGATGATGAATTTGCGTTGCGAGCGAAGAAGAAAGGTGAAGGTGACACTCCAGTCCGGGTAGTTGGAACTGATGAGTTTGGAAATAGTGTCAAGGTTGCCCGAAGGAGTAGGAGGAGGAGGGTAGGCTACGAGAGTAGTAGTGGTAGAGGTATCAGAGAGAGCCATAAAAGAGAAGAGAGAAAGTAGAAACAAGGTCGCGCAAATAGAAGAGACCAGGACGCGAAGACAGGTCGCACGAACAGAAGGGAGAAGACCACGAAGGAAGGTCACACAAACAAGGAGAAGAGACTGCGTGAATAGAAGAGACAAGGCCACGAAGACAGGCTGTGCGAACAAAGAGAAGAGACCGCGTGAACAAAGAGAAGAGACTGTGCAAAGACAGGTCGCGCGGAGACAGGTCAAGCGAAGACAGGCCGCGCAAAAAGAAGAGAAAACACCGCGCGAAGACAGGTCGTACGAAGATAGGCCGCGAAGACAGGTCGCGCGAACAAAGAAGAGACAAGGCCGTACGAACAGAATCAAGTTGAAAAGATTAAGTCCTCTGGTACCATGTGCGAACAAGAAAGAATAGACCGAAAATTGGAATAACAGAATTTTTATTATCCAAAAAAGTAGGTATTACAAAGGTATAGCCTCCCTTTTATAGAATGGAGGAGAGGGAATAGATTACAGATAAGCAATGTGGGACAAATAATTATAGGTACAAGCGGCTATACACAAAATCAGATCGCACAAGCCGCGCGGTTAGACGAATAGGCAAACCGCCCGACAACTACTATAAAGAGAAGACAATCCTCTAGTGGAGACTGCTAGACCGCCCGGTTTTCAAGTCGCCTGTGTCAAACCGCTAGACCGACTGATCTCTAATCAGCAACATCTCGACTACCAAGCTGCTAGAGATAGGGCTGTTAACAAATAGTATAGTTCGTGAATAATTCGAGATTCGATTCGTGAAGATTCGATAAATATTCGTAATTTTCGAATTCGAATCCGGATTCGAATCCAAATTCGGATTCGAATAATTTTCGAATCCGAATCCGAATAAAATTATCCCTATTCGAAGTATTCGCGAATAGTAAAATTACTTAAATAAAATTATATATATTTAATAAAATTATATATTTAATTATTCATAATAGAAAAATTCGAATTCGAATTTGAATCCGTGTTCGAATTCAAATTCGAATCTTAATTCGAACCCGAATTCGAATCCAACATTTCATATCGAATTCGAATCCGAATCCAAATCCGAATATTCGAACGAATCCGAATCCGAATCTCTGCATTATATGTGAAATTTGGATTCGATTGAAGAGATATTCGATTCGATTCGGTTCGTGAACAGCCCTAGCTAGAGAGAAGCTGCCAAGCCGCCAGAGTGAAAACGCCAGACCGACCGGTCTCCAAACTGTCATACTTAAGCCGCCAGACAGCCCAGTCTCTATATTGCAACAATAACAAACATCATTCATAAAAATTGAACAATAATTTTTCTTAATTATAAATGAAAATCCTTTCATGTCAAGACATGATTTAGACATAATGTTTCTAGTTATGGAAGGAACATAATAACAATTATCAAGTTCTATTACAAGCTCACTGGGCAAAGAAAGACGGTAAACTCCTACGGCAATAGCAGCAACTCTTGCTACATTGCCAACACGTAGGTCCACCTCTCCTTTACTCAGCATTCTTCTCCTTCCCATTTCCGGCATATTAATACAAATGTGAGAACCACATCCGTTATCCAATTCCCAAGATGAAGGACCAGAAAGGTTTATCTCTATAATATAAATATCTGTAGCGGAAGTCATACATACCTTCACTTTCTGCAGACCCTTAATATAAGAAGGGCAATTCCTTCTCTAATGACCAGCCTTGCCACAATGGTGGCATTTCCCTTCCTTCGCCAAGCCTTTCTTCTTTAGTGTTGAAGACTTAGGCTCAAGAGATGACTTAGGTACAACCTTAGTCTTCTTGAAACCCTTAGTCTTGCCCTTGCCTTTATGCACTATCAATATGGGGCCAGCAGGCTTGACCTTCTTCATCTTGACCTCGACAGTTCTCAACATGCCTAGGATCTCGGGCAGTGTCTTATCAATTTCTTTCATATTGTAATTTAAGACAAACTGCTCGTAACTTTCCTGCAACGATTGCAGGATCAGGTCTGTAGTCAACTCTTGTTCTAGAGGAAAACCTAGTCTTTAAAGGTTCTCTATATACCCAATCATCTTGAGTTCGTGAGTCCCTACTAGGTCTCGAGCTTCTATCTTACACTGAAATAATGTCATGGTGACGTCAAACCTCTCTTGTCGAGCTTGCCCTTGAAATATTTTCTTAAGATGCTCGTCAATCTCCTTACAATCCATGTTCTCATGTTGCTTCTGAAGCTCAGAGTTCATGATGGAGAGCATGAGGCACTCGACATCCAAGGAGTCGTCTTGATACTTCTTATAAGCATCTTTATCAGCTTGGGACACATTCCTGATTGGCTCTTCAAGGGAATCCTCTTCCAAGACATAGAGCTTATGTTCTCGCCTGAGAATAATTCTCAAGTTTCTGTACCAGTCCAAATAATTTGTCCCACTCAGTTTCTCCTTCTTAAGGATAGCACTAAGGGAAATGGTTGAGTGAGATCCACCTGCCATGAAAATTCTACAAGGATTTAAGCAAAGAAAAACTCAGTACTACATTTCAAAATACATTTTTATTTCAATTAGGACTTCAATTAAAATTACTCCCACTATTTTGATCAAATTGATAACCCTCAATATCAAATCGGAGAGTTTATACGAGCTACTCTCTTAGTGGACAAGATCCGTATTTCACCAACACCATAAGTCAATTTTGGCTTTTCTCTCACAATATAGTTATTTAGGTAGGCAACGCTTTCCGATTGCATCATTATGCAACTATTGTATGGTTGGTGAATAACTCTTTATTCGCATCCTTCATATGGTGCATGCCAACCCTATGTCTTTGGGCACTCAACCTTTGAGGTCACCCAGTTATGTTTGACCCGATGTCGCCAGTGGGATATCACAATTATCCGCTTGCACCCTTACCAAGATAGATTAATACACCTTGCTTTGGCAAGCCCACACTTCATCGATCAAGGCAGGAAGAGTGTCATCCATTAAAAGGAATCCGAATACTTAATATTGCATAAGGGACTTTTAAGATAATTGATTAACACTTAATCATGGTTAACAATTAACCAATGTGCACATTCACAAAATACTAACAACACTTAATCCAAATACATCCCAGATGTGCACAAGAAAAATCATCAACACTTGCCGAACTGGGCTAAATCTGAACATCTAAAACCCTTCTAAATCTTCAGATTTACATGCATTTGACATGAGCAACACTAAATCCACTTACACAGTAGACAAGCTCGTCTCTCTATGTGAGATTCAAAATCTAACACACTTGGTTTCACAAACCAATAAGAGGGATGGTTACTGCTAAGGAGAAACATGGATATTACAATAAAATTACATGCGTTCTTCGCGGGGTCCCAAGAATAGATTTAGGCATTTAGAACACTTCTAAATTTCCATATCTACACGCAATTGATTTAGCAACTTTTGAAACAATGATCATCACGCAACCTTCCACTAATACCACTGTTGGGTTTTTCTATATGTCACAACACTTGTGCGCAGGAGAATAAGGAAACAAGAAAACCCCAAAATAAAAAGATCTTGCAATGAACATTAATCAAAAAGTAAAGTTGATGTAAATAAAATTTACCTTTGCGGGATTGAGTCACTACTCAATCGAGATGCTCCAAAAAATCCGGCATACACTAGCGACTTGAGTTCCAAGCGTAGAATTGTGTCCACACCTCTACAGGTGATCCACACAAACGGGAGAACCTTTAGACTCTTGTCACACAAGATCTAGGTTGAAGGAAAGCACTCTGCGTCTTCACGGACTGCTAGGTTTGCTCCAGAAAAGGCGGCGGCGGCGGGCGCCGGAAACGGGCAGAGCGACGGCGATGGGATCGGGACTTTCGGAAATGATTTCTGTCGGCCTTTTTTTATCTCAGGTTACTATCACACTCGGCTCGCTCGAAAAACCCTAAGACATCTTCTATTTATACCCAAAGGAATAAACAGCAGAAAGTCATCACTATCAACAGACCCGTAACACATGGAATTTATCTCAATGAATCAACACTTGACTCGACGAAGCGTCGAGTGGTCTCAACGCACTCAACGCCAGCACTCGACGAATCAACGCTTGACTCGACGAAGAGTTGAGTGGTCTTAATGCACTCAACTCCACCACTCGACGAATCAATGCTTGACTCGACGAAGCGTCGAGTGGTCTCAACGCACTCGACGAAGCAAGAAATCTCTAAATCAAAATTCTATTAACTTGAATTCTTGATCTCTTCTAGTAGACATTCTGGTAAAAGTTTTACTTTGTAAAACAACTTCCATAAGTTTTGTTTCCTCTTCTATATGATAACAACCATTATTTCAAGAAAGAAGTTTCAATTTTGTATGCTGATTCTTGATAAGATAAGGGAAAGAATCAAGAATCAATGGCTGGCGTTAGGATCAATGGATGGCCTCAACACACTCGATGTCTGGCAGTGTTGTCTCGACTCACTCAATGCCTGATAGTGTGGTCTCAACACACTCTACACATGGCAGTGTGGTCTCAACGCACTAAACGCCTAGCTGAGTGGACTCAATGCACTCAATGCCTGATAGTGCTTAGTCCTTCACTCATCACATATGAGTAAGACCAACATAATCCATTCCTCCAATTTATCCAAACGCTCTTATGTGCGACCCTATAGGATCATATTGCATTGGCAGTGAGACTATATGTTTGATTACTTTCAGATCACATTGGTAACACAAACAGGGATCAACCCCCAGTATTTGCCTTTCCTCTGATCTGAATCAGTGGAAGGAATCCTTGAGGGTTTCTCCTTCATTCTGACGAATTCCGGATAGATGAGAAGGTTCCTTCAAAATCCTCCAATTAGATATGAACTGAGCTAAAAATGGTTGGGTCAATCAACTCGATAAAGCTATGAACTGTCCTTTATCTGAGGGAGTGGATCCATGTTCGGTTCTGGCCCTTTAGCATTGTTGGGAACACTTGGCAGAGTAGTTGATCTGGGATGTTGTAGATTCGCAGCACTGTGGTGAAGTGATAGATATGTTCCAAGGGGTCTTCAGTCCTGTCGTAATTCTTGGTATTGGGTAACTTGAATCCAGTTGGGACGAGATGTGCTAAAATCTCCTGCGCTAGCGGGGATCCGGCCTGGGCAGGGTGAGGCAGATATGCAGTCCTTCGGCTGATCTGTCCATACTCCGCTGCTAAAAATTCTCTATTCTCTTCTCTGATATGTCTTCTGTGGTCGACCACCCATAGGCATTGTTGCCGCTGCCCGACTTCGGCAGTCCTAGCCAAATGAGCGGGGTATGAAATACTAGCGACTTCTAAGTATTCTTCAGAGCTCTCCTCTGGATGATTTTCTGGAGCTAGGATTCAATGCGGTGGAGCCTAATCACCTGGAGCTTGTGGCTCTATGGCTTCCTGGGCCATTCTCAGATCTCAGAGAAGCACAAGTGCCTCAGTTTGTTTCTCTATGCGGGTGAACCTTCATTTGAGCTCGTTGTTCGGTGTGATAATCATTTCTTTTTGTCGTAACACATTTATCGTAGAATTTCAGAGCTTGAAATTTTCCAGTCCCTGTTGGCTAACCCCTGAGCTGTGCGAGTACTTCTTCACTCCATTGATTCTAGTCACAAGTGTTGTTGGGCAATGGACACTGTCTTCAAAGTATTCAGAAAACTTCATCGGGCTTTGTCGGAACCTGTTCCACAAATGGCATCAAATTGTTGCGGCCAACTTAACCCTCCTAGTAGACTTGACTAACCTAGGATGCCTTAGCCCATGGAGCGGTCGAGCGCGCACATAGTCAAGGAATATCAGAAGCACGTAAGGCAATTTTAACATAGAAAAACCCCTTAAATTGGTAAAAAATCATGTGACCTGTACAGTGCCGGTCAAACTTCACTATTGGCGACTGTTTACAGATTATGCAGAGAATTGAGGGTGACATGCCGCTCCTTGTTACAATAGTTAGATGAGAGATTGAGAGTGCTCGATGGGCGACAGGCTGACTCATATGAAGCTAGTACTTTTCTATCCTCAGATGGAGCGTTTTTAGATGCTGCCTAGCAAACTTCGTGGCGGGGCGCACAAAGATGTGTGGGTGATGACTTGAGTGACGCTGCACATGTAGGAGGCTTTGTAGAATATTGCCCAGAATGTCTTCTTCTTGGGAGCATCATGGACTTAGATGGATTTTTAGATGGCCCGGCTGGTGGTGGAGACTCGAAAGAGGATTTCGACAGAGCTCCGACTTGAGGAAGAAGAAAATTAGGAGTAGGAAAAGTTAGAAATGAAGGGGGTCCTTTAGCCTTTTATAGGCTCCAGGAGATGGTTACAGTGGTTATGCAGCTATCCGCACACCGTAACCACCCACAATTGCTATTTGCATACGACATCTAATATAGTTTGGGGTATATATAATGTGTGTAATATTTACTAAATGCAGGCCAATTTTTAACTAATGATAACGGCATTTAGTGGGTGGTTACCAAATAAATGGATGGCGATGATCGCGATGGAATGATTGGATGGCGGGGAAGGTCTATTACAAAAGAGTGGCCACCTCACCTACGGACGGTTGCTGACGAGGGGAGAGAAGGAGACGTGGTTGGCGGGATGGCCAGCTGCAGCGGGAGAAACCGCGGGGAGGGGCGGTCGGGCGCAGCTGCAGGAGGCGGTCGCGGGGTGGGGCGGCCAAACTCAGCCGCCCCTTGCGGGCGGCATCCCACGACAGCAGGAGGCAGTCACGGGAAGGGGTAGCTAGACACGGCCGCCCCTTGTTAAGCGGTGCCTGCGGTTACGGGAGGCAGCCACCGGGAAGGGCAGTTGGACACGGCTGCCCCTTACGGGCGGAACCCTACATCCACGGGAGGCGGATGCAGGGAGGTGCGGTTGTGGAGCGGCCTTGGCATGGCTGACCGGTCATGGGCCTCCCGATGCCGGTGATGGCGGCACGGGTGACCATTCATGGTTGTGGATTAGACAGTGCACGTAGATCATGTGTGTTGATCGCGTGTGTGGCGGTCAAACCCATGATTCCAGAGTTGATATATAAATGTGGTTTATATATATAGTGGGCATTCTTGGTATGAGTTCATCTTTACTGTTAAAACCTTTTGCTAGCATGCTCTGAGTTAGGATGCGATGGTGTTGTGGTATTAACATGTGACCTCGTCATCTGTTTGTTGCATATAGTGTGGGGCCCCAGTCAGACCTTCTATTATATGTTATTTAAAGGGTGGAGTCGTTACGCATATGACTGGAACAAGGAGCCATCTAAAGGAATACACTCTAGTGAAGAATGGACCTAAGGTGATCTTTGGAGGTTCAGCCAAAGGAGTTATTAAGGGCTATAATATTATCACCTATGGCACAGTCTCAATCTCAAAAGTATCTTATGTGGAAGGGTTGCAACACAACCTGATAAGTATAAGCTAAAGATGTGATCTTGGTTATGCCACTGTCTTCCACAAGGATGAGTGTCTGATCAAAAGGTCAAGTGATAAAGAGGTCATTTTGACAGGCACTAGGAGTGGGAATATTTACTGTTTAAACTTTTTATGTTTAAGTTCTGACACTCCACTGTGTCTAGTTGTTAATGAGAAAGTCTCTTACTGTGTGCAGTGGCACAAGAGGCTTGGCTACTTGAACTACAAGACCATTAACAAGCTATTCAGTGAAGAGCTAGTTAGAAATGGACCAAATATGAAATGCACCAAGGAGGAAATTTGCTCTGCATTCCAAAAGGGCAAGCAGACTAAAGCATCTTTTAAGAGCATTGGAGCCAAGGATTTTGTGAGGTGTTTGTACCTCCTACATATGGACTTGTTTGGTCCTATGCTAGTTCATAGTCTAGGTAGGAAAGTGTACACACTAGTGATAGTTGATGAATATTCCATATATGCTTGGGTTATCTTTCTAAAGAAAAAGTCTGAAACCCTAGACATCTTTATGACCTTTGTTAGGCAAGTTCAGAATGAAAAAGACAGTTCTGTGGCCAAAATCAGAAGTGACCATGGTACTGAATTTCAGTCTGAAGGCATAACAAAGTTCTCTGAAGAACTAAGGATTTGTGAGGAGTTTTCTTCTCTAATAATACCCCAGCAAAATGGGATAGCTGAGATGAAAAATAGGACTCTCATAGAGGCTGATAAGACACTGCTCAGTGACACTTCTCTCCCAGAATATTTCTGGGCTGAGGCAGTGAACATTGCTTGTTATGTATTGAATAGAGCCTATATCAACAAGTATCACCAGAAGAATCCCTATGAGATTATGAAAGGTAGAAAACCAAATCTAGCATATCTCAGGATCTTTGGTAGTAATTGCTTATGCTTAATAATGGGAAGTCCTACTTCACTAAGTTTGCTGCTAAATTCTATGAAGGGATATTTGTTGGGTACAACAATCATAACAAAGCCTATAGAGTCTACAACTTGAAAAATCAAGTTGTAGAAGAATCTATTAATATAGTCTTTGATGAGTCATCAATGATTAACAGTGAGCTGCCAAGCTCCTCTAGATCTGTAAGTGTAGACATGAAGATGGATAAACTAGCCATCAAGGATACTTCTCCAACTACCTTAGAAGAAGGTGATGATGTGTATATTCTATAAGAAGGACAGAGTACACAGGATATGATTGAAGACCAGCAGGATCCAGCCACTGAAGTTCATGATGCTGAAGTAAGAATGACTCCTGAAATCAGGCATTCGAGGGGTCATCCCTGAAATCAGATCATTGGACACGCTAGCCAAGGGGTTACAACCAGGAGCAGAAGCCTCAACATTGTCATTTACTCCAGCTTCCTGTCTCAGGTTAAACCTAAAAGGTTTGAAGATGCCAACATAGATCCATTTTGGATTGTGTCTATACAAGAGGAACTGAACCAATTCAAGAGGTGCAATTTCTAAAAGCTAGTTCCCAGACCATAAGGGCATAACATCATTGGAACTAAGTGGATCTACATGAATAAGCTTGATGAAAATGGTGTTATAATCAAGAACAAAGCTAGATTGGTTGTTGAGGGATACATATAAGAAGAAGGTATTGACTTTGATCAGACCTTTACACCAGTGGCAAGATTGGGAGTTATAAGACTACTCCTTGCATATGCTGTATATAAAGGATTCAAGGTCTACCAAATTGATGTGAAGTCAACCTTCCTTAATTGTGACCTAAAAGAAGAGGTGTATGTTGAGCAACCCTCAGGTTTTGTTAATCCTAACTCTCCTAATTTTATATTTAAGCTTAGAAAAGCTTTGTATGAGTTGAAGCAAGCCCCTAGGGTATGGTATGAAACTCAATCTAGCTTTCTCATTGAGAACAAATTCTCAAGGGGAAAGATAGACAGGACACTATTCCTAAGGGAAGTCAAGGGTAAGATCATCCCAGTCCAAATTTATATAGATGACATAATTTTTTGTTCTACTGATGATGACCTCTGTAGAAAGTTTGTTAAACTTATGTGTTGAAGTTGAGATCGGGCGGTCTGTCGGTCTGGCTTGGCGGGTTATTGACCGGGCGGTCTGGCGGTTTGCCTTCAGCGGGTTGGTTGCTGTGTTGAGGTCTGAGGTCCAAGCGGTCTAGCGGTCTGTTACTGGCGACTAGGAGACCGGGCGGTCTAACGGTCTCACTTGGCGGCTTGTCTTTCTCTCTGGCAGTGGCCGAGCGGTTAGCCCTTCTGTCGAACCGCGCGGCTTGTTCCGGTCTGTTGTTCTAGCCGCCCAGATTCTTTTGTATAGTTTTAGTCCCACATCTCTTATTTGTATTCTCTCTTCTCTCCTTCATTCTATATAAGGGAGGCCATACCTTTGTAATAGATACCTTTTTCTGATAATAAAATTTCAGTTATACCATTTCCGGCTTGTTTTAGTTCGCTTCTTACATGGTATCAGAGGGATCGATCCTTTCCTCCTGATTCTGTGCTTCTCTCTGTCCGCGCGGCTTGCTTCTCCGGCTTGCGCCCTGTCCGCGCGGTCTCCTTGTCGTTGCCCTCTGTGTGGGAGACCTGTTGCCTTGTTCACTGCAATCTGTCGCCTTGTTCGCCGCGACCTATCGTCGTGTGCCTTGCCTCCTCCTGTTTGCTCTTGCTCTAGTTCGCCGCGACCTGTTGCCTAGTTCGCCGCGACCTATTGCCGTGTGCCTTGCCCTCTCTTGTGCTTCTGTTCGAGCGGACTGTCTGCTTGCCGCTCGACTTCTTCCCCTTTGCTTGTTACTGCGGCTTGGTCGTGGTCTCTCTAGCCGCTGGTGTCTGACATCCTGACCGCTGCAGTTCCTCTTCTGCCTATCCGCGCGGCTTGTTTTCTAACCGCGCGGCTTCCTGTTGTTTGCTCTTATGGCTCTTTCTGATGCTTCTACTGCCACCACCCCTGTAGCCAATCCGGCTCCTCCTCCTCCTCCTACTCCTTCCGGGAACCTTGGCACCGTTTCCAAGCTTGTCGGCTCCAACTACCCGGATTGGAGCGTCTCTTTCACCTTTCTCCTTCGCTCGCAACGCAAACGCCACCATCTCGTTGATGACCCTCCTCCTACCACTTCCCCTCTCTTTGATGACTGGGATGCGAGTGACGCTCTTGTGCGTACTTGGCTCGCTAACAGTCTATCCGATGAATGCCTTCCCGTCATCCGTCATGATGAGACGGTGAAGGCCGCTTGGCTTCATCTTGCTGCTTTGTATTCCAAAGGGGCTCAGACGTCCCGCATCTATACGTTGTATGCGGACCTCTTTGCCCGGCCTACCTTGTCTCCTGCTGCTGCCTACCAACAAGTTCAAGCTCTTGGGGCTGAGATTCTTCAGAATCGCCCCTTTTCTGCAGATCTGGCTCAACAACACAAGCACTTCCAGGAGCTTCTGGTTGTGTGTTATCTGCTCCGTCTTCCTGACACTTATGACATGATCCGCCAACAAATTCTGGGTGAGGCAGAATCTCCTACCTTAGATGCCACCGCTGCTCGCATCGCCGCTGTCACCTCTCTCCTTCAGCGCCCGCTTCTACCCGCTCCTTCTCCTCCGGATAACTATGCTCATCAAACTCAGCGGAGTGGATCTGGTAGCCGCAGTCATCAGTCTGGCGGACGTCCTTCTTCCCGCTATCTCTGCTCTCACTGCGGCCGCACCGGACACACTCTTGACCGCTGCTGGACAAAACATCCCCATCTTCGCCCCTCGGGTGACTCTTCCGCCTCTTCTTCCAAGCCGTCTGCTTCCGTGGTCACATCATCAGGTAGTGCCCATGTAGTCACTCAAGGTAAATGGCTTATCGACTCCGGTGCTACTAATCATATGACGGGCAATCCTCAGTGCTTCTCTCTCCTCGAACAGCATGATCGGTTGCCCCCGGTCCTCATTGCAGACGGTTCTCCCTCCCCGGTTCATGGGTCGGGAGTGGTTCATGTTACTCCGTCCCTTCGGCTCGAGGACACTCTCTATGTGCCCAAGTTTCCGTGCAATCTGTTGTCGGTTACTTCTTTGTGCAAGCAGCTTCAATGTTCTGTAACGTTTACTCCATCTTCTTGCTCTTTTCAGGATCCGAGCTCCCAGCGGACGATTGCTACTGGGACTGAGAGCGGCGGCCTCTACTTCCTCGACAGTGTTTCCGCTTTGTCCGCCTTCTCTTCTTCTTGTACGGATCTTCTCCAGTGGCATCTCCGTCTCGGTCATCCTCCACCACGGCTTCTGCATCAGCTTCTGCCCCACCTCCCTCCCTCCACTACTCCTCTCCACTGCGAAGCATGTCAACTTGGCAAGCATCATCGTTCCTCCTTCCCGCCGAAGCAAGGTCGGGGCTCTACCCGTCCGTTTGATCTAGTCCACTCCGATATCTTGGGACCTGCTCCTACCCTTACTATTGGTCGGGGTAGTTCTTATTTTGTAACTTTTATTGATGATTTTTCTAGATGTACTTGGGTGTATCTCTTACGAGATCGCTCTGAACTTTTTAATGTATGGACCTCCTTTTATCATTTAATCAAAAATCAGTTTGGTGTTAGTATTAAAACTTTTCGCTCTGATAATGCAAAAGAATACTTAAGTCATGCTTTTACCTCTTTCTGTGTACAACATGGCGTTATTCATCAGACAAGTTGTGTCTACACATCCCAACAAAATGGGGTGGCGGAACGCAAAAACCGTCACCTCCTCGATGTTGCTCGCACATTAATGACTCAAATGCATGTCCCTCGCTCATATTGGGGCTATGCTGTTCTTCTTGCTTGCTATCTCATCAATCGCATTCCCTCTTCCGTTCTTCAGGGAAAAACCCCTTTTTCCATCCTTTATCCTAGCAAGGAGCCTTTTCCTCTCCCTCTCCGAATCTTTGGGTGCACTGCTTTTGTGCATGTCCCATCTGCCACCCGTGATAAGCTCTCCCCTCGCTCCACCAAATGTGTTTTTCTGGGGTACTCGGTCACTCAGAAAGGCTACTGCTGCTTTGATCCTGTTCTTCGTAAACAGTTTGTCTCCGCTGACGTTACCTTCTTCGAGAATGCCTCCTACTTCTCGAATGACTCCTCTTCTCTTCCTCCCACCTCGGATTCTCATGTTATTCCGTTCGTTCCCTCGTCTCCTACTGCGATATCCGCTCCTCCTCCGTCTCCACCCACTCCTCTCCCTCCGCCTCTCTCTCCGCCTCCATCTCCCTCATCTTCGCTGCCGTCGCTCTCTCCTCCCGGGCCAGCTCTCAATGCCACGGATGCTCTGGATGCCGAGGAGCCCGCCGACCTGGATCTTCCTGTAGCTCTTCGCAAAGGGGTGCGGACGTGTACCCTACACCCACTTGCTGCAGTTGTTTCATATGATCGTCTTACCCCTTCTCGCAGGGCCTTTACACTGGCTATCTCTGCTACTACCACACCTCGTTCCTACCAGGAGTCCCTTGCCATTCCTCACTAGAAGCTGGCCATGGATGAGGAAATGGCGACCCTCACAGAGCGGGGTACCTGGACTCTTGTCCCTCCTCCTCTTGATACAGATGTTGTTGGCTGTCGATGGGTCTTTGTAATCAAGTTTGGCCCAGATGGCACTGTAAACCGTTACAAAGCTCGTCTGGTGGCTAAGGGCTTTACTCAAACCTATGGGGTTGATTACTTTGACACCTTCTCTCCCGTGGCTCGTCTCAGCACTATACGGGTCCTTCTCTCTGTGGCAGTCAACAAAGACTGGCCCCTTTCCCAGCTGGATATCAAGAATGCCTTCCTTTATGGTGATCTTCAGGAGGCCATCTACATGGAGCAACCTCCAGGGTATGTTGCTCAGGGGGAGACACGAGTCTGCCGGCTATAGAAGGCAATCTATGGCCTCAAGCAGAGCCCTCGAGCTTGGTTTGACAAATTCAGCGGCATCATGGCGGCCGTTGGTTTTGCTCGCAGCGCTGCTGATCACTCTCTATTTATTCGCAAAACCCCTTCGGGACTGGTGGTTCTTGCAGTATATGTGGATGATATTCTTCTCACTGGTGATGACCAGGAAGGGGTAGCCTTGACAAAGCGGCATCTTCGCCAACATCTAGTCACGAAAGATATGGGTTCTCCGAAGTACTTTTTGGGGATCGAAATCTCTCGGAAGCCCAACTCTTTAGTCCTCTCTCAGCGTAAGTATGCTCTTGATATTTTAAAAGAAGCAGGATTGACTGGGGCCAAACCTGCCCGATGTCCCATGGCTGTTGGAGAAGACAAAACCTGGACAGATGGTTCTCCTCTTATTTCAGATGCTTCGCGGTACAGGCGTCTAGTTGGTAAGCTCATATACCTCACCGTGACTAGGCCCGACATCTCCTATGCTGTGGGCAAGGTGAGTCAATTCATGCAAGCTCCCAGGGAGTGCCATCTACAGTCCGCCTTGTGGATCTTGGAGTACGTCAAAGCAGCTCCTGGGAAAGGATTGCTCTTTCAGAAGAATGATCATCTGAGGGTTGAAGCTTACTCAGATGCGAGTTACGCTGATGACAAAGGGGACCGCAAGTCTACCTCCGGTTTCTGTACCTTTGTTGGGGGCAATCTGGTAAGTTGGAAGAGCAAGAAGCAATCTGTTGTCTCCAGGTCCAGTGCTGAAGCTGAGTATCGGAGTATGGCATCGACCACTTGCGAGCTAAAGTGGCTACGGGCTCTCATGTTGGATTTAGGAGAGGTATACAACCATCCTCTACCTATGTTCTGTGACAACAAGGCTGCTATATATATCTCCAAAAATCCAGTCTTCCATGAGAGAACCAAACACATTGAGGTCGACTGTCATTTCATTCGTGAAGAGATTCTGAAGGAACAAATTTGCACTCCCTTCGTCACGTCTGAAAAAGAGCTGGCTGACATCTTCACCAAGCTAGTATCCGCCTCATTTCTTCATATATGTGACAAGCTGGGCATGATCGATATATATGCTCCAGCTTGAGGGGGAGTGTTGAAGTTGAGACCGGGCGGTCTGTCGGTTTGGCTTGGCGGGTTATTGACCGGGCGGTCTGGCGGTTTGCCTTCAGCGGGTTGGTTGCTGTGTTGAGGTCTGAGGTCCAAGCGGTCTAGCGGTCTGTTACTGGCGACTAGGAGACCGGGCGGTCTAACGGTCTCACTTGGCGGCTTGTCTTTCTCTCTGGCAGTGGCCGAGCGGCTAGCCCTTCTGTCTAACCGCGCGGCTTGTTCCGGTCTGTTGTTCTAGTCGCCCAGATTCTTTTGTATAGTTTTAGTCCCACATCTCTTATTTGTATTCTCTCTTCTCTCCTCCATTCTATATAAGGGAGGCCATACCTTTGTAATAGATACCTTTTTCTGATAATAAAATTTCATTATACCATTTCCGGCTTGTTTTAGTTCGCTTCTTACATTATGCAAGGGAAATTTGAGATGAGCAGTATGGGTGAACTCAAGTATTTCTTGGGCCTCTAAATAAGACAGTCTAAGAATGGATTATCCATCTCACAGTCTAAATTCACCAAGGAGTTAATAAAAAAGTTTAGAATGGAGAGTGTCTCCGCAATGAAAACTCCTATGAGATCAAATATTTCATTAAACAAGGATGAGACTGGAAAACTGTTGATGAAATCTTATACATAGGAATAATTAGCTCCCTCCTTTACCTTACTGCTAAAAGGCCAGAAATTATATATGCTACATATGTTTGTGCTAGATGCTAGGCTTGCCCTAAAGAGTCTCATTATTCTGCAGGTAAAAGAATTTTGAGATATCTCAAGTGCATACCTAATCTTGGCCTATAGTACCCTAGGAATAGTGATTTTGAACTAACTGGGTATTCAGATGCAGATTTTGCGGGCTACAAGGAAGGTAGGAAAAACACCTATAGCTCCTGTCAATTTCTTGGAAGAAGACTTGTATCTTGAAGCAGCAATAAGCAAACAAGCGTTGCAATATTAATAGCTAAATCAGAGTATATATCAGCTGGTATTTGTTGTGCTCAGCTATTATGGATCCAGCATCAGCTCTAGGACTCCAACCTCAAGCTAAGTAGAACTCCCATGTTTTGTGATTCTATAAGTGTCATCTCTATTGCTAGGAATCCTGTATCTCATAGCAGGACTAAACATACAGAGATTAAGTATCATTTTATTAGAGAGCATGTGGATTGTGAGGACATCACCCTTGAGTTTGTCCCCACAGTGTGGATTACATACATCGGCGCGCAGGCTGGCCACACATGAACAAAACACAAGAGAAAGCAGCCTTCAAGGGCTAGCAGCAGCAACAACATCAACAGGGACTTTAGCCCTTTTACTTCCCATTCGGCTCTCCAGCACCTGCACAGGGACAGCCCACCCAGAAGGTGGTAAACAAGGCAACGATCAGCATTCAGCTGACAAATTTATAACAATCCTACCCCTTTCTCGGGGTAGTGGCATTCCTTCCCTGCAGGCATAGCAATGCATTAGATATCACATATATTGTGCTCTCACGCACAATCAATCCATCACAACCGTCAGCCACACGGCCCAATGATTCGTGCACTCAGGGCATATTTTTGGTGCACCGACAAACCAGGGTCAACACCATCATTTACACGGTATTGAGCATTTAGTCTTAATGGCGTGCAGGCCTAAGACTCTCATTATGCCACTGACGAAATCTCAATGTCTTGACGCTCTCCTATACAATCGACATAACGCAGGTACAGATCAGCCATCCCCTGTTGCTCAAGTTGTCTTGCCATCACCGAGTACGGCGTACTCGCGGCTATATCCAAAGGCGCAGTTCAGTTTCACCTTTCCTATTTCATATGAAGCCTTTTAAAGAGCATTCAGCTCACAATATCCATAACGTCCACCAAGGACTAGCTTCATACTGGTCACGTTGTCTGCCAAGGACTGGCCTCATAATGGCCACACTGTCCACAAAGGACTGGCCAAATTGTCCACAAAGGACTGGCCTCACTGTCCACAAAGGACTGGCCACAACACAAGCAATATAAGGGTATTTTCCTGGAATTCCTCATTCCAGTACTTCCTACTACTCCCCTTCATAGGTATAACCCATTGACTCCACAAACTACACGTTTATACGCGGAGTCTTCTCCGGTGCGCAATATGAAACATCACCAATCCAGACCAACCTATTCAGATGGGCTTCACACAGCATGCCTATCCCGTACTACACATTTCTGGGTTTAGATGTAGACTCAACTGGGGATATCAACTATCAACCCACGGGGATCACTTACTCTTCCACCTTTTGGTGGAGGATCCCATGCTCATGCATAAAGGAGGACTTCACTTGTCCAAGAAGGAAGATCGTTACCCTTGACGATCGCTTCGAAGCCATGAGAAAACTGGACGGTTGGAAATCACCGCAACGGATTTGCCTCCAAAATGCTTGACTCGGATCTGTCGAACTGTTGTAGCTCCACCGACGGCCGGAAGACTTATCCCTTCTCCTCCTAGCTCTCCTCTCTCTCTTCTCTCTTAAGAAAGATAATGGCCAAGTGAAGAATGAAATCTTCACTCAATCCCGGAGTTAAACTTAGCAGGAAATCACCTAGGCCATTGGATCTAGGATGAGGGAAACGAACAGCAACAAATGGCCTGAAAAGTCTATTTTTTCGGCTGACACAGCATGTGTCACAGGCCATGCACTGCAAGCGATACATGAACTGACTCACCCAGACAATAACACGGGCTGAGACATGCCTGTGTCAGTAAGTACATGCCCGTGTTGAGGGGTGTGTCCCTTAAACGGCACAGGATCAACATTCTCGAAAAGGGCACAGCTGAGGCACACGCCCGTGTCCTTAGTCGTGTGCCAAACACGCCCCTGTGACACGCCCGTATCACAGGTCATGTGCCACACTCAATGCTGTCTGGTTACCCACCCGAGCAGGACACGGGCTAGGACATGCCCGTGTCCCTGGCCGTGTCACCTCTCGACGATCGTCGACTGTACTATCTCGAGAACTCGACTCGACGCCACAGTGAAGTACACGCCCTGGGACACGCCCGTATCCCAGGCTGTGTGCCGCTGGACACGCCCTTAGACACGCCTATGTCCCAGGTCGTGTCACCCAGCCTGAACTCCAATTTGGATTTGGGGTGTTACAACCCTACCCTCCTTACAATAAATTTTGTCCCAAAATTTGCTCACAGCAAGGTAACCCAGCAACCATAATGCTATAACTTCAAAATGTCTGTTACAACACAAGACGCACTTTACAATAGTTCAAACAAATAACTCGGTAAAATCAGCTCGCATGGTCTGCTCCCGCTCCCATGTTAGCTCCATACGGCCACAATTGTCCCACTGGACTTTGACGATCCCTATTGTTTTGTTCCGCAACTATTTATCGGCTCTATCTTTGATCTGAATGGGTCTAACCTTTATCGTTAGCCCATATTCGACCGGTACACGATCATTCTCAATTACTTGAGCTGGATCCTTGACGGCTTTTCGAAGCACGGAGATGTGAAACACATCATGCAAGCCACTCAATTCTGTCGAAAGAGCTAGGCGATAGGCAGCTTCCCCAACTCATTCCACCACTTTAAAAGAACCAAGATATCTCGAACTTAGCTTTTTAAACCGCCGAATCTTGGACATGCCTTTGAAGGGTTTGATCTTCAAATATACCCAAACTCCCACCGCAAACTCCACATTCCGGTGCTTGGCATTATAGTACTTTGCTTGTCGATCCTGGGCTATCACTATCCCTCTCCCGAATAGAGCATATTGTCGAAGTATCTTCTTCAACATCCTTACGCAGATATACTT
The DNA here is from genome assembly GCA_039513925.1 of Platanthera zijinensis. Taxonomy (NCBI): domain Eukaryota; kingdom Viridiplantae; phylum Streptophyta; class Magnoliopsida; order Asparagales; family Orchidaceae; genus Platanthera; species Platanthera zijinensis. The sequence goes on along the minus strand of CM077093.1, from coordinate 171,632,712 downwards.
TTGATTCACCTGCTTCCACCCAAGCTAGCGGTGTATGGCATTTCCGACCATACAAAGCTTCATATGGAGCCATACCGATGCTCGTTTGGTAGTTATTATTATTGGCAAACTCCACCATATATAGATGATATTCTCATCTCTTACCAAAATCCAGGGCACACATTCAGATCATATCCTCCATAGTCCTGTTGGTCCTCTCAGTCTGGCCATCCGTTTGGGGATGAAAGGCCGTACTGAATGCTAACTTTGTTCCCAATAGCTGATGGATTAGCCTCCAATCATTTGATGTAAATTGCACATCACGGTCACTTACGATGCTCCGAGGAACACTGTTCAATCGGACTATCTGCTCCACATAATGTTTTGCCAAGGTTTCCACTGAATCGTCCCTCTTATTTGGTAGGAAGTGATCCACTTTTGTCAACCGGTCTACAATTACCCAGATTGAATCATTCCCGCATTGAGATCTCGACAACCCGTGTACAAAATCTATTGAGATATCATCAAACTTCCACTCCGGAATAGGTAACGACTTCAGGAAACCAACAGGCTTCTGACATTCTGCTTTGACCAACGCACAAGTTTGACACTTAGCCACATAATGTGCTGTCTTTCTTTATTCCTGGCCACCAGAATAATTTCTTCATATCCTTGTACATCTTTGTGCTCCCAGGGTGAATTGAGTACTTTGCAAAGTGAGCTTCATACATCAACTCTTCTCTCAACTTACCCATACTTGGGACGCACAACCGGCCATCTTTCCGTAATAATCCGTCATCCCAGAAGAATTGGCCATCTGACCCATCCTTTGTATAGCATTGGAGACTTTCATCAAGCTCCGTTGCTTGTTGAACCCTGTCTGCAAGGCCATACTGTACCTCCGTCCAGTTCAAGCATGCATCGGCTATGGAATTCTTATCAACACAAGAAATATCTAACGCTTCTAACTCCTGGATATAACGCTCATCATGCATCTGCAACTAACTTGCTCGTACCGGAGTCCTGCGACTCAAGGCATCAGCGACCACATTTCCCTTCCCGGGAGTATAGTGAATATCAAAGGTGTAGTCCCTAAGGAACTCCATCCACCTTCGTTGTCGCATATTCAGCTCTTTCTGGTCCAACAGATACTTTAGGCTCTTATGATCTATATAGATATCCACTTTAATGCCATAAAGATAGTGCCGCCACAATTTAAGCGCAAAGATCACCGCCGCCAACTCCACGTCGTGGACGGGATAATTCCGCTCATGCACTTTTAACTGGCATGAGCCATAAGCAATTACTTTGACAAATTGCAGAAGAACGCAGCCTAGGCCGCTCCCCGACGCATCACTATAGATTTCATAGCCGTCTGTACTACATAGCGATGTCAATACAGGCGCCGTGGTCAAATGAATCTTCAGATCTTCAAAAGCTCGCATGCACTCCGGCGTCCAAATGAACTTCTAATCTTTTCTCATTAATGTGGTAAGAGGCAAAGCGATCTGTGAGAAGTTTTCTACAAACCGCCTGTAGTACCCTGCCAAACCAAGGAAACTTCTAACTTCAGCCACTGAGGACATTACCGGCCACTCCTATATGGCACTTATCTTTGACGGATCCACTGTTATGCCCTCTCCACTTATCACATGGCCAAGAAAAGCCACTGACGACAACCAAAACTCACACTTTGAGAATTTGGCATAAAGCTTGTTCCTCCACAAGGTGTGCAACACCATCCACAAATGATTCGCATGATCAACTTCCGACTGAGAGTACACCAATATATCATCAATGAATACGATCACAAAAAGATCCAAGTACTCTCGGAACATTTGGTGCATTAGATCCATGAATACCGAAGGCGCATTATATAGCCCAAACGGCATTACTGTGAATTCATAATGACTGTAGCGTGTTCCAAATGCGGTCTTGGGAATGTCACCTTCCCCAATCCTAAACTAGTAATATCCAGATTTCAAATCCAGTTTTGAATAGACGGTTGATCCCACTAGCTGTTCGAACAAGTCATCTATCAGCGGAATCGGATACTTATTTTTCTCTGTCAGCTTGTTAAATTCGCGATAGTCGATACATAACCGCAGACTACCGTCTTCTTTTTCACAAATAGAATAAGCGTGCTCCAAGGTGACATACTTGGGCGTATGTATCCCTGTTCCAGCAATTCTTACAACTGGACCTTCAACTCAGCCATCTCCTTTGGCGCTACGCGATATGGCGAGCAGGCCACAGGTTTCGCACCTGGCACCAACTCAATCGTGAAGTTAATCTCCCACTGGAGTGGTAGTCTAGGAAGATCCTTAGAAAATACATCAGCAAACTCCGATACAATCGGAACATCATGCACACTGGCCTATGGCACAACAGCCTGAATAAGCATGAAGAATAACTCTGTGCCCTTCCGAACAGCATTGACGACTTGGAGTGCAGACATCAAGGTCCCGCTCACTCCTCGTATACCAGCGAACTTAGTCTCAAGATCGGTATTCTGGCCCAGTGTGATCTCCTTTGAATTGCAATCAATACAGGCACGCTGCTCTGAGAGCCAGTCCATGCCAAAGATCACATCAAACTCCGATATCGGTAGCACAGATGCACTCAAACCGAAATCCTGACTTCCAATTTGCACAACCACATCACAGACCTGATCCGCAAGCATCACACATCCATTCGGTAATAATACCTTCACCCTATCTATCGTCCCACGACTTGGTACTCCAATTCGAGATACGAAGTCCTTAGATAGAAATGAATGTGAAGCACCCGTATCAAATAGAGCTCTCGCCGGGTTGTTTCGAATCAGGACAAAGCCTATAGCACACACATCATGCAAAAGCTACAAAAAAAATTATGCAATAAAACCAAAGCAAGCAATCTCTTAAATCATACCTATGACGACGTCACTTTGCTTTATAGCCTCCTGCTGGCCAAGATTATAAACTCGGGGCTGCACCTGGGATACAGAGGACTCTACCACTTCTTTGCCCTTCTCAGCATAAGATGCGCCCGCCTTCTTTTCCCCTTTTGGCTGAGCAACCCGACAATCACGGTCTATATGCCCCACTCTGCCACAGGTAAAGTAGGTACGAGCCTCCTGCCTTGAAGTTGCTCCCGACGCAACTGTCGCAGAAGCTTGCCCAGAAGGCTTGGACCTCTTGCCCCACTTCTTCTGGTAGTACGATTTTCCAGGTGGGGTACTTTGAACTCTGGCTTTGTCACAGCCAAGTCCTTTTTGCCTTGCACCCGTTTTATATCCTTTTCCAGCGCACACGCAGTATCAACCAATGCTTGGAACCCTTGGTTCACCGAACTGGAGAGCAGGAACCTTAACTCATCCCGCAACCCTTTGTAAAGCCGGTTGGTTTTCCTTTGTTTATCTGCGAAGATTGACCCCGTATACCGTCCCAACCTGGTAAACTCATGCAAGTACGTACCCACGTTATTTTCTCCTTGCGTTAACCGTTGGAACTCGTTCTCCATAGCAATGTGTTGTGTCGCTGGCAAGTGCTTTGCCAAGAACATTCGAGAGAACTCCTCCATCGAAACTTGAGTCAAATGCCTACCCGCTAAATGGTGTAACTCAACCTCGTCCCACCATAATCGAGCCTCTCCTTCCAACAAGAAGGTGGCCAAAGTGACCTTTTGATCTTCCTCCGTCCCGATCGTCGTCAATATACGCTTGACGCGCGATAACCAATCCTCAGCCTACGTTGGGGATCCCATGCCCGTGAACGTAGGTGGATTGAAGCTCATAAACTGCTTTAACTGTCGTTCAGCTGCTCGAGGGTCAATAGCCGCAATAGGTTCTGGCCTGACAGCAACCCGTTCTAGAACCACTGCTGGCTGTGCTTGCCCAACAGGCTGATCTTGAAACATTATAAAGAGGGCCTCAGAAACTAAGCAGGCAGTTTCTGCAGAAGGGGGAGGTGTAGGCACCTCAGCTGGTGTCGTACTCTCATCAGAACGCTGGGGCTCAGACTGCCAAGCACCACTACGAGTCACCTATAGGTGGACAAGACACACATTAACGACCTCACACAAGCAATAACAACAATATAGTAATGCACAGGTTCCTCAAACAAGTGTATTTGCATTCCTTAGTGGACATTCAAGAGTTCATTAGTGTTAAAGCGGTTCACACAGACACGTGCTCGTCACCCCACAAAAGAATTCGACCACGAATTCGAAAGAGGAAGACCGGGACAAGCTGATACCAAAAATTAACGACTCCACCTGTTAAATAACATATAATAGAAGGCCCGGCCGGGGCCCCACACTATATACCACAAACAGACTGCGAGGTCACAGGTTAATACCACATCACAATCGCATCCTAACTCAGAGCATGCTTGCGGAAGGTTTTAACAGTAAAGATGAACTCATACCAGGAATGCCCACTATATATATAAACCACATTTATATATCAACTCATGAAAGAGTGTACAGCAAATACAACACAAGTTGGCCTTAAGGCCTTACAGTTCCTCTTTTCACAGTGTGGATTACATATATCGACGCGCAGGTCGGCCATACATGAACAAAATACAAGAGAAAGCAGCCTTCAAGGGCTAGCAGCATCAGCAGGGACTCCAGCCTTTTTACTTCCCACTCGGCTCTCCAGCACCTGCATAGGGATAGCCTACCCAAAAGGTGGTAAACAAGGCAATGGTCAGCATTCAGCTGACCAATTTATAACAATCCTACCCCTTTCCCAGGGCAGTGGCATTCCTTCCCTGCAGGCATAACAATGCATAGATAGATATCACATATATTGTGCTCTCATGCACAATCAATCCTCACAACCGTCAGCCACACGACCCAACGATTCATGCACGCAGGGCACATTTTTGGCGCACCAGCGAACCAGGGTCAACACCACCGTTTACACGGTATTTAGCATTTAGTATTAATGGCGCACATGCCTAAGACTCTCATTATGCCACTGACGAAAACTCAATGCCTTGACGCTCTCCTGTACAGTCGATATAACGCAGGTACGGATCAGCCACCACCCATTGCTTAAGTCGTCTTGCCATCACCGAGTACGACGTACTCGCGACTATATCCAAAGGCGCGGGTTAGTTTCACCTTTCCTGTTCGGCACGAAGCCTTTTTAAGAAAATTCAGCTCACAATAGCCATAACGTCCACCAAGGACTGGCTTCACAATGGTCATGTTGTCCGCCAAGGACTAGCCTCACAATGGCCACACTATCCACAAAGGACTGGCGGCATTGTCAGCAAAGTACTGGCCTCACTGTCCACAAAGGACTGGCCACAACACAAGCAATACAAGGGTATTTTCCTGGAATTCCTCATTCTAGTACTTCCTGCTACTCCCCTTCACAGGTATAACCCATTGACTCCACAAACAACATGTTTATACGCGGAGTCTTCTCCGGTGCGCAATATGCAACATCATCAATCCAGACTAACCTGTCCAGATAGGATTCACACAACATGCCTATCCTGTACTACATATTTCTGGGTATAGATACAGACTCAACTAGGGATATCAACTATCAACCCAAGGGTATCACTTACTCTTCCACCTTTTGGTGGAGGATCCCATGCTCATGCATAAAGGAGGACTTCACTTGTTCAAGAAGGAAGATAGTTACCCTTGACGATCGCTTTGAATCCATGGAAAAACTGGCCGGTTGGAAATCACCGCAACAGCCTTGCCTCCAAAATGCTAGCCTCGGATCTCGAGTCGGACCGTTGTAGCTCCACCGGCGGCTGGAAGACTTCTCCCTTCTCCTCCTAGCTCTCCTCTCTCTCTCTTCTCTCTTAAGAAAGATAATGGCCAAGTGAAGAATGAAATCTTCACTCAATCCCAGATTTAAACTCCGCAGGAAATCACCTGGGCCATTGGATCTAGGATGAGGGAAATGAACGGCCACAAATGGCCTGAAAAGTCTATTTTTTTCGGCTGACACGGCCTGTGACACGCCCGTGTCATAGGTCGTGTACTGTAAGCGGTACACAAACTGACTCACCCAGACCATAACATGGGCTGAGACACGCATATGACAAGCCCCTGACATGCTCGTGTCAGTAAGTACACGCCCGTGTTGAGGGGCATGTCCCTCAAACGGCACAGGATCAACATTCCCGAAAAGGTCACGACTGAGGCACACGCCCGTGTCCTTAGCCGTATGCCAAACACGCCCCTGTGACACTCCCGTATCACAGGCCGTGTACCACACTCAACGCTGCTCGGTTACCCACCCGAGCAGGACACGGCCTGGGACACGCCCGTGTCCCTGGTCGTGTCACCTCTCGACGATCGTCGACTATACTGTGTCGAGAACTCGACTCTACGCCATAGTGAAGGACACGCTCATGTCCTAGGCTGTGTTCCGCTGGACACGCCCGTATCCCAGGCCGTGTCACCCATCCTGAACTCCAATTTGGATTTGGGGTGTTACAATATGCTTGGAACATCTATTGTCCAAGTACCATATTGGTGCATGGGTACTTGGACTAACCTATAAACACAGTTTAGTTTACCTTACGACCCCAAAACGGATTGGGTCCTTGGTTCTTTTTAGCTTGAAACTGAATATGTCTACCTGATGCACTTCTGACAGGAAGACTTACCCTTGCCCTTGGCACACTCGGGTTGTGCCAACAATCTATGAAAAAATATCCCACTTTACCATAGCACCAACATTCATGGATGTTGTATCTCCTTTTCTGAACCACCCTTGTGGATTGCAAGCTGTCAACAGCTAATTGTTCAGAAGGGAGAGCAGCTGCCTTTTTCTTATTTCTATCAGTAATAATCTGATTGAAGGTGAGTTTGCCAGTAGAGGTACTTGGTTTACTCTGAGTTCTACCAACAGTGTTCTTCTTTGCAATAAATATGTTGTTAATGGCCTCAGAGATGGCCAAGTTAGGCTTACTGGTTGACTTACCTTTGGTTTGAGTTATTATTAAAAAAAACCATAGAATAGGCCACTGCCTCATCCTTGAGTGTGGGGGCTAGAGCACCAAACACAAATAGCCCATGATGGGTCATCTGGATTTCCTCATAGGGAGCCTTAAATGCACTTACACCCATGTCCTTTCTCCCTCCATTGTAAGTTACCCTTGTATTCTTACAAGTAGAGTTCCCATTTTTCCAGTGACCATATATGTTATCTAGGTCACACTTGTTGGATGGGAGGATTATCTTGTGAAAGGTATCCTGAGGCACTACAGGAGCTTTGCCCTTCCCTTTGGAATGGGCAGCACTAAAGTTCCTTTTGAACCCCAACCCTCTCTTATCCTTTTGAGAGGTGAAGGAATTTATCAGTGGAAACACTGTCTTGGGCTTACTGAATTCAATCACAATCTATTTCTCCTTAAGGAGCTTCTCTTCAAGATCCTTAATGATCTTAATTTTTGGCTGAAGGTTCCAAACTGGATGATTAAGATAGTCTTCAGTTGGCTGACTTCCCTCCTCATCTGATCAAGCAAGGATGCTGATTCAGACTACACGGAAGCAGCTAGTTGAAGGGAGACAATCTCCTCAGCTTGTTTCTTTACTAGTCTCTTGCTCATTTTCAGAGAATTTAGAATGACATCATACTTGTCAATCAATTGATTGACATCCTCTTCAGAATTTGATCCATCATCCCCACTGGAGGAAGTGGATGTATCAGAGTCTGAGCCAAACTCATAGATAGAGGGAGAGCTTGGGATAGAATGTACCTCATCAGGAACAGAAGTGTCCTGATTATCTTCTGATAGAGCCATAAGATAGTAATCCTCATCTTATCACAGTCACTGTCAACTGAGGACAGTGGGGCCCTGATGCCAGTTGAGGCAGCTATAAGTTCAGCATCTTCTTCAATGGTCATGAGGACAATGTAGGCATCCTCTTCTTCTGATTCTAAAGATTTAGAATCACTGTCTGATAGCCTGACAGTATGCTTGGCCAAGAGAATCTTCCTAGCCTTCTTGACCTTGTGGTGATGGTGCTTCTTCTCACAAATTTCTTTTCTCTTGACTGGGCAATCAGTAATGACATGTCCAGGCTTGCTACAACAATAACAAATAATTTTAAATGAAATATGTTTACTGGTTTTAGAATCATACATATCTCCTTTGGATAACTTCTTCCCATATTTGTTGTGATCCTTCTTGTAATGTGAGGAGGAGGAAGGATTGTTCTTCCACTGCCTCCTCTTCATCATCTTTTGTAATTTCCTTGAGAAGGCAGCAAACTTTCCATCTAACATGTTACTGTCAGATGAGCTGGACTCAGAGCTTTTTGAATCTGCAGGACTCCTTGGTGGTGAGGTAATCCTCTCCTTTCTCTTTTTAGAGCTCTCTTCCTTGAAGGCCAATGTCCTCTCTTTGGAATGGGACCTGATGGTGGTCTCCTCCTCTTTCCTGGCAGTTAGTTGCATCTCATAAAAAGAAGCTTTCCAAATAGAGTGTAAGGAGGAGTTTCAGCAAGCTTGGCCACTTCTCTGATTACACAAATCTTTGTGTCCCAGTCTCTGGTTAGAGATCTTAGGAACTTATCATTCAGCTCATAATTGCTGAAGACCCTCCCATAGTTTCTCTGCGCATTGACCACTCTGAAAAACTTTTCATAGCAGTCAGTTATGATGTCCTTGCTGCTTTGCCTGAAGGCCTCATATTCCAGATTGAGTAGGGATTTCCTATCATCTCTAACTTCTTCAGTTCCCTCCATGTAAACAATCAAGATGTGCCACATTTCCTTGGCAGTCTTTTAGTGGACAAGATTCTAGAATATGGAATCATCTATGGTACTCACAATGATTTTATGTACCCTCTTGTCCATGGTTGCTAGGATGACCTCATCCTTGGATATTTTAGTGTACTTTTTTGGTGTCTGAACATTGGCATCCAAGACTGATACCTTTATGGGGATGAAAGGTCCTTCTTGGATTTTGAAGAATATCCTTGGGTCTAAGGCTTCCATGAATAACCTAACCCTCTCTTTCCAGATACCAAAATTCTCTTTTTTGTAGATTAGAAGCTTCATGGAGCTCAAGTCCTTATGGTTCTCTCCTGAACCCATAAGGAAAATGTAACACCCCATGTTCAGTCCTGGAGTCGGTGGGAGTTAACGCCTCGCGGTAGAGTAACCGTCGGCGGAAGGGCGTTGAACTGTGCAGTTTTTCCTTAGCGCACGATCACTGACCACAGGGCGCACGACCACTGACCGTGCGCCACTGGTCGTGCATAAAGAAAATATAATGCCAAATCCCTGTTTAACGAAAACGCACGATCACTGACATAGGGCGCACGACCACTGACCGTGCGCCACTGGTCGTGCGGACGGGTGCAGAATCCGTAAAATGACTCCGTGGCCGTCCGATTTTCCATCAAATCTCATCTAACGGCCTAGGATGGTCCGCCCAAACATTTAATTTAGGGTTGAAGGGTTCTAAACCCTCATTTCAAACCCTAGACTCTCTTTCTAAAAGTTTAGAGAGAAGGGAGAGCAAGGAAGGAGAAGAGGAGATCCGGCCGCCGGCGGAGCACCGGAGCACCGAATCTCGATCCGAGACCGGATCCTCGACGGCAAGAGCGAGGCGAAGCTTTTCAACCGTCTACTTCTTCATGACGGGCGCGCGAAAATCTACGAGGGTAACGATCCTCTTCATAGGGCATGTGTAGTCGCCCTTCTTCCTTTGCATGGGGAAATCCCCCTCTCGCGAGTAAGCGTCGAGGAGCGGAATCCCTTCGGGTAGATATGTAAAGTCCCCGTTGTTAGAGCCCGGAATCGAAGTACGGGCGTAGGCATTGTGTGTGAAGCCTATTCGGGTTTAGCCCGAATCGGTGTTGTTGCATTGCATGGTCGGAGAAGACTCCGCACCGATGATTTCAGTTTTCCGAAATTTCTACGCGGTAGATTGCATACAGGGATCCTTGGGGATTAACCTCGAGGCGCACCCGGAAAGCTTGGGCGGAATCGCATTGCCGCCACGATGTTGCCTTGGAGGGCAAATCGGTACATAACGGGGTTATGTGCGTGTTTTGATCGATTGTGGGAATGAGGAGAAACTTGGCCCGCACCGATGGCTAAATGGCCGTGGTGAAGTGAGCAACGGGCGGGTGGAACTCTACCCATTCCAAGTGGTCTCGGTAGAAGCGACCTAAAGTACATGGGACTTCCCGGGGGGCTGGAAACGGGCCTAGGCTTCGGCTGAAAGGGCTATTTGCTCACGAGAATTGTCGTCCACGAGACGACGGTGGAATCGCGGGAACGGACCGGGTCCGGACCGGATTCACCAATTAGTGCCCTGAGAGCACGGGGTGTACGGCCGTGCGTGCCGACACTTGTGGCGAATAGTTATATAGATTTATATATTGCTATGTTAGTTGTTATGCAGGGAAGGAGCACCGCCGTCCCGCAATTGCGGGGCGGGGTCGTTATAATTTGGTCAGCATTGCTGACCGGTTACTCGTGTAAATTGCCACCTCTTCGGTGGATTGCTTCTTACAGGTGCTGCTGCGGAGCCGAGCGGCAAATAGCAGGCTAAAGCCCAAGTTGCAGCGCTAGCCCATGAAGGCTGAAGATTTAGTTTTGTTTTTCATATTCATGTTTGGCCGGCCTGCGCGCCGATGTATGAAAGACACTATTTGGTTAAGAGAACGATGTTTGTAAGGCCTTAAGGCCGAGGACTGTTTTGTGTATTTTTAGTCGTTTCATTCCTATGGGTTTTATCATTAGTGGACATTCATGCTTATTGTTGGGTTCTTTTTAATAACCTAAAATGCTTCCGCTAGGTGTTGCGTAGGACGTTGTCTTTCAAATTGTGAGTATGATAATGCGATGCGTAACTCCACGGTCTGTCTGCGGTATATGGCGTCGGGCCCCGGCCGGACCTACTGCTATATGCCATGTGACGGATAGGGGTGTTACAAATTGGTATCAGACTAACGGTTTCGGTCTTGCTTATTAGAATTCGCGGACGAATTCTTTTAAGGGGTGGTGAGCACTATCACGTGCGTCATCGTTATAACATGAAAAAGAACCCATGAATGTCCACTTAGGAATGAAAATACACAGTTTTGAACAAGTTAAATGTTCAAATGATTGCTTTTTAGCAATGTGCTTGTCGCTTATTTGTCGGTTTTGTTTATCTAGGTGACTAGGAGTGGGGCAGGGCAGTCAGCCCGTACACGTTCAGCGGAGAGTAGGGCACCAAGCGAGGCGCCTGCAACACCTCCATCTGCTGAAACTATTCGGCTGGTTACCGAGGCGGTGCTTGCCGCACTAAATGCCCAACCTGCAGGGCAGGTACAACGTCCAGCACCGGAGATTGAGCAAGAACCTGCGAGAGCGACAGTGCCTGTGGTGGCTGAGGAGCCTAGACCACCAAGGCGTACGACGGATTGTCAGCTGAAGCACGTGATGAGCTTCAATCCGCCAATATTCTTTGGGGGTGGAACCCCATCGCAAGCGGAGGATTGGCTATCACGCGTTAAGCGGATCCTTTCGACAACCAGAACCGAAGCGGATCAGAAAACCGCCATAGCCACTTTCTTATTGGATGGCGAGGCAAGGCTGTGGTGGGACGGTGTGGAGCAACACCATCTAGTCGAAAGACAGTTGGAAGAGGTTTCTATTGAAGAATTCTCGAGAATGTTCATGGCGCGGTACCTACCGTCGACCGAGAAGATAGAACTGGAAAATCAATTCCTCAGACTGCAACAAGGGAGTCAAAATGTGGATGATTATCTGCATGAGTTCACAAGGCTGGGTCGTTATGCAGCTCCTACTTTTGGCGATGAGGAACGGAAGACGAACCGTTTCTATGAAGGACTGCGAGATGATCTCAAGGTACTTCTGTCAGGGCCGTTGACGCAAGGATTTCTAACCTTGGTCGGCTCGGCTCGATCGTTGGAGCGAGAGTTGGCAAGAATCTCTGGAAAGAAAGAGCTGGGTGTGCAGAAGCCCGAGTTCAAGGTGCCGAACGCTACGAAGTCAAAGTTTCAGAGGTGGAATAAGAGGGCCAAGACGTCAAGTCAAGCCCCCTCTTCTGGTGCCTCGGGAGCAACGACAGCGCGCACCCCAGGTGCTTGTTATAACTGTGGGAGGCCAGGGCACTTTGCCCGTGATTGTTGGAGCGGACGTCCAAAGTCCGAGAGAAAGCCAGGAGCAACTTATGAGGAGAAAGGGAAGATGGCGGAGTCATCCGCATCTCACCATACTCCAGCTCAGCCCAGGGTGTACAACCTTGGCCTTCAAGAAGCCATCAAACAGGCTGACGTGGTGACAGGTATGAGTTAAATTATTGCAGTTTAACCTTATTTGAATAATTACCTGTTTGCATGTTAGCTTATATTTCCTATGCTAGGCTTCGTTTTGATATCCGATAGCCCAGCAAGGGCATTATTTGATACGGGAGCGTCGCACTCCTTTATGTCCGAAGAATTCGTATCGCGCATCGGAGTCCCTTCTTCGATGGCTAAGGACAAACTGGATGTGCTACTCCCCAATGGATGCTCTATGCGCGTAGATAGAGTATGCCTCGTGAAGATTCAGATTGGGGATCAGGAATTCGATCTGCAGGCGTCGTTACTTCCGCTAGTGGAGTTTGACGTGATCCTTGGGATGGATTGGCTCTCAGAGCAGCGAGCCTATATTGACTGCAGTCGGAAGGAAGTTAAACTGGGGGCAAATACTAGTCGCGAGACTACGTTCGAGGGCATTAAAGGGGCGAGCAAGACACTGATGTCTGCTCTTCAGGTGGTCAAGGCGGTTCGGGCTGGAGCAGAGCTGTTTTTCACGTTAGTGGAGGCCGCAAAGCCTAAGACGAGTCTGGATAGTATCCCGGTGGTTTCGGAGTATCCTGACGTGTTTCCCGATGATCTCCCTGGGGCTCCACCCCAAAGAGAGATTGATTTCACAATAGAGCTGGTGCCAGGTGCCAAACCTGTGTCCCGCTCACCTTATCGGCTAGCGCCGAAGGAGATGGCAGAGCTGAAGGTCCAATTGCAAGAACTGTTGGAACAGGGGTACGTGCGTCCAAGCTCGTCACCTTGGAGTGCACCGGTCCTCTTCGTCAAGAAGAAGGATGGAAGTCTGAGGCTGTGTATCGACTACCGAGAGTTGAACAAGCTCACCGAGAAGAACAAATACCCGATTCCGAGGATCGACGATCTGTTTGACCAGCTAGTGGGATCTACAGTTTATTCGAAGTTGGATCTGAAGTCTGGGTACTACCAGTTGAAGATCAAGGAGAGTGATATCCCTAAAACGGCGTTCAGCACGCGTTATGGGCATTACGAGTTCACGGTTATGCCGTTTGGACTGACGAATGCGCCGTCCGTATTTATGGATCTGATGAACAGAACATTCAGAGAGTACTTGGATCGGTTTGTGATCGTGTTTATCGACGACATCCTGGTATACTCTCAGAGCGAAGATGATCACTACAAACATCTGCACATGGTGTTGGAGACACTGAGGAGGAACCAGCTCTATGCTAAGTTCTCCAAATGCGAGTTCTGGTTATCCTCTGTGGCTTTCCTTGGCCACATCATTAGTGGAGCAGGGATTGCGGTAGATCCGGCGAAGATAGTGGCGATACGGGAGTGGCCTGTTCTTTCCTCGGTAGCGGAAGTCCGAAGTTTCCTAGGACTTGCCGGCTACTACAGGCGCTTCGTAGAGAACTTCTCGCGGATAGCGTTACCTCTCACATCGTTGACAAGAAAGGATCAAAGGTTTGTGTGGTCGCCGGAGTGCGCACAAGCTTTTGAGGAGTTAAAGGGTCGGTTGACCACGGCGCCAATCTTATGTTCGCCGAGTGGGACCGAGGGATTCGAAATCTACAGTGATGCTTCGGGGAGTGGCTTGGGATGTGTACTACTACAGCGTGGGAGTGTGATTGCCTACGGCTCGCGGCAGCTGAAGGTACACGAGAGGAATTATCCGGTCCATGACTTGGAGTTAGCGGCCGTGATACATGCACTGAAGCTGTGGAGACACTACCTTTACGGTGTGAAAGTTGATATCTACACCGACCACAAGAGCTTGAAGTACTTGCTGGATCAGAAGGACTTGAATATGCGGCAAAGGAGGTGGATGGAGTTCCTGGGGGACTACACCTTCAAAATTCATTATGTGCCGGGGAAGGGCAATGCGGTGGCAGATGCGTTGAGTCGCAGAACTCCCGCACGTGCTAGTTGGCTGTTGGTGCATGATGCACGATTGATTCAAGAGTTAGAGGATTTGGAGATCTTCTGTGTAGATAGACAAACGGGCGCCGAAGCGCGTTTGAGTTGGACAGAGGTGCAGTATGACCTGGCTGATAGGATTCGGCAGGCTTTAGCTGTGGATGATGTTATGAAGCAACTCATGGATGGTGTTTTGGATGGGTCAAATTCCCAATTTATGTTGGAGGACGGATTGCTCAGAAAGGACGATCGTTTGTGCGTCCCCAACGTAGGTAATCTACGGGAGGAATTGTTGTACGAGGCTCACCATACCAAGTACTCAATCCACCCGGGGAGTACAAAAATGTACAAAGACGTGAAGAAACTATTCTGGTGGCCAGGACTGAAAAAAGATGTAGCGCTTTATGTGGCGAGGTGTCAAACCTGCGCCCTAGTGAAGGCGGAATGTCAAAAGCCGGGAGGTTTCTTGAAGTCCTTACCCATTCCGGAGTGGAAATTCGACGACATATCTATGGATTTTGTGCATGGATTGCCAAGATCGCAGAAGGGAAACGACGCCATCTGGGTGATCGTGGACAGATTGACAAAAGTGTCGCATTTCATCCCGATGAGGAAGGATGATCCGGTGGAGAAGTTAGCAAAACTCTACGTGGATAATATTGTGCGAATGCACGGAGTGCCCCGCAGCATTGTGAGTGATCGCGATGGACGCTTCACGTCCAATGACTGGAGGCTAGTACATCAGATGTTGGGCTCGAAACTGAAGTTTAGCACGGCGTTTCATCCGCAGACGGATGGCCAGACCGAGCGAGTCAACAGGGCATTGGAAGACATGCTTCGCATGTGTGCGTTGGACTTCGGAAAACGGTGGGAGGATCACTTATACTTGGTCGAGTTTGCGTACAATAACAGTTACCAAGCAAGTATCCAGATGGCACCGTTCGAAGCTCTTTATGGGAGAAAGTGTCGCACGCCGTTGTCATGGTTGGAGACGGGTGAGTCGAAACTTTACAATCGTCAGGAGATCGAAGATGCGACTTCTTTGGTGCAAACGATACGAGAGCGCTTGCTTATAGCTCAGGACAGGCAGGCTAAGTATTTTAATGCCAAACATAGGAACGTGGAGTTCAATGTTGGCGAATGGGTATACCTGAAGATCAAACCGTTCAAGGGGGTGTCACGGGTTCGACGCTTGAAAAAGTTGAGTCCGAGATACCTTGGGCCATTCGAGATTCTAGAACGGATCGGAGAAGCGGCCTACCGGTTGAGATTATCTGCGGAACTGAGTTGTTTGCATGACGTATTCCACATCTCAGTATTGCGGAAGGCGGTGCAAGAGCCGTCGCAAGTGTTAGCGGTTGATCAAGTACCGGTTGAGGAAGGGTTGACGACCAAGGTCAAGCCCATTTCTATCGAAGATTTCGAGGTCAAGCGGCTTCGGAACAAAGAAATCAGGATGGTGAAAGTCCGTTGGGACAATTGCGGTCGTGAGGAGCTATCGTGGGAACGAGAGCAAACCATGCTCGAGGAGTACCCCGAACTCTTCAACTCAGGTACCGTTTAAGTTTAAGTTGTTTACTTGCTATTCGTAATTTCGGGACGAAATTCTTTTAAGGGGGGGAGAGTTGTAACACCCCATGTTCAGTCCTGGAGTCGGTGGGAGTTAACGCCTCGCGGTAGAGTAACCGTCGGCGGAAGGGCGTTGAACTGTGCAGTTTTTCCTTAGCGCACGATCACTGACCACAGGGCGCACGACCACTGACCGTGCGCCACTGGTCGTGCATAAAGAAAATATAATGCCAAATCCCTGTTTAACGAAAACGCACGATCACTGACATAGGGCGCACGACCACTGACCGTGCGCCACTGGTCGTGCGGACGGGTGCAGAATCCGTAAAATGACTCCGTGGCCGTCCGATTTTCCATCAAATCTCATCTAACGGCCTAGGATGGTCCGCCCAAACATTTAATTTAGGGTTGAAGGGTTCTAAACCCTCATTTCAAACCCTAGACTCTCTTTCTAAAAGTTTAGAGAGAAGGGAGAGCAAGGAAGGAGAAGAGGAGATCCGGCCGCCGGCGGAGCACCGGAGCACCGAATCTCGATCCGAGACCGGATCCTCGACGGCAAGAGCGAGGCGAAGCTTTTCAACCGTCTACTTCTTCATGACGGGCGCGCGAAAATCTACGAGGGTAACGATCCTCTTCATAGGGCATGTGTAGTCGCCCTTCTTCCTTTGCATGGGGAAATCCCCCTCTCGCGAGTAAGCGTCGAGGAGCGGAATCCCTTCGGGTAGATATGTAAAGTCCCCGTTGTTAGAGCCCGGAATCGAAGTACGGGCGTAGGCATTGTGTGTGAAGCCTATTCGGGTTTAGCCCGAATCGGTGTTGTTGCATTGCATGGTCGGAGAAGACTCCGCACCGATGATTTCAGTTTTCCGAAATTTCTACGCGGTAGATTGCATACAGGGATCCTTGGGGATTAACCTCGAGGCGCACCCGGAAAGCTTGGGCGGAATCGCATTGCCGCCACGATGTTGCCTTGGAGGGCAAATCGGTACATAACGGGGTTATGTGCGTGTTTTGATCGATTGTGGGAATGAGGAGAAACTTGGCCCGCACCGATGGCTAAATGGCCGTGGTGAAGTGAGCAACGGGCGGGTGGAACTCTACCCATTCCAAGTGGTCTCGGTAGAAGCGACCTAAAGTACATGGGACTTCCCGGGGGGCTGGAAACGGGCCTAGGCTTCGGCTGAAAGGGCTATTTGCTCACGAGAATTGTCGTCCACGAGACGACGGTGGAATCGCGGGAACGGACCGGGTCCGGACCGGATTCACCAATTAGTGCCCTGAGAGCACGGGGTGTACGGCCGTGCGTGCCGACACTTGTGGCGAATAGTTATATAGATTTATATATTGCTATGTTAGTTGTTATGCAGGGAAGGAGCACCGCCGTCCCGCAATTGCGGGGCGGGGTCGTTATAATTTGGTCAGCATTGCTGACCGGTTACTCGTGTAAATTGCCACCTCTTCGGTGGATTGCTTCTTACAGGTGCTGCTGCGGAGCCGAGCGGCAAATAGCAGGCTAAAGCCCAAGTTGCAGCGCTAGCCCATGAAGGCTGAAGATTTAGTTTTGTTTTTCATATTCATGTTTGGCCGGCCTGCGCGCCGATGTATGAAAGACACTATTTGGTTAAGAGAACGATGTTTGTAAGGCCTTAAGGCCGAGGACTGTTTTGTGTATTTTTAGTCGTTTCATTCCTATGGGTTTTATCATTAGTGGACATTCATGCTTATTGTTGGGTTCTTTTTAATAACCTAAAATGCTTCCGCTAGGTGTTGCGTAGGACGTTGTCTTTCAAATTGTGAGTATGATAATGCGATGCGTAACTCCACGGTCTGTCTGCGGTATATGGCGTCGGGCCCCGGCCGGACCTACTGCTATATGTCATGTGACGGATAGGGGTGTTACAGAAAATCCTTAGATACCCTTGGAGATCTGTTCAGACTATTAAGTCCTTTTTGAACAACCTCCCTCTAATACTACTTGAAAGTCTTTGTTTTCAAGAGTAGCTAAACACCTAGAGGGGGTGAATAGGTTTTTATGTCTTTTATGACTATATTTTTGCTTTGGTGCGTTGTGACTTAGTTTTAAGTTAGATTTCAAGAATACACAATAGCACATAAGTATTTATAGTAGTTTTCCGAGGTCTGGGTACATCCACTGTCCTTCTCACCTTTCTAACAGAGTGTTACACAAGGTCAACTTCTCCAATATCGACTCCAAGATCTTACAACACAGATCCCTCGGGATCTCTTAGACTACACCAAGTCCTACCTCAGTCCCAAGGCCCTACCACTCAGAGCAACTGATGCTCCTACAGCTCAATGATCCATAGATCACCTACATCAAACTTTAATCAAACTCCTACAACTCAGGCTAGGAGGATAGCTCTGCACTTAGATCCACTACAAGATCATACTTCAGAGAATGACTCTCCTATAGCTTAGGCACACGGGTCCTACCTCAGATCTACTGAAGGATCCTACACTCAGATCCACAGACTGGTCCTATACTCAAATCCATAGAAGGATCCTACCTCAGTCTTTATATTTCAGTCTTACAACTCAGATCAGAAATGATATTACAGAGAGAATAAGTTTATTGGTAATGAATGACTCCGGAGAAGTTATCTCAGAGTCAGTCTCTTCCTGAACTGAAAAGACTAAGTCCTATCTTCTTCACAGCACAAAGAAAAGATCTTCAAGGTTGGTTCTGCTTGTGCTGGGAAGTAACTGCAAAGGTTGCTTCTTCTTTCTCATAAAGAAATTTTCCTGACCTTGCTGTCGAGAGTTGATTGGTCTTCAGAGAGAAATTCCTTCAATAGCAAACTCAGTCTGTGAATCACAAAATAACTTTTTAGCAAGTTCTTTGAAAGCTTCAACTCAGTCCAGAGGAAGAAGGCGACTTGTTCATTTTTCTCCAAAAAATCTCTTCTTTAATTTCTCGGAACTATCCTATTATATCCCGCTGCTCAACGGCTCTTTGCGCAGTATGGGCTAGCCGGAAATAGCAACTGCTCCATCACTTTTGCATTTACAGCTGTACCAAATGCATGCGGCGCCTTTTGTCTTCTAGCACGCAAATCCCGCAATATTTGAATTTTTGCTGACGTCAGCATGAGTCAGCGCTTTTAGACTTAGAAAAATCCAGACAGACTACTATGGCATTGAGTGAAGCCTTGTCACTCAACGCAAAAGTACTTAGCAGAATTCTGCATCTCAGGAGTTGAGTGTGTTGAGTGAGCCTTCATCACTCAAAGTATATAGACTTTTATAGTCTATCAGCTTAGGCATTGAGTGAGCCTTCATCACTCGATGTTTCTAGACTTAGTTTGATTTCTCTGAATGAAGGCGTCGAGTGCATCTTCTTCACTCAACGCTTTTTGCCTTTGCCTGGCTTTTTGATGAGGATTTGAGTGGCATGTCTTCACTCAATGCTTCTGTACTTAGTTGAATTGCCTGTTGAGTAGGCGTCGAGTGAACTGCCTTCACTCAACACTTCTGTCCTTAGACAGATTTCTTGACAGCAACACTGCATCTTTGACTGTTGGGTGTTCTGTCGACGCTTTTGCTTCTAGGCATTGAGTGAACTACCTTCACTCAACACTTCTAGACTTAACCAGATTTCTGCTTTGGCAATACTGAGGCTTTAACTACCTGAGCCTCACTCGATGCTTTTAGTCTCTTAGGGTTGAGTGAACTGCCTTCACTCAACGCTTCTGTCCTTGGATAGATTTTTGCTTTGCCAACATCCTGTCAAAATTCCATCTGCCTTTGTGACTCAGCCTACCTGTAAAATTAGGTCAACAGAGAACAACCTGCATACAATGAACTTAGAGCATGCATCAAATACATCCATGTGTATACCATTGACTTGTGGGCCTTTTTCAAATCTAGGATATTGTGATCAATGGACTCAACAAGGATCATCTAGTTCTCCTAGATTGCTCCATGTTTCTAATCTTGAATCATTTTAGAGCAAGGAAGTTCTCATATTTCAAGGTCAGCTCGATCCAGGTTTACTAATGGAAAAAAATCAATCAAGATCTTGGTTGAACTAGTGAAGACAATCTGCTAAGAAACCTAAGAATACTTAGTATTTACAAGAAACATTTTCTCGATCGAGTCTATTTTTCTTGTTGTAAACACAATTAACCTTTTGGTGTTGGATCTGATTTAGATTTGAGTGTAGGGTTCAGTTGGAACCTGAGGTCGGATCTAGTTGAGAATCTGAGTTGTAGGATTATGTAATAGAATCTAAGATATGGTCCTTTTGCTTGAAGATCTGAGGTAGGGAACAAGGTGTGTTCCTGAGGTAGGAGTCCTTGACTCTGAGCTATAAGATTTGAGGATCTGAGTATTTTGAGGAGATTGGTAAGGTTAGCACACTGCTAGATAGGCGAAGTGGGAAAGTAGACGTACTCATCTTGGGGAATCACTATAAATCATTGTGTCATTGTGATGAATCAATCACAATGCTAGATAGGTGAAGGTGGAAAGTGGACGCACCCATCTTGGGGAACGACTATAAATCACAGAGTTTTAGTTTGTGTTTTGATTTAGTTATTAATTCCGCAAATAATTTTATAAAATTCAAATACCTATTCACCCCCTCTATGTGTGTAGACTTCCCTAAACTTACACATTGTTAGCTTATTTACTTCCTTGAGTGGATATAATGATAAGATATAGAGTGTCTTTATTAAAGTTAGTGAACCATTTATTTCTTACTTCGAAAAGATCACACAACCATCTATTGTTTTCCAACTTACCACTTGTAATCATTTCACCCCAATGTATCTCAAACTCAGCCTCAATGCGCCATTTGCTTATATATTGATAGAATTAGGCTCTTATACCCTTGTCATGGTTGAAGGTTGGAAACTACGATGATATGATGCTCTTTTGGAGATGTGTCACTTACATAGATGGTCTCGACTATTAGTAAAGATATTTTTAATAGCAATAGCCATCGTCTAATCTTGATTTATAAATAGAGTGTCTGGTTGCTTTCCCGCCACCAAATCTCAAAAACCCAGTAAAATGATTTAATAGTTTATTCTACTAAGTAATCCACACCTACAAAAATATTTTGTCAGCGATAATTAATCATGATTAATATAGTACTAGCCAAATTATATAAGATTAGCATGTGCGTTGTATCAAATATAATAACATCGTTGAAATAATCGTAATCAATTTTACTATGTTCGTCCATTCATTAAAAACTAGTAAGTTTGTTGAACTCATCTATTTAGACATCATATAAGAACATGTTATCTTCAATTTTCTTTTCCAAGAATAATTTCAACAAACTTGTAGAGGCGCCGCTTTCTATTAGTGTTCTTCTTTCACGCTGAATATAATTGTACACACCTCTCTTACAAAAGCTAACATTTTCAAATCAATCAACTTCATCTGCTATGAAGGTGTACGTGTTAGACCATTCTTATCCCAACTCTCATCATATTCTTCAGAAGGTTGTCTTGGAGGTCAGATAGGTTTTGATGGGATCTCAACAAATGATTGTCATTTCTCAAAATCAATGAATGGTTGTGCTCCTTTACAAATCTTGTTACATCTCAATTCTTACCCCCTCTATCGACACTAAAATGCAACCAGGCTATACATCCGGTGCAAGTATCTAGCTTGTTGTACTTTCTCCGCCCATCTATCGTTGGTTTTAAGCGCTTCAACCCGGCTTTTGCACATGAATACTCTCTCCCCTTAACAATCCTAGTATGCATCCAATATGTTATATATAGTTTGCGCACACTAAAGCCAATTTTAAGTGCATACTCTGTATACATTATGTAAGTCTCTTCATCAAAATGCACAATCGGAAAAACTACAATATCCATGACCTAGGGAAAACAATTAAGAAGGATAAAAGAAAACTTTGTAAGAAGCAAAAAAAATCAAGTTGATGCTAGGAAAACATTCAGCTTGACAATGACACAATTAATCAGTACTGCAACAAAGTCCAGCCAAAACTAAAAAAAGCTCACGAGTTACATTGCTAGTAAGCATGTTGTCACGAGTTACTCCAGAGGTGTTAATGTCGTCGATGTTCTCTCTGGTTGATGCAGGTAGGACATAACAGAGCTGGAATCTACTGCTTCGACGTGCGCGGATTCGGGGCAGCGAAGAACAATAGGTGGAGTTGTAACTTTTTCAGCGGAGGTGCATTCTCCGACTTAGACAAGGGCTCCGTTTGGGAGGACTTATTTTCACCGGTCAAGCGGTTACGACCACATGAACTTGACCTTAAATATGGTCTGGTTCATGTTGTCGTAAACGCTTGACCGGTGAAAATAAGTCTCCTCAAACGCAGCCTAGGTCGGCTTTAGGGATGAAGGTTCGGGCTAAGAAGACGCTGAATCTTCTTCATTGAGGTCGGTTGGAGGAAAAGCAGGGAGGGAAACTAAAGTTCGAAAAAATGGCGGGCCCTCACTCGCGAAATGGAGAGGATTCAGATATAAAAATGGTGGGCCCTCAATCAATTTTTTTTCATATTTCTCCCACCACAATACTCTACTCTGCCCGGCCAAATTTAAGTAACAACAACACTCAAGCATTTATCTCATTATAGTAGAGTCGGCCAAATTTAAGTAAAAAAGAAATAATGGACATATCTTTTTTTTTAAAATAAAAAATAAAATAAATAAAAAACATCAAAGTGAGGAGAGAATTTTCCCCAAGTGAAAACCTCCACCAGCAAAGCGTCAAATGCAAGGTGCTGCTGTTATTGTCCTCGTGGGTTCTCTCTCATTGGGCCACAGGGCCCACACCGCCTAAATAAATTAAAATTAAAATTAAAATCATAATCCCGTCGCTCTTATATTAGAGTCCTAAGACCGTGTAACCCTAAATTTTGGCTTCGTGTGGCACACTAGGGCCCCGTTTCGATGGGCGGTGGCGGTCATGAACATCGGGGTTAAATTGTCATTCGTTAACGCCCAGCCGAGGAACTTCATCCACTTTTATGTTCAAACGGATGATGTTTGTCACGTGATCCTTAACGAATGACCGTTTAACACATGCGTTTACGACCGCCACCACCGTGCCAAACGGAGCCAGGTGGTGGCGGTCATAAACACGGAGGTCATGAACTGTCGTTTGTGAACGTCTAACCTCAGGTAAAAATAATTCATGTATTTTATACTCAAAATGAGTTTTTTTTTGGTAACGGTCATAACCTTTGTCTTGTTAAACATACATTCTATAATAATGACTTTTTTTGACTAAATTCACCGGAGCAAATAAACCGCGCCAAACAAACCATTTGGTGTTCCAACGTTTTTTCTTTTTTTTAGCGCTTCGATAGTTAACAACAAGATTCTGACGATAGGGAGAGAGCTCCATTCAAGAGCACAATTTAATTTTCATAATCAATAGCTAAATATATTTCCAACTTCTTCCATCCCACCTAGGGGCGGACCCACATAGGGCCCAATGTGAGTAGCCGCCCACATTGATTTGGAATAATATTATTTTTGAATAGTAGAAAACATGTTTTTTATTTGTTTGATTTCAAAAATATATAAAATATTATGAACATAGTAAACATGTTTGTCTCTTTTGTAAGTTGATAGAGATTTTAGCATCTTATTATGTAGTCATAGGTTCAATTTCTATGCAAGACAAATTTATTTATTTTTTTTTATTTTGTATTCGTTACTTATTTATTTATCTTTTTATTTCATATTCATTGGACATTCATTTCATATTTATTTCACATGTATCTATCATTTTATTTTTTAAGTATTACACATTTATTTAACATTTTATTTCAGTATGACACATCTATTTATTATTTTTAATTTTAAAAATATAATTCAAATTTGTAATATGTGAAAATTTATTATTTTAATTACTTACGATTATATATGTCTTACAAGCTGTATTTATCATTTTATTTTCTATGTATGATATATTTATTTACTATTTAAAAAAAATTATGAGTGTTTAACAATTATCAACTATTGTGAGGACCCAAACAGAACTCAGGTAAATAAAATTCAATTTGTGTTGCCCAGCCGTCATCTAATTTCGACTAGTCGCTCAGCCAATGATCGAGACAAGTCTATGTTACCGCCTACCCCGGCTAGATGGACGTCATGGAGAAGGGAAAAAATTCTATGTGATGAGAGCATATGGAGCATGGTGCGCGGTCCAACGCGGAGCTACAGCTTAGTTCATGATGAGGCTCTGCATGAAGGGTTTTTATCAAGGAGGTCGATGGATTGATCTCTGGCCTCAACAACTTGTCGCGTGCCTGTCGTGGGCCAGGTAGTTCGGTTGGGGTGCACAGTCTGCTCGTCGGATGAAAGTCGGTAGTCCTGGGGGCTATGCGATCGCCTGGCGTGCCAGGGTGGCAGCCGGTCCGTTGGGGACGTCTGCATCAGTTTTTTTTAAGAATTTATTTGTTTTTTTAAAAGAATAATTAACTAAATATTAATTTATGTATTTTTACGATCAATTTAAAAACTGATTTGTATATTTTGGGGATAAAATTGTGTAAAAAAACATTTGTAATGAAAAATGTATTTTTTAAAATTATTAGAGTCCATTACAACTATAAATTATCTTACAGCTGTAATTTTTCAAAAAAAAAAAATCTACGCACCATGCGTAAGAAACGATGAGCACCCGGAAAATTATCTCCAGAGAGAGGGAACTTGGGGGAGAGTAAAGTGCACTCAATACTCATGCACTTATTGTAAAGTGTGGGGATGCCCGCACATATCTCAAAGTGAGTACATCTCAGCTCGCTTTGAGATGTGTGGGGGCATCCAATGCGGACCGTTGGATGTCCACACTTTACCGTAAAGTAAAGTGAGTGCACTTTATCTCCGCGCATCCACGGAGAGGCCATATTTCAGCTCTTTCCTAACTAATGACATTTATTTTGACAATTCTTGCAGATAATGACAAGGAAATGAGATTGAAAAGTGTTAATTCGGTTATGATTACTTCAGTCAAGTTTTTTTTTTACTTTTCACTGTCCATAAAAACGTTGTTGGTGAGAAAATTGATGGCCAATCTTTTAAAAACCGGGCCGCCGGTTTGACCGGTCCACCGAGCGGTCCGGCCTCTAAGACTAGCTCCGCTCAGAACCTGGTAAAAACCAAAAAATTAGCCGAAAGCGAGCACATCTGTAAACCAGGCTGGTTTTCCCATGACCATGAAGCCCAAAATTTAATATCAGAAAATATAAGTGTGCGCTAGGTTTCAAACCAACTTATCAATTTGGTTGGTGATGAATGTTATAGAAATAATATACATATACATTAATACATATTTATAAAAAATATATATATATAATAAATATACATGTTGCGGCCAACTCAAACATCATGGGAAACAGGACTAAACTATGTCGTCTTTGTCTGTGGAGCGGTCGAGCGTGCAAACAGTCACAGAAAATTGAAAACTGACAAGTCATTTTTTAACGTGGAAAACTCGTCAACTTGATGAAAAATCGTGTTGTCGGATCTGTGTTGACCAAACCTCCACTAGATCTGAGTATTGTTACAGGACTTTTTCAAGAACTCGAGGGCGACAGACAGCCTTTCGTTACACTTATAGGGGGGAGAGAGAGCTGGTAGGGCGACAGACACCGTTCACAAAGCTAATTATTTCTTCGTGCGCTGCGGGGAGCGATGCGCTCGTTGTATTCTGGATTCTCTGATAGTTCTTGGAGGCGAGAGCAGCTTGCTGCACTCGTTCTGATGTCTGGGGCCTGAAGCTCGGGGGCGCGCTCAGTGCGTCTTATCCTCTGCTTTTTGTCTCTGATTGTCTTTTGGAAAAGCGGGGTGTGGTTGTCTTACCGGTAGATTGAGCGCTTGCACTTGAGCGTGTGGGGCGCTTGTTGGCAGAGAGCTCGCAGGGCGCTTGCTGGAGGGGAGCGCGCAGAGCGCTTGTTGGAGGAGAGCGCGCGGAGCACTTGCTGGTAGAGAGCGCGTAGGGCACTTGTTGGAGGAGAGTGTGCAGAGCATTTGTTGGTAGAGAGCGTACGAAGCGCTTGTTGGTAGAGAGCACGCAGGGCGCTTCTTGGAGGAGAGCGCGCATAGCGCTTGTTGGAGGAGAGCGCGCAGGTCGTTTATTGGAGGAGAGCGCACAGAGCATTTGCTAGTAAAGAGCGTGCAAGGCACTTGTTGGAAGAGACCACGTGGAGCGCTTGCTGGTAGAGAGCATTCTAAGCACATGTTGGTAGAGAGTGCCCAAAGCGCTTGTTGGAGGAAAACGCGCAGAGCGCTTAATAGAGGGGAGCACGCGGAGCACGGAGGGAAGAGGCGTGCATAAGAAAGTGAGGCGTGCGAGGAGGCGGAGGGCGCGATAGCGTGCAAGGAAGAGTCATGTGCAAGGGTTCGTAGGGAAGAGGCGCGTGTGGGAGTGCGCAAGGAAGCGATGAGCGTAAGAGCTCACAAGGAGGCGGAGCATGCGAGTGCACGCAAGGAAGAGACGCGCGCAAGGAAGAAATGCGCGCAAGAAGGTGCAAGGAAGAGACGAGCGCAAGATCGCGCAAGAAAGAGGCACGCGCGGGAGCTCGCAAGAAAGCTGAGCGTGCGGGAGCGAGGAGGGAAGAGATATACACGAGAGCGCGCAAGGAGGCGGAGCGCAAGGTGGCGGGGCGCGCGGGGGCGCGTAAGGAAGAGACGGTTGGGTCCATTGCCCACAATGTTCTCTAGATTGGATTTGAAGATGCATCTCTATTAACACTAAGAGCATAGTTGTATTTGATGTTGTTTAAGCTCATCATGTGCAGGATGTTTCATGGAACAAGTCTAGACAGATTATCTAAGTGAAGTGACATGTGGTCACAAAGTGAAGATGCTGGAAAGGCAGGAATTTTCCTAAGTCCACAGGCATTGAGTGAGGTAAGCCCATTCAACGCCAGAAATCAAGGAGCAATTGAAAATGCAGCTAAGTCCACAGGTGTTGAGTGGAGCAAGCAAACTCAATGCCAGAGGTAAGGAAGAATGTTGGCAAGCTGGAAATGTGGCTATATCCACAGGCGTTGAGTGGAGTTGACTCACTCAACGCCATACAGCTAAAGATAGAAATATGGCTAAGTAGTTTGGCGTTGAGTGATGAAGACACACTCAATGGCATACAGCAAAAAGGTGTGAGTCGAACTGAGTTCAGAGTTTGTCGAGTTTAGCCCATCGTTCGTTGAACTGAGCTCAGAGTTTGAGAATCTGAGTTAGTCGAACTAAGTTCAGATTTCGTTGAACTCAGTTGAGAATTCATCGAACTACGTTCAGAGCTGAGTGAGACAGGGTGAGACAGTCAAATCCTAAGGAATAAGAGGCAGAAAAGTGGCTAAGTCCACAGGCGTTGAGCGAAGGTCATTCACTCCACGTCATAGCCTCATAAGTATTGAGTAACACTCAGACACTCAATGTCAGTGTTTTTAAACACAAAAAATTGACTAAGTCCAAATGCGTTGAGTGTAGCTCACTCACTCAACGCCAAATAACAGAAGTGTGTTAAGATGTTTGTCGTTGAGTGGAGCTTACTCACTCAACGTCAAGAAGCAGTAAAATTGGCTAAGGAAAAAAGCGTTGAGTGAGGTATGCTCACTCAACGCTCTCAACGCCTACGATGCAGAAAGCTTTTCTAAGGCAAAAAAGCGTTAAGTGATGAAGACACACTCTACGCTCTCAACGCCAGAGAAGCAGGAAGACTTTGCTAAGGCAAAAAGCATTCAGTGAGGCTTGTTCACTCAACTCTCTCAACACCTAGATAGAAAAAAAATTGTCTAAGTTTTTTGGCATTGAGTGAGGCTCACTCACTCAACGCCTATACTAATGTTGGTTGATTTTTGGCTAAGTCCACAGCTGGTGACGTCAGCAAGTCAACTAGTCAACAAGATTCAAATTAATGGCGGGATGGCTACAGTGCGCGACAATTGTGGCCACATACCTACTGTGCGACATTTGATGTTAAAGCAAGGTTGTTGCAGCCATTAAATGTGTGGAGCCCACTGCTCAAATAGCCATTGGGTCATAATCAATAAAAGGGAAAGGCTTTACAGAGGAAGATAGCTTTTTGAGAGGAGCCATCAGGTCGTTCTTCTTCACCGCCATTGTTGTTGTGCTAAAAAACAGGAAGCTCAAGTCAGCAAGACGAAGAGCAAGTTAGTTGTTATCATCTTCATCGACTTCAGCAGTTTAGAGTATTTCTCTGAGAAAAGAGGAAGCAGCCAAGGGCCGACCCTTGCTGCAGGTTCTTCATAGTTCTAGCTATACAAGCAATATCCTAAAGATTTTTATCTAGAAGCTGTGAAGAGAAGAAAGCTTGAAGAAGCAGAGATTTGAAAGAAGGCTCAGGGGACTATTCCTCAGGAGTCAAAGTTAGGGCTGAATCACCTCAACCCATGAAATAAATAAGGGGGAGAATAGGGTTCTGCAAGTTGCTTCCAGCAAAAGCATACTTGTTGCTGTGAAGAAGTTGAGCTGAGAAACCTTTAGCTCAGTTTGCAGCTATTTGTGTTGCAGTCACTTCACAGCTCCAGCAGGAAATATCCCTGGTGCTGTGAAGAAGAAGTTAGGGATGAGCTTCAGGTTCAATTCAGAGAAGGGCAGAACATTGTTCTGCAAGTCACTTCCAACTCAAGTAAATGTATACTTGTTGATGTGGAAGTAGTTAGGACTAAGTAATTCTTAGTTAAGTAAAGGTGGACTCAGGAAATAAATTCCTGAAGTCAAAGTTGGGCTGAGTCAAACTCAGTCGAGGTAGATTGGCACAGAGAAATTTCTATTGTGTCCAATCAAGACTCACCAACCCACTTCCACCTTATAGGATCCTTTTGGATCTGAGTGGTAGGAGCAAAGTTGCTCTAAGGTAAGATCCAAGTATGGATCTGAGTTGTATGGTTGTTTAGCCTGAGGTAGGACCTTTAGGCCTGAGCTGTAGGATCCAGATTGGATCTGAGGTAGGCGATCAGTTGATCACTGAGCTGTATGGCTTTTGAGCCTGAGATTGTATGTGAGTCATTCTCACTGAGTGGTAGGGCACTTGTGTCTAAGCTATAGGATCCTTTGGATCTGAGGTAGGGCTCAATAGCCTGAGATTGTAGGAGAGTCATTCTCTCTGAGGTAGGATCCCTAGTGAATCTGAGGTAGGGCTGACCTCCCAGCCTGAGTGTAGGGCTTAACAGCCTGAGGTAGATGATCTTAGGATCACTGAGTTGTAGGGTCTTGGGCCTGAGAAGTAAGTCTTGGAGGAGACTTAGAGATCCTGAGGGATCTGAGATATAAGCTCTTTGGAGCAGGTTTTGGATGCCTAGTCCAACATGATGGTTGGATAGGTGGGAGGGAAAGTGGATGTACCCATATTAGGGGAACCACTATAAATCTGTGTGTGCTTTTTTGTATTATTTCTTTGATTGCAAGTTGTGTGTGTATCTTGAAAGTAGATAACTACTCACTCACATAGCACTTAATGAAAGAAAATTAAAGATAGTCACAAGTGACTAAGAAACCTATTCACCCCCCCCCCCTCTTGGTAATTTAGCTATCCTTGAAACTAATGACTTTCAAGTGGTATCAGAGAGAGGTTACTCAAAAAGAACTTAACAGTCTTAGTAGACCTCAAAGGATAGCTAAAAGGTTTGCACTTGTGGATTCAAAAGAGAAGCACAAGGAGTGGAGCACAATGAAGCTCCAAGTCTATACCACGGAGAACTTTGGGACATGGAAAGAAAGGATCTGGCAGATCATGGAAGCTAGTGATCCTAGATTCTTGGTTTCAATTCAAGAAGGACCTTTCGTTCCCATGAAAGTCTCTACATCAGATGCAAGTATCCAGAACCCAAAGAGTTATACAAAGATGTCTGAAGATGAAATCAACTTGGCATTTATGGACAAGAGGGCACAACACATCATGGTAAGTGTCATGGATTACTCCACCTTCCAGATATTTGTCCACTACAAGACAGCCAAAGAGATGTGGGATTCTCTCACTGGCTATATGGAAGGAACAGAGAAAGTCTGTCCTTCTGACAGTGGTTCGGAGTCTTAAGAAGGAGAAGAAGCCTTCATTGGGCTACTTGGTGCTATTGCAGATGAAGCAGAAGACAATCCAGATGCAAGGATAAAAATCAGGGCCCCTCTATCACAATCAGAAAGTGATTCAGAGGTGGATGATGAAGAAGAAGATGACTTCAGTTATTATGGGCTAATTGCCATGACAGAAGAAGAAGAATCCTGACAGGATCAGCCTGATCCAGATCAGGTACAATCTCTATCTAGTTCTTCTCATTGCTCAGGTCATGTGACCAGTCCAGATTCTGATGTATCCACATCCAGTGATGAAGATGACTCTGAATCTAAGGTAGTTGTCAATCAATTGATTGACAAGTATGGTAAAATCTTGGATGCTTTGAGAAGAAGCAAGAAGTTGACCAAGATGCTGGCTGAGGAGATTATCTCTCTACAGCTAGTTACTGCCCAGCTGTTTGAGACAACATCCTTGCTGGATCACAAAGTGAGGGAAGTCAACCAACAGAAGGCTATCTCAATCATCCAAATTGAGACCATAATCCAGAAGAACAAGATCATTTTGTATCTTGAAGAGAAACTCCTAAAGGAGAGAATGGTTGTGGCTGAATTCAACAAGCCAAAAGCTGTGTTGCCCTTGATAAATTCCTTCTCCTCCCAAAAGGGTAATAAGGAGTTAGGAGTCAAGGGAAACACAAGAGTTGACCTTTCCAAAGGGAAAGACAAAACCCCTGTAGTGCCACAGTCAACCTTTCACAAGTTAATCCTCCCTTCTCATAGGTATGAACAAGGCTGCATGCATGGTCACTAGGAGAATGGGAATTCTTCTTGAAAGAATACAAGAGTATCTTCCAATAGAAGAAGAAATGGTAGGGGAATGTGTGTCTTTAAGGCTCCCCATGAGGAAGTACAAATGACCCATTATGGACCATTTGTATTTGGTGTCTGAGCCCCAACTCTCAAGGTCAAGGCAGTGGCTTTCACTCAAGCCCATCTAGAAAGGAGTCAGTCCATGGGTCAATCTACCAGTAAGCCTAACTTGGTTGTTTCTGATGTTATAAACAGCATGTCATCTGTAAAGAATACAGCTGTAAATAACATTCAGAGCAAGCAAAGGAAGCCTGCTGGAAGACTAACCTTCAATCAGTCCTTGTTGAAAGGAACTTGAAGAAAGCTACTGCTCTTCTTCTTTCTGTTCAGTCAGCAGTTAACCACACTGCAGGACCTGCTCAGAAATGGAGATATAATATCCATGAGTGTTGGTGTTATGACAAGGTAGGGCATTTTGCCCTAGATTGCTGGCACAATCCTTCTGTTCCCAGAGCAAGAGTTAGCCTACCATTCAGAAATGCTGCTGGTAGGCAAGTTAGATTTCAGTCTAATCAGAACTTAGGACCCAATACCTATTAAGGTCCTAAGTTAAGATAATTCTGTTTTGCAGGATAGTCCAAGTGCTCATACTCCCATGTGGTATTTGGACAGTGGTTGTTCCAGGAATTAGACTAGAACAAGGAGCTAGCTTGAGGATCATACTCAGGTGAGAAATGGATATATAGACCATAAAGATCACTCCTTCTACTGCCCAAGGGGAGGAAGAGAATGTTGAGTGAAATCTGTGAAGGATGAGTAGGCTATCTGGGTTGCCAATGGAATCAGAAGTACATTGGGGCTAGAACAGCATACAGACAACATTCCTTCCATTCAAGAAGGACTGTGTGGTATCCAGTTTGGTGATCAATAGGGAAGATCAATATAAAGATCAAGATAGTACTAAGTGGTCTAATCACTCTTGTGTTGTAGATCAGAAAGCTGAAGCCAAAGGCAAACATGTTGCTAAAGAAAAGGAGAAGATATGGCTCAGCAAGAAGAGACTGTGCAAAGTGCAAGGGAGTTATTGTGCACAGTTGCTGTAAATCCAGCATTAGAACCATAACCTCCAGATAAGTAGAACTTCTTTATATTGATATTCTACTAGTGTAATCTAAATTGCTAGGAATCCTATCTTTCATAGCAGGACTATGCATATATGGATTAAGTATCAATAAATTTGGGGAATAAGGAAGAACTCAATCCTGAGTTTGTCCTCACTGACAAGTGGCTGACATGTTTATCATGCCACTAGATGAAGTCAAGTTCAACAACCTCTAGGTTGAGATTGGGTATAATAAACTTGGAATAGCTTCAGTTGCTCCCTGTTATACTTGTGTTGCGGGATTTACTTCTCTTGCAGGTAAATAAGTCCTTGATGTGACATCAAGACTATTAAGACCATGAAGTGGTATCAAGACTAAGATGGAGTCAAGTGTCCAGCAGAGGGAATGACAGTGATGCTCCTATTGAGGGGGAGCAAGCTCAGCACCTGCAGAAATGATGATGGGAAATGCTCCTATATATTAAGGGGGAGCATGTCCAGCACTTGCGGGAACAGGAACAGCCTCCTGTTGAGAAGGAACAAATAGCTACTACAGTGGATCAAAGATCTTCACTGCTGATCAGTTTGTCCTAAGGACAATGCACATACAAAGGGGGAGATTATTTATGATATAGTCATAATCTTCTCTGAGTCTGAGATGAACTGTTGCTGCTGAGAAAACAGTGTTGCTGCAGGAGAAGAGGAACAGCTAGCAACTAGCTCAAATGTTGCAGTGTTGTATTGTATCAATGTATCAACACAAAAGGTATGACTCCTAATAAAGTAGATTGATCACTAGGATAATTTCCTTAGTGATATCAACATGAGACTTTGGCTAGTATCAAGTGAAAAAAAATTCTCTCTTGATCCCATCACCTCCCTCAATAGATATACCTATTGAAGAAGCCAGAAAGGGGGAGATGTGTGGCAATACTGGAGAGGAGAGGTGTGGCAGCACTTCTAATGGGGGAGATTGGAAATGTAGAAGCAATACTTGACATGACTAGGTCATGTTTAGTCAGTTCATATTACTTGAAAAGATTCAAGTAGTATGAGAAATGCAATGACTGACTACATGTTGAGCCATGATTGTGTCAGTGCAAATTATGAGGTAAGTGATTCTAGTGGTGCTTCAGTTAAGTATTAAGTGGTATAAATGAGAGTGCATATTACTTGAGCAATTG
This sequence comes from Platanthera zijinensis, assembly GCA_039513925.1. Taxonomy (NCBI): domain Eukaryota; kingdom Viridiplantae; phylum Streptophyta; class Magnoliopsida; order Asparagales; family Orchidaceae; genus Platanthera; species Platanthera zijinensis. The sequence goes on along the minus strand of CM077093.1, from coordinate 171,599,894 downwards.
TTCAAGTGGTATGAGGATGCATTGACTTGACTTATTGAGTCAATGCAGTTAAATGGAGTACAGTAAATTGATATGTTAAAACTCACATAGCATAAGCTAGCAGATGTAGTAGTTATAACCTACAGCTGCATGAAATTATTCTGCTTATTATGTTAATATCTCTTAGTATTGTTGGGTGTTCTGTCTTCTTCAAATAGGGGGAGATTGTTGGGTTCATTGCCCACAATGTTCCTTAGATTGGATTTGAAGAGGCATCTCCATCAACACTAAGAGTATAGTTGTATTTGATGTTGTTTAAGCTCATCATGTGTAGGATGTTCCATGGAACAAGTCTAGACAGATTGTCTAAGTGATGTGATAGGTGGTCACAAAGTGAAGATGCTGAAAAGGCAGTAATTTGACTAAGTCTACAGGCATTGAGTGAGGTAAGCTCGCTCAACGCCAGAAGTCAAGGAGCAATTGAAAATGCAGCTAAGTCCACAGGCGTTGAAAGGAGAAAGCTCACTCAACGCCAGAGGTAAGGAAGAATGTTGGCAAGCTGGAAATGTAGCTATGTCCACAGGCGTTGAGTGGAGTTGACTCACTCAACGTCATACAGCTAAAGATAGAGATATGGCTAAGGCTCCATTTGGTTCGCCGGTAGCGGATTGATCCGGCGGGTCGAAACGGAGTGTTCGAACCGAAGGGGGGAGGTGGCTGCTCAAAACGGAGCTTTTTGGGGCGTTTCTCAAGGCGGGCGGGTGGAAACGGAGAAAATGCCGTCGGAGGTTCATTTGTTTTTCCTCCTTCCGGCGGCATTTGCCCAAAACAGAGTAGCGAAACGCCCAAACAAATAGAGCCTAAGTAGTTTGGCATTGAGTGATGAAGACACACTCAACGCCATACAGTAAAAAGGTGTGAGTCGAACTGAGTTCATAGTTAATTGAGCTGAGCTCATCGTTCGTCGAACTGAGCTCAGAGTTTGAGAATTTGAGTTAGTCGAACTAAGTTCAGAGTTCGTCAAACTCATTTTAGAATTCGTCGAACTGCATTTAGAGTTGAGTGAGCCAGGTTAAGACAGTCAAAGCCTAAGGAATAAGAGGTAGAAAAGTGGCTAAGTCCATAGGAGTTGAGTGAAGGTCATTCACTCAACGTCATAGCCTCATAAGTGGTGAGTAACACTCAGTCGGTCAAAGCCAGTGTTTTTAAACACAGATATTTGACTAAGTCCAAATGCGTTGAGTGTAGCTCACTCACTCAACGGCAGATAACAGAAGTGTGTTAAGATGTTTGGCATTTAGTGGAGCTTACTCACTCAATGCCAAGAAGAAGTAAAATTATCTAAGGCAAAAAGCGTTGAGTGAGGTATGCTCACTCAACGCTCTCAATGTCTACAATGCAGAAAGCTTTTCTAAGGCAAAAAAGCATTGAGTGATGAAGACACACTCAATGCTCTCAACGTAAGAGAAGCAGGAAGACTTTGTTAAGGCAAAAAGCGTTGAGTGAGGCTTGTTCATTCAACGCTCTCAACGCCTAAATAAACAGAAATTTATCTAAGTGTTTTGGCGTTGAGTGAGGCTCACTCACTTAACGCCTATACTAATGTTGGTTGATTTTTGGCTAATTCCATAGCTTGTGACGTTATCAAGTCAACTAGTCAAAAAAATTTAAATAATTAGTGGTGGGATGGCTACAGTACGTGATAATTGTGGTCGCAGACCTACTGTACGACAGTTGGCATTAAAGCAAGGTTACTGCAGCCATTAAATGTTTGGGGTCAACTGCTCAAAGAGCCGTTGGGTCATAATCATTAAAAGGGAAAGGCTTTACAGAGGAAGATAGCTTTTTGAGAGGAGCCATCGGGTCGTTCTTCTTCACCGCTATTGTTTCTGTGCTGAAAATCAGAAAGCTCAAGTCAGCAAGAAGAAGAGCAGTTAGTTGTTGTCATCTTCATCGACTTCAGCAGTTCAGAGTATTTCTCTGAGGAAAGAGAAAGCAGCCAAGGGCCGACCCTTATTACAGGTTCTTTACAGTTCCATCTATACAAGCAATATCCTGAAGATCTTTATCTAGAAGCTGTGAAGAGAAGAAAGCTTGAAGAAGTAGAGATCTGAAAGAAGGCTCAGGGGACTATTCCTCAGGAGTCAAAGTTAGGGTTGAATCACATCAACCCAGGAAATAAAGAAGGGGGAGAACATGGTTCTGCAAATTACTTCCAGCACAAGCATACTTGTTACTTTGAAGAAGTTGAGCTGAGAAACCTTCAGCTCAGTTTGCAGGTAGTTGTGTTATAGTCACTTCACAGCTCTAGTAGGAAATATCTCTGGTGCTATGAAGAAGAAGTTAGGAATGAGCTTCAGGTTCAGTTCAGAGAAGGGCAGAACATTGTTCTGCAAGTCACTTCCAGCTCAAGTAAATATATACTTGTTGTTGTGGAAGTAGTTAAGACTAAGTAATTCTTAGTTCAGTAAAGGTAGACTCAGTAAATAAATTCCTGAAGTCAAAGTTGGGCTGAGTCAAACTCAGTCAAGGTAGATTGGGACAGAGAAATTTCTCTTGTGTCAAATCAAGACTCACCAACCCACTTCCACCTTGTAGGATCCTTTTGGATCTGAGTAGTAGGAGAAAAGTTGCTCTGAGGTAGGATCCAAGTGTGGATCTGAGTTGTAGGGTTGTTTAGCCTGAGGTAGAACCTTTGGGTCTGAGCTGTAGGATCCAGATTGGATCTGAGGTAGGTGATCAGTTGATCACTTAGCTGTAGGGATTTTGAACCTGAGATTGTATGTGAGTCATTCTCACTGAGTGGTAGGGCACTTGTGCCTGAGCTATAGGATCTTTTGGATCTGAGGTAGGGCTCAACAGCTTGAGATTGTAGGAGAGTCATTCTCTCTGAGGTAGGATCCCTAGTGGATCTGAGGTAGGGCTGACCTCCGAGCCTGAGTGTAGGGCTTAACAGCCTGAGGTAGGTGATCTTAGGATCACTGAGTTGTAGGGCCTTGGGCCTGAGAAGTAAGTCTTGGAGGAGACTTAGAGATCTTGAGGGATCTGAGGTGTAAGCTCTTTGGAGCATGTTTTGGAGAAGTACCTAGTCCAACAAGATAGTTGGATTGGTGGGAGGGAAAGTGGATGTACCCTTGTTAGGGGAACCACTATAAATATGTGTGTGCTTTTTTGTGTTGTTTCTTTGATTTCAAGTTGTGTGTGTATCTTGAAAGCAAATAACTACTCACGCACATAGCACTTAATGAAAGAAAATTAAAGATAGTAACAAGTGACTAAGAAACCTATTCACCCCCCCCCCCCTCTAAGTGATTTAGCTATCCTTAGAACTAAAGACTTTCAGAGACTCACGTGAAAGCATGCAAAAAGGTGGCATGCGTGAAGGCACGTAGGAAAGGCATGCTCCCAAGAGCGCGCAAGGAGGCAATGCGCATGGGAGCACGCAAGGAAGAGACAAGCGCAAGAGCATGCAAGGAGGTGACGCACTACGAAGAGATGCGCTCGAGAGCGCACAATGAGGCGGCACGCATTAGAGAGAACAAGGAAGAGAAGTCGAGGAGAGAGAAATTTTGTATGAGGAGGAGAGAGAAATTCTATAGGAGGAGGAGAGAGAAATTGAGTAGGAGGATTTTCTGGGACGAGAAGAGATGAAAATGAAGGAGGGACTGGGGCTCTATTTATAGGCCCTAGAGGTAGCTACAGTAGTTATGCGGTTAATCGTAGACACTAACCACGATAATTACTAATCGCAAATCAATAATATAGCACGCTATGCGCACATTATTTTATTAGTTTTACTAGATGCGGCCCAATTCTATTTTTCCCTACACACTCCCCCACTACAGGAGATAATATGGGCGGTTACGTGGGTGGTTACCCACATAACCGATGGCGAGAGTGTGATTGGACGGTGGATAAAATGTATGGCGTACGACTAACGTTGGCCGGCGGTGGCCTATGACAGGAATACTCTTGGCCGGTGACGGCCGTGCTTGCCCGGAGGAACTCGGTCGGCCGCCAGTGTAAGGCCGGTCGGCCGAGGGAAAGGGGAGGCCGCCCCTGGAACGGCGGTGGCCAAAGATGGGAGACCAAATGGCCACCCATTTTTGGCAGTAGGGAGGCCGCCCCTGGAAAGGGAACCGACCAAATTTTGGTAGCAGGGAGGCCGTCTCTACTAGGGGTGGTTGGGGGCGGGGGGAGGGGGAGGTTGGACGTCCTGGAATGGCTGGGCTGGGCACCTTAGAGGGCTCTCACAGCCGATCCAAATAACCCAAGGAGGAAGAAGCCAAAAGAATCGGATGTCCTCTAAAGGTCCCCACAGGGTCTATTTATAGAATTCCAAGTCTGGTCTTCAAACAGCGTAACTCCGTTGTTCTGAAATGCTATATGCAGCCCAAATTGTTCTGCAAAGAGCGTAACTCTGTTGTTCTGAACGGCTAAACTCGGGCCAAAAGGGGCAATTTGGTAAAAGACACAACTGGGCTAGTGGTCCATGAAAATGCCACTCATCTGGGGAAGCAAGTGCTTGATGGGGCTGGCACTCGCTCCCCGCCTGGACCCTAGGGCGAGTGCGGGCCCAAATATCCCCACTCGCCCACCCCTTGCCATGAGCCTGGGGCGAGTGCGAGCCCATATTCTCCACTTGCGCCCTACTTCTGTCTACTCATCGGAGCGAGTCGGGGAGGTCCACTACACTCTCCCGTCTAGCTCGCATGAGACCTAGACAGCACACCACTCGGCCGAGTCTTCTCTGACGGGTCCCCTTGCTGGGCACAGGGTTGTGCACAATCTCGGAAAAGGGTTGGCACAAGTTCGGAAAGAAACATCCAACCCTGAGTGTTCGGTGAGTGGTTGCTGACCTGGCGGGAATCTTTTGGTGGATCCCCCCACTTGGCTATATATACATCCAGTTATTGCCAGGTGAAGCATGCCCTTCCCATTTCTCTCGGTTCTCTCTCTCTCTCCCTCTCACGCCTCCAACCCAATGTCATTCTCAAAGGAAGCTTGGGATCGCATAGCCGCTGCGAGAGCGTAGGTCAAGTCATTTGTCGCCGGTTTCGCTCCCTGGCTCGCTCGGAAATCCTCGAGCTTGTCTCCTAAGATGAAAAATGCCAACCAATGATTCCATCCCGCCCTGTGACTCCACAGGTATCCGTACTCGCTTCTCCAAATGCCACTTTTTCCCTAATAATGATGATTGACGTCGCTGCAGACATTCGCAGGGAAACCCTTCAAAGGAAAAAGACACTGTGGAAGGGTATAGAGAATTTCGAGCTACATTCGCTCGACATCGGGAGCGACAAGCCGGTCCTGAAGACCAATCCTCAAACCAACCCAGATGACCTCCCTCTAACCAGTAAGGCATCCTTTGCATACTTTTTTTGACTCACATTTCTAACTTGCACCTCTTACAGCTCCACCCTTTGGGAGTACTAGAAAAGGCGCTTCACTAGCCAAGTCCCCAGCTTGCCCGACTTTCCCAGATCCTGCCTCAGGTCTACTACCCGTGGCAGATGAGGTTCCCCAATTCTTTCCTCAAGCCGACTATCTGATCGCCTGTCAGACACTTCTCCGTCCAGGGCTCGGGAAGGCGCGCATTACTTTTGACAATCCTTTGAGGGACGGCCCAATACTTCTCGTCGGCACACTGGTAAGGCTGCGGACACTGCGCCAGGTAACTACCCGCACTCGCCTTGTACTGTTAAAATGAGATCGTGTTCGGCTGAACTTATCCACTGTAGGCTACCGCGAAATCTCATCAACTGATGTTAACATCGACAAGGAACGGTTCTCGCCACCCCCATCCCCTGACACAATCGTTGTCTTTTTGGGCAACCTGAAGGACGTTGTGGTACTGAAGAGGCAAATGACCGAGCTGTTTCGGAAACACACTCTCATGCTGCGCGAGATCTACAGCCGAGTTCAAGATAACCAAGACTCTGTCAAGGAATGACTTCTCTACCTGGAAAATAACTACACACAGTTGATAACCGAGCTAGGGTGAGAGGCCAGCAATATGGCAGACTTTCCTGGGATCCACATTGCGCGTGTCGAAGATCAACTGTGTCTTGCACAGCAGGAGCTTCAGACCATTCGCACACTTCAATATTCTTGCATGTTGCCTGGGATAGGGAGGAGAGGCCGGGGAAGGTGGTAATGCCCCCAAATGTGTCCACCAGCACTCGCCTTCCTATCTCTGAATTTTTAATTATATTTGTAATAAAAAACAATGTTGGCTCTGACTTGTGTCAAATATGCATGTACATTATGCTTTCTCTTGATCTCACACCTGGGCTTTCTTTTTCATTACTCTATGGTTTTTAGGTCTAGGATGTTAAAATCTGATATAGCGGAAGCGGGAAACCAGGCGCAGGAACACTCATCCAATCCATGCCCAAATAAACTAGATGCAAACCAGAAGAGAAAGAATCTTGTACTAAACAATCTTTACAAGGCGAGACATACATGGCGAGACATAATTCACCAACGTAACCAAAGGGAAAGTAGAAATAATTACAAGGCAAAACCTAACCTCCCGGACTCAAAGAGTTAGCTGCCAGCTCTACTGCTGTACTACGGAGTCCGCTGAAACCGGCAGGTTGCCATTCTGCAAACCAAGATGCGTGGACTGCCCGTTATTCCAATGCAAGAAGGAACTCTGCTCGCCGATCAGCAAGCCGCCTAACCGCAAGGTTGCCTAGCCGCCTGACCGCGTGATATGATGCTACCGAACTGAACAAGCCGCCAGTAACGGACAGCTTATTGAACTGGGAAACTAGTTGCAGAAGATAAGACTGCCTAGCCGTAACCTGCGACCTGTTGTTAACCGATGGTTGCTATCCACAGAATCTGCACTATCCCTGACCGCAGTTAAAACCAAGTCTCTGGCTTCCAGCGCTATCCGCAAAACCTGCACAACACAAACCGGTCAACCTTCAAACCATGCGGATACAATATCCCGTCAGCAGCAACTATCCGCGAGATCACTTACTGTTCATTCGCTTATAATTGATGTGACAGAGGGTCCTATTTATAGGCACGGTGAGGAGTGTAGTCACCGCCCTAGCTGATAGGATAACCGCCCAATCCCGCGGCGTTCACCAAGTGTATCCGCAAGCCGCGGATACACAGCCAGTCCGTCGCGACCTATGCAGGATAGCCAGACCGCCAAGTAGCATCAACGAGGCCGGATAGAAATCTCTATCTGTCAAACCTCTATCTGCTTTGTCGCCAAAATCCAAACCAGGACACCGCCGCCAGCAGAACTCTACAGCAACACCCTGTCCTCCTATCAGCGGACACCGCTCCAGTCCGCGCGCCCTGCTGACACAGCATCAGTCCTCACCCCCAAATTCGTAACTAAGGCACAACAGCCAACTGACGAACTTTGCAGACACTGCACCAGTCCCCACTCCTTGCGGACTCAACTCCAGTCTGCATTTCCCAAGCTCGCAACCAAGGCACACGATAATTGCTGCCGAGCTTGGCGTACTGAGAAGCAGTCCGTGCTTTAACCGTGCAATCTCCCGGACTGAGCCAACATGGACTTGGTTCAGAACTAACCAAGTCCACACCACTAGCCACAAGGGCCAGTCCGCACTTACTGGCAGACACTGGCATCAGTCCGCCAATCCTAGCGAACTCCAGCACCATTCCGCACTAACCGGCGAACCCTGCGGCTTCCACCAGCTGCACCACAAGAGCTAGACCAAGGCATCTGCCCTGCCGGTCTGCTGAGCTCCATCCCAATCTGCATCTTACCGGACTCCACGGATATAGAAGCTATTCGCCCGGTTACCTTTTGGGATCCAACTGCCTGCTGAGCATAAGCCGGCCTGGTTGGCCGCCTCCTCTGTTCGCACAGACCGCATGAACAGACAGCCCAGGCCGCCAAGAAACAAGCCGTCTGCAATAGCTCTGCCGACCTGGCTAACCGCCAGTCCTATCCGCATAGACCGCGCGGACAGGTTGCCTAGGTCGCTCAATCACCCACTTTCACTTCACCATTTTCAACACTCTCCCTTGAAGTGAGAAGTGGTGAGCAACCCCAGCAGTTCCCATAACCTTGCACCTGGTCCTTCTAATAGTATCGTTGATAAGATGTCTGAGACATAGTACCTGCCAGGCATAGTCGAGAAGATGTCTGATACATAGTACCCGCCCCGTATATCCTGGACCATGAGGGATCCCTCCATCATCTCCTAAAAGTAGCCATGCTTCCCTCTGCCTTCTTATTCAGCCTCGACCTCCACTTGTGCGTCATAGGAGTATCACCAGCGATCTTGGGCACAAGTCCCCAAGCCTCATTTCCTCTAAGAGTAGTCACCTCCTTAACCTTGGCGTCATTCACCTCCTTGACTCAAATGGTGTCATCACAGCTAGAAGGTACTTGCTTGATCTAAGGGCCTACGAGAAAACATGAGACCAAGCTCACCGCGTTTTCTCCATAATATCGAGCTGGTGGGTTGGTGATCCTCTTCGATCTCCGAAGAAATTGATCACGGATCACCACCTCTGCTACTCCTTCTGAACCAACTCTGTTCCTGGGCTAACCCGGAACAATGCTCCCCTTACTTTCTAAACAAGAAGCCGCCGCACTACAACCAGAAGCACCTGGAGCAACGCTCCCCCTGCTTCATGAACCAGAAGCCTCCGCTCTTGAGCAAAAACTGCCTGGAACATTGCTCCCCTTGCTACCTGAACAAGTAGCCACCGCCCTGGAATTAGAAGCACATGGAGCATCGCTCCCGCTGCTTCCTGAACCAGACACATCTGCCCAGAGCTAGAATAACCTGGAGCTCCTGGTGACACAGGCAGCTCCACCTGAACCTTTGTAGTTTCCTCCTCCAGCCCACCATCTGACCTGCTCACTTCTAGCTCCATATCTGAGCTATCCCAATACGACGTCAGCTCATCGAAGACAACGTCTCTCGATACGATGAACTTCTTCATCGCAGGATCCATACACCTCCATCTCCTCTTTTGCTTATCATACCCAATGAAGACTAGCTTCGTCTTGAGAGCATCCGGAGTGTATATATAGCAGGTAGAACTAAACACCCGAAGGTGCTTAATGCTGGGTTTATCTTGAACATCAGCTCATATGGAGTCTTCAAGTTGATCGGATTCAGAGGCATCTGATTGATGACATGAGCCATGCAATCCATCCCTTCCACCCAAAAGGCCTTAGGAATGCCTTTGCACCGAAGCCAACACTTGCAGGTCTCTGTCAAAGGACGGATCTTCCGATCTTCTACTCCACTTTGTTTTGGAGTATGTCCACAAGAGAGCTCCCTTCGGATTCCATGCTTCTTGCAGAAGTTAGAGAACACAGTTGAGCCGAACTCGCCTCTGTAGCCCGTTCTCAACTTCTTAATCTGCAGACCAAGCTGGTCCTCCACAAGATTCTTGAACTCCACAAACAAATGGAACGTGTTTGACTTCTCCTTCATGAATTACATCCAAGTATACCCCGAGTAGTCATCAACCAATATCAGCATATACCTGTTGCCTCCAAGACTGGCGGTGACGGTCGGCCCCACCAGATCACCATGGATACACTCCAATGGTGCCTTATACCTAGACTGCGCCTTATCAGATGTAAAGCGATAAGCTTAACTGTGTTGACATCCCGCACAAGCTTGACCATCTCCGAAGGATGACATCCTAGGAAAGCCTCTTACAAGGCTTCTAACCACCATTGCTTTCAGCTTCTCCATCCCGACATGTCTCAGTCTTTCATGCTAGATAGCTGCACTATAAATGCTAGGGCAAATAACAGTAGAAGCTTACAACTATTAGACATAACTAGTACTATAAATGCTAGGGCAAATAACAGTAAACTAGGACTAGGTGCATCATCTAGTGAACTACCTATAATCCAGAAGAATCAGTTATCTAAACCTGTAAATTTCATTTCAGATAAGGGTAAGAAGAATACTGAACAAGTAGACAAAGTAAATGAAGTCTTACAACAAATGGAACTTAAACAAAAATCTAAGAACAAGAAGAAAAATAACTACAACAATGTTTACAGATTTCGTCGAATTCAAATCGACGAAATATGTACAGTTCGTCGACCTCAGAACGACGAACTCCGAATGCCAACTACAATAATAGTTATTCTTGGATCCACGATCGACGAAACCAGTCTGGTTTGTCGACCATAGATCGACGATATTGGTGCCCTGAGAATGAATATCTTCATTCTTCGAGCAGAGATCGAAGATCTTATCCCAATTCGTCGACCTCAGGTCGACGAACTTACCAGAGTTCGTCGATCCCAGATCAATCTTACAGAAACTTCAACTCTAACAGAAAGTCTAATAATAACCATAACCAACCTAGGGAAAATATCAATACATTCACCCAATGGATAATTCCTCTTCGAAGATTTCACCTCTTAGGTTATAAAAGCCAACCTGAATACTCTTACATTTCAATTTTTTCTTATGATAAAATACAAGGACCCAAGGTGACCTGGGTCAAGAACATCTAACTTATTTCCTTGCAGGTGAAGAACTATCCTATCACTCAGAATAAGTGGTATCTGGATAATGGGTGCTCAAAGCACATGACTGGATGCAAGGATAGCCTAATCAATTTCAAGGCAAAGCTGGGTCCAAGAGTGATCTTTGGAGATTCCAGCTTTAGACAAACTAAAGGCTATGGAGACTTCAACAGTAGAGCTGTCACTTTCAGAAAAGTTGCATATATAAATGGTCTCAAACATAACCTAATATCCATAAGTCAGTTATGTGATACAGGTTATCAGGTTTGCTTTACTAATTCCAAATGTATTATTTCTTCAAATAACCAAACTGTTCTAACAGGTTGTAGACAAGGGAATATATACCTAGTAAACTTTAACTCTGCTAGTTCAAAAATATATTTATTCAATCAAATCAGTAATAATAATATTCTTTGGCATAAGAGACTAGGTCATGTTAACCTTAAGAACATCTATAAGCTATCTAGGGACAACCTTGTCAGAGGATTGTCTTCTGGCCCCTACAAGAAGGAAAGCTTATGCAAGGCTTGTCAAGTAGGCAAGAAACTAATAATAGCTTTAAGTCAATTAATAAGAGTGACTCACCTAAGATTTTGTACTTGCTACACATGGATCTTTTTGGACCCATTATTGTACAAAGCTTAGGAGGGAAGTCTTACACTCTAGTTATTATAGATGACTTCTCTAGATTCTCTTGGGTGTTCTTCTTGAAAAAAAAGTCAGATAACTTTAAAGTCCTTACAGACTTTCTTAAGAGCATAAGGATTGAGTATTCTACTCCAGTTGCATTGATCAGAAGTGATCATGGTACTGAGTTTGAATCTCTTCCCATGTAAATATTCTATGAGGAGGAAGGTATCAGGCATTGTTTTTCTACTCCTAGAACTTCTCAACAAAATGGAGTAGCAGAAAGGAAAAAACAGAACCCTATTTGAATCTGCAGGAACATTGCTTGCAGATGCACACATGCCCCTATACTTTTGGGCAGAGGCTGTGAGCACAGCAAACTATGTGTTGAATAGGAGTTTGATACACAAACTTAAGGGTAAGACCCCCTATGAATTACTCAAATGGAAGAAACCTAAAATTGATTACTTTAGAATCTTTGGGTGTAGATGTTTCATTCATAACAATAATAAGAAACACATTAGAAAATTTGAAGCTAAAGATACTGAGGGAATTTTTCTTGGATATTCCCAAAATATCAAGGCTTTTAGGGTTTTCAATAAATCATCTTTAAAAATGGAAGAATCTGTACATATTTCTTTTGATGAAGCTAACATGTTTTATAAGGAGAAGGATTCTTCTACCTCAGATTTATTGCAGGTACCTCACTTGTGTGAGAAATTGGATGAGTTAAACCTTACACAAAAGGTCATATCATATCCTCCTCCACAAGGTGATGAAGATAGTAAAGAAGAAATTTTGGAAGTGGTTGAACCTCCTCCAACAGCAGACATTATTCCACAAGAGGAATTAATTCCAAATACTATTGATGAACCAACTCCACCCACTGACCTTGTCACAATAAGGGATCACCCTAGATCTCAAGTGATTGGGGACATGTCAGTAGGTGTACAGACAAGGCATCAACTCAACCAAGATGTGATGCATGTCTGTTTCCTCTCTCAGTTGAGCCTCAATCCATAAATGATGCAGAGCAAGATCCCCACTGGATTATTGCAATGCAAGAGGAGCTCAATCAATTTGAGAGATGCAGAGTTTGGAACTTGGTTCCAAGGCCCAAAGGCTATCCAGTAATTGGAACAAAGTGGGTATTCAAAAACAAACTTGATGCCCAAGGTGTAATTATGAGAAATAATAGGCTATAGGCAAGAGAAAGGCATTGACTATGATCAAACTTTTGCTCCTGTTACAAGGCTAGAAGCAATCAGGATTTTTCTTGCTTATGCTGCTTTTAAGAAGTTTAAAGTCTACCAGATGGATGTCAAGAGTGTTTTCTTGAATGGAGAACTAAAGGAAGAAGTTTATGTTGAACAACCCCCAAGTTTTATCTCTTCCTCATCCCTCATATGTTTTTAAATTGCATAAAGCTCTCTATGCTCTAAAGCAAGCTCCAAGAGCTTGGTATGAAACCTTAGCTAGCTTCCTTTTAGAACACAAGTTCTCTAGAGGCATGGTAGATAGGACCCTTTTTACTAAGATGCATCATGATAAAATTTTAGTAGTACAAATATATGTAGATGACATCATATTTGGCTCTACTGATCCCAAACTATGCAAGAGATTCTCTGATCTAATGCATTCAAAGTTTGAGATGAGTAGCATGGGAGAGCTATCATACTTCCTTAGTCTATAAGTGAAGCAATTCCCTGATGGCATATTCATATCCCAATCTAAATATGCAAATGAGCTTATTAAGAAATTTGGGATGGTTGATGCCTCCTCTATGAAAACTCCTATGGCTACAAATACTGTGATGTGATTGACTCTGATGAATATGGAAAACCAGTTGATCAGACCAAGTATAGGGCTATTGTTGGATCCCTACTCTATCTCACAGTAAGTAGACCAGACATCATGTTTGCTACATGTCTTTGTGCTAGGTTCCAAATGAGCCCTAAAGAATCTCATCTTATTTTCATTAAAAGGATTTTAAGATATATAAAGGGTTATCCTAATCTAGAACTTTGGTATCCAACAGAGTCATCATTTGAGCTTACTGGATTTTCTGATGCTGACTATGCTGGATGTAGAGTGGACAGAAAAAGCACATCAGGAACATGTCAGTTCCTTGGTGATAGGCTTGTGTCCTGGTTTTGCAAGAAGCAAACATATATGTCCACATTAACTGCTGAGATTGAATACATGATAGCTGGTAGCTATTGTTCACAGATCATGTGGATACAAAACCAACTCCTGGATTATGGTTTCAATCTAAATAATTCAACCATATTTTGTGATAGTACTAGTGCCATTTCAATTGCACATAATCCAGTGCATCATAGTAGGACAAAGCATATAGATATAAGACATCATTTCATAAGAGACTGTGTGGAAAAATAGATAATTAATCTTGAATTTATCTCCACTGATTTGCAAAGGGAAGATATTTTCACCAAGCCCTTGGATGAATCTAAACATTTGTTCTTTCTAAATCAGTTAGGAATGATAGATGGAAAGGCTTAATTTTAAATTTGTCCTTAGTGTAAATGATTTGGAAACAATTCGTCGACCTGAGATCGACGATTGGCAAACTTATCGTTGGGAGTTCGTCGGCCGGAGATCGACGAAATCTCTGTGTGAAGTCAGTTTCGTCGACCTGAGATCGACGATCCTGTTTCAGGAAATATTTTTGAGGACGACGAAATATCTCCATATCTTCAGTCTAAGATCGACGAATTTATCTCTTCATGAAATTTTTCGTCGACCTGAGATCGAAGAATTTTCTTTTTCGCAGGACGGAACTTGACGTTTCATATTCTGAAAAACCTTATAATTAGGTTTTCTTCGAGCTCCATCTCGCGCTTTCAGTTCCTTTGCACTTGATCTCTCTGTTTCTTTATTGCAAGTGATCATGGCGATTCCAGCAAGCGCTCTCGCAGCAATGAAATTTGATATGGGTTTTGACATCGACTTCGAGTCCTTCAAATACTAAGATCAAATCTTCCTTGACATTCTGCAACTGTTTGATGATTTACATTTGAAGAATCTAATGACAACCAGGATAAATATTGCAGCGACCGAGATTAGAGAATGGGTTTACTCGTTATCGTCTTCAGATGCTGACACATTGGTAGGAACAATAGCGGGTAACGCCATCTCTCTCACCCCTGAAATTCTTTCTGAAATTTTTTGTTTATTGAATGGAGAAGAGGACTTGGAAATCGATTCTGCTGAGTTTGATGAAATGTTTAATCGAATGGGTTATTCTGGTGACAAACCTAACAAATTATTGAATAAACATCTATCTGCATATTATAAGTGTTGAAACCGGAAAACCGGTCTCTATGGAGTTCACCCTTGGGGAAGGGGTGATCTCACACTTACTACACTCGAGAGAACGTCACGGACCAAAGACTTGGGAAACTAGGAACAGACCCTCGGCTCTAGCATGGAGGTCCTACCACACACCTGGAAGGTCACAAGAACACTTCCCCTCCCTTACCAATGACAGAGCTGGGTACCTTGGAGAGTTCTCTCAACTCTACCAAGAAGAGAACTAGGGAGGAGGAAGCCAAAAGCCAATGCCTCCCCAAAGGTACCCAAGGGGGTCTATTTATAGTTTTTTCCAAGTAGTCATGGGGTCAAAATGACCAAAATGCCCTCAAGGCAAATAAGCCTCTAGCCAATAGAAAACATCCACACTGGGGGGGTAAAAGAGAAAAATTCCCCCTGGGGGTAATATGGTAAACATTACAACAAGAGGTCCAGGGGGGAGGGGGAGGCCGAACTGTGCTCCTCCCCCCTACCCCCACCTCGGACACTCAAGCTGAGCTCGCCCGAAGGGGCAGGGCGCCCGGGCGAGCTCCAGGCCGCCAGCCGAGCTCGCCCAAGGGGGCTGGGCGCCCGGGCGAGCTCCAGGCCGCCGGCCGAGCTCTCCCAAGGGGCAGGGTGCCCGGGCGAGCTCCAGGCCGCTGGCCAAGCTCGCCCAAGGGGCAGGGTGCCCGGGCGAGCTCCAGGCCGCCGGCCGAGCTCGCCCAAGGGGCAGGGTGCCCGGGCGAGCTCCAGGCCGCTGGCCGAGCTCGCCCAAGGGGGCTGGGGTGCAGGGGGTGAGGCCTTGGCCTCCGTCCGGAGTACCGCTCCTTCATCGCGCATAGCAAGCCCGGGGGGAGATGCAGATTTTTCCTCCCCCTACTAGTATATTTCCAAGCTAGAGCCAAAATTGGCCACCGAGAGTACAAAATCTCTAAAAAAGCTTAAAAACTTAAAACTGGCTCTGTGCCTGCCGAAAGTACCCTACTCTGCGAATACGGGGTTGTACACAATCCCCGCTCTTTTCGAGGTTGGCACAAGCTCGGAAAGAAACATCCAACCCAACGTATTCGCTGAGTCAGCCTGTCATGCCAGCTAATAGGAGCCTGGGTGACGAGACAGCCTCGGGGTGAAAACACTTAGCCTCCTAGGTGGGGCAACCTCCACGAGAGATCAACCTGCCCTGCCAGCTAGTGAGAGCCTGACAGCGGAATCATCCCAGAGCTAAAAAGACTTAGCCTCCACGAGAGATCAACCTGCCCTGCCAACTAGTGAGAGCCTGACAGCGGAATCATCCCGGAGCTAAAAAGACTTAGCCTCCACGAGAGATCAACCTGCCCTGCCAGCTAGTGAGAGCCTGACAGCGGAATCATCCCAGAGCTAAAAGGACTTAGCCTCCACGAGAGATCAACCTGCCCTGCCAGCTAGTGAGAGCCTGACAGCGGAATCATCCCGGAGCTAAAAAGACTTAGCCTCCACGAGAGATCAACCTGCCCTGCCAGCTAGTGAGAGCCTGACAGCAGAATCATCCCGGAGCAAAAGGACTTAGCCTCCACGAGAGATCAACCTGCCCTGCCAGCTAGTGAGAGCCTGGCAGCGGAATCATCCCGGAGCTAAAAAGACTTAGCCCCCACGAGCGATCAACCTGCCCTGCCAGCTAGTGAGAGCCTGACAGCGGAATCATCTCGGGGCTAAGGACTTAGCTCCCACAAGAGATCAACCTGAACCCACCAGCTAGTGAGAGCCTGGCAGCGGAATCATCTCGGAGCAAAAGAACTTAGCCTCCACGAGAGATCAACCTGAACCCACCAGCTAGTGAGAGCCTGGCAGCGGAATCATCTCGGAGCAAAAGAACTTAGCTCCCACGAGAGATCAACCTGAACCCACCAGCTAGTGAGAGCCTGGCAGCGGAATCATCTCGGAGCAAAAGAACTTAGCCTCCACGAGAGATCAACCTGCCCTGCCAGCTAGTGAGAGCCTGACAGCGGAATCATCTCGGAGCAAAAGGACTTAGCTTCCATGAGAGATCAACCTTCCCTGCCAGCTAGTGAGAGCCTGGCAGCGGAATCATCTCGGAGCAAAAGAACTTAGCCTCCACGAGAGATCAACCTGAACCCACCAGCTAGTGAGAGCCTGGCAGCGGAATCATCTCGGAGCAAAAGAACTTAGCCTCCATGAGAGATCAACCTACCCTGCCAGCTAGTGAGAGCCTGGCAGCGGAATCATCTCGGAGCAAAAGGACTTAGCTTCCACGAGAGATCAACCTGCCCTGCCAGCTAGTGAGAGCCTGGCAGCGGAATCATCTCGGAGCTAAGGGACTTAGGGACGGGGCGTGTCACCTGAACTCATCCAAAATTCAACATCCTCAAAAGGGGAAAATAGTTGGGTTACATGACCCTCCCAACCCTACCGGTCGGAGGTTGGACTCATTACAACATAAAGAAAAAGTACATGACTCTACTGGGGCGAGGCTTCTTCAGAGGACCCGGGCATGATCTCCTCTTCACCGTGAGTCGCTCATATTTTCCCTCGTGTTCCAACGTCGACCCGATCCTCACACCTCTCTCTTGTTTTCTCGGGTTGGACTTCTTCAATCCGTACCGGATCTTGCGGTTGTTGAGGTTGTGGTGCCGGAGCTCTTGTCCTTCTCAACTCCTGGAACTCGGGGCAAGTAGTTGTTGCATGACCCTCCTCCTGGTGGAACTCATAGTAGGGTAACTCTACTCTTACTCTTCCTCTTCCCGTGCGGTTCCTCCTCTCCCTTCGACCGATCGCCATCGCTTGTTGTGGTGGGGGTAGGAGCTGTCTAGGGGCTTGCCTTTGGAAGTTATATCTTCCTTGGCCTCCTTGAAAGTCCCCCCCACCCTGGATGAGAGCTCTTCCTGGACCCTGGGCAGGTCCTCCCTAGTGCCTCCAACCTAGCTCTGGACCCTCCCGTCCTTGGAACCCCTGAGCTCTCGGCTCCTCTCTCCTTCTTCCTTCTTGATGCCTTGAGCCGCCTTGCTCTTTTGACTCCACCTCTGTCAACTTGGCCAACTTCTTCACGAAGGCCGGGTTGGCTGCCTCCATGGCTATCTCCTCTGTCGCCCTTTCCATCAGCTCCTCGAAGGAAAGGGGGGTCTTCCGGGTCAAGCTCATCTTGAAGAAGCCCTCCTTCAGTCCAACAGTGAAGGCCATCTGGAGAGCATACCCCGGCATCTCCTGGATGTCCAGGATCTCTTCTTGGAACCTGTCGACGTAGTGGGCTAGCGACTCCTCGGCCCTCTGCCTTATCAGGAAGATGGACTCAGGACTCTTTTTCCTCTTCTTGGAGGTGGAGAAGCGGAGCTGGAAGCTCCGGCTCAGGTCCTCGAACCCATAGATCGAACTTGGAGGGAGTTGATGAAACCAGTCCCTTGCCTTCTCCTTCAATGTGATCGCAAAGAGGCGACACTTGAAGGCATCCGTCATCGGCCTGATGGAGACGGCATCCTCGAACCACTGCAGGTGCTGGACGGGATCATCTTTCCCGGTATAGTAAGCCATGTCTGGCTCTCTGAACCCCTCGGGAACGGGAGCTGAGATGATCAACTCACTAAAGGGTGACCCCCCTAAGGGGAGCTCTCGCCACCTCTACTCGCGCGACCTGCTCGCCAGGAGGGCTAGCTCTCGCTGGGCTGGGGAACAGCTCCCGGCCTGGGAGGTCTCGCTCAACCCCCTCTACCATCCTTTCCTTCCCAGGTCTCCTATCCGGCACACTTGCTTCTCCCCCTGTTGGGGTGATCTCACCTTGCCCCCTATGAGCCAGCTCGTCGAGACCACTCTGGGTTAGCTCGCCAAGACCCCTGGGAGCTAGTCCCTGGGTGGTGGTGGTTGAGCTATCAGCCCGAGGGGCAATGCTTCTCAACATCTCCATGATGCCTTGGATGGAAACCATGAACTCTTCCCTTCCTACGAAGGGTCCCGGGTTGGGGAGACCACCGAGGTCATCACTACCTCCATGATCTCCAGCCATGACACTCTCCCGAGATCTTCTGTGCTGGTCACTCTCCACGCTCACCGCACCAAAATGTTGAAACCGGAAAACCGGTCTCTGTGGAGTTCACCCTTGGAGAAGGGGTGACCTCACACTTACTACACTCGAGAGAACGTCACGGACCAAAGACTTGGGAAACTAGGAACAGACCCTCGGCTCTAGCGTGGAGGTCCCACCACACACCCGGAAGGTCACAAGAACACTTCCCCTCCCTTACCAATGACAGAGCTGGGTACCTTGGAGAGTTCTCTCAACTCTACCAAGAAGAGAACTAGGGAGGAGGAAGCCAAAAGCCAATGCCTCCCCAAAGGTACCCAAGGGGGCCTATTTATAGTTTTTTCCAAGTAGTCCTGGGGTCAAAATGACCAAAATGCCCCCAAGGAAAATAAGCCTCTAGCCAATAAAAAACATCCACACTGGGGGGTAAAAGAGAAAAATTCCCCCTGGGGGTAATATGGTAAACATTACAACAAGAGGTCCAGGGGGGAGGGGGAGGCCGAACTGTGCTCCTCCCCCCTACCCCCACCTCGGACACTCAAGCTGAGCTCGCCCGAAGGGGCAGGGCGCCCGGGCGAGCTCCAGGCCGCCGGCCGCGCTCGCCCAAGCGGGCTGGGCGCCCGGGCGAGCTCCAGGTCGCCGGCCGAGCTCGCCCAAGGAGCAGGGTGCCCGAGCGAGCTCCAGGCCGCTGGCCAAGCTCACCCAAGGGGCAGGGTGCCCGGGCGAGCTCCAGGCCGCCGGCCGAGCTCGCCCAAGGGGCAGGGTGCCCGGGCGAGCTCCAGGCCGCTGGCCGAGCTCGCCCAGGGGGCTGGGGTGCAGGGGGTGAGGCCTTGGCCTCCGTCCGGAGTACCGCTCCTTCATCGCGCATAGCAAGCCCGGGGGGAGATGCAGATTTTTCCTCCCCCTACTAGTATATTTCCAAGCTAGAGCCAAAATTGGCCACCGAGAATACAAAATCTCTAAAAAAGCTTAAAAACTTAAAACTGGCTCTGCGCCTGTTGAAAGTACCCTACTCTGCGAATACGGGGTTGTACAATAAGTTTTTTGTAGATGTTGTGGGAAAAGTTCTATTGGGAAAGCACACCTCCCATGATCATATAACTAGACATCAGTTCCTTGTGATGTGTGCAGTGGCAAACAAAAGGCCGTGAACTGAGCCAAAATTCTATTTGAATTGATTAAGAAGAAAAACACAAAAAGGAAGTGTGTTTTAGATAGATTTTGGGAATTTTTCTTCAGACCAAGGCTGCTGAATCACTGGTCACTCCGACCATATTCATTAATGCCTCTAAGAGGCTAACCTGTACCTTATTTAGCAGTTTGGAGAGGAGCATCCCTAAGCCATCCAAGGCTTTCTCTTCCAGATCTTCTGAGAGTATAAGGGCTGTTCAAGTCACTTTCCACCCTGCTGAAGATATCTTCATTCCCCCTCCACCTCCACTTATTCAAACAACTTCAACATCCCTCCAGCTTACTTCCATAACTCCAACACATCCACCTATACCCCCTGCTTCCCCCATCCATATTTCTTCACCAATTCAATCTCCAGTACATCTATTCCCTCAACATCATTCACCAGAGCAGGTTACTCCTCCTCTGTCCCCTCTTCCTTCTCATCTTACTGAAATTCCTCCTCTTCACAATCTATCATGCCTACCTTCATTCAATCTTCTTTCATCCCCTAGTCATTCTCCATCCCCTCCAGATGAGCAAAATCTAGATTCTCATCCTTACTCTTCGACCTTTAATCCATCTGTATCTACTCATACCCCACCTGAATTCATTGGCATAGTTTCACCCTCCATTTCATCCTTTCTACAATCTATCTCACCTCTTATTAAACAACTCATAGCAGAGGTCATTTCACCTCTTGCTTCTTCTATTTCATCTCTTACTGCCCAACTATCTGCCTTCCCTGTCCCTCCTTCTTCAGTCAGGGGCCTGGCTCCAGTGCTTACTGAAACCAGGCAGGGGGAGATACTCCATGAAGAAGTAGCTCCAGCAGCAGCATATGTAGCAAAGATAGAGTTTGTTGATACTGAGATACTAGATGCAGAACTCAAGGAATTTTTGGACATTGACTCTGTGACAGTTGATTTAGATCATTCTTTGGATATTTATTCTGGAGACTGCTTCATTTCTCCAGCAGTTGAACTGAACTCAGTTCTTGATTCCTTTGATCTTATGTATAACAACATTCTTTCTTTTGTCTCTCCTTAGTACTATACAGACATTGTTTGCTATACAGCTCTAGTTAGCTCAGGAGTCCTACAGCTTATTTAGAACAGCTTTTCAGCTCCAGAGCCTGAGCTTGTTCTAATTTCATAGGTTGAGCCTGTTAAGGTTGCTGAGGATGAGTTCTCTGAGCCCAAGGCTTTTTCCCCTCCCACTTTTGTCTTCTCTACCTCTCCATTACCAGATATGGATGAGATTTTTTGCTGAAGAAATGGCTCAGGAAGCTGAAATAGTTCCAGATGAAGTGGTTCCTCCTCAAGATGCTCTACCTTCAATTCCTCTTCAAGTAGTCAAACAGATCTCAAAGGAAACGTTAAAAGTAATATATGCTCTATATGACAATCCCCAAAGTTCCTTTGAAGATGACACAGACAATGATTCAGATGATTCTGCTAATTCCAATTCAAAGAAAAATGTTATCAAGAAGAGAAAGGCTATTCGAAAGGCTGCTCCTAAGACAAATCCCAACCATGATACTCCCTACTATATTTTGCAGAAAATAACTCCATATCCAGGGATGCCCTAATGGATGTGGTTGTCTAAGAATGATCAGAAAGAAAGGAAGAAGAGGAGAAGGTACAGGTCTCCTCCCAGGCAATTCAGGAAAGACCCTCCTCCTCCCTCTTCAGGTACTTATGGAAGTGTTACTCAGAGAGCTGCTCCAGTAACCAAGACTTATCAAAGACAGTCAAGGCATAACTGTCAGCAAACTTCTTCAAGCCATCCTCCTCCAGCTTCTTCCAAGAGAGTTTCTACAGGTACTACTGATAAATCACAACAGGACTCTAGTCCAATCAGGAAAGAGTCTCCTCCTATTCCATTTGTAGATCCAGAACAGGAGACCTCTGCCATGATGGCTAGACTTCAGGAGTTAGTAGGACTCTCTCATATTATGAAAGCTAAAGCTGAAGGCAAGGATCCTTCTCAGTTTTCAACAATGTCATCTTACAAGAAAGAAGAACTGACTAGGTATGCAAAAGCTAACAAGTTCTTTAATGCTGATGAGTATATGAAATTGCATCCAGAGGCTATAGTACCCAGAGCAACTTCTCAGAATATTATTGGTGCATCTGACATGATCATATCAAAAGGAGAAGCTGATAACCCTAACAGAGAAACCTTATTCAAACAGTCTACTGAAATGTCTGAGAAAGTTATTCCCAAGCAAAAACAGTAATTTTAGTTATTGTAATTTTATTGTTTGAACTCTATTTCTGCTTATATCATGAAGCATATGTTGTAAATATCTGCTGAATGTATTATTTCTGCCAGATATATGTTTCTTACTTTATGATTGTTTTTTATTTGTATTTTAGTGACCTCACTCAAATAGGGGGAGATTGTTGGATCCCTAGTTAGATTTGGGCTAGGTTCACTAATTTAGGCTGAGTCTAACCCACCTTGTATAGCCAGGGTCTAGCCAAGTAGTCCTAGAAATTAGGCTAAGTCCTTTTAGTTTAACCTTCTTGGACCAGCCAGCAGAGGACCTCAGGAGATTCAGATTTAGAAGTTTTTCAGAAGACAGCTTGATCAGTTCGAAGTTCTTCGAACTTAGCTCGACGATCATCGATCTCCGATCGACAAACTCAGAGTTAAGTCTCTAAGCTGAGCTCGACGATATTCGAGCTCAGGTCGACATTCAGTTTTCTCCAGACAGATTCTCAGCTCAACTATTTTCTGTTTGATCAAGTTCTATGGTCGACGATCTCTGAGTGTAGAACAGATTCTCAGGTCGACGTTCTTGGAGCGCAGAATAAGTTGCTTATATTCAGTGTGTGCTTCGCAGAGCTCAGGTCGACGAACAAGATTTCTCAAGTCGACTTTCTCTGAGTGCAGGTCGACAAAATCTGTTCTCTGGTCGACGAATTCTGTAAGCTGTCTATTCTTTGTTCTTTCCTTATTTGTTCCCTCTCTATTACTATTTTAAGTCATAAATTCCCTGATTAATCAATGCTTATATTCCCTATGAATATAGTCGTTCCTAGCAGCATTGATTATGGTATTCATCAGAGGATTTATTTGACATATTTCTCGGGACAGTTGAGGAAACGAATAATGACAGAAATGCTAGCCGTTTTCCTTCCCAGTTTTCCAGCAAGGCATTAATTGTAGTTATTCAAATTTCTAAGCAAGATTGGTTGTCGAAGAGAACAGAGAGGGATTACTTTTTCAAAAAGACACAGAGACTGAGAATAGATACACAATTCTTACAGAGCAGAAAAATTACAAAGAGATATTCTTAGCAAGAGCAAAAACCTCACAGCAGCTCTCAATCCTCATCTCTCACTGTGCTCTCAAGAAGATAGAAGAAGAACAATATAAACTGATCAAGAGTCTTCTTCATCTTCTATTTCCAGGAATTTGCTGAGACATTATAGATCCATCTGTCTAAAGTTCCTGGATCTGTTTTTCACAAGCTGAAGACCTACACACTCCTGAACAAAGCTTCTCAATCCTGAACAACTCTACATCTCAGGGGGGAGCTTTGACAAGATCTGGAATTCACACAAAGTCTTCTCAAAGTGCATTTGAGAAAATAGAAGACTAACAACACTTTCTTTCCCATCCCACTGTACAGGGTGTTAACTCCCTTCAAAAGTTAGGCTGGTTCACAAGTCACCTTCCAAAAGACTTGAGTTTGGTTTTTGGGCACCTGATCAAAAGCTCAAAGGGTTGCAATATCTCCCTACAAATAGATATTGTGGTGGCAGTCATCTGATCAAAACTTGTAGTAGATTCCTACCAGGGTGGTAGAAAAGTGGATGTACCCAGTTGGGGAACCACTATAAAATTCTTGTGTTATCTGTGTGTTTGTTGTTTTCTTTTTGTCTTATGATGTGGTAGTTTAGTGTAGCTTTTCATTGCTCCTGGTATCATCTCCTAGCTATTACTATATCACTTATTTTTATATGTGAAAAATAAAGTTGTAAAGGAATTTTTAAATAACTCTATTCACCCCCCCCCCCTCCTCTAGAGTTAACCAGAGATTACTCTCCCTTTTCTTTCAGACTTGCAAATATCCTCTAATCTCTGCAAGAGAAGAGTGAGCAAGCGGATATGAAAGAAAATTAAAACACAAGTAACTGAAGAGTACTTGTTAATATCTGTTAGTCTCTGCAAAAGAAGAGTGAGCAAGCAGATATAAAAGAAAATAAAGCCGCAAGTACCTGAAGAGTACTTGTTAATATCTGCTAGTCTCTATAAAAGAAGAGTGAGCAAGCAGATATGAAAGAAAATTAAGCCACAAGTACCTGAATAGTACTCGTTAATATCTGCTAGTCTCTGCAAAAGAAGAGTGAGCAAGCAGATATGAAAGAAAATTAAGCCGCAAGTGTACAACCCCGTATCCCGCGAGTGGTCGACAGGAGTTGAACCGGCCGGCTCAGACCGCAATGTGAACCCAGCATGCCGAGCCCGAGCTCGGTAATAGCCGAGCCGAGCTCGGCGATAGTCGAGCCGAGCTCGACGATGGCCGAACGGAGCCCGGCATGCCGAGACCGAGCTCGGGTAAAGGAATAGGGCCCGATGGTAGTCGAACCAAGCTCGACGATCCCCATGCCGAGCTCAGTTTCTGTTGGAGCTCGGCGATCGTCGTGCCGAGTCCGAGCTCGACGGTAGTCGAGCCAAGCTCAGCGATAGTCGAGCATAACCTGCCGAGTACGTGCTCGCCTAGGCCCAGGGCGAGGCAAGTCAGGCCCCCTGCCGAGCGAGTGCTACCTCAGGTCCAGCTCGCATCTTCACCATGACATACTTTTACCATGTTGCCCCCTTTGGTCTGCCTGTAGTCCTCGAGAACAGTGAAGGTTGTATATTGGCAGGCCATCTTTTCCTATAAATAGGACCCAAGGGGTACCTCAGAAGGCATGCTTACCAATTCTCCGGCCTACTAGCGCTTTCTGAGGTACCTTAGCCCGGCACTTGGCTAAGGAGGGGAAGCGCTCTAAGATCTTCCGGGTGTGTGGTGGGACCTCCACGCCGGGCCCTTGGTCTGGTCCTTAGTTCTTCTTTTTTCTTGTCATTTTCTTGCAGGAGCGAAGTAGGTGCGCGACCACCCCTTCCCCAAGGGTCGAACTCCACAGAGACCGGTTTTTCGGTTTCAACATTTTGGTGCGGTGAGCGTAGACAGTGGTCAACAGAGAAAACCTTCTGCAGGCTCGATGACTGGAGAAGAAGGACAAGGATCAGGCAGGGGCAGCTCGCCACCCCCTCCCCCACCCCTAGCGACGAGCGTGCCGGCGGAGCTTAGGGAGGAGATCCTCGGGCTCGTCAGGACCGCCCTCAGCATGCGAGCTGAGAGTGCAACACCGGCGGTTCCGGTGGTCGCCGCTCCCGCACTCGGCGACGACGCGTCGCTGAGGCGACCAGGGAAGGAACCCGCCGAGAGAGGCGAGCGCGAGTTCTAGGGGCGAGTTATGTTCCCCGGCTCGGCCGCCGAGTACCACTTCGGCGAGACTGCAGGGAGGGAGTTCCTGTCTCGCCCGGCTGAGGGGGGGAGCCCCTTCAGCGAGTTCGTTTCTTCAGCCCCAGTTCCCGAGGGGTTTCGCGAGCCAGAGATGACTTATTATGCCGGGAGAGGAGACCCGGTCCACCACATCCAGTGGTTCGAGGACATGGTCTCTATTCGACAGATGTCAGACGGCTTCAAGTGCCGACTCTTCGCCATCACCCTCAGAGAAAAGGCGAGAGAGTGGTTCCACCAACTCCCGACCGGGTCCATCTACTGCTTTGAGGATCTGCGACGGGGTTTCATGCTGAGATTCACCACTTCTAAGAAGAGGAAGAAGGAGGCGGAGTCTTTGTTCCGCATCAAGCAGAGGGTGGGAGAGACCCTGGGAAGCTATCTGGACAGGTTCCAAGAGGAACTGTCCCAAGTTCAGGAGATTCCAGGGCACACCATGATGGTGGCCTTCACCCTGGGTCTCCAATCCGGGTTCTTCGCGATGGAACTGAAGAGATCACCTCCAGTGTCTTTTGAGGCACTCCTGGAGAGAGCGGCCAGGGAGGCCGATATGGAGGCAGCACATCCAGAGTTTGCGCGAAGGTTGGCCAAGTGGGCCGTGGAGGAGGAGAGGCCAAGGGGTGGCCGAATTCAGGAGGAGAGGAGGGCTGAACCTCGGCAAAGGGAGCAGCCGCAGCAGCAGCCGCAACCCAGGTGGGTGTGTCCGGAGCAGACCCACCGTTTGGGGTGGAGGCCCGAGTGTCAAGACCAGGCACCACGAAGAGGTTATCAGGGAGGAGATAACCGCCAGGGTGGCCGAGGGCAGTACAATCCCCAGGGGGGTAGGCAGGGTCAGATACCCCCTCTCCCTGATCAGGAGGAGGCAATGGCAATTGCCATGAGGGGGAGGAGGAGAGGACAGCCGAGGAGAAGAAGGGAGGTCAGGGTGGACCTGCCCTATTGCGACTTTCATCAGGAAGAGGGGCACCTCACATCCACGTGTCCGGAGTTCCTCGAGATGAGGGGGAGAAGGGAACAGCAACCGCAAGACCATCAGGAAGTTCGGATAGAGGAGATCCGGCCTCGGGAGGAGGGGGATCAATGTGAAGACCGGGTTGATGTGGGCACCCGAGAAAGGATCGGAGCGATCCACGGGGGGGGGGGGGGGGGGGGGGGGCCGGGATTGAGGCCTCCCGCAAGTCAAGCCTCCACACTCTGTACCGAAGGAGCGTTGGCTCCACGTCCCAGTCCCCTCCCCCGGAGGAGAAAATCACCTTCTCCAGAGAGGACTTGCCGGGTCACGAGGACCCCTTTTGCGATGCGCTGGTCATCCAGATAGCCATCGAGGATTTTACCGTCTCCCGGATCCTTGTGGACAATGGGAGTTCGGTCAACGTCATCTTCAAGAAGGCGTTCGATGCGATGAAAGTAGAGGCCAGGAGGGTGTTAGCCTCGGATGGGCCTCTGTTCGGCTTTTCGGGAGAGAGGAAAGAAGTCGAGGGAGGAGTGGGACTCCATGTCACTCTGGGGGGGCAGTCACGCAACTGCAAGTTTGTCATCGTGGACGCTCCTAGCAGCTACAGTGCCATCTTCGGGAGACCCCTCATCAGTGCCTTCCGCTGCGTCCCCTCATCCTTCCACCAGTGTTTAAAGCTCAACGTCGAGGGGGTCCAGATCCGGGTCCGAGGAGACCCTAAGGAGGCAAGGGAATGCTACGTCTCGGCGGTAAACTCCATCTCTTGGCTGGAGGGGGCCGAGAAGATGGGGCGGAGGTTGGAGGAGGAGAAGCAGGAAGCTGACAAAGAGATGGGGGTGGAGTACCGCGCTCGGGAGGAGGTCACGGAAGAGACTCGGGAGCCGGCCGAGGCCATGGCCGTCGAGGAGGCTGAGGAAGAGGTCCTCGCCCCCGGAGGGGGAGGTATCGAGGAATGGGAGGAGCAGTCCCGTCTGGAGACAGCGGAAGAGGTGGAGGAGATGGAGGTCCTCACCATTGGAGGCAGGGTGGAGAAGGTCCGCGTCAGCGGAGGCCTGACCCCGGAAGCTCAAGGCAGGATGCTGGAGTGCATCCAGAGGAACGTGGACATCTTCGCCTGGAGCGCCGCGGAGATGCCAGGGATCGACCCCGACGTGGCCTGCCATCGCCTCAACCTGGACCCGGAGGCTCCCCCCATCCAGCAGAAAAAAAGATCCATCACGGACAAGCTCGCCGAGCCAATCAGGGAGGAAGTCGCCAAGCTCCTCGAGGCTGGCTTCATATCTGAAATCCAATACCCCGGCTGGGTCTCCAACGTTGTAATGGTTAAAAAAGGAGACGGCCGGTGGAGAATGTGTATCGACTTTTCTCTTCTTAATAAATCATGCCCGAAAGATTGTTATCCTTTGCCTCGGATCGACGCGCTGGTTGACTCAGCCGTCGATTTCCCTGTAATGAGTTTTCTGGATGCTTTTTCAGGATATCACCAAATCAGAATGCACCCCCTGACGTCAAAGATGTCTCGTTCATCACGGGAGACGGATGTTATTGTTACAAAATGATACCCTTTGGGCTAAAGAATGCGGGGGCCACCTATCAAAAAATGATGGATAGGGTCTTCCGAGAGCAGAAGGGGAGGAATCTCGAAGTGTACGTGGATGACCTCATGGTCAAGAGTTTGGATGTCGACTCCCACATCCAGGACTTGGAAGAGACTTTCGCCACTCTCCGCAGGTTTAAGATGAGGCTGAACCCCTTGAAGTGTGTCATCGGGGCAAGCCGAGGAAAGTTCCTAGGGCATCTTCTCACCCCCGCCGGTGTAGAACCTAATCCGGATAAGGTGAGGGCAATCATGGAACTAAGGTCACCACAAAATACCAAGGAAGTACAGCAACTGACAGGGAAGTTGGCAGGGTTGAGTAGATTCCTCTCCCGGGCCGGGGAGAGATGCTCCTCGTTTTTCAAAACCTTGAGAGGGGGTCGAAAGTTTGAATGGACCTTGGAGTGCGAGGAGGCATTCCAGGCTTTGAAGAAACAGCTGACTCAGGCCCCCCTACTCCAAGGGCCCAAGGAAGGGGAAGACTTATTCCTATATCTAGGGGTCGGGGCTGAAGCCTTGAGTTCGGTTTTGGTTCGGGAAGAAGGGAAGAGGCAACTCCCCGTCTATTATGTGAGTCGGGTACTAAAGAGGGCCGAGCTCCGCTACCCCATCCTGGAAAAACTGGCCTTCGCCTTAATCATCTCAGCCCGGAGGCTCCGGCCTTATTTCCAGGCACACTCAATCCGAGTAGTGACTGACCACCCCCTGCGCAACATCTTCAAGGGGGTAGAGCATTCAAGTAGGTTGGCCAAATGGTCGGTGGAACTGAGCGAGTTCGACATCTCCTTCGTCCCCCGCCTCTCAATCAAGGCCCAAGCTATGGCTGACTTCCTGGCAGAGTATGTGGTCGAGGTGGCGGAGGAGAGACTCACTCGCCCTCTCCCCTGGAAAGTCAGGGTGGACGGTGCCTCGGGGAACCATTCTTTAGGGGTTGGGGTCATCTTGGAAAGCCCCCAGGGGATAAGGATCGAGCAAACTGTGGTAGTGCACTTCCCTATCACCAATAATCAAGCCGAATACGATGCCGTAATCGCAGGTCTGCGCCTGGCAAGAGACTTGGGGGTGCATGACGTGGAGGTCCTCACCGACTCCATGGTGGTGGCTTCCCAGGTCAAGGGGGAGTTTGAGGCGAGGGAGCCCACCCTGCAGCTCTATTTGATGAAGGTAAGGGGAGTCATCGGGACCTTCCAGACCTTCTCAATCAAGCACGTGCCGCGAGGGGAAAACGAGCCAGTCGACCAGCTAGACGGCCCCCGGATGGGAGGCACCATTACAGATCTCTTCCGACCTTCCATCGAAGAGGGGGAACTAATGGAAGTGGAATAGCACCCCTCATGGATGGATCCCTTTGTCACCTTTTTGTCCACCGGAGAGTACCCGGAGGGAATGGACTGAAGAGGGCTCAAGCACAAGGCGGCGTATTACCTCCTACGTGAGGGGCAGTTGTACCGCAAAACCCTCTCAGGGATGTTGGCCCGTTGTGTGGCCGAAAGGGAGGTGCATAAAATTTTGGAGGAGGTCCATTCCGGCGAATGTGGAAGTCATTCGGGGAGTCGGACCCTGGAATGGAGAATCGTCAGGCAAGGGTATTTCTGGCCCACCCTCGGTCAGGATGCAGCCGAATTCGCAAAAAAATGTCATAAGTGCCAACTCTATGCCCCGCTCCAGCTCCAGCCGGCTCAGAGGTTAAGAAGCATCATGGCACCATGGCCCTTCGCCATATGGGGACTGGACCTCGTAGGACCTTTCCCTCAGGCCAGCGGGCAGAGGAGGTTTTTGTTGGTCATGATCGATTATTTTTCTAAGTGGATGGAGGTGAAGGCTCTAGCCAAGGTAACCTCTCAGGTAGTCAGGAACTTTATCTGGGGAGAGATCATCTGCAGGCATGGGCTGCCACAGGCTATCGTCACGGATAACGGACCTCAGTTCGCCAGCACGGAGTTCATTCGCTTCTGCCAACAGCTGGGGATTGACCTTCGGTTTGCTTCTGTCCATCACCCCAGGAGCAACGGGCAGGTGGAAGCGGCCAACAAAATCATCGTGAACCTCTTGAAAAAGAAAGTGGAAAATTTGAGGGGAAGTTGGGTGGAACAACTTCCATCAGTCCTCTGGGCCTTGAGGACCACCCCCAATACGGCCACAGGGGAGACACCTTTCAAACTCTCTCACGGCTGCGAGGCCATTCTACCTATCGAATTCGAGGTCCAGACACCTCGGGTCGTCGAGGCAGGAGCTGGAAGGGAAGAATGGAGGTCAGAGAATGAGGAGGAGCTTCGACTCTCCCTTGATATGGTGGAAGAACTACGCGACTTGTCCGTCGTCAGGCAGGAAGAGGCCAAGCGAAGGATGGCCAAGTATTTCGACAAACACGTCCGTATCAAGCAGTTCATGGAGGGGGACCTTGTCTTGAAAAAAGTGGACGCGGCAGGGAGATCCGCCGCTGTGGGAAAACTCCACCCCAATTGGGAGGGCCCCTACATTGTGCAGGAGGTCTTGAGATCTGGGGGGTATCGCCTCCAAGATGTAAAAGGGGATACCCTCAGCCACACTTGGAGTGGCGACGATATGAAACGTTTCTATCCTTGAAAATATTGTAGATATCTTGGCCTCATGAATAAAAACGAATCTCATTATCATATCTTATGCTCTGGCAAAATAGTGAGGGTAGAGGGGCTCGCAGCTTAAAGCCCCGAGAGGCAAAAGTTTCTAAGTCTTCTCGCTCTGGGGTTAGGTCTCGTCACTCCCCTGCCAGGCTCCCACCTAGCTGGCACGGCCGAGTCTCGATAGACATCGCTATGACCCTGGGGCTGAGCCCGGAGGATGTTCAACACCCGCCCTCAGGCTCTCACCTAGCTGACTGGCCCGGTGGTATCACCCGAGAGAGGCAAAAGTTTCTAAGTCTTCTCGCTCTGGGGTTAGGTCTCGTCACTCCCCTGTCAGGCTCCCACCTAGCTGGCACGGCCGATTCTCGATGGACATCGCTATGACCCTGGGGCTGAGCCCGGAGGATGTTCAACACCCGCCCTCAGGCTCTCACCTAGCTGACTGGCCCGGTGGTAGCACCCGGGAGAGGCAAAAGTTTCTAAGTCTTCTCGCTCTAGGGTTAGGTCTCGTCACTCCCCTGTCAGGATCCCACCTAGCTGGCACGGTCGAGTCTCGATAGACATCGCTATGACTCTGGGGCTGAGCCTGGAGGATGTTCAACACCCGCCCTCAGGCTCTCACCTAGCTGACTGGCCCGGTGGTAGCACCCGGAAGAGGCAAAAGTTTCTAAGTCTTCTCGCTCTAGGGTTTGGTCTCGTCACTCCCCTGTCAGGCTCCCACCTAGCTGGCACGGCCGAGTCTCGATGGACATCGCTATGACCCTGGGGCTGAGCCCGGAGGATGTTCAACACCCTCCCTCAGGCTCTCACCTAGCTGACTGGCCCGGTGGTAGCACCTGGGAGAGGCAAAAGTTTCTAAGTCTTCTCGCTCTGGGGTTAGGTCTCGTCACTCCCCTGCCAGGCTCCCACCTAGCTGGCACGGCCGAGTCTCGATAGACATCGCTATGACCCTGGGGCTGAGCCCGGAGGATGTTCAACACCCGCCCTCAGGCTCTCACCTAGCTGACTGGCTCGGTGGTAGCACCCGGGAGAGGCAAAAGTTTCTAAGTCTTCTCGCTCTGGGGTTAGGTCTCGTCACTCCCCTGCCAGGCTCCCACCTAGCTGGCACGGCCGAGTCTCGATAGACATCGCTATGACCCTGGGGCTGAGCCCGGAGGATGTTCAACACCCTCCCTCAGGCTCTCACCTAGCTGACTGGCTCGGTGGTAGCACCCAGGAGAGGCAAAAGTTTCTAAGTCTTCTCGCTCTGGGGTTAGGTCTCGTCACTCACCTGTCAGGCTCCCACCTAGCTGGCACGGACGAGTCTCGATGGACATCGCTATGACCCTAGGGCTGAGCCCGGAGGATGTTCAACACCCGCCCTCAGGCTCTCACCTAGCTGACTGACTCGGTGGTAGCACCCGGGAGAGGCAAAAGTTTCTAAGTCTTCTCGCTCTGGGGTTAGGTCTCGTCACTCCCTGTCAGGTTCCCACCTAGCTGGCACGGCCGAGTCTCGATGGACATCGTTATGACCCTGGGGCTGAGCCCGGAGGATGTTCAACACCCGCCCTCAGGCCCTCACCTAGCTGACTGGCCCGGTGGTAGCACCCGGGAGAGGCAAAAGTTTCTAAGTCTTCTCGCTCTGGGGTTAGGTCTCGTCACTCCCCTGCCAGGCTCCCACCTAGCTGGCACGGCCGAGTCTCGATAGACATCGCTATGACCCTGGGGCTGAGCCCGGAGGATGTTCAACACCCGCCCTCAGGCTCTCACCTAGCTGACTGGCTCGGTGGTAGCACCCGGGAGAGGCAAAAGTTTCTAAGTCTTCTCGCTCTGGGGTTAGGTCTCGTCATTCCCCTGTCAGGCTCCCACCTAGCTGGCACGGCCGAGTCTCGATAGACATCGCTATGACCCTGGGGCTGAGCCCGGAGGATGTTCAACACCCGCCCTCAGGCTCTCACCTAGCTGACTGGCCCGGTGGTAGCACCCGGGAGAGGCAAAAGTTTCTAAGTCTTCTCGCTCTGGGGTTAGGTCTCGTCACTCCCCTGCCAGGCTCCCACCTAGCTAGCACGGCCGAGTCTCGATGGATATCGCTATGACCCTGGGGCTGAGCCCGGAGGATGTTCAACACCCGCCCTCAGGCTCTCACCTAGCTGACTGGCCCGGTGGTAGCACCCTGGAGAGGTTCTAAGTCTTCTCGCTCTGGGGTTAGGTCTCGTCACTCCCCTGCCAGGCTACCACCTAGCTGGCACGGCCGAGTCTCGATGGACATCGCTACGACCCTGGAGTTGAGACTGGGAGTTGGCCCGAGAAAAGCACCAGGGTGCAAGCTCGCCAGTCAAGACGGCGAGCTCGGAATATCCTGCCCCCCTCCAGCTCGCTACTAAGGAAGCCCTGGTCCCGTCCCAGACTCAGGGGGAGGAAACGGCTCTCTCCAGCGAGCCTAGTCTCGCTCCAGTTAACTCGGCGGTAGACACGCCCTGGCGCCTAATGCGGATGTCGGCAGCATCTTGACCCAAACGTATTTCCACTTGTCTGAATTGTCGAAAAACTGAAGCGAGACATGGCGGGGGAAGGTGTGGCGCGAGTAGGATATGGCGTGAGCACGTGTCCTAGGGATTCGCCGCAAGCACCGCGGGGGGCTGGTCCTAACTCAAGACATTCTACGGGCGAGGTCGGGACATCAAGCGCGGGGGTATAATATCGCAAGTAAGCTTAAAAAGAAGATAGTGAAATTATGAAAAATGTCTTTGATTCATCATTACAAGTATACAAGGAAAGGCCCGCCTCGGCAGGATACAAAAGAAAAAGAAAGCAAAAGCTAGCTTTCGTCCTCCCCCCTCGAATGACGGTCCTCCTCGCCGCCAAGCCGAGCGTCCTTCTCTCCCACCCCCGCGAAGAGCGAGTCGAAGCTATCCTCCTTCTCGCTGAGCGGGCTGGGTGGGAACAGGGTTGACAGGAGCTCTCGGACGGTGACCTCCTCGCAGCCTTCCGCCAAAATCCCCGTTCCCCTCATGGCCTTCAGGAGGCACTCGGCAGCCTCGATAGAGTTGACTCGCAGCCGCTCCGCGACATCAGACTCGCCAAACACCCGAGGCCTCTTGTAGGGGAATGTTGGCTCGCTGGCGTCCGGGGAAGGAGAGCGTCGGCTTGGCGGAGGACCTCCCCCAGGAGCCCCTTATTCTTCTCCTTCAACTCCTCCACCTCCACCCCCAGCTGGGCGGCAACAGCCTCTTGCTCGCGGGAATACATCTTTTGCTCGGCGAGCTGGACTTCCCGCTCGGCAAGCTGAGCCTGCAGCTGAGCCACCTCGCCTCGCAGCGCGTCGGCGGCTTCGGCATCCTGTAGGGTTAAAAGTTCAGAACACGCACAGGAATAATCCTAAGCAAGGTAAATAGAGATATCCAGTGATTACCAAGCCACCGGCAGACTTTGCGAGTAGAGCGTCGGCAAGGCCGAACCGCCTTTCCGCGTCGGCCGCGCTCTCCTTCGCCAGGTCGCGCTCCTGCTCGGCAGTCAGCAGGGCATTGCTAAGCTGGAAGCCGCGGAGGACCATCATGTGGTGGAGCTCGAAGGCCCGCAGGTGGGCTTGTAACCCCTCGTAGCCGAGCTGACTGGGGGTGAGTTTCTTGTACGATTCGGTGCTATCGCGGCTGTAGAGGCCGAAGCCGAAGGCGAAGGCGTGGGCGGTAGGAGGCCGGCGAGCTCCCCAGGAGGGGGCGCGAGTAGATACAGAAACTCGGTGAGCCCCCTCGTCCCACTTCAAAATGGGCTCGCCGGCCGCATCTTTGCTTTTACACCCCTTGCCGAAGTGGGGGTGATCCTTCGGCAGGCCGGGCTCGCAGAGGGTGTCCTCTCCGGTGGAATCAGAGGACGGCCCGTTCTTCTTCTTCCCCTTTCAAGGGGAGGAGGCTTCTTTTAACGGGCTCAAAGGCGGCTCGTCGGACAGAGCCTCCGGCGAGCTCATGAATTTGGTAGGTGACGGAGGAAGGTGCAGCCGTCCGCGCGAGACCACCTTCGCCTTCTTCTTCTTGGGGAGCGAAGGATCCGGGCGCGAGCTTGACCCCCCGGGCTCCAAGCGCTTCTTGCCGAGGAGTTGGCCTCGCGCTTGTTCCTCGCGACAAGCCGCTGCCGCCGCCCGGGCCAGCTCCAGGGGATCTGAGAATATCCCCGAGTCGGCGAACGGCGGGTGCTCCGGCAGAACCCGTTCCCCTGCAGAGAGAGACTTGATCAAAAATATATATATATATATATATATATATGCAATATAGAGATCCACCTTGATAGAGTTCGCGAGAAGGCAGAGCGAGATATACCTTCACCAGGGAGAACGGGTTGAAGCGAATCAAGGCCGCGGCAGAGGAAGGCGACCTCGAAGTCCTTGTGGAGGAAAAACTTGTGGAGGTTGGCATCGCTACCAGACAGGGAAGGAGGACGATATATGTCCTCGCTTTTCTGCAGGGGACGAAAGGGGATGTTGCCGAGCTCGCCCTTAATGAAGACAAGCCGAGTCATCCAATTGTGGTTCTTGTTCGCGAGCTCGCGAACCTTGATGAAGGACCCGCCGAAGTAGGCGACTCCGTCGGGGGTAGCCTTGTAGGAGAACAACTTACGGAACACCGCAAGGTTGAACTCAATCCGCTCTCAGCGGAGGAAGCAGGCGAACGCCACCATCATAGCAATGGCGTTGGAATTCAGCTGCGCGGGCACCGCGCCGTAGTACTTCAGGATCTGGCGGATATCTGGCCAGAGGGGGAGGCGCAGCCCCACCTCGAAGTGCGAGATGGGGAAGGTGAGCTCACCCTCCGGGAAGGAATTGATGGCTTCATGCTCGGCGGGCCTGCGAGCCTGGAAGCCGGGGGGGACGAATGCCGCCGCGAATTCGACGAGCTCCTCCTCGGTAATGTGTCCCTCGAAGAAGCAATGGTCAATGAAATGCTGAGCGCACTTAGACCGACCATCCGCGTCAGGGTTGGTCTTAAACATAGTCGCAGAGGAAAGGAAAATCGCGAGCTCGGGAAGACAGAGACGAAACAGGGATTCGAAAGCAATAAAAGCGTGCCCTGGGGGTAGGTGAGAAGGCCTATTTATAGAAGAAGATAAAGAAGGGCGAGGGGGAAGGCGAGTCGGCCGATCGGCCCGGTCTCGCCACGCCACCTCGCCACCCTCTCCTCGCAAATCCTGCGAGCCGGCCAGACCCCAGAAGAAGGAATTCGAAAAGACTTACCAGCATATTGAAAAAGCATCTACATATGTAAAGTTGAAGAAAAGTTGTTCGAATTATTACAGGCAAATCATTCAGAGCAAATAAAAATAAGGGCGCGAGGACCATGCGAGGGCGAGGGCGAGTACCGGTCGGCTGACAGAGGAGCCGTTTCATTCTCCCCGGTCTCGCCGGCCCGCCGTCGCAGGTCGCCGCGCATAAAGTTCGCGAAGTCGCCCCATGTTCCTATTTACCACCCGCAGGTTCTCGTCAATCTCATCCATCAGCACCAAGGAAGACGCCTCCTCGAACGCCAAGCTGACTCCAGCACCGTCCGTGAGACGCGAGCACTCCCACTACAGCCTGTTGTTGTCCTTTCGCAGGTCGTGGAGCTCGCGCACCAGCTTCTTGAGAACCTTCCGCTCCCGTTTTGCACGTTCAGGACTACCCAGTTCGGAGTCCAGGAAGGCGTCTAGGGCGCTTGGAGAAGGGAGGGGTGAGTAAGGAGGTCGATCCACGGACTCGCCGTCCTCCGTCCGGCCGAGGAATTCTGAGTGAAGAACTGAAAGACGATCAGAAAAGCAAATACCCCCGGAACAGAAGAGTAAAGTTGAAAACTCACCGCGCGAGCCTGGCTCCTCTGGGTTAGCGCGAGGAGAGAAGTGGCGCAGGTCCTTGCCACGCCCCTGCGGTTCCTGAGGGGCAAGTTGGTAGCCGGGGACAGGGATAATCCCGGCGCCTCTCCCCACGACTATGGACCCAGGGGAGGGTTGTCGGGAAGGGAGATGACTCGGCGACGCCAGTTCTCGCGAGCCCGGCTCCTTGACCTCGGGATCCTGCTGTGGCGAGCTGACAGGAATACTTTTGGCCCAAGGGGTGGATGCCTCGCCGCTATTCTCCTGGTCGGAAGATAGTTCCACGAGATTTTTAGTGGAAGAACCAAGAACCGGCTGGTTGGAGGAACCGGCCCCGTTCCCCAAGGCGGCAGTAAAGTCGGCCAGAATGGGTTCGGCCCCCAGTGGAAAGGGCTTCGCCCGCTTGGCCGAGCCGAAGTCAGCAAAACGGCGAGCAGGGGCCTCAAGGTTGGTCAGCCCCGCGGCCTGAGCAGCGATCTCCTCGCGGGAACGTGCGAGTCGCTCTAAGACTTCCTTGGGGAGCGGCATCTTGATAGAATTTGGGGAAGGGCAAAGGTCAGCCAGATGCGCAGGGGTACATATATATAGCTACCTGTGGGGCCTACCAGAAGATTCCTTTTTGCCCCTGTCGCACTCGCAGGATTCTATGGGGTTGGATGTTTCTTTCCGAGCTTGTCCCAACCTCGCAAAGAGCGGGGATTATGTACAACCCCGTATCCCGCGAGTGGTCGACAGGAGTTGAACCGGCCGGCTCAGACCGCAATGTGAACCCAGCATGCCGAGCCCGAGCTCGGTAATAGCCGAGCCGAGCTCGGCGATAGTCGAGCCGAGCTCGACGATGGTCGAACGGAGCCCGGCATGCCGAGACCGAGCTCGGGTAAAGGAATAGGGCCCAATGGTAGTCGAACCAAGCTCGACGATCCCCATGCCGAGCTCAGTTTCTGTTGGAGCTCGGCAATCGTCGTGCCGAGTCCGAGCTCGGCGGTAGTCGAGCCAAGCTCAGCGATAGTCGAGCATAACCTGCCGAGTACGTGCTCGCCTAGGCCCAGGGCGAGGCAAGTCAGGCCCCCTGCCGAGCGAGTGCTACCTCAAGTCCAGCTCGCATCTTCACCATGACATACTTTTACCATGTTGCCCCCTTTGGTCTGCCTGTAGTCCTCGAGAACAGTGAAGGTTGTATATTGGCAGGCCATCTTTTCCTATAAATAGGACCCAAGGGGTACCTCAGAAGGCATGCTTACCAATTCTCCGGCCTACTAGCGCTTTCTGAGGTACCTTAGCCCGGCACTTGGCTAAGGAGGGGAAGCGCTCTAAGATCTTCCGGGTGTGTGGTGGGACCTCCACGCGGGGCCCTTGGTCTGGTCCTTGGTTCTTCTTTTTTCTTGTCATTTTCTTGCAGGAGCGAAGTAGGTGCGCGGCCACCCCTTCCCCAAGGGTCGAACTCCACAGAGACCGGTTTTTCGGTTTCAACAGCAAGTACCTGAAGAGTACTTGCTAATATCTGCTATTCTCTGCAAAAGAAGAGTGAGCAAGCAGATATGAAAGAAAATTAATCCGCAAGTACCTGAAGAGTTTTATGGATAAATTTGATGCCAAGGATTAATGTAATAATGTTGATATGATTAGACTGCAGAAGGAATATCCATCAAATCCTGTTGTTGACCGAGCAAACAGAATTAAATAAAGATCAAGCCATTGCATCAATCTCTTTGCGTGGTCAAGCATGATATCTCTCATATGAAAACCAGATTAGTCAGATGAAATGAAAGTTGAATTTTAACTGAACGGCTTGTCAATAAAGAGAATCAAAATCTGGCTATGAGTTACTGCTGGAAATATTAAATGAGAATAGTAGAGAACTTCGTAAATCATCATCTGATATAGCTTTATATAAGCAGCACATATAAGATGATCGTGAGCTAAAAATATGTTGTGGATCCTTTTGATAGATTGGATCCAACTTATTAACCTGTAAGAAGGCAAAAAAGACAAAGGAGGACTACACCTCGGAGATGATCGAAAAAGACTGGATGCTGCCATAGGTGTTCTCCGTGGGCCTTATGCATCACTTGCCTTAAGAAGAAATCATCCAGAGTGTAGTCCTACTTAGAGCGGGCTGGCCACGCTTTCTTTAGAAAGGGCACAAGAGAAACAAGCACAGAAAATCCTGAGAAGGATCGACAGATATACTGCTCTCATGCCTCGGGTTACAAACATCGCTGATCAATTAGACTAGTTGCGTCAAGTGGTTTATTGCTTGTCTGTGGAATGATCAGCGGAGTTGTGGGCCCTGCAAAGGCACTGATTGAGAGTAACATAGAGTGTTCGTCCATCATAGTTGTGAGATGATCGAAGAGACAAGGCTACACTTGATCGTCATTGCTTGTCAAGCAAAGATCATCGTAACTGTAACGTATCCCTTAGCAAAGCACAACAGAGCTAACACATGGGTCCTCCCTGGATTCCCACTATGTGTTAGATATCGGCCAGGATACGAAGTCCCGTCATCCTCCGCACGAGAGTTGAACGGCCCCCACTGCACATATGCGAAAGCTCCCCGCTATATGTGGTTGTTGTGGTCTTATGCCGGAGTTCAATCTCGAGGGGGCCTTGAGCAAGACTCAGCGATATCTCGGTGGTTCAGTGATCTCTTTGGTAAAGAGAAAAAGTAGAGGAGGAAGCACTCCATAAAGAGAAAAGTGTCAATATGGGATTTCTGACGTAAACTTTATTGAATGAAAAGAACACTTAGAAGTGTTGCAAAGAGAATGTTTTAAAAGTAAGATACAGTAAGAGTAACCGTTATTGGTTGTGAGGAGCTTTGAGAAGCTGTGATGTCCTCTTTGCTTTAGAATAGTCTTCCAAGGGCACCCTCGTCATTGGCATCGTAGTACTCACTATTATTAAGGTTGGGTTGATTGTTGATCTGATTCACTCCCTTTGAGCAGCAAGGCATGTCTGCTACTTCTTTGCCTTTTGAAGTTGACGGATCAGAGTGATCATCGTTTGGGAGTAGATCGCGCATCTTACCCTGCCTTAGCATCTTCTATATAAGTTGACGAAGCGCTCAGCAGTTTTCAGTTAGATGCTCGCTTTCTTTGTGAAATTCACAGAACATATCTGAGTCTCTAGATCTTTGATCTGTTGGCTGACAAGGATTCTTGAAGTTAGCTCTACCTTTCATGATTTGACTCACTTCTTGCATGGCCTCATCAAGCTCGGAATCTGGCGAGTCATCTTCTTGCTGCTGATGAACTGCAACTGTTAGCGGAGCTGATACTGGCAATGGTAACAATTGATCTTGGGCACGATCCTGGCCCGGGAATAGGTGTCGATGACGTTGAAATCTTCTCCCCTTCCTTGAGTAGGATGGAAAATCTTTCCGAGGAGACCTCGGAGGCTGCTTGTAAGAGGAAGAATTTTTGTATGTTACAAGCCTGGAGACGAAGCTGGGATTGCTTTTCTCACTGCGGATATATGAGTTTGCTAAACTAATTAACTCTTGATATGTCCTCGGTGCTCGGACATTAGCCTCGAACTTGAGTGGTCCTTCACGCAGACCGTGAATAAGAGCCACTCGGTACATTTCTTGATTGACGATCTCAATGTCCAAGATTTCTTTTTGAAAACGATCTACAAAATGAGACCAAGTCTCGCTCTCTCGCTGCTTGATCTCAAAGAGGGCTTCTGGACCGCCCTTTCTCTTTGTAGAAGTAGAAAATCTGAGCAGAAACTCTCTTCGCAAATCAGCAAAGGAAGAGATGGACTGAGTACGTAGTCCATAGAACCAATCCCTCACTTGACCATCAAAGGTCGTTATAAGAAGCTTGCACTTAGTAGCATCTGAAAGAGTCTTCTATGTGCTACGGCTGATTCAAAGGCTTGAAGATGTTTGATTGAATCAGTCTCTCCAGTGTAAATGGGCAACCGCGGTTCTCTGAAGTTAACTGGAGTTGGTTCATGCCAAACATTCTCTGTAAACGGTGACGGCTCTTCTTATTCTACTACATAAGGAAAATAAGGAGCATGAGTTGTAGCTGTATAAGGAGCAATGGGATAGAAGGGAAAAGTTGCTCCGGGAGGAGTAAAGGCAGCAGCAAGGTTCTCGGCTAGTTGATGGTCTGTCATGAGTAACCGTTGATTTCACTATCTGTTCGAGATCTTAAGGTCGCGTGTTAATTTTTGATGCACGAAAACGGCACCGCCCAGTTAACGGGTTGTTCGGTCTCACAAACTAGGTGAAGAAGAGGGTTGCAGGGGCAACGGAGAGGTTTGCTGAGAGCAACCAGGAAGGTTGATGATCAGCGGAGAAGGTTGATGATCAGCGGAGAAGGTTGATCAGGAGTTACGGAGAAGGCTGATCAGGAGCTGCGGAGAAGGCTGATGATCAGCGGAGAAGGTTGATGATCAGCGGAGAAGGCTGATGATCAGCGGAGAAGGTTGATCAGGATCTACGGATAAGGCTGATCAGGAGTTGCGGAGAAGGCTGATCAGGAGCTGCAGAGAAGGCTGATGATCAGCGGAGAAGGCTGATGATCAGCAGAGAAGGCTGATGATCAGCGGAGAAGGTTGATCAGGAGTTGTCGAGCAGACGGTTACTTTGACGGTTGAGCTCTGATGGTTGAGATCGAGAGAAGAGAAGAGAAGAACAAAGGGGACCGCTAACAGCGGCAACAACAGACTTTGCCTGCGCGGCTTGAATGTCACTCTTGCGACGGACTTTTCCTTTAATCAAGAAACAAGATTACAACTTGCTATTATACCTTTACATGAGAAAGCAATAAAGGGTACAAAGGGGGAAGCTGGGGGCTAAAGAAGAAGTTATCAGAGGCTAAGTAAAAAGAGGCTGCAAGTAGGTTGCATGGCTTGATGGTCAGCTTGCTGGTAGCGGCGGCGGAGGACTGGGAAACTGAGTCCGCAGGTCTTGATGATCAACTGTGGAGGACTGGAAAACTGAGTCCGCAGGTCTTGCTGACAGCGGCATTTTTCCTCATGCGCCTCCTCTTTTCCTCAAATGAGAGGCATTGGGGGCTATTTATAGGCCCGGGGAAGATCTTCTAGAAGCGGGGCCCAGTGACGTCATCATGGAGGCTTGGGCGGACTCGGCGAGCAGGCTTCCCGGCTGGCGGACTGGGAGAAAGCAGGCCACCTCCTTTGGGCGGCTGAGGCAAGCAGAGGGGCAGGCTGAGGAGCAGGCCGCCCCTTCTGGGCAGCTGAGGCAGCAGAGGGGCGGCCTTAGAAGCAGGCCTCCCCTTCTAGGCAGCTGAGGCAACAGAGGGGATGGCCTGAGGAGCAGGCCGCCCCTTCAGGGCAGCTGAGGCAGCAGGGGGCGGCCTGAGGAGCAGGCCGCCCCTTCTGGGCAGATGGAATCCGTCTTTGATGGTGACCCGGAGAATGAGTTCGTCGAGCTCGCGACAGTTGAGTTGGTCTGTAGGGTTGACGCCGGCTGGGCGACCTGGCGAACTGAAGAAATAGATCGTGCAGATCGCCCCCTGCTGCTTTAGGTTGCCTCCTGCAAGGAAGAATGCTGCGCGGTTAGCAGGCCTAACCGCGCGGCCTGCGAGGGTGAGCTATGAGAGCAGCCCGTCGTCCCGCAGGGCACGCGATAGCTATGCAACCAGGGCGATTAGACCGGGGAGACCGTCCAAGCCGCACGGCCTGATCGGATAGGAGTTTCTATTCGCCTGGCCCAAAAAAAGGAGTGTTGAGGCAGATCGCGACCCTCGGGGGGAACCCCCGAGTGGGCCACGACTTGTGAACTAGATACCTTAGGAGGGATCGCCGATTTTGGGGTTAACAGCGGATTGCAGTCCAGATCTCAGATTTTCGTTGCGATCGTGCGTGTCCGGAGCATCCACGGCGTACTCGTCGGATAGTCTTTTCTTCTCCAATTTTATTCCTATATTTGCATTTATATATTTTGTTATATATATATTTGTGTGATTGTGTTATTGTGTTCTTGTTATCTCCAATTTATTATAATTGTGCAGGCGTTCTGTATTTTTGCAACAATAAACTTACATTTGCAAAAAAAAACTTGAATAATAAACTTCCTTTTTAATTAATTACATAGAATTCCTCTTAACTTACATTTCCAAAATAAAAAACTTGAATTAAATTATTCAAATTCAATCACATCCATATGCATATATACTTAAGAAAATGGCCTCTAGTGTCTCATCCCCAACCCCATCTCTCTCTCTCTCTCTCTCTCTCTCCCTCTCCCCCTCTCTCTCTCTCTCTCATATCTTCCTCTTT
Source organism: Platanthera zijinensis (assembly GCA_039513925.1). NCBI lineage: Eukaryota > Viridiplantae > Streptophyta > Magnoliopsida > Asparagales > Orchidaceae > Platanthera > Platanthera zijinensis. The sequence continues at coordinate 171,557,536 of CM077093.1, read as the reverse complement.
TTGTTGCGTGTGGGGAAATACATAGAATGAATAAGTCAAAGCCTGCTACATAAAAAAAGAAACAACCCTCTCTCTCTCTCTCCTCCATTTCCTCTCTCTCTGTCACTCTCTCTCTTCTTCTATTCCACAAGAATTTCTTCATAGAGAGATAAATTCACTTATCCTAGTCTCTATTCTCTTCTAGTCTTCTTCCCCCATGAATCCATGATCAGCAGAGTCAGAACAACAAAAACAGCTTTTTTTACATAAAAAAAAGATCAAATTGGAGCTGCAGACAAGAAGCTCAATTATGTCTCATCACTAGTTCTTCTCCTCCCCTCTTCAACACCAGTGCTGCCAGCTGGCCAAAATCATGTGTAAAAGGATGGAGAACAGCCAGGGAGACCTCGCCGACATATTCCGTAACAGCAGCCTCGCCGCCCCGCCGGAGAACCCCAACGGCGGCTGGCATCTCCTTCCGGAGCCACCCTCATCCTTCCTGTCCGCCGACGACAACTTCGGAGATCCCTTTTCCGACTTCCGGCACCCCTTCCTCGACGAATTCCCGGCCGCCGACTTCCTCCCCGCCGAGAAGAAACTCGCCGAGGCGCAAGGGAAGTGCAGCCTCTTCTCGAGGATGCTGCAAATCTCTCCGTCGAACGGCAAGCCGGTGCCGCCCGGGGCTTCGTCAGTCGACCATGCCCGCGGCTTGCCGAACTCGTCGCCGAGAATGCAAGGGATGAAGAGAAGGTTGGTTCATGTCGATCCTTTTAAGCACAAACACAGACTAATTGTCAGGGTCCGTTCATTAGGTCGGAATTACGATGATTTCCGTAATCAATTAAATCATGATATTTTTTTCCCAATTCTTCAAAATTATTGAAACCATTGCGATTACATAATGGATAGTTCTCTTTTCTGTTCTGTCGAAGGATTCTCTTCTTCACTCAACTCACTGCGTTTAAGCACAAACACAGACTAACTGTCAGGGTCCGTTCATTAGGTCAGAATCGGAGCGCTGGAATTAATCAGAAAGAAATTTTGATGATTTCCCCAATCAATTAAATCATGATATTTTTTCATAATTCTTCAAATTTTAGTATGAAATGGTTTGGTAATGATTAACAAATATATTGAAATCATTGCAATTACATAATGGATAATTCTCTTTTCTTTTGTCTAATTATGGTGTGCACTACTAGCTAGCTTTATGTTCTTTGATAAAAATCTGAACAATTCATCAAAAAATAGTAGTGAGGAATATACTGAAATCTTTGTGTGGTTTATTTTGGGCCCTGTCTATGTGGGTGTGATCATAGGAAAAGTCAGGTAAAGAAAGTGGTGTGCATACCGGCACCGCCTGCGGCGAATGGTAGGCCAACTGGTGAGTCTGTTCCCTCTGATCTTTGGGCGTGGAGGAAATATGGACAGAAACCAATCAAAGGGTCCCCTTACCCTAGGTAATTATATTTTTTTTTTGAAGAAATATTAATTTTCATTCATGGGAGTCTATTTCTCTTGTGAGAGCTTGCATTTTTTTTAAATAAATCAACTTCTCTTTCTTTATTTTATGAGGGGAGGAAGAAAACCAGCACATGAACATGCTAACATGCACTCAAGTCAAAGGGATTAGAATAAGATGGATTATTACATTGAAGAGGAAGCATTAGTTGCTCTCCCTTCTCTCTCTATCTCTTTCTCTTTCTATCTCTATCTCTCTCTCTCTTAATGATTTAAGAGATAATATTGCAGTATTACCTTTAGAATTTGGAAATTTAATGAGCATGAACAGAAATATTTTATTCTGACATTCATTTTATTGATTCTATGAAATTGCATGTTAATTTCTTCCATTTACATTATATATATGTATACAATATTTAACATGCAATTTTTATTGAAGGAATTAAAAGTCTAACTTTTGGTTAGTTGGTTCATTGAAGTTTCTTATTCTCATGGTAATTATTAATCATGAGCATAGTGCCCTAAATAAACCCTAGGATGTGGCCTTGGAAAAATAAGATAAATGTTAATTAAAAGTAAAACCCTTCTTATTTGGATTAACATTAAAGATTATGATAGAATCAATTATTGAAACTTTGATTTCCTTTGTGGGATTTATAACCTATGATAATTTTTGGAGAAATTATATACATATATATATATAAAGAAAAATATGTTAGCAAGGACTTTGCATAATGTATATTTCAAACTCGAGTATTGCTCGGATATTGAGCTGAATTGAAATCGATTAAAATTGATTTTATTTAATTTGAGGTCATTCAATTGGATTAGAATCGCATATTCGAAAAATAATTTGAATCAATTCAAATTGAATAAAATATTGTGTGTTTTTTAACATGATTGTTTTAAAATTAAAAATACTAAATTGTAAACCTAAATTAAAGAAGTGCATATTTAAAGAGCTTCATTTAACCAATTTTGATCGAGTTGATTCAATTTAATTTCGAGCCGACTCAAAATAATGAGAAAAATTGCACAATATCTAGTCGACTCGATTCAATTTTGATCTAGCTCAAAATCTAGCTATTTCGAGTCGAGCCGGCTCAACTCAGTCTTCTTGGATTTCGAGCCGATTTCGAAATAAAGTAATGGATGATGATAGGTCTTTAATTTTAACTACTCACAACTTGGAATGGAGTAATCAGTGTAATTAATAATATGATAATTTGCGAAATTTCCATGAAACTCAGGGGATATTACAGATGCAGTAGCTCGAAAGGATGCTCGGCAAGGAAACAAGTGGAAAGAAGCCGAACAGATCCTAACATGCTTGTCATCACCTACACCGCAGAGCACAATCATCCATGGCCAACTCAAAGAAACATTCTCGCGGGATCGACAAGATCATCTCAGCCGCCAAAGGGCATCAATGCTTCCGTTTCCAAGAGCTCTCCTCACAACAAAAGCAACCGAGTGCACCACGAGTGGTCAAGCTCATCAACCATTCAGGCAATGAAAGAAGAAGAAGAATTGCAGGAGATGGAGAAATCTCTGGTCAATCCCGGTGATTTTGACCAGGCATTCGACGAGAGCTACGCTATGCCGGATAATTCGAGCCATCCCGGCAACTTCTTCGCCGACTTGACCGAGCTCGAGACCGACCCCATGCAGCTCATGTTCCCCAAGGGGTTCATGGGAGATCATAAGCTGGATGAGAGGAGGGAGATTGATAAAGCCATGGAGTCCTTCTACATGTTTGATTGGGGAGGAGGAAGTTCACTTGAAGAAACCAAGAGAGGTATAGTATATGATCACAACTTGGAACAACCTTAGGTTCTGTTTGGGAATGCTTTTCGATCACCTGCGTTTCGTATCATAGTTTCCCTTTGGGCATGCAGATCAAATCAATTATCTTTATGAGATTGCATCCCTATTATTGTTGAAATCACAAAAACCGCCCCTGAATGTTACAAAACATAACATTTATCTCCCGTGAAGTTCACATTTCATAACATCCATGCAAAAAATTACCCCCCTCAGAATACATTTTCAAAGGAGGGGGTGTATTTTGTGCATGGATGTTATGAAATGTGACCTTTAAGGGAGATTTTTATATGAATGCAATATGTAATAATGCTAACTTCCAAGGGAGGTTTTGGTAATTAATTATTCCTAACAACAAATACTGTATATTATGAAGGGCTTTGTTCTTTCTAGTGACTGCAGCCCTAATTTTTTTTTTGTTCTTATAATAAAAAACCCCTGCAAATTAATAAACACAAGTGCTTGTAGATTAATGATGAAAGAAAAGGATGGATCTGAGGATGGGACAGAAAGTGGAGGAACAGAAGCTTTGAACAGTTGAGACAAGTACATGCATGAGATGTCACTGATCATAAAGCATTACAAGGAAGAAGGGCATGAGATATATTATAGTATTCACATATATTTGTTTTATTTATTTTTCACATTTTATGAAGCTCTCAAAAGTCTCAATTCATATATAGCAGGAGTCCTTTCATGTTATAAGTTTCTACCATGAAGAAATTAATGGAGAACATATAAGGGTTATAAATTATAATAGATTATTCTTATATATAAGTTATGGAGGAGAAGGAGAGAGGACTTATCGCGGTTTATTTGCATTGTGAGGTTGGACGACAAAACTGTACGCATAGTCATGCCAAAATCTTATGTCTCGAACTTGTTTTCTTTTTGTAACATTTTGTCGTACCAAACATACATTCAATAACAATGACGTTTTGTGGTAGGCTGCGCTAAATGCAGCCTTAATTAAAAAGTTAGCTTTCTCTTAAATTGTTCCTCTGCTTGTTGCTTACCATCCTTCAAGGTTCTCTCAACAATAAAGGTCTACCTTTATAGTGCTGTGGCAGAAGCTATTTTCTTTTGGCAGCAGCACTAGCTAGCATATGATCATTTTATGTAGAACATGCCTTTTTTATGTAATAACATTTCTCTAGTTCCTCTATTATGTCAAGTAAATGAAATAATTTACTATTAAAAGTGTGGTACAATCTGTGACCATTGATTAATGGATGATCGTGCGTGCGGCTACTATTAAAAGTGTGGTGTGCTTCAAGAATGTTATATTGTTTTATATAATAAATAAATATATATATATTCTTAGGGGGGTGTTTTTGTGCATGGATGTTATGAAATGTGAACTTCAGGAGCCGTAAATGTTATGGTTTGTAATATTCGAGGGAGATTTTTTGTAATTTCAGGAATAAGAGGGGTGTGTGGTCGGTAAATTTTCAAACTTAGAGGGTAGGTCCCGGAAAATTGCCCTATATATAATTACAGGTTGTACCCCTCAATTTTTTGAATTTACATTCGCCTCCCCCTCCAAGTTTACCCAGTTAACAAAAATGTCAGTTTCGTTAGAAATATGAATGGAAAAAAGATAAAATCTGCTAAATTATTTTATAATATTTCAATTTTATACTTATATAATAATGATTATAGATTCATTACAAAGGGCAAAATGTGACCCAGTCTGTTGAAGCCAAATTTGAGCTCAACGAAAGTTCAAAACAGGGGTGTAGCCAGCACCTACTTCTCTCAAGCCCTGCCCCTCGACCAGTAGCTAACGACTTAGGACTGACCCAAAGCCTCAGCAGGGAGGTCTCACCTCACACCCGGAAGATCTCTGAGAGCTCCCCCTCCAAAGCAAAAAGCTGGGCTAGGAGCTCCTCAGAAAGCACTGAAGATCTAGAGAAAAAATGAGAGTCTGCTTTCCAAGGAGCCCTTATGGGTCTATTTATAGTCTGTTGCTGATCTGAAGTTACTGAAGTACCCCTGGCTGGTCTGCCAATAGCCAAATCCCGTTGTCTGAAAAGTGTTAAATGCAGCCCCTGAGGGTATAAGGGTAATTTTACCCGGGGGCAATTAAGACATTTTACCGGCCTGACCCCGGGCCCCACTCGGCGAGAGCTCTGTGCCGAGAACCCTCTCGCCTTCCTTTGGCGGGAGCTAAAATGAAGTGTCAACAGTCTCACGCTGGGCCTGCCCCCGCCTTCTCGACAGCTTCATCCTTCTCGCCGACTCTGCCGAGAGCGGATCCTGGCTGACTGAGAGTGAATGTTCTCGCCCTTCTCCCGGTGAGAAATCTTCAAACCTCGATGCTGTCGCTGGACGGCGTTGGGTGAATGGAGCCCACTCAACGCCCTTGCTGCTGACCGCGGCGTTGAGTGAGTGGAGCTCACTCAACGCCCTTTCTGCTGGATGCGGCGTTGAGTGAGTGAAGCTCACTCAACGCCCTTGCTGCTGACCGCGGCGTTGAGTGAGTGAAGCTCACTCAACACGCCCTTACGGCTGACCGCGGCGTTGAGTGAGTGGAGCTCACTCAACGCCCTTGCTGCTGACCACGGCGTTGAGTGAGTGGAGCTCACTCAACGCCCTTTTCGCTGGATGCGGCGTTGAGTGAGTGAAGCTCACTCAACGCCCTTGCTGCTGACCGCAGCGTTGAGTGAGTGAAGCTCACTCAACGCCCTTTCCGCTGGATGCGGCGTTAAGTGAGTGAAGCTCACTCAGCGCCCTTGCTGCTGACCACGGCGTTGAGTGAGTGAAGCTCACTCAACGCCCTTTCCGCTGGATGCGGCGTTGAGTGAGTGAAGCTCACTCAGCGTCATGCCTTCTCGCCTGCTCTTAAGCGAGAGCTCCCCCGACGCGAGAGCTCTTATGGCCTTCAGGCCCGAGCTAACTTATGGCTGGTCCAACCCCAACCGTTGTGCCTCTAGATCCCACCCAGCGAATATGGGGTTGTACACAATCCCTGCTCGTTTTGAGCTAGCTCTGCGCTCGAAAAGACACGTACAACCCAGCAATATTCGTTGGGCACGTGTCACTTCACACGAGAATCTTTTGGTGGGCTATGCCACGGCTATACATATGTGCTGATAGACGGCCGAAAATCTGCCCCTGACCTTTATCGCTCCTCTGAGATCCCGCGAGACCTCACGATGCACCCCAAACAGGTTGGTAAGCCACTCTCGCAGAATCTTCAGGAACGCATTAAGGCGGCCCAAGCGCAGGCCCTTGCCAGCAGCGCCCTAGTGGCTCCTTGGCTGGCGAGAGGAGCACCCATCGTGGAGCCTCCGCGGCTGCCACCGCAAGAGAAGAAGAAGAAGAAGAAGAAGAAGAAGAAGAAGACCCCTCGAGACCACGCGCGAGAGCACCGGGCCTCTCCAACTCCATCCCCAAGCCGCGCTGCCAATCTCCTTCTGCCGCCTAGGGTATGTCTTGCCGACTAGCGGATTACTGTTCTTAAGAATCGGTCACTGAACCTTTCTTGGCAGGTGGTCCCGGAGGGTGGTGCTGGGCTTCTGCTGGTGCTCCCCGACCCATTGACGTCTCGCCCGCCTGAGGACCGGCCGCAGGCTCCGGAAAGAGCTCCCGCCGATGGTTCGGGACCTCCAGGTAGCCCCTCCTTTTTCATCCACTTTTCCTTTGGTTATTCTAACCCCTTGGGCGGGACTCTCGCAGCGCCTGCTTCCGCTTGCCCGGATCTTACCTTGCTGGAGACTGTCGCAGAGATCGCCCCCTGTGACAATCCCGCAATCAATCCTCACCCAGCAATCAATCCTCACCCTTCCGTGGGTGACGCGCCTGCCGACCCATCCGTGACACCGGAGGTGGACCATTCCGAGAATGAGTGCGTCCCTCCGCATACTTCGGGCCATGAGGAGGTCACGGTGCGCGAGACCTTCCGTCCGGGCCGTGGAAAGCCCCTCCATCTTCTATTTGGGAGGGATGTCGAGGGAGAACCCGAGCCTTCTCGCCTTCCCCCGGCCGACGGCTTTCGCCATAATTCTGGTTTGCCACACACTGTTGTTGCCCCTACCTTGTTCTCGCACTGACTGCCCGATTGCCTTCTCAGGGGATCCGGACCTGCGATCGGGGGCTGAAGAGGACGAGGACGATGATGGGGATCAAGAGGAGGATGGCGACATCTCTCCCTTCCCCTCCTCTGACGAGATGGAAGAGATGCTGGTTGGCGCGGGAAGCACGAGAAGGCGCGGGAAAAGGGTCGCGGCCATCCTCTCTAAACTTGCGCGGCGGGAGCGGGCCCAAGCCTACGTGGCGAGAGAGTTCCGCAGATCAGTGGAGCAGAGGCTGGAGACCCTGGAGCGAGACTACTTTCTAAGCGAGGCGGAGCGGCCGGGCTGCCCTACTGCGGGATCTTCCCCCGGGAGGTGCCTTGCGCGGATATGAGACCAAGCTCGCCGGATCAATCTAGGGTGCACCGTGCTCTCCTCCTAATTCAACCCGTTGGCGCCCCCGAGGACCCGATAGTGAGAGCGAGGACGCTGGCACTGGGAGCCTTATTGATTCCTGCTATCTCGTCTCTCCTTACCTCTAGCCTTCCCTTCTCGCCATGTACCATGTTTTTAAACTATTTTTCTTAATTGTTTCGGATTATGGACTGCTTGTGATATTGTGGGCTGCTTTTACTAGTTAACCGTTATTGTTGCTATTATCTTAAGTCTCGCCTAGCTAGAACCTTCCTCGCTTTCGCTTTCGTCGTACCGTTCGACCCTTGCGCGAACTAGGGCTGTCGATCAGTCACTGTCAATTCAGTCGGGGAACCGAGGCGCCGTTAACTTAGGGCGTGACAGCTGTACCTCCGCCACCCATTTTCGAAAAAATCATCATTTATCCCAAAGCTCTATAAATAGGTGGATTCACCCACCGCATTTATTTCTCTGATCCGGAACCCCTCTCTCCCTCTCTTTCGCTTTCGCGTTCTGCCGAGCACGTCTTGCTCTCGCCCCCTTCTCCTTGGTATCTCGCCTTCGAACACCTCAGTCACGATGCCTGGCGAGAACGAGGGACGCTCTCATTGTGCGGAAGCTTTCCGGAGGCACCGATTCCCGTCGTGCCATCTGACTTTGAACGAGTAAAAGCTGATCACGTCCCGATACGTTCCCGCCAACTTCTCCGCGAGAAACCCGGACAACAACGATAGGGTGAACACTGTGCGAGAGGGGGAGCTCGCGATCCCCCTCGAACACTTCGAGGTGGGATTTCTCCTTCCTCTTTGGCCAGAGATGCGCCTCGCCCTTCGCTACTATGGAGTCATTCCCGCGCAGCTGAACCCGAATTCGGTCGCCATCCTTGTAGCGTTCATCTGCTACATGCGATCCGAAAGGATAGAGTTCAACCTCTCGATCTTCCGGAAGCTGTTTACCTTCCGCGCGAAGGGGGGAGTTGTTTTCTTCTCCGGGCAGCTTCTCAAAATGACCGGTCTCGCCAACAAGCACCATCATTGGGGCGAGAAATTCGTTTTCATCTCCGGCGACTTAGGGAACGTCCCTCTCGCACCGGTTCAATACGAGGATGCCGCTTACAAGCCACCCTCCTTAGGGTCACACGAGAGCGCGCTCCTCGAGTTCTTTTGGACTAAGGAGTTTGACGTCCCCTTCCTTAGGCGGGACGTCGACTCCCTTCCCCCCGTTCCTGCTGGCGAAGGTGAGATCTCGCTTCTTTTTTCTTTTACTCGGTGTTTGCGCGTCCCTCGATGCTGAGTGTCTTTTGTTGCCTTCGTAGGAGAGCGGGAGATCCCCTTGCGCCAACCCTTCCCCGAGACGCCAACGGCCGAAGGCAAGACTGCAGGAGATCCGTTTGCTCTCGCGAAGTCTGTGGCCCGCGCTTGCCGGGAAGAGCCAGCTCTGCCTCCGCCACCTGGTGCCGCGAAGCGGAAACCCAGTGGCTTATTGTCTCAACGGGTGAAGAGGCCGAAGCCATCCGCCGCCGAGAAGGGGAAGTCCCGGATACCTTCGCCCGCCCGACCCCCTCCGCCTGGCAGGTCTTTCGCCAAGATCCTAGCGGCGGTAAGCGAGATGAGGGACATCTCCAGGAGTAGTGGTGGGGTCCCTGCCGAGAACCTTCCGGCCTCGGCCGAGGCGGGTGGCGAGGTGGGCACCGAGATAGTGGCTGTCGCAAGCTCTGCCCAACCTCCGCTCGGGCCTGTACCAAAGGGGCACAGGAACTTTGGCATGGGAGTGAAGAGTCTAGACGTCGAAGGGAAGCCTTTGCTGCAATGGGACCTGGAGGCCAACAGAGTTTCACTCTCGACGCTGCTCCCGAGCTGGGCGGAGGGCGACGAGGTCACCGGCGAAGCCTTCGCGCTGGGCTACGGCCTTTATAGTCGGGAGCATGTGGGCCTATACGACCAAATATCCACTCGCCTCCTCGCTTTCGATTCCGTCCGGGCCCTGATGCGTGGGTTCGAGCTTGCGCACATGTGCGCTCGCTGAAGCATCACCATCGACCGGAATTTTCTTGACATGTATAAGGCGAGAGAGGAGGCAGTGGCTCAGGTGGCAGCCCTGAAGACCGAGCTGGAGGACGCTCAGCGCCAGCTGTCCATGCGCCCGTCGAAAGAGGTAAGCGAGACCCTTTCCAACCTTAGTTCTCGCCTATGAAATTCATACCACCATTTTCGCTGCTGATAGAACGCTCTTATGCAGGACTCTCCGCAAGTCATGGTGCTTCGCGCGCGATTGGTCGGGGTGGAGTGCGAGAATGAAATGCTGAAGGGCCAAGTCGAGCGCCTGGAAACGGCGATAGCTGCGATCCCTCCCTCTCCCATGCTCAATGAAAGGCTGAAGCGCCGAGATTATTCCGAGTATGACATCGACAAGCTCTTGCAGGTCAACGCTCAGGCGACTGCCAAGTTGATGATCGAGACCTTGCGGAATGTGGGATGCTTGGACGAGGGTGGTGAGACCCTGACCGCTCCCCAGCTCGTCCCGTGGCTCTTCGAGCCCATCCCGAAACCCCCAGGCGCGCCTGACTCTCCGCCCTTGTAGGTTCCGAAGTTTACCGCGGCTGCTGGCGAGGCTGTTGGCGAGATGTCCGGGGAGGATTCGGGCGAGAGCTCCTGCGATGACTCGAGCGGCTACAGCGCATCTTCTTGAAGTCCTCTCCCCTTCTCTTTTCTTTTCTGGCTTGTAATGGGCGAGAGGCTCCCCCTTTTTGTAACACTACTCCATTTATAATGTAAATGTAACCGTTGGTACTTTGTGCTTCTCTTTTTTATCCCTCTTTTTTTTTCTTTTTCTAACTGCTAAAAACGAGTGTTGCTCAAGAACTCTTTCGCCCGGGGCCCCTGGCTCCCCACTAGGATAGTTTCTTTTAGCAGCCGAGAGGTGAGGATCTGCCGAGAGTTTAAGGTTCAGACACGTCGTTTTCGCGCTCTGCAGAGAGCCGTTTACCGAGAGGTGTCCCTCAGGGGCCAAGAGAAGACCGCCCCTCCTTTCCTTGCGCGAACGGTCGGTCCCCCTGCCTAGGCCCACCGAAAACTTCGTTTGGCGAGAACTCTCAGCAAGGGCCTCCTGGCCGGGACCGCTCTATCGGTAACAGGAACTCGGCTGGGCTAAGCAGGCCAATAACACGACTATCCACTGGCGCATCGGAGCAACTGTCATTGTTACCCCTATCGTCTAACTTACGGGCACAATTTGCCGAGTTCCTGGACGAGACCTCTCCTGGCCGAGACCATTTTGAGGTCTACCCTTTAGGATGCCTTTTGCCTAGCCTATAATATCCGTGTCGAGATATTTCTAAACACTAAACTTCTCCCCCACTAGCGAGCCCTCGGGCCTGCCAGCTAGATGAGAGCCTGCGCATCGGGTCCACCTAGGGCCGAGCCGAGCTCGGGGTGTTGATGAAGATTTCAAATCCAACCTCTCCCCCACAGGCGAGCCTTCGGACTTGCCAGCTAGATGAGAGCCTGCGCAGTGGGTCTACCTGGTGTCGAGCCAAGCTCGGGGTGTTGATGAAGATTTCATATCCAACCTCTCCCCCACAGGCGAGCCTTCGGACCTGCCAACTAGATGAGAACTTGCGCAGCGGGTCTACCTGGGGCCGAGCCGAGCTCGGGGTGTTGATGAATATTTCATATCCAACCTCTCCCCCACAGGTGAGCCTTCGGACCTGCCAGCTAGATGAGAGCCTGCGCAGCGGGTCTACCTGGGGCCGAGCCGAGCTCGGGGTGTTGATGAAGATTTCATATCCAACCTCTCCCCCACAGGCGAGCCTTCGGACCTGCCAGCTAGATGAGAGCCTGCGCAGCGGGTCTATCTTGGGCCGAGCCGAGCTCGGGGTGTTGATGAAGATTTCATATCCAGCCTCTCCCCCACAGGCGAGCCTTCGGACCTGCCAGCTAGATGAGAGCCTGCGCAGCAGGTCAACCTGGGGCCGAGCCGAGCTCGGGGTGTTATGAAGATTTCATATCCAACCTCTCCCCCACAGGCGAGCCTTCGGACCTGCCAGCTAGATGAGAGCCTGCGTAGCGGGTCTACCTGGGGCCGAGCCGAGCTCGAGGTGTTGATGAAGATTTCATATTCAACCTCTCCCCCACGGGCGAGCCTTCGGACCTGCCAGCTAGATGAGAGTCTGCGCAGCGGGTCTACCTGGGGTCGGGCCGAGCTTGGGGTGTTGATGAAGATTTCATATCCAACCTCTCCCCCACAGGCGAGCCTTTGGACCTGCCAGCTAGATGAGAGCCTGCGCAGCGGGTCTACCTTGGGCCGAGCCGAGCTCGGGGTGTTGATGAAGATTTCATATCCAACCTCTCCCCCACAGGCGAGCCTTCGGACCTGCCAGCTAGATGAGAGCCTGCGTAGCGGGTCTACCTGGGGCCGAGCCGAGCTCGGGGTGTTGATGAAGATTTCATATCCAACCTCTCCCCCACAGGGGAGCCTTCGGACCTGCCAGCTAGATGAGAGCCTGCGCAGCGGGTCTACCTGGGGCCGAGCCGAGCTCGGGGTGTTGATGAATATTTCATATTCAACCTCTCCCCCACAGGCGAGCCTTCGGACCTGCCAGCTAGATGAGAGCCTGCGCAGCGGGTCTACTTGGGGCCGAGCCAAGATCGGGGTGTTGATGAAGATTTCATATCCAACCTCTCCCCCACAGGCGAGCCTTCGGACCTGTCAGCTAGATGAGAGCCTGCGCAGCGGGTCTACCTGGGGCCGAGCCGAGCTCGGGGTGTTGATGAAGATTTCTTATCCAACCTCTCCCCCACAGGCGAGCCTTCGGACCTGCCAGCTAGATGAGAGCCTGCGCAGCGGGTCTACCTGGGGCCGAGCCGAGCTCGGGGTGTTGATGAAGATTTTATATCCAACCTCTCCCCCACAGGCGAGCCTTCAGACCTGCCAGCTAGATGAGAGCCTGCGCAGCGGGTCTACCTGGGGCCGAGCCGAGCTCGGGGTGTTGATGAAGATTTCATATCCAACCTCTCCCCAACAGGCGGGCCTTCGAACCTGCCAGCTAGATGAGAGTCTGCGCAGCGGGTCTACCTGGGGCCGAGCCGAGCTCGGGGTGTTGATGAAGATTTCATATCCAACCTCTCCCCCACAGGCGAGCCTTCGGACCTGCCAGCTAGATGAGAGCCTGCGCAGCGGGTCTACCTGGGGCCGAGCCGAGCTCGGGGTGTTGATGAAGATTTCATATCCAACCTCTCACCCATAGGCGAGCCTTCGGACCTGCCAGCTAGATGAGAGCCTGCGCAGCGGATCTACCTGGGGCCGAGCCGAGCTCGGGGTGTTGATGAAGATTTCATAAACCAAACCTATTATATCATCAAGATGAGAAAGCAGGTAACCGATCAAAGCAAGAGACATATCATGATAGCATTTGGGAAACAACAATATTTTCATATGATAATGTTTGATTACAACAGTACAATCCGCCTCTCCCCTTATGGGTAGAAGCGCTTTAGATCGTCACCGCTCCAGGTGTGGCTCAAGGTCCTCCCCTCCACATCCTGGAGGTAGTAACCTCCTTTTGCCAGAACCTCCTTCACTATGTAAGGCCCTTCCCAGCTTGGGCTGAGCTTGCCAGCAGGGGTCGACCTCCCTGCCGCGTCGACCTTTTTCAACACTAGGTTCCCTTCGGTGAATTGTTTGACTCTGACGTGTTTATCAAAGTACCTGGCCATTCATCGCTTGATCTCTTCTTGGCTGATGGCTGTAACATCCCGCAGCTCTTCCGTCATGTATAACGAGAGGCGCAACTCTTCTTTGTTTCCCAATCTCCAAGCCTCATCTCCTTTGCCTGCGGTCGTGACCCGCGGGGACCGAACCTCGAACTCTATGGGGAGGACAGCCTCGCACCCATGAGAGAGCTTGAAGGGGGTCTCACCGGTGGCCGTGCTCGGGGTCGTTCGCAAGGCCCACAGGATGGAGGGGAGCTGCTCTACCCAGTTTCCTCTCAGGTTCTCCACCTTCTTCTTGAGCAGGTTCACAATAATCTTATTTGCCGCTTCCACCTGGTCATTGCTCTAGGGGTGATGGACAGAGGCAAACCTGAGGTCTATCCCCTGCTGGGTGCAGAAGCTGATGAACTCCTCACTAGCAAACTGGGGACCGTTATCCGTCCCTATCGCTCGGGGTAGCCCGTGCCTGCATATGATTTCTCCCCAAACAAAGTTCTTGATGACCTGGGAGGTGACCTTGACTAGAGCCTTGACCTCCAGCCACTTGGATAAGTAATCGATCATGACCAAAAGGAACCTCCTTTGTCCACTGGCCGGGGGGAAAGGCCCGACCAAGTCTATCCCCCAAATGGCGAAAGGCCATGGTGACATTATACTCCTTAGTCTTTGAGCGGGCAGAAGCTGGAGGGGTCGTACAACTGGCACTTTTTACATCTCCTTGCAAACTCTATCGCATCCTTCCTCAGGGTCTGTCAGAAGTACCCCTGCCTAACCACCCTTGCCTCTAGAGTCTTCCACCCCAGAGTGACTGTCGCACTCGCCTGAATGTATCTCCCCAAGTATCTTCGGGACTTCTTCCTCGGTCACACACCTGGCCAGGAGTCCCGACAACATCTTGCGATGTAACCACCCTTCCAACATCAGGTAGTGAGCTGCCTTACGCTTGAAGCTCCTTGTATCTTTCACTTCTTCCATCAGTTCACCGGTTGATAGGAAGTTCACCAGTGGGTCTACCCACGAGGGTCGCCGGCCTACCTCCATCAGCTCCCCTTCTTCGATTGCTGGTCAAAACATTTCGGTTAAGGTCCCTCCTCCTCGAGGCCCGAACTTTTCCAATCGGTCGGCAGCCACGCTCTCCTCCCGAGGAACGTGCTGGATTGAGAATGATCGGAAGCCCCCGATGATTGTCTTTACCTTAGATAGGTACTTTATGAGGGTAGATTCCCGAGCTTCAAACTCTCCTCGAATCTGCGATGCCACCACCATCGAGTCTGTGAAGACCTCCACATCCTGGATCCCGAGCTCCTTTGCCAAACGAAGACCGGCTATCACGGCTTCGTACTATGCCTGATTGTTGGTCACCGGAAAGTGATAGGCCACCGCCTGTTCTATAGCTACCCCCTGGGGGCTTAGCAACACCACTCCTCCCCCCATGGAATGCTTTCCTGAGGCCCCATCAACCATCACCTTCCACGCCCCCTGCTGACGCGGCTCCTCCTCCCCAATTTCAACAACATAATCTACAAGAAAGTCCGCCACTGCTTGCGCCTTAATCGAGTGCCTTGGGACAAAAGAGATGTTGAACTCACTTAGTTCAATTGACCACTTGGCCAGCCTCCCCGAGTGCTCCACCCCTTCAAAGTTCTTACGGAGAGGATGATCGGTTACCACCCTAATCGTGTGCGCTTGAAAATACGGCCGAAGCTTCCTTGCCGAAATGATCAGAGCGAATGCTAGCTTTTTGAGGATGGGGTAACGGAGCTCCGCCTTCCTCAAGATCCGGCTTATGTAATAGATGGGTAGCTGCTTCTTCCCCTCCTCTCTGATTAGGACAGAGCTCACGGCTTCCGTTCCCACCCCGAGGTATAGGGCTAAGTCCTCCCCTTCTTTTGGACTCTGGAGTAGGGAAGCCTGGGAGAGATACCTCTTCAACCCTTGGAAGGCTTCCTCACACTCGGCTGTCCACTCGAATCTCTGGTTACCTCTTAACACTTTGAAGAATGATGAACACTTGTCACCAGACCGAGACAGGAACCTGCTTAATCCCGCCAGCTTGCTTGCCAAGCGCTGGACCTCCTTGGCATTGCGAGGTGATTCCAGGTCTAGGATGACCTTTACCTTGTCCGGGTTAGGTTCCACCCCCGCCGGGGTCAAGAGATGTCCGAGGAACTTCCCGCGGCTGGCCCCAAAGACACACTTCAAGGGGTTCAACCTCATCTTGAATCTTTGGAGGGTCGCGAAGGTCTCTTCGAGGTCCCGCAGGTGTGAGCTCACACACTTGCTTTTCACCATCAAGTCATCAACATAGACTTCCAAGTTTCTCCCCCTCTGCCCCTGGAAGACTCGATCCATCATGCGCTGGTATGTGGCCCCTGCATTTTTCAGCCCAAAGGGCATCATCTTATAGCTGAAGCATCCTTCCCTAGTGATGAAGGAGACGTCCTTGATGTCGGGGGGGTGCATGTGAATCTGGTGATAACCTGAAAAAGCATCAAGAAAACTCATAACAGAAAAACCAATGGCTGAGTCAACCAGCGCGTCGATTCGAGGCAGAGGATAGCAATCCTTGGGGCACGATTTATTTAATAAAGAGAAGTCAATACACATGCGCCACTTCCCTCCCCCTTTCTTAACCATTACCACATTGGAGATCCAGCCTGGGTATTGGACCTCCGAGATGAAGCCTGCCTCCAAGAGCTTTCTGACCTCCTCGCGGATGGGCTCCTCTAGCTTAGTGGCGATGGCCCTCATCTTTTGGCGTATGGGGCGAGTCCGGGGGTCCAGGTTCAGGCGATGACAGGCTACATCCGCGTCAATGCCCGGCATGTCTGCCGCGCTCCAAGCGAAGATGTCGACGTTGCTCTGGATGCAAGCTCTCATCCGCTCCTGGTCCTTGAGGCTCAGGCCCCCGTTGATCCGTACCCTCTGCACCTGTCATGCCTTGGTGGATACCTCCATCTCCACCACTTCCTCAGTTGGCTCCAACAGCGACTATTCCCAGCCGTCCCTTGCTTCTTCCTCAAACTCCAACTCTTCCCCTCCTACAGCATCCATCGCTTCCTCCGTCTTCTCCTCCTGGAGCTGATGAATCTCCACGCCCCTCGGGACCTCCTTCCCAACTCTTGCAACCTGGCCCTCTTCTTCATCCATCCCTTCCTCCAGACTCTCTTGGTCAACTCCAACAGCTAGTTCCTCTATCTCCATCGCCTCCTCCAGGCTCTCTTCCTGTTGTGGCTCAACTTCCTCACCCCTCTGGGCCTCCTTCTCAGCTTCTCCTACCACTTGCTCCTCCACCTCCGGGCTCACCTTCTCCTGCTCTGCTAGCTCCTTCTCCAGCTCTTCTGCCTCCGCCATCCAAGACACAACGTTAACCGCCGTCACATAGCATTGCCTCGCCGCCTTTGGGTCCCCCCTGATCCTGACATGCACCCCTCCGTTGTTAAACTTGAGACACTGGTGAAACGAGGAGGGAACACAGCGAAAGGCGCTGATGAGGGGACGCCCAAAGATGGCATTGTAACTGCTTGGGGCGTCCACTATCACGAACCTACAGTTCCGTGACACACACCCCAACTTTACGTGCAGTCCTACTCCCCCTTCTAATTCCTTCCTCTCTCCAGAAAACCCGAACAACGGTCCATCTGAGGCTAGGACCCTCTTCCCTTCAACCTTCATCTCATCAAAAGCTTTCTTGAAGATGACGTTCACCGAGCTCCCATTGTCTACGAGTATCCTGGAAACTGTAAATTCTCCACCGCTGTCTTGATCACCAGAGCATCGCAGAAAGGGTCCTCATTGTCTGGCATATCCGCGGACGAAAAGATGATTTTTTTCTTCTGGAGGGGGGCTAGGGAGGTCGAGGCGACCCCTCTGCGGAACATGGTCTGCAAGCTTCCCTTTCGGGTTGCCTCGATCCCTACCCCTCTGTGGATCACTCTGATCCCTCCTCGGGTCCCCACGTCTACCCGGTCCTCGCGTCTATCTTCCTCCCCTCCCTGCTGCACTTCCTCAATCCTTACCAGCGGGTCCTGTCCCCCCATTCTTCTGGCTTCCCGCATCTCCAAGAACTCCGGGCAGGTGTCCGTCGCGTGACCTTCCTCCTGATGGAAGTCACAAAAGGGTAACGCCACCCTCCCCCCCCCCCCTTTTCCTTCTCCTCCTCCTCTTCTCCCAGCTCCCCGGATTCTTCTTCCTCCCCCTCTTCCTCTACCGACCTCCATCGCTTCTTGCGGTGGTGGGAAGTGACCTCTCGGCCCCTGTCTCCACGCCTGCTGGTCAAACCTTCTCAGTTCCCGAAGATTATCTCTTCCCTGTACACCTCCTCCTTGGCCCTGGGGGCGACCCTCCTGAGGCCTCCAACCCAAACGATTGTTCGGCTCCCAGGCTCCCCATCCCTGCTGCTGCCCCTGCCCTCGGGGCTCTTCTCTCCTTCTCTCTTCCCTCTGCTCCCTCTGCTTTCCTGCTGCTGGTTCTTTATCATCCTCTGCCAACCTGGCCAGCTTCCTGGCGAACGCCGGGTTCGCCCTTTCGAAGTCTATCTCCTTCGCCGCCCTCTCCATAAGCTCTTCAAACGAGAGGGGGGAACTCTCTTCAGCTCCATGCTAAAGAAACCTGGTCTCAGCCCCAGGGTAAAAGTGAGCATCAGCGCGTACCCCGGGACCTCCTGGACTAGGAGAATCTCTTCCTGAAACCGGTCAACATAATGACCAAACGTCTCGTCTTGCTTCTGCCTCACCGCGAACAGGCACTCCGCCTCCTTCTTCCTCTTCTTCGACATTGAGAACCTCAACAGAAACCCCCTGCACAGATCTTCGAAGCTGTAGATTGAGCTTGCTGGTAACTGGTGGAACCAGTCCCTAGCCTTCTCCTTCAGTGTGATGGCAAACAACTGACACTTGAAGGCATCGGACATCTATCTAATCGACACCACATCCTCGAACCATTGTACGTGCTGCACTGGGTCATCCTTTCCCGAGTAGTAGGACATGTCCGGCTCCCGGAACCCCTCTGGCACCGGGGCTGAGACGATGAGCTCGCTAAAGGGGGTCTCGCCCCCTGCTTGGCGAGAAGGCACGTCTAGCGACCTCGGCTGGCTTGAACGATCCGTGATACCGGGCCCAGGGAACAGCTCCCGCACCGCCGCTTCCCTCTCGCCAACTTCTGTCGGAACCTCCTTTCCGGGGCGCTGGCCTGGGAAGAGTTCCCGCGCGGCCACGTCTCTCTCGCCAACTTTTGCCAGAACCTCCTTTCTGGGGCGCTGCCCAGGGGCGTTCTCGCAAAGAAGCGGGACCGCCTCCACCGGAACCTGAGGCGTCTCCCACTCACTCCTTGCCGAGAAGGCTAGGCTGATGGTCTGCAGGACTTCTCGCCTAAAGTCTTCCAACATCTTCCTCGTCGCTTCCTCCCCCGGGGTGGGGATACCCCCCGAGCCAGATCCTTAACCTTCACCTCCAGTCATGGGACCAAACTCAAGGCTTTCTTGCACCGGCTGCCTTCCACGCTCACCGCACCAGAACTGTTGAAGCCAAATTTTACCTCAACGAAAGTTCAAAATAGGGCTGCAGCCAGCGCCTACTTCTCTCAAGCTCTGCCCCTCGACCGGTAGCTAACGACCTAGTACTGACCCAAAGCCTCGGCAGGGAGGTCTCACCTCATACCCGGAAGATCTCTGAGAGCTTCCCCTCCAAAGTCAAAAGCTGGGCTAGGAGCTCCTCAGAAAGCACTGAAGATCTAGAGAAAAAATGAGAGTCTGCTTTCCAAGGAGCCCTTATGGGTCTATTTATAGCTTGTTGCTGATCTGAAGTTACTGAAGTACCCCTGGTTGGTCTGCCAATAGCCAAATCCCGCTGTCTGAAAAGTGTTAAATGCAGCCCCTGAGGGTATAAGGGTAATTTTACCCTGGGGCAATTAAGACATTTTACCCTGACCCCGGGCCCCACTCGGCGAGAGCACAGTGCCGAGAACCCTCTCGCCTTCCTTTGGCGGGAGCTAAAATGAAGTATCAACAGTCTCACGTTGGGTCTGCCCCGCCTTCTCGACAGCTTCATCCTTCTCGCCGACTCTGCCGAGAGCGGATCCTGGCTGACTGAGAGTGAATGTTCTCGCCCTTCTCCCGGTGAGAAATCTTCTAACCTCGATGCTGTCGCTGGACGGCGTTGGGTGAATGGAGCCCACTAACCGCCCTTGCTGCTGACCGCGGCGTTGAGTGAGTGGAGCTCACTCAACGCCCTTTCCGCTGGATGCGGCGTTGAGTGAGTGAAGCTCACTCAACGCCCTTGCTGCTGACCGCGGCGTTGAGTGAGTGAAGCTCATTCAACACGCCCTTACGGCTGACCGCGGCGTTGAGTGAGTGGAGCTCACTCAATGCCCTTGCTGCTGACCGCGGCGTTGAGTGAGTGGAGCTCACTCAACGCCCTTTTCGCTGAATGCGGCGTTAAGTGAGTGAAGCTCACTCAACGCCCTTGCTGCTGACCGCGGCGTTGAGTGAGTGAAGCTCACTCAACGCCCTTTACACTGGATGTGGCGTTAAGTGAGTGAAGCTCACTCAGCGCCCTTGCTGCTGACCGCGGCGTTGAGTGAGTGAAGCTCACTCAACGCCCTTTCCGCTGGATGCGGCGTTGAGTGAGTGAAGCTCACTCAGCGTCCTGCCTTCTCGCCTGCTCCTAAGCGGGAGCTCCCCCGGCGCGAGAGCTCTTATGGCCTTCAGGCCCGAGCTAACTTATGGCTGGTCCAACCCCAACCGTTGTGCCTCTGGGTCCCACCCAGCGAATATGGGGCTGTACACAGTCTTTTCAATGTAGAATTTTTATAGAGTGTAAAATTGGAATATTATAAAATAATTTGGCATATTTTATCACCTTCCATCTATATTTCTATAAAAAAATGTCACACCTTTCAATGTAAAGTAGTTCTAAAGGGTAAAATTGAATATCATAAAATAATTTGATTGATTTTATCATTTCTCATCCTTATTTCTAATAGAAGGGGCATTTTGTAAACTGGATAAAATTGGAGAGGAGGTAAATGTAATTTTGAAAGATAAAGGGCTGCAACCTAAAATTATGCAAACTTCCAGTAAAGGTCCCGGTAATTAACCATATATATATCGATCAGGTGCGAATATGGGACAATGTGAAGGTGTGAACATAAGATCTAGGTCGTTGAATCCAAATACAACGGTTGGGGAGGCGACTTCCAGTTGCGGCGGCCGGCGATAACACCCGTGTAAAAATTTGTGAGCTGCGGAAAACGGGAAACCAAGCGCAGGAACACTCATCCAATCTGAGCCCAAGTAAGCCAGATGCAAACAGAAGAGCAGTTATCTTGTATTATCAAAAAATCTTTACAAGATGAGGCATATATTGCAAGACATGATTCGTCAATGTACCCGATGGAAGCAGAAAAAATACAAGGCAAGAACTAGCCTCGCTGACTCAAAGAGTAACTGTCGGCTCTTCTGCTACACTACGAAGTCCGCTGAAACCGCTAAGCCGCCAAATCGCAACCTAGCCGCGCGGACTGCCCGTTATTCCAATGTTGAACTCTGTTCGCTGGTATGCAAGTCACCTAACCGCACGGTCGCGTAGCCGTCAAATCACGTGAACTGCTACTACCGAACTGAACAAGCTGCCAGAAGCGGACAGCTTATTGAACTGGGAAACAAGTTGCAGAAGAGAAAACCGTCTGGTCGCAAGCCGCGATCTACTGCTAACTACTGGTTGCTAACCGCAGAGTCTGCACTGTCCCTGACCGAAATCAGAACCAAATCTCTGGCTTTCCAGCGCTATCCGCACAACCTGTACAGCACAACCAAGTCAACTCTTCAAACCGCTCGAATAGAAAACCTTGTCCACAGAAACTACCCGAGCTCACTTACTGTTCATTCGGTGTGTGTGTGTGTGTGTGTGTGTGATGTGACATGGGGATCTATTTATAGGCAAAGAGAGGAGTGTGATCACCGCCCTAGCCGATAAGATCACCACCCTTTCCTGCGGCAAGTACGGAGAGTATCCACACAACTGCATGGTCAAACCGTCAACCACAAAGGCCAGATAGAAACCCTAAGGGAGGATGTGGCCTCCCCTTGGTGCCTCCCCTTGGTGCGCGCTTGGTGCACGCTTGACTATCGAGTTTGGCTCATCTAAGGGAGGATGTGACCTCCAACAACCCACCATGTGACCAGTTTAAGGTAGGCCACCCAGTGTTGGGCTTGGGCCGAACGCGGCACGTAGAGATGGGTTGGGTCGGTTGGGCTGCAGCCCTCTAAGAGAGTTTAAGGAAGGCAGCCCAGATACCTTGGGAGGTGGGATACCGCTGCACGCCCTTTCAACAAAAACCAGTTTTGGTTGAAAGGGGACCGGCCCACTCATGTGTGTATCCCGGGCCGCCCCCAGCCGGACTGCAGTCTACTAGCCCCAGCCCTCTCTCCACACAACCCCGTGCGGGCAATCCCAACCCCACTCCACACAATTGTGTGCGGTCAATCTCCCAAATCGGGCTGACCTCCCTTTAACTGGTTTGTGCCGGGTTGTTGAGGTCGGCGAGGCATTGCGCTTGCCCGGCCGACCCTAAATATTATAAAATAATTTGGCATATTTTATCATCTTCTATCTGTATTTCTATAAAAAAAAATGTCACACCTTTCATTGTAGAGTAGTTATAAAGAGTAAAATAGAATATCATAAAACAATTTGATTGATTTTATCATTTTTCATCCATATTTCTAATAGAAGGGGCATTTTGTAAACTGGATAAACTTGGAGAGGAGGTAAATGTAATTTTGAAAGATAAAGGGGTGCAACCTAAAATTATGCAAACTCCCGGGAGAGTTCCCGGTAACTAACCCTATATATATCTACCAGGTGTGAATAGGGGTCAGTGCGTAGGTGTGAACATAAGATTTGGGCCATTGAATCCAAATCCAACGGATGCGGAGGCGACTTCCAACGGTGGCGTCCAGCGGCAACTGAAGGTCGGCGGAGGTCGCCCTCTCGGCGGCCACCGGCCCTTTCGTGCGTCGTCGGCCGCCGGCAAGCGCAAAAATCAGCTTGGGAAGGAGCTGGTTTTTGAGGTGAGCGGCTTCCTAGCAGCTACGGGCTCGCTGGCCACCGGCCGCCCTAGTTTCATCGGCGACCGACAGCATGTGGCCGGTTGCCGACGAGCCCGCAGCCGGCATTCGCCGTTGCTGGAAAGCCCTATTCAATTCTCGCACCATTTGTATGAGCATATGAATATGAATATATATACATATATACTTTTTGAGCTTTACCTATTAATTCTATAATAGCATGTTATACATACACATGCATATTCATGTACATAAATATACATACAATGATACAAATACATGCACACAATGACACATGCATAGACATGTATGAACGCTCCAGGATCATCTCCATTTAGGATGAAATGGAGGGGATCCATTTCATGGTCATGATGGATTACTTTTTGATCCAACGGGTTCAGTCATTCCTAGTCTTTTATATTATTTTTTATTCTAAAAAATCTTGTCCACAAGATTTTGTTTGGACTTATCTTGTCCATTAAAGTTGCAAATGGATCCCCTCCATTTCATTTGAAATGGAGAGGATCCGGATCCTGTATGAACATACCTCTATAACATTATGTTAGTTATAAAATATGTCATAACAATAAAATGGAGGCCCACATCTCTTCATCAATCACTTCAGCATGTATATTAGTTTATATCACAAATAATGTCCAAGTTAGGTTTCCAATACAAAATTTGTTTTTTGATATGCAAAGACCAGGCTGGTTAGTATGTTTTAAAATGATATTGATAATTAAATATTAAATGGTCATTCTTTAATAATAATAAAAATCTCTCTATTTTTTAGTTGATTTGGTTAATTAGCAATATTTTACCTGCCTTGCTTTTCAAAAAGGGTTAAAGGACATTTTAAGACTATTTTAAAACATTGTTTTTCTATGAGCCTTTTAAATAGCATGAACATCACATTCTATTAGGACTTTTGTTTGGCGCGGCGGTGACAGTCATGAATGAGGTGGTTATGAGCTACCATCGTTCATGAATGTCCGACCTCACCTAAGAAATTTCACCCACTTTTATGTTCAAAACTAAATTTTTCCCTGATGCTGCTGGCGGCTATAACGGTTGGCATGATAAACGTACATTCAAGGATGATGCCGCTTTTATCCAAACACAATGGAGCAAAAACGACGTGCCAAACGTGTTGTTTGGATAAATATAGTCATGAATTGTGCACTGAATAAAATGTGGAAGGGCGTGCGACAAATCTTCATACTCCATTTTTAATTGGAAGGATAGAGAAATTGCTCATTATCTAATCTTAGGCTCCGTTTGACACGGTGGTGACTGTCATGAACATGCGGGTTAAATTGTCATTCGTTAACGCCCTCCTAATGAACTTCATCCACTTTTATGTTCAAACGGATGAACATAAAAGTGGATGAAGTTCCTTAGGTGGGCGTTAACGAGTGACAATTTAACTTTCATGTTCATGATCGCCACCACCGTGCCAAACAAAGTCTTATTGGCGCGCGCGGGCGCCCGGCCCCGCAGCTGCACGGGCTGGCCGCGTGCAGTCGTGCGGAGTGCGTCCGCACGGGCTGGTCGCATGCCGCCCGTGCGCATAGGCTACGCGGGGCCCGGCTGTACGCAGGCCGGGTGCGCCTGCGCGACCCTACCATGCGCATGCGCGGGTTCAACTTCTCCATCGGGGTCTCCTAGGGCTCGCAGCTTGAACGCGCACAATTGGTCCGGTCGAGCCCATGCGTACTTGGTTCGCATTTTGCCGGTTTGACTTAGAAATTTCAAGGGAAGACCCCATCAATAATATATGATACTAAGTCACTAACGCATAATTTAACAGATAAATATATGTATATTGTTTTAACTATAGTTTATTTATATGGAGATTTGGCTTGTGTTGTTCAAACTGGGTTGGCCGAAAGCAACTCGACACGATAAGGATGGACGTGAATGAATGGGGAGGTCATATGTGTAACATCCCATTCCTCATTTGGAACTCTAGAAGTCCAATGTCACATAAATAGTACAATATACACCTACACCTAGGTGACTTAAACAAAGCTCAATTGACCTCATACACTATCAAGCAACCTACTTAGGACTTACCACATGACCAAGACATGTCACCTCATTAAAAAGTTGACTTTGGTCAATCATGATTTAACCATGGTTAAATGAAGCTTAATCTTCATTAAAATTACTATTAACAGTTTCCTACCCTAATGAACCCATAAACTCACTTTTGACCCCCCACAAACTAGACTTTGAGCCAAATTAGGTTAATTAGGCTAATGATGGTCAAATCATGATTAGGCAAGGTTGACCAAGCATGATGTACCCTTTACAAGGCAAATTGAGGATAAAACTTGACTGGTCCTATCTTAGGAGAGCAAGAGGTGTAAGCAGAGGCAACAAAAAGAGAGCCTTAGGAAGCCCCAATAGCTCAAGGTCTATCGCCTCCACCACCATTTCAAACCAATCTGAAAACAAAGGAATTTGGCCTATGGACTTGAGATTCCCTACCCCTCCCCTTATTCAAGTTTTGTAGAGGGATTTAGAATTGAAATAGAGACTAACTAGGTTTTAATTGCACTCAAGTTGGTGACGAATTGTCATCGGAATGCCCCTGTGATTCTGCCCTCCGCCGCAGGCAATAGGCCGTCGGACCACCACCCCTGGATAGCCCTCAATCCGGCGAAACTGTTGGGGTGGTGGCGAGTGGTGGTGATGGCCTGGCGGCGATGGAGAAGACCTGAAAACTCCGTCCAAGCGGGAGAAAAATCGTCATTGTTGGCTCAATGTTGAAGATGAGTTGATAGTCGTCCAATTACCTTAATTTGGTCGAACAATGATTGGTTCATTCCCATAGCGGATTCGCTATAAGGGAAGGTTAATCTTGGTATGCCTCCTTCTTCTGTCGTCGGATCTGCGCTAAGATTGGTGTTGTGGTCGATTTTAAATCAAATCAGAACTATATATTGATTTGTTTTACTTCTATTATTGGCACACCAATATAGTCTTATTTAAATCAAAATCTAAGTGCCTTAAAAGCGTATTTTGACAGAGTAGCTAACATGAAAGTTTTAGCCCTTGATCTGGGCCTTCCAAATTGATATGGAACATTTTCTGACCATGAGTGTATCTCCATAAATTTTATTTTGAAGTGAATGCTACATAAACTATAAGGTTTATTATATTTTCTATATAGTTTAGTCAAATTAAATGTTCTGACTCAGAAATTTAAATCATGAGTATGTTATGACATGAGGAATGTCCATTTTAAGTTTAAACTTTTTCAAAACACATTTACCCTATAGTTTAGATCATTAAATTTATTATGATAAAATGTATTATTGAAATAATATCGATCTAATGATAGAATTAAATTCTCATATTTTATTATGCCATTTTTATATCATGAATCACAATTAGTAAAACCTTGGGAACATTTGGACATAGTTATCCCCTATTATAAATTATAATTTAAAAGCTATAGTTTAATTAAATTCATTTAATTATCACACAATTGGCAGCAAGATTATTTTGGATTATTGAACACCGTATTTGGGGATTTGACTAAAGTGGTCAACATAAAAGTTGTAGGTCACCTGAGATTTCCAAATTGTGGTTGGAAATTTTTAGTGGTGACCTAAAACTCAATGTGCATCAATATTAACTGATTGTCACACTTACTATAGCAAAAGTGTATCTCATGTATTTTTTTCAGTTAATATTAATCATATGGATCTGAAAATCATACTTGAAGTGTGTTATGACATTAGATATGACTCCAAAAATGTGCAAAAATTTTGGAGCACATTGTCCTATACTTTTTTAAAAAAATTTGAAAAGTATTAATCATGTATTAATGAAATTAATTGGACTTACTAATTTTATTAAATTTCAAATTTATAAGGAGACTTATATTAAGTTGTCTGATCTCTGATTAAAGTTTCAAGGCATTTGGAGAACATCGGAGATCATCTTGCATTGCTTTCACCAAATTGATGAAAAGTCTCATTTAGGCTCTGTTTGGGGGACTTATTTTCACTGGTCAAGCAGTTACGACCGCATGAACCGGACCGCTTGACGGGTGAAAATAAGTTCCACCAAACCGAGCCTTGATCTATGAATTTAATAATTTTATTAGCAAACCTCACATAAATCATGCTTAAATCATACTGGTGATATTAATTATGATTATTCAAAACATTTTAAGTGTGCAACTGGATTATTTGATAAATGATGATCCAAATGACCTAAATGAAGTGATACTTAGCTTGATTTAAGCTTGTTTAGTGACTAATGATCTTAATGATCATATTATTTCATAAATGCTTGTGCTTTGAGATTTATAGGCATCATCGATCCACCTCGACACTCACAGCTTAAGATTTCAAGGCTTTAATTTGAGTGTCGCCCCTTATTTTTATTAAAGAGGCAGGTGACCTATGGTGGGTGAGTTGTGATGATAATACATGAAATCATTAAATATTATACATCTCTAGTACTTTCATATATTATTACCAGAGGGTGCTCCTCCTATATTAGGAGTGGATGATTAGCACTTGATTTTGTTGATAGACTTGGAATAGTCTTGTACAGGATCAGGATAAAGGTCTGAGGAGTAATGGATATGGCATGTATTCGCGAGACCTAACATTAAGTCGTCTGATTTGTGCCTAAGAGGTGGTTAAGGGTGAGCTAGTAACTCCTGAAAGGAAGGAGGTGTATAATGGTACACAGTGCGACCATTAACCTTACGCTTACTTGGTCAATGGACTACTTAAATTAGCTATCACAAAAGAATGATTAGGACTAGTATTGTAGTCCGAGAGAAGCTAAATACACCATATACTTGTAAACCCAACTTTAAGTCATCTGATTGATGTTTAAGGAAGTAGTTAAGGGTGAGCTAGCATCCCCCGAAAGGAAGGTGATGCATAACGGTACATAGCATGACCATCAACCTTACTCTTACCTGGCCAATTGACTACTTTATTTAGATATCACAAAAAATGTTAGTGAGCTTGTCAGTGTATAGTTTAACCAATTTTTAATTAAGTGATGATCTAAGCTTGAACTTAAGCCTGGTAATTAGTATTTAAAAGTCATGTACTTAATGACATTTTTACTAAACACTAAGATCCATAAGTGGTAAATAAACTATTAGCTTAATGGCAATATGACTATTTAAGGGTTATGTTAAAACTTAAGCTCAACCATAATTATGGGCTTGTTTAGGCATGTTAATGTTAAGGCCGATACATAGCCTGTATAAAAAATCAGCATTGATTTAAATGATTGATTTTGAAGTTAATAAGTTGTTAGATAATATAATTTTTTAAGGGTTGTGTTTATACTTAGTTCTAATTATTGCCTGTTTTAGGTATAATGTTGGTATATAACTTGTATAAAAAAAACATAATTGGTTTAAATTATTGGTTTGAATTATGGCGGGTCTACTAACTCTACTAAATAGAGAACACGGACGGAGAGTTGAGAGTTAGACCCTTAGGCTATTGGATGAATTGTCTTGTGGACAAGATTCCGATGGGCAACAATCTCCTTAGCTTTAATATAGTCTTTATTATTTTTAGTGTGAGTTACTGAATGTATTACAAGTATGGCTCAGTATTGTACATTATGGCCTAAGTTGGTAGTGTGTCACCTACCTAGAAGCGTAGTAGTCTGATCTATTGTTATCATCTGTCATGGTGATAAGACCAGTGTGGATCACTACATACTTAACAATTGGAGTGGGTTTATGTGGACATAGAAAAAGTGTATGGTTTTATACACATATCATTCTTAATAACATTGCATTGCATGTCACTTGAATGTCGATCTTCGTTAGACTCTTCCCAACAATCATGGAAGACTTTCACGAGCCCAAAAGGAGCCTTGCCCACTTGTTGCAAGGATAAGAGGGGTGGGTGTCTAAAGGTTTCCTTTGGTGCGGCTTATTTTCTCCGATGAGTTTGGTCAAAATTGTTAGTTTTAGAGAATAACACACATAATGCTTGAACTAGCAACTAGTATTTAACTTTCTATTACACTCATTCATCATCCTTTAACAGGTTCATACATACATATTTATATGATGATATTTGCGGCAGTCTAATATTTAAATATCACTGCTTAACACCAACATTATTGCAGGCCCATTGGGCTAAGTACAATGGTACCCACTTGTAACATAAAGACAAACACATTAAACTATTAGCTTAATGGCAATATGACTACTTAAGGGTTATGTTAAAACTTAACTCAACCATAGTTATGGGCTTGTTTAGTCATGTTAATGTTAAGGCTGATATATAGCCTGTATAAAAAATCAACATCAATTTAAATGTTTGATTTTGAAGTTAATAATTTGTTAGATAATATAATTATTTAAGGGTTATGTTTAGACTTAGTTCTAATTATTGTTTTGTTTAGGTATAAAGTTGGTATATAACCTGTATAAAAAAACATCATTGGTTTAAATTATTGGTTTGAATTATGATGGGTCTACTAACTCTACTAAATAAAGAACACAGACGGAGAGTTGAGAGTTAGACCCTAAGGCTATTGGATGATTTGTCTTGTGGACAAGATTTCGATGGGCAACAATCTCCTTAGCTTTTATGTATTCTTTATTGTTTTTTGTGTGAGTTACTGAATGTATTACAAGTACGACCCAATATTGTACAGTATGGCTTAAGTTGGTAGTGTGTCACCTACCTAGAAGCGTAGTAGTCTGATCTGTTGTTATCATCTCTCATGGTGATAAGATTAGTGTGGTTCGCTACATACTTAACAATTGGAGTGGGTTTTTGTGGACATAGAAAAAGTGTATAGTTTTATACACATATCAAGCTTAATAACATTGCATTACATGTCACTTGAATGTTGATTATCGTTAGACTCTTCCCAACAATCATGGAAGACTTTCACGAGCCCAAAAAGAGCCTTCCCCACTTGTTGCAAGGATAAAAGGGGTGGGTGTCTAAGGTTTCCTTTGGTGCAGCTTATTTTCTCCGATGAGTTTGGTCAAAATTGTTAGTTTTAGAGAATAGCACGCACAATGCTTGAACTAGCAACTAGCATTCAACTTTTTATTACACTCATTCATCATCCTTTAACAGGTTCATACATATATATTTAACACCAACATCATTACAGGCCCATTGAGCTAAGTACAATGGTACCCATTTGTAACATAAAGACAAACACATTAACTATTTATATATTTATATATATCTTTCATGATACTCCATCACATCAAGCCTCTTTGTCTTGTATGCAGGCATCGTGTCCCTTGAGGTTAGCTGTAACATTTCCCCATTTAACCTCTAGGGTTTTGGTTTGCCATTGTTAGCAAATCTTTTTAGAGCAATCTTGCGCCAAAGGCTTTGTAAGCATATCTGCAAGTTGATATTCTGAACGGCAATATGATAAGTGGATAGCTTTCCTGTCTACCAATTGGCGAATGAAATGATGTTTTAAATCTATATTTTTTGTTCGTTGATGTTGCACAGGATTGGTGCCAATAGCGATGGTCGAGTGATTGTCACAGTACAACATTATGGGTTCACGGACAGTTGTATCTTCGTATTCAAAGATTTCATCTTTTTGTTGTCAATTAAGTTCCTTAACCACAATTTGCATTTCTTTAATTTCTGAAGATGACTGTTCGTATCTCAAAATGTGTTTAGCTGTTATCATATGTAATTGAGATAGATTGCTTACATATCGAGAAATTATACTTATATCATTATTGATGGCATGTCTTGTTGTTGTTAAGTATATTAGAGTACCAACAATTTTACGATATAAAATTTCACCTGCGGGTTACGAAGCATCTCTTTTCATTAACTTTGTATATGTAACCATTAGTGTACTTACTCGTTTAGCGTCCAACATCTGGAATCTTGTAAGTAAATCAATGGTATATCTTTCTTGATTAAGAAAGGGATATGAGGGTTGTTAGGTAACTTGTAAACCCAAAAAATATCTCATCAGACCTAAGTCTACCATTTCATATTTCTTCATCATACTTATTTTGATGTTATGAACATCCATTTCACTTGTCCTGGCATAGATGATATCATCAACGTATATGGCTAATAGTAAATAATTAGTATTATCACATCTTTTTATATATAAGACTGGTTCTGAGGGAGATTTGAAGAAACCTTCTTGCTACAAGTAAGTATCAATATGAGAATCCTAGGTACGAGGAGCTTGTTTCAAGTCTTATAATGTTTTCTTTAACTTATAAACTTTTGTTTCTTCATTCTTCTTTTCAAATCCTTCTAGTTGACTAACATATACCTCTTCATTTATATCACCATTCAAGAAGCCTGATTTAATATCCAATTGAGACGCTGGAAGTTGATTTTGTAAAACTATAGAGAGAAATAGTCGGATGGTTTCCATCCTTGTTACTGGCTCATATGTTTTTGAATAGTCTCTTATAGGGATCTGTGCATATCCTTTAGCTGCACTTATTGCCTTGTACTTTGTAATTTTTCCATCTTGATCATATTTTACTTTATACAACCGCTTAAGCCCAATAATCTCTTAATCAGCGGGCAAGTGTGATGCTTCTCAATCATTTGATGTTCTTGATGCATAGCATCAATCCATTTTGGATTGATTTTAGCTTCTTCATGAGTATAAGGTTTTGTTACCATACAAGCTATATAAGGTTCAGCATATAGTTCTTTTATACGTCTGTATTTTCTAGGTGGATGCGATGAATGAATGTTATTGTTTGTTGTTATGCGATGTGAGCTTGGAGAGTGGCTTTCATTGGATGGTAGAAATGAAACTTCTTGATTTAAGGAGTTTTCTTCATCTAAAATTGTGGGTTTATTTCCTGAAGATTGATATTGATCTACCTTAATATCCCAATTTCGGGCTTTATCCTCTTGAAAATTTACTTTTCTTGAAATCAAAATACTTTTAGTTGTAAGAATATATAGCTTGTATGCTTTAGATTCTTGGTTATAACTTACCATTATTTATTGTGCACTTTTAACATCCAACTTATCTCTTTTAAGAGATGGTATATATGCATAAAAGTGTGCTACAAAAGGTTTTCATTTATGTCATTTTTCATAAGGAGTACAGCCTTTGAGAATTGTTGTTGGGGCTCTGTTTAGTAAATATACTGCATAATTGTTTCTGCCCAAAATTCTTTGGGTAACCATTTTGCAGTCCACATTGTTCTTGCAATTTCCATAATTAATGGGTTTCTTCTTTCAGCTATGTCATTCTATTGAGGTTTCATTGGAGTAGAATGTTGTCTATATATTCCTTCTGAATGGCAAAATTGTTGGAAAACGTTAATGGGTCCCTGCTTCGGACTACCCTTCCAAAACACTTAGCACAAAAATCCACCGAGTGACCGGCGAGACCAAACTGGCGAGACCGCCTACTCGCGCGGTAAGCCACCGGCGAGATCCCCACTCGCAACTTTCCCTCTCGCACGCGAGAGCGACCTTCCCAGCGAGCTCACTCTGCCGAGTAGTACTCAACTCGCATGGACCCGCCTTCTCGCCAAACAACCACACGGCATAGCAGTCGACACGACTAACTCAACTCGCTCGCGAACACACGCGAGTGCACTATACTTGCGAGATCACCACACTCCGCGAGTACACACTCGCGCGGCGAGACGTCTAGTCTCCCGGCGCCCTTTCTAACTTGGCCTAACCGCTCGGCCGAGCTCTCCTACCCGCAACCGGCCAATTCTCTCACTAGCGCTGCGACGCTCTCTCCTCTCTCTAAACACAAGGAAATGGAGAAAATTTTTCTATTGCATTAGACTTCAAAAGAGTACATACAAGCCTTTATATAGGCATACAAGACTAATCAAAAATGGACAAGTGTCCACCACCATAAAAGTTATCAACCAACCTCTCAACTCCCTACATTAATTATATTCACTCCCCCTTGCATTTAAAACACATAAAATATATAATCCCCCAAACAATGTGGGCCCGGTCAATATGTCAAGATCCAACAAAAATGATATAAGCTCCTTGCTCATAAATTCTCCACCCCAGTGACTTCTTATTTCCTTATTGGTAAATTAGTTTGATTAATTTTCCACAAGGCTTTTAAGTTCTTCAAACTGATCAAACACTTTTGATTTTTGTTTTAAAAAAATTTCCCATTGTGTAATAGTTGTATTGGGTTTGAAGCTCTCCAGGTAGCCTCCTTTGGCATTGTCTAATGTGAATGTTTTTCATAGATGCAACTTTCACAGGGTTCTCCTTGTTTTGAAAGGGCCGGTAGACCTCTAACTGATGATTGTTTGCATAATTGATATAGGTCACCTATATTAGGTTGCCCATATCTTTTATGTCATAGTTCTATTAACTTTAGGTTCGTTTGGGAGGACTTATTTTCACCGGTCAAGCGGTTACACGACCGCATGAACCGGATCACAATTAAGGTCAGATTCATGCGGTCGTAACCGCTTGACCGGTGAAAATAAGTCCTCCCAAACGGAGCATTTGATTTCTATTACACTCATTCATCATCCTTAAGCAAGTTCATACATATATATTTAAATGATGATATTTGCGGCAGTCTAATATTTAAATATCACCGTTATTTATATATTTCTTTCATGATACTCCATCACATCAAGTCTCTTTGTCGTATATGCAGGCATCCGGTCCCTTAAGGTTAGCTGTAACAAAAGTGTCATTATCATAGAATGTATGTTTGTTAAGACAAACGTTATGACCACTACCAAGAAAATAAACTAGTTTTATGCATAAAATGCATGAATTTTTTGTATGGGAGGTTGGGCGTTCACGAACGATGCTTCATGACCACCTCGCCAAATGAAGCCTAAGTCTCTCACCATCATATAAATTTTCATAAAACTAACCGCTATCTTGGACAAATTTGATGGTGATTAATATCTTCTTGCTAACATATAATTTCTTCTCACAACATTCCTTATTTTCTTGAGATCATTCCTACTCCCCCAAATACTTCTGCTCCAAGAATTGCTTCTCCCCAAGTAGATACTTCTCGCCTCCCTGCTCTCAAGTCTCATAACATAAGGCGTAATTTTTGCATACGCGTAACGCACACGAATAGTGTGGTATGCGTTAAAATTCATACGTGGATCCTGCAATGCACTGTTTTTAAAAGCATAAGATCCTGCCGCGCACTATTCTTGGCGTGTGATCCACGGCTATATTTTCACGCACGTGCGCTACGCATATGCAAAAAATCTCCTAACATAAGGGGTTGTAATCGCCTTTACTCTCACAAACTCATTTGTGACTCTTTCTCCTACGGTTTCGAAGTACACAGTACATGACTATGATAAGATTGTGCATGCCTTCACTTTCTATGGATTACAACATGCAACTACATAATCTTGAGGACTACTGAGCAGAATCTGCTAACCTCACTCTCGATGTCTATTACTTGGAGTAGATCAAGTCTGGCGTCTACGGTTTGAACTTCCAAATTTGGGAGATTGAAGAGTGGAAAGATGAGTTTGTACAATAACTCTGATATTTCTGCACACCTCCTAGTAAATATCAATGCAACTTAACTCACACTAGTAGAAATTTGACCTTTAGTGATGAATTTTTCCGTCACTAAAAACTAAATTTTGGTCACTAAAGATATTTAGTGATCAAATATAGCTCGTCACAAAGTGGTCACAAATAGCCCGCCACTAAATGTAATTAGTGACCAAAAAGAGTTACGTCACTAATTTTACATATTTAGTGACCAAGTTAACTATAGTCACCAAAAGATTCTTTTTGTGACCAAATTGATTTTGTCACTAAATTTATTTTTAGTGATTAACTTAAATCAGTCACTAAATGAACTTTTAGTGACCATATTGAGTCGTTCACAAAATGTTTTTTGGGTGACCAAATATATTTTATCACAAAATGAAGTTTTTGTGATTATGCTGAGCCGGTCACGAAATACAGTTTTAATGACCTAACTATTTCGATCACTAAACAATTTTTGGTGACCAAATTTATTTTGTCACTAAATAATGTTTTAGTGACCAAACTAACTTGATCACTGCTTGTGTAATTTTAGTGACGAAATATGTTGTTACTAAAGAGATAACACAATACAACATTTTTTGTCAATAAATTTTATTCAATTTCTCAAAAATACCATATAATTCTATTTACTATTCTTTATAATTTAATATTAAGACATTCAAACACAATAATAAATTAAATACACAATCATAAGAGAAATGTGTTCAACATTATTTTATTAATAGAGAAAAAAGAGGTGGGAGATTGCCCAAATCCCTTAATACAGAATAACAGTTTTAAACTATAATTTAACTGAATACATATTCATTCTTTAGCCCATTTAAGTGTGCATTTTATAAATTTTGTGAGAATGAAAGTCCAGGTGAGAAGCAGGCCTGACATCTCAAGGTCGGTGGAAGATCTTCTTGTTCTTCTCGAACTTCATCCATGAGATGATGTTGGTGACATGAGTTAGGTACTCGCTGATCTCCACCTCGCAATTGTCGGTGTCAATGACGGCGACGCGCAACACGTTGATAGTCTTCTTTGTACCAAACTTTGGCCTTCCAAAGATTCTTCCCATTTGCGTCATACTCTGGCCATTTAAACTTTTACAATCACTAAGTCCAACCTGCATTTGGTAATATTACAGATGAGAAATGTGAAGTTACATAGTTTGAGGGTTGAGAATGATATATTAGTAGTGATTAAACACCTTAAATTGTGTACCTGTGATCTAATTTCTATCATGGTAAAGTGGGTCCGGTAATATAACCGCTAGAACCTGAAAAGACAAGCACACAATGTGACAGGAAAGAAAGAGAATGACATAATTAAAGTAGTTCATCAGGATAAAGTTTTATGTAAGATAATCAATATTACACATAAATGATTAACCCTTAGTCATTAAATGACTATCATCATTCTCATTAGCTAACCCATCAAAGTCGAACCAAATTTTTTTAAAAAAGCTAATGAGAATGATGATAATGTTGAGGCAATTCAAGTAGAGAATTGAAGGTTGGTATATATTATGCAATCAAGACATTGAGAACTCACTTGTGAACTTCTCGATCAGTTCTCCTTAGTCATTCTCCACGGTGGCGCTTTTTGGACTTTCCGCTGCGCTTTTGAAGCACCGCGATAGTTTTTGCAGTGCTTTACAAAACGTCGTTAAAGCGCCGCGAATGCAATCGCTACCAATACAAGCATATATTTGCAGCACTTTTTCATAAAATGTCGCCAATATATGTAAGTATTCACCGCATTTAAAAAAAACACCGCCAATAGATGTGACTTTTTTTTTAAAGGACATGGCTTTAGTAGTGTTAAAACGTTGCTAAAGATGTAGCATTTAAAAAATATCGAATAATTTAAAAAACTCGTATGTATAGTGGTAGCACCTGCCAATCACTGGCACATAAAAAATGAAAATTTCTTTCTCATATCTCTCACTATTCCACATTTAGGCAAAGAATCACAATATATAGTATGCAGTAGAACTTGTATCGATTGCAAATATTAGGTATCAATTGCAAAAATTTCCCATTGTGTAATAGTTGTATTGGGTTTGAAGCTCTCCAGGTAGCCTCCTTTGGCATTGTCTAATGTGAATGTTTTTCATAGATGCAACTTTCACAGGGTTCTCCTTGTTTTGAAAGGGCCGGTAGACCTCTAACTGATGATTGTTTGCATAATTGATATAGGTCACCTATATTAGGTTGCCCATATCTTTTATGTCATAGTTCTATTAACTTTAGGTTCGTTTGGGAGGACTTATTTTCACCGGTCAAGCGGTTACACGACCGCATGAACCGGATCACAATTAAGGTCAGATTCATGCGGTCGTAACCGCTTGACCGGTGAAAATAAGTCCTCCCAAACGGAGCATTTGATTTCTATTACACTCATTCATCATCCTTAAGCAGGTTCATACATATATATTTAAATGATGATATTTGCGGCAGTCTAATATTTAAATATCACCGTTATTTATATATTTCTTTCATGATACTCCATCACATCAAGTCTCTTTGTCGTATATGCAGGCATCCGGTCCCTTAAGGTTAGCTGTAACAAAAGTGTCATTATCATAGAATGTATGTTTGTTAAGACAAACGTTATGACCACTACCAAGAAAATAAACTAGTTTTATGCATAAAATGCATGAATTTTTTGTATGGGAGGTTGGGCGTTCACGAACGATGCTTCATGACCATCTCGCCAAATAAAGCCTAAGTCTCTCACCATCATATAAATTTTCATAAAACTAACCGCTATCTTGGACAAATTTGATGGTGATTAATATCTTCTTGCTAACATATAATTTCTTCCCACAATATTCCTTATTCTTGAGATCATTCCTGCTCCCCCAAATACTTCTGCTCCAAGAATTGCTTCTCCCCAAGTAGATACTTCTCGCCTCCCTGCTCTCTAGTCTCATAACATAAGGCGTAATTTTTGCATGCGCGTAACGCACACGAATAGTGTGGTATGCGTTAAAATTCATACGTGGATCCTGCAATGCACTGTTTTTAAAGCATAAGATCCTGCCGCGCACTATTCTTGGCGTGTGATCCACGGCTATATTTTCACGCACGTGCGCTACGCATATGCAAAAAATCTCCTAACATAAGGGGTTGTAATCGCCTTTACTCTCACAAACTCATTTGTGACTCTTTCTCCTACGGTTTAGAAGTACACAGTACATGACTATGATAAGATTGTGCATGCCTTCACTTTCTATGGATTACAACATGCAACTACATAATCTTGAGGACTACTGAGCAGAATCTGCTAACTTCACTCTCGATGTCTATTACTTGGAGTAGATCACGTCTGACGTTTACGATTTGAATTTCCAAATTTGAGAGATTGAAGAGTAGAAAGATGAGTTTGTACAATAATTCTGATATTTTTTGCACACCTCCTAGTAAATATCAATGTAACTTAACTCCAGTGTGACAATGGAGAAGTATGTGCCGGCCATCGAATGGATAGAGTTTTCATGCCGATTGTCCATGGATCCAGGCACAAAGGAGACAGTCTCCACAATGGTGGTGATGGTGTCGGTGTTAATGAACCGATCGAGACGGACTTAGAGACTATCAACGCTTATGGAGGGCCGCGAGAACGAAACCGCTCCCCCTCGTCATCTAACCTACCATGTCATTCTCAAAAGATCTTTCTCCTTCAACCACCAAAGAGACTTGTCGTGAAGCAGAAAGATCTCTAATGACGAACACATTGTCCATAATCCAGTGTTGGAATATAAAATTTATAACATCCATGATTCTATTGAATAGCTCGCCAGAGAGTGAGGACAGTCTACCTGAGTTCTTTCAGGAAGATAATTTTCTTTCAAATTTTGAATGCTAATAGTTTTTGTGTTTAGGATAATATTCATTTTCTAAAAATCATACTTGTTGATAGTCAAAAGTGTTAATAGTCAAAACTGCAATGCTAATAATACAACAACACTCAAGCCTTTATCCAACTATAGTGGGATCGCCTATATGAATCCTTTGTCGCCATTGTGCCCTATCTTTGGTCATAATCTCACTGATGTCTAAGTACATCATGTCTTTCCTTATAATTTCACTCCAAGTCTTTATTGGTCTACCCCTCCCTCGTGTAACTTGTCTAGTGACTAGACTCACAACGCCTAACAAGTGCCTCTAATGGTCTCCTTTGTACATGTCCAAACCATCTTAGTTGATTTCTCACATCTTCTTTGCAATTGGTGTTACTCTTGTCTTATCCCTGATACATTCATTCTGAATTTTATCCAGACTCGTTTGTCCACACATCCACATAAGCATTTTCTTCTCAGCAACTCCCATTTTTTGCTCATGTACACAATTCACTATCCAACACTCAGAACCATAAAGCATTGTTGGTCTAATTGTAGTACGGTAAAAGTTGCCCTTAAGTTTTAATGGTACTTTACGATCACATAAGATCCCTGGCGCATCTCTCCACCCCAACCAACCCTCTTGGATTTTATGTGTCATATCTTTATCAATACCTCTGTTTTTTGAACTATCGATCCAAGACATTTAAACACTCACTACGGGAAATATCTTGATCACTCAACTTAATAATGAAGTCATTCGTCCTTCTTGCACTGTTAAATTTAAGCTTAATCTAAAACCCTTCTTTTCTAAAGTGTCTCGTCAAGATTCAAATTTTATGTTTACACCCTCATGCGTCACATCAACCAAAACGATATCATCCACAAACAATAAACACCAAGGTATTACTTGTTGGATATGTCTGGTGAGCTCATCTAAGAAGAGTAAAGAGATAAGAAGATGAACTTTGATGTAAGTCAACAGTGATAGGAAATTTATGTGTTAATCCTCCAGATGTTCTCACCCTTGTCAATGAATTTGTATATATATCTTTTATTATGTCAACGTATGATACATTTACACTTTTTTTTCTAAGACTCTCCATAAGATCTCTCTTGGAACTCTATCATAAGTCTTCTCAAGATCGATGAACAACATATGCAAATCTTGTTGTATTTCTCGGTAGTTGTTAATGAGTCTCCTCAAAAAATGTATATCTTCAATAGTCGACCGTCTTGGCATGAATCCAAATTGATTTTCAGATACGTTAGTCTCTCATCTTACTCTTTTTTCTATTACTCATTCTCACAGTTTCATGGTACGACTCATCAATTTAATTCTTTTGTGATTAACATAATTTTGTATCTCTTTTGTTTTTTACAAACCCATCAAGATATTTTTTCTTCATTGATCTGTCATGTTATTTGATTTCAGTATCTTATTGTAAAATCAAGTAAGCCACAAAATTTTTCATTCACTAGACATTTTCATATTTTGATAGGTATATCGTCTAGGCACAACTGCATTTCATTTTTCATGTTCTATAGAGCATCATTTTCCTCTAATACTTGAATTTTACGATAAAACATTATGTTCATATACTCATCTAATTTACTTTACTCTTTCAAATTCAATTCATTGTTTTTGTTTCATTATAAAGTTGATAAAAGTATTTTTTTTCATCGCTCTTTAATATCCACGTGATTCGTCAAAATTGTATTTGTTTCATCATTCATGCATTTTATTTGATATAAATCTTTTCTTTATTTCTACAGCTCCAGCAAATTTATATATGACACGCTCTCCATTTTTTATATCTAATCACTTATAAATTTTTTTATAAATTTGACTTTTTACTTGCATGTTTAGCTTCATTTTTGACGACTTTACATCTGACTAAATTTTCATCGTTCCTACAAACATAAAATAATTTATAACTAACCCTCTTTGCTCTCACTTTATCTTGCATTTCCTCTTTCCACCACCAAAATTCTTTATTTGAAAACACAATCTTTTGCTACTCCAAATATATTTTTCCACTTATCCTTAAATATAAAGATATAACTTCTTATGAGACATTAAAATCAACTTAAGAAAAATTCAAAATTTTATGTCTACTCATTGGAACTTAGACATCAAAACACGTGCTAAAGTAGGTAGAATCATGAGACAAGCATGTAATAATTCCCCATCTAACAAAACACATGTTTTGACATTTTTGCAACACCACATAAAAATTGTTGTCAGACCATCAATTGAAGAATAAGCTCCTTCATAACACACATTTTGAAGAATAAATTTGTAATACAATACAATTTCAATGTTTTTTAGAACTTTATTTAGATCATAATGAGAGCAACTAGCCCAATGAAATCATGACAAATTTAGATTATTTGACTGCTTAATCTCTTAATCTCCCAGGCTAACTTGTTTATAATCGAATATACAAACACTTAAAAGATTTAAAACAAATTTGAGGTAACTGTTAATAAGCTCTTTTCAATAAAGCCTAATTAGCACGTTCAATTATATTTCCATAAACCCTAAAATTTTAATATCAAAAAAACTGGGTAACCAGTCCACATTGACTACATTTTTACCACCATTGAAAGGGGGAGCTCATAAGAATGGACCTTAAAACAATTATTATTACTACAATACCACGTCTCACCCAGACTCGATCTCTTCATATCCCTCCTACATACTAAAAGCCTAAAGTCATGCCGAAGATAAGGCAGCGGTGATTCCGTTCATCGTTCCAGCCCGCCATCATCCCATTTAGTATCCATATCCTGGTTCGAAAGGAAGAGTAGTTCAAATATAATGTCAAATCACAAAAATCAAATTGAATTCGTAATATTAGTATAGAACGAGCGAAATAAACCTGAATTGTCCATTGGGTTGCCGGCGACGGCCTGCTCAGGCTCCTTGATGTCAACCACCACGACATCGGATGTCAGGAATGTCTTCGCCACAGATGACGCATGTTCCAGGCAACATCTCACAACCTAATCAGAAATGTATAATCATTTCACAATTTGCAATGTTAGGTTAACTGCAATCACAAACTCCCATCTCCCTAAAACGCCGCCACTATTGCCCAAATGCGATGAGGCTAAGGTTTTGTTAAGCACGGCTTATTTGCTCCGGTTAGTTTGGTCAAAAATATCATTCTCATAGAATGTATGTTTGGCAAGACAAAAGTGTCAAAAATATCATTCTCATAGAATGTATGTTTGGCAAGTCAAAAGTTATGACCGCTACCAAGAAAATAAATTTGTTTTGAGCCTAAAATACATGAATTCTTTTAGGTGAGGCCCGGCGTTCAGGAACAATGGTTCATTACCACTGCATTCACAACCTCCGCCACCGCGCCAAACAAAGCCTTAGGCTCCGTTTGGCATGGTGGTGGCGGTCGTAAACACATGGGTTAAACCGTCATACGTTAAGGATCACCTAACAAACATTATCCGTTTGAACATAAAGGTGGATGAAGTTCCTTAGGTGGGCGTTAAGGATCACAACCGTGCCAAATGGAGTCTTAAGCTGTTGTGGACACCAAGTCCCCAAATTTGTGCTCAGGCCAGAAACCATCCAACGAAAATTCCAAGCGCCACTAAAACATCGTCACGGCATTTACTACCGTAGTTTCACACAGCTGCCAAAAAGTAAATGTGGGAGAGAATGAATGAAGAACTAACCTTGGTGGGGTCAATAATCCCAGCAGCCATTAAATCCTCATAATTTCCAGTAGCAGCATTGTAGCCAAACTTGAAATTGTCACTTGCAAGCACCTAAATTAAAAGAACACCAAGACCTAGTTCTTCAGCTTGGACAGAAGAGGATAGTACAAATATTTAAATATATTTTTTCTAGGCGATTTTTATGATATGTAGACTACTAATTTACAACCCAACAAGCAATCACAAATTTTGTTGCAAAACAATAATATTTGAACAGAGAACCCGAGTCCTTTGATTTTAGCCCCCCCCCCCATCTAAAAAAACGTGCTTTGACATTTTTGTAATGCATGATTAGCAAACAGTAAGGGCAGCTGGGTGCACAAAGCATCCTAGCACAGTGACGGCCCAGGAAGGGTCACACCACACGGGTGAAATGTAGGCAAACCTTACCCTGCATTTTTACAAGAGGTTACTTCCGGGACTCAAACCCGTGACCTCAAGGTCACACGACAACACCTCAACCGGTGCACAAAGGCTCCCCTTGGGCTCAGTGTGCTAGCATAAAATCAAAAAAAAAAACTGTATGTGTTGTTTATGGATACTATTATATTAAGTTAATTACCAGGACCTTCCCAGAGAGTTTGCATAATTACACAGGTTGCACACCTCTGTCTTCCAAAATTTCATTTACCTCCCACTGTAAGTTTTCTCAATTTACAAAAATGCATCTTGCAATGATAAAATCTGTCTGATTATAGGCTCCGTTTGGCACGGTGGTGGCGGTGATGAACATGGGGGGTTGAATTGTCATTCACTAACACCCACCTAAGGAACTTCATCCACTTTTATGTTCAAAGGAATAATGTTTGTTAGGTGATCCTTAACGAATGAGGATTAACCCATGCGTTTACGACCACCACCACCGTGCCAAAGGGAGCCTATGTTTTGATATTTCAACTTTATCCTTTAATAATGATTCTAGATTCAATACAAAGGGTAAAATATAACGCACCCTTTTTAATGTAGAGTTATTACAATGGGTAAATTTAGAATATCATAAAATAATTTGGTATATTTGATCACTTTCCATCTATAATTCTAAAGGAAAGGGTCACACATTTCAATGTAGAATAATTACAAATGATAAAATTAAAAATCATAAAATAATTTAGCTGATTTTATCATTTTTCATTCATATTTCTAACAAAAGAGACATTTTTTAAACTGGGGAAACAGGGAAACTTGGAGGGGGAGGTTAATATAATTTCGAAAGACAGAGGGTTGCAACCTTTAATTAACCCTACACACATATGTACGTGTGTGTGTGTATATATATATATTATAAGACAATATACTAATCTCTTCACTCTTGCCATGCTTTCAATCTGAGCCACACAATCTTTATCAAATTAAATCCCTCACACTCCCATTCATCTCCACGGGTTTCACGCCCCCTGCCCACTGGACCACGAACTCATTCTCCACACTCCTATAAACCATTAAACTTCTTTCTCGTACACAGGCATTCCCCGCACATTCCGACTCTACCTCGCCTATAGGCTTCTCTAGTACTCCCGGAGAGAGAAGCCCACCTGCAAGTAGGGCTTTGACATTGGCGATCTTCGGTGGCATCCTTAACCTTCCTCTCCTCCATTCGCACAGGCCGACGGTCTCCGCCATCTCCCAAACTTCATTTTGACGACATACGTAAATGTGCCGCTCATTTTGACTCTACCTCGCCGATAGGCTTCCCTAGCACTGCAGAAGAGAGAAGAAGGCTGCCTGCGGCTAGGGCTTTGACATTGGCGATCTCTGGAGGCTTCCTTCACCTTCCTCTCCTCCATTTGCATAGGACGACGGTCTCCACCATCTAGCCAACTAGATTTTGATGCTAAATGATCGCTTAATCGCATTGTCCTTATAGTTATCACTGCAGTCGCAGAGCTCGCCTTCCCCCTGGCACTTGGTTTGCCGATCCGGTGGGCAGCAGCAGCAGAGAAGGAAATTACAGGTAGTTCAAGTATAATTGTCTGCATAAAATTTTGTTGCAGGTTGTTTCATAGAAGACATGTCAAGCCCTCCGATGTAGAAAAACAAGTTCCAAGTTGTTCCAATTTATCATTTCCTATTTGTCAATTGATTATGTGCATGCTTCAAATGTCAATACCGCTAAACCTCAGATG
Organism: Platanthera zijinensis; assembly: GCA_039513925.1. Lineage (NCBI taxonomy): Eukaryota > Viridiplantae > Streptophyta > Magnoliopsida > Asparagales > Orchidaceae > Platanthera > Platanthera zijinensis. Next base: position 171,513,843 of record CM077093.1, on the reverse strand, counting down.
ATCAACAATACTAACAAGTAGGAGATAACCAAAGGTCAAATACATGATTCAAGCTCCGTTTGGCACGGTGGTGACGGTCATGAACATTGGGATTAAATTGATATTTGTGAACACCCACCTAAAAAACTTCATCGACTTTTATGTTTAAACGGATGAAGTTTGTTAGGTTTTTAGCCCATGCATTTACGAACGCGGCCACCGTGCCAAACGGAGCCTCAATCTCATTTGTCAAGGGCATGCATACACGATGCTAATAATTGAACGATTAACCTATGGTTCTTCACTTACTAATTCTGTTGGTTTTGGGTTTCATTACAAGGGTGATTATCCAATTCATGTGTAGCTACATATGAAGTTTGTTAGGTTTAAACGGATGAAGTTTGTTAGGTTTTTAGCCCATGCATTTACGAACGCGGCCACCGTGCCAAACGGAGCCTCAATCTCATTTGTCAAGGGCATGCATACACGATGCTAATAATTGAACGATTAACCTATGGTTCTTCACTTACTAATTCTGTTGGTTTTGGGTTTCATTACAAGGGTGATTATCCAATTCATGTGTAGCTACATATATATATATATATATACATGTCTTTGGTTAAACATTCAGCTTTCCATTTTACCCCTCTATATATATCAATTCGGACCATTCAATCTTTCTACGTTATAACATCTCAGTCATTCAATCACACTAACGAATCAGGACTGCTCGTCTAAATTTAATAGGGCTCCTACCCTACAATGTCAAATTGCAATTTTACCCTCCTAACTTTGTAAGAAACTTCCATAAACGGGCCAACGCATAGATAGATAGGCCGTATAAGATAGTGATCCGGTTAGCCCACTCTGGATAGCCCCCCGATCTGGTTAGCCCACTCATAGATTAAATTGCAAATCTAAGTCCCCCTCTCATGTTATTTATACGCGCAAAAGACAACGAAACCCCCGATGTGGGACTAAAAAAACCCCAAAAATATAAAAAACTCCCCTTGCTCATGGGTTAGGTGTCGCCGCCGCAGGCGGCTTACCCGAAGCCCATCGGCGGGTTCGCCGGACCCCGGCGAACCTGTCGGGGGTTGTCCAGCGGCAACTGGGCAGGACCATCGCCGGCAGTGGCCCTACTTGTGAGACCTTGCCCGGGTAGGGCCACTGCCGTTGGTGGCCCTGTCCAGTCGCCGCCGAGCAATCCCCAGCGGGTAAGCGGGTTCGTCGGGGTCTGGCGAACCCGCCGATGGGCTGCAGGCAGGCAGGCGGCGGCGCCTAACCCGTGAGTACGGGGAGTTTTTTTATATTTTTTTGGGTTCTTTTTTAATTTTTTTTAATTTTGTCTTTCTTTTAACTTTTTAAATAGTACCCGAGGGGCCTCGTGCATTGTCACTCGGAGTACTGTCGCACGTGGCACCGGTGCTCCTCGTGCACTTACGTAGTCGGAGTACTATTGCGATTGATCGTAGGGGTTGATCCCCGTGCCTATCACTCGTGTATATATATACATATATATGTGTGTGTGTATATTTTTACATGTGTATATATATACATATATATACATAAATATATATACATATACATATGTATATATATACGAGTGACAGGCACGGGGCTCCACCCTTACAGCCAACTGTGACAGCACCACAACCGTGATGGTACACGGGGCCCCCCATGCCCCGCGCGACATATATATACATATATATGTATATATATACGAGTGACAAGCATGGGGCTCCGCCCCTACAGCCTGAAGGATCAAGCGCATACCCAACTGCACCAAAAGCCCGGACTGTTGGAGAGGGCGCTACTTAATTTTTTATATAAGTAGCAGAGCGCCACGGGTCAAGTGAAGGAACGCCGGACCCAACAATCCCCCCCCCCCCGGCGTCCAGCACAACCCGTCGGCTCAGAGGTGGGGTTACCACATGGCCCACACGGCTCAGAGGTGGAGTTACCACATGTCCACGGTTGCCTGACCCACCAGACCCACACAGGTAGAAGGGAAAAATCAGGATTTAATAGCGCCCCCCCCGGTCTTGAACCCGTGACCTCCTCTGATACCAATTGAAGGATCAAGCGCATACCCAACTGCACCAAAAGCCCGGACTGTTGGAGAGGGCGCTACTTAATTTTTTATATAAGTAGCAGAGCGCCACGGGTCAAGTGAAGGAACGCCGGACCCAACACAGCCAACTGCGACAGCACCTCAACCGTGATAGTACACGTGGGCCCCATGTCCCGCGTGACATTATCCCACCATGACATTGTCCCAACGCGAAGGCACTCCCGCCATTTGCAAACCTCTTAGTGTTATACTCCACCCATCGATAATTTATGTGGTGTGCACAGGAGTTTGCGAGAGAAGGGGAGAACACATTTTTTATTGAAGAAAGATGACTTTGTCTATATGAGAACACATTCTTTAAAATAAAAAACACATTTTAAAAATTGGAATTTTTAAAATATAGTATAGATATATATATATATACAAGTGACAGGGACGGGCCTTCGGCCCTGGGGGCATTCGGCGGGGGTGCGACAATCGGCGGGGTGCGACATTCGGCGGGGTGCGACATTCGCCGGGATGCGACATTCGCCGGTGGTGCGACATTTGTCGTGGGGACGACATTTGTCGTGGGCGGGGACATTTGTCGTGGGCGGGGACATTTGTCGTGAGCGGCAACATTTGTCGTGGGCGGCAACATTTGTCGTGGACAGTACCCGCCCCTATGACCTCGCGCGACAGTACCCGCCCGCTCCCGGCGGGCTCCGCCCGCTCCGCAACATATACATATGAGTACTCAAAATGACCGTAAAAAAATATAAATCAAGAATACAATTTTTATTTTGTAAAACAAATTATATTAACATTAAAACATTAATTTTTCTTTTATCATTCCTATAGCTAGAGACAATAGGATTAGGGTATCTAGTGTTTTTATTTTTTTGTATTTTAATATTGTAAAGTTGTGTAATTACCTAAAAGAATATTGTCTTTATAATATACTAATATAAAGTTTGGTATAATTGTGTAATTATGAATACAACTATAAGGGCAATATAGGAACATCAGACAATGTTTCGCCAAAGAGTAGTTTCGTATATTAGTAGAGATATATATATAGCCAGTAGAAATAAAAAGAAATTCAGAAAGAGAACAATGAAATCACAAGTATTACTAAAGCAGAAACAGTTCTTAACAATTAACACAATCCTAAAACCAATCCATGATGATCATTGGTGCACCAACTTAAAAAGACCATACCTTGTCGGTCACAACACTTCCATTAACGCCAGCGTTTTTCGCAATCAACTTAAGAGGATAGCTCAGGGCTCTTTTGACAATATCAGCTCCAACCTGATACAATGCAGCATTGCCACCCATTAGTTACATAGGGAATTAATATATGCTTCAGTGACTACAGTTTTTAAATCTTTTTCTACAGTAAAAAAAGAAATGTGCTGAGAACACCTACAAACCTTCTGTTCATCATTTTCAAGGGTTTCTTTGATGGCATCAACCTTCAAAGCTAGCCTTAGTAGAGTACAGCCACCGCCAACAACAATGCCTTCCTCAACTGCAGCCTAAATATATAAAAAATGGATAATTAATATGATAAATCAAAATATTTACAACCAAAACAAAAATTATTATGTGTCGCAAAGAGCATGATAATTGAGTCTGATATACCAATAGTAAGCAAATTACTATAGAAGGCTCTTCGATAAACTTTACCTGTTTAACCAGTAGGTAGATTGTTGGCATCGGTACACAGTGAACACAGATTTGGTGTAATGGGAAGAGAATTGTTTTGCATGAATTAGGGCAGTGAAGGAAAGAAAAATTTTCCTTGTGCTTGAATGATTCGTTTACATCTCATTTTAATTGTGCTAAGTACAACCATTCACACTATCTTCATAATAATTCAAACCAGTACAGGCAGTCAATTTCAAATATCACAAGATCAACTTCTTTTTTCGCTAGTGTTCCAAGGAATCCCATACACCATCTCACAACACCATCTATTTGTGTTAAATATGAGCGTTAAAACACTCAACCGTACTTGTATATGATGCATGTGATATGTACTCGTTCTCCTTATTTGTCCTAGGTGATACCATGGGTGATAGCCTGAAATGCGTCGCCAAGAGAGTAAACAAAACATTTTCCTTCTCCTTTCCAAATCGAGTGACGACTGTTGAAGCCAAAACTTGATCTCAACGAGAGTTCGGACCTAAGGGTGTAGCTTGCACTTCTCCCAAACTTAGGCTCCTGACCAATCGCTAGGAATTAAAAAAACTGGCCCTGGGGCAGCGTGGAGGTCCCACCACATACCCGGAAGATCTCTAAAGCGTTTCCCCTCCCAAGCCAAAACGCTGAGCTGGGCACCTTGGAGAACTCACACAGCTGAACCAAAATAACCCAAGGAGAAATAAGCCAAAAATGAACCGCTTCTTCTCCAAAGGTGTCCAAAGGGTCTATTTATAGATTCCTGCACTTGGTCTGCCAACAGCGTAATTCCGTTGTCCCATTTTGCTATATGCAGTCCAATTGGGTCTGCCAACAACGTAACTCTGTTGTTCTGAAAGATTATTTTCAGACCCTCAAGGGCATCCAGGTAACTTTACTTTTGGACCCCACTGGACGAGTGGTCCACGAAGGAATCACTCGCCTGAAGAAGCGAATGCTGGGGTGAGCCGAGCATTCACCCCTGACAGCTCCTCAAAGGCGAATGTGGGATTTGCATGCCACTCGCCTGATTTAGCGGGAACCCTCCCGCACTTTGGCGAAATCCCTTCCGCCTGACTTGGCGAAAGGCCTTTAATCTCTCTGGGCGAGTGCGGGTCTGCCTGCCCCCACTCACCTGCTTTGACCAGCTTGAACCTGAGGGTCATTGACTTCGACGTGGGGTCCCATTCAGCGAATACGGGGTTGTACACAAATCCCGCTCTTTTCGAGCTAGCTTTTCGCTCGGAAAGAAGAGTCCAACCCCCGGTATTCGGTGAGTGCTTGCTAACGTGGGGTCCCATTCAGCGAATACGGGGTTGTACACAAATCCCGCTCTTTTCGAGCTAGCTTTTCGCTCGGAAAGAAGAGTCCAACCCCCGGTATTCGGTGAGTGCTTGCTGACCTGGAAGATAATCTTTTGTGGGTCCCTCCAAGCCTCTATATATATCCCAGGACCTTTCCTTAACATAATATCGTTTGCTCATTCACTGCCCATCCCCTGAGCTCTCGCCACTCCGACGATGCTTAACAAGCTGACCTCCAAGCTGCTCTCGCAAGGGATATTGGACCGTCTTGCCGATGCGCAAGAGAAGATCGGATCCAAAACGTCATGCTACGCCCCATGGCTCGCATCCAAGAAACCCGCGGATTCGCCATATCGGCCGAGAAGGGCCAAGACGATTCGTCGGAACCTCACGGCGGATGAGTCCGCCTCTCCGACCCCTCGCCGCAAGAACCACGTCATCCTGTCGGAGGTATTTTACTCACCTCCGCCATGTCGATAACCCAAAAAGCATGTGATATTGAGCAATTGGTCCTCTCGCAGGAACCACTGACGGAAAGGGAAGTTGGGGTCCCCCTGGCGAATGCTGAGGCATCCCGGCCCTCTGACGGGAATGAACAGCTGGTCCGGGAGACCGTGCCTCAAGTTGCCCCGGCCGATCCCCGACTCGCTCCCGGTAACCGCCTTGTTTCCTTCTCGCATTTCTTAGTTTATATTCTTCCACTCACTTTATTCCTTGCAACTCATCCCTCCGGGACTACGGGCCTGGTCAGTCCAACGCCCAAGACCCCTGCCGCTGAGAACCCTCACGATCTCGCGTCAGGTTCTTGTCCTTCGACCGAAAAGGCAACCAACACCTCCCAACCCGCCGAGATCCCTCTCGCGGGGAAAACGTCGCTCCATCCAGGGTTGGGGAAGTCGCGCCAGATCTTCTCCGTGAGACCCTTCGAGGGGAGACCCGGTCCTTCTCAAAAGTGACCAAGCGAAGGCACCGTCCCTGCGCCAGGTAAATAAAGACGCATTTTCCCCCTTTCGCTCGCCATCAATCCTATTTAAAGGCTGAATTTCCTTGCCAGGTTATCAGGGGGTACCAGCGGCCGGCCTTGACGCTGATAAGGAGTTCTTGCCCCCCCCCTCTCCCAGCGAGGTAGCGGATTTCCTTGGCGACCCTGGGGACGCCGAGACAATGAAGGATCGGATGGTGGAGGTGCTAGCAAAGCTTATCTGGACACAGCGGGAAGCAGCCAGCCAGGCGGATGAGCATTGGGCAGCCACCGAGCGGCGACTAAATGCTCTTAAGCGGAACTACTCGCACCTCATCGGGGAGATGGAGCGTCAAGGAGGCGGGTGTGAAGAGACCTCTCCAGGAAGGCACATCGCGCGAGCGAGGGACCAAATGTGATGGGTCCGCCAGGAGCCGACTGTCGTGAGCGCATACTATTACCCGCGGCGCATACTATTACCCACGAGTGCCCCCGAGGTCGGGGAGGCGAAGCCGAGGCCGTTGGAAGTGGATCCAGTATTGAGTCCGGCGACACTCACCTCCTCTTACCCTAATCTTCCATTCGCTTGTCTGCTTCAAAATATACCTCTCTTCTTTATGCTTTGTAATAAATAAACACTTAAGTTTGCTCTCATCTGTCGAGTGGCCTTTTCGTATTTTAAGCAATGCTTTCGCCTTACACAATGTTTGATGTCTTTGTCGAATGTTGTACCGCCGCGTCGTATCTTTTTTCTTTATACCAGTCTCCATGTGCTTTCTACTTACCCAAGGTCTTTCGTGGAGGCATTCGCCATTCGGAGTTGAGATGAGCAATGGCGGGGCAGGACGGATTACGAGGCGTCAAAATGTTGAAATTGCTAATCAGCACCCCCGGCACCTGGGGAACCTCATAATTGCCGAATTTTTCTATAAATAAGCCCCCACCTACCGCATTCACTCTCGCTTCGACTCCGAGTCTTCGTCTTGCTTCCTTGCGAACTCGCGACTTTGAAGCCACGCGCATGCGCAACCCTAGCTCCCCCCACACCTTCGTGAGATGCCGGGAGAGACTGACGGCCGAACTCGGTGCGCGCAAGGCTTCATTGATCATGACTTCCCCCCTACAAGCTGACCGAGGAATATCTCTCCACGGTCGCCAACTACGTGCCGCCGGGGTTCGTCTCGCATCATCCTGATAGTTCTGACAAAATCAACTTCCTGCTGGAGGGGGATCTCGCCATTCCCCTGGAACACTTCGAAGTGGGATTCCACCTCCCCCAATGGCAGGAGGTGCGCCAGACCCTCCGGTATTTTGAAGTGGTTCCCGCCCATCTCAATCCGAACTCTGTCGCCATCCTGGTAGCATTCGTCTGCTGCATGCGCGAGGAGAGAATTGAGTTCAACCTCTCGGTTTTCCGGAAACTATTCAACTTCCGGACCAAGAGAGGGATCGTCTTCTTCTCAGGCCAGACGATCAAGACCAGCGGTCTCGCCAACAAGAACTATAACTGGCCCAGAAGCTCATCTTCGTGTCGGGGAACTTCGACAACGTTCCCATCTCGCCTCTTCAGTACGACGAGGCGACTTACAGGCCTCCCGCACTCGGGGGCCACGAGACCACCTTACACGCATTCTTCGGCACAAAGAACTTCGACGTTAAGTACCTACGGCGGAACCTTGACTCTCTTCTGCCCGTTCTCGCCGGAGAAGGTAACATTTTGCCACCTATACTTTTAAATCTCCGCCTTGGATTGGTAAATCTTACTCTTATTGTCCGCACAGGTGAGTGAGAGGTCCCGCTCCACCAGCCTCATGAGGAAGCCGAGGTTCTCGCTCCTGGATTGTCTCTCACACAATCTGCGGCCGCCGCCTGCAGGGAGGAGCCGGGTACCTCGTCCCATCCGAGTGCCCCAAAGCGGAAGCCAGACGCTCCTCCCCCAACATCTTCTAAGAAAGCCAAAACTTCAGCGCTAGCCAATGGCAAGACCGTCATCGAAGCCCCCGCCAAGACCCCGGCCGCGACGGATACGACGAGCGCTGCCGCCAAGATCATCGTTGCGACTGAGAAGGCTCCTGCAGGACCGATGCCGAGAGGGCACCAGAATTTTGGTCTCGGCGAGAAGTTCATGGACGAGGCAGGCCAGCCCTTGCTTCAATGGGACCACATGTATCTACTTAGAATACCCACGGCATATGTACTGTCAGGGCGAGTATGAGATAAATATATGAGTCTCTCAACTAATCGTTGGTATCTTGAAACATCAATCTTCTCTCCACTAGTATCAGCATCAACCTTGTGATTAGCCTCAATAGGCGTATCCACGGGAGCACACCCAAGCATCCCAGTTTCCTCCAAAAGGTCTAGTGTATACTTTCTCTGAAAGATGAAGATCCTCCGACGAGACCTCACTATTTCAATTCTCAAGAAGTATTTCAACTTTCCCAGATCCTTGACTTCAAATTCTTTGTCCAATTGTTTTTTCAAGTGTACGATCTCCTCTAAATCATCTCCTGTAATGATGATGTCATCTACATACACAATAAGAATCGAAACTTGAGCTCCTCTCCTCGTGATAAAGAGAGTATGATCAGCCTGTTCTTGAGTATAGCCTAGTTGAATTCCGCATGGTCTTGTTAAATCGTCCAAACCAAGGTTTATGGGAAAGCTTCAGGCCATATAGGGATTTTTGCAGACGACGGACCTTTCCATTGGACCCTTCTTTGGTAAAGCCAGGGGGGACAGTCATGTAGACTTCTTCCATATCACCATGCAAGAATGCATTTTTAACATCAAGTTGTTGTAATTCCCACCCATGACACGCAACACAAGAGAGGACCACCCGAATAGAATTCATCTTTGCAATAGGAGCAAAAGTTTTTTGGTCCTCAATTCCTTGGGTCTGGGTATACCCTTAAACGACCAAGCGTGCTTTATACCGCTCCACCACCCATGTTGATTCTGCTTAACAGAGAAGATCCGACATGATCCAACAATTCGCTTCCCATGGGGAAGACGAGCAAGCATCTATGTTCCATTTTTTTCCAAGGCACGCATCTCTTCTTCCATAGCATGTTCTCACTCAAGTATCTGAACAGCCTCCTGTCAGATCTTAGGAATGATAACAGAGGAAATATATGAGATAAAAGCTTTGTGAGCCTGAGAGAGGCGAGAGTAAGAAATGTAGTTGGCAATGGGGTGTTTGGTGTCACTCAATTTACCTTTAAGACGAGCAAGGGGAACATGGAGGTCATCGTCTGAATCTGGAGCGGAGACGGGCACCGACAAAGGTGGTACAGCCACGGTTTGTACTTGCTCAGCCGTCCGAGATCTGTGAGAGTATGTGTATAATATAGGAGGAATAGAGGTGGTAGGTACGGAAGCAGTAGTAGGTGAGCTAGGAGCCGGAGGAGGGGGAATATGAGAAGCGACAATTAGGAGAGGAAAGTCAATAGTCTCGTCACTGTTACTGCTCGTCTCCCCTTGAAGAAGACCAAAGTAGGACTCCACCTCGCGAAAAGTAACATCAACAGTGCAGTAATAGTGACGTGTAGGAGGATGATAACACTTATACCCTTTGGTGGTAGGAGAGTAGGCAACGAAGACATATCGGAGGGAGCGAGCATCCAGCTTATCGCGATGCGGGATATGAACGTGAACAAAGCAAACTTAGCCAAAGATGCGAGGGACGACGTGAGAGGTGTGGACAATGTGGTTCTTGGCTAAACGGTAGAGGGGCGTATCATAGGAAATGGAGCGAGACGGAAGACAGTTAATGAGATGAGCAGCAATCAGAACTGCATCACTCCAATAGGACTTGGGAAGGTGCATTGCAATTAACAAACAGCGAGCAACCTCCATTAAGTGCATGTTTTTTTGTTCGGCAACACCATTTTGAGTAAAGGTGTAGACACAAGTGGTTTGGTAAATAATGTCATGTTCAGCAAGAAAGGTACCGAACGCTCCCCGATCATCATATTCCTCACCATTATGACTACGAAGCACACGAATTGTACCGTTGAACTGAGTCACAATCATTTGATGAAAGGACTAAAAGCAAGTAAGCACATCACACTTTCTTTTTAATAAAAACAACAAGGTATTACGAGAATGACAATCAATAAAAGTAACAAATCACTTATAGTCAGATAAAGATAACATTGGGGAGGACCCCAAACATCAGAATGTATAACATCAAACGGAGTGGAACTAGGAGAAGAAACATGACTAATATTATGACGAACATGTTTTGAGCGTTCACATGTGTCACAAGTAAACAATTTGATTAAACAACTGAAAGCAGGAAAAAGGTTGGTAAGATATAAAGGAGAAGGGTGGCCAAGGCACAGTGCCAGCGCCGGATGTCGTGTAAGGTTGAAGCCCTGGTGGTGGAAAGAGCACTGGAAGATAACGATAGGTTCAGCAAGTATAGCCCGCACATGTTCCTACCTCTGCCAAGCGTCCGCTTCATATCCAAATCCTAAAACACACAAACATCAGGGTAAAAGGTTATGGAGCAATTTAAAGTAGTTAAGTGGCTTATGGAGAGAAGATTGTGAGAAAACAAAGGGACATGAAAAACCGAAGAGAGTGATAGGTCGGGAGAACAGACAACGATTCATTTGCCAGCAACAGAAGAGAGGGAACCATTGGCAGCAATGAACTTATCACGATCGGAGAGAGGAGTATAGGAGGTAAAACTTGAGACAGGGCCAGTCATATGATCCTTCGCACCCGAGTCGATGATCCACTCGGAAGGGGATGAAGACACAGCATGAGCACTGTAGATACCTGAAGTAGCAAACGAAGCAATGGAATCAGGTGATGTATGGTCAGACTGAAAGCGCAACAGACAGCGAAAGGCCTCCAACTCCATAACAGAAAGGCCCCTAGAGTTGTCCTCATAAACCTCAGTCGAATGTGCAGAAGACTGTATGCGGGCACCAGCCTGAGGACCAACACCGCGGTGACCACCTCTCCCACGAGCACCAGAACCCCGACCAAAGGGAGCAAGATGAGGGTATAGTCGAAAGCAGACGTCCTTAGGATGACCTTTCTTCCCACAGTGGTTGCATAAAGGAAGAGGGCCTCGAGAAATCCCAGCAAGAGCTGAATGATCAATAGAGGAACCAAGAGAGCGGCGACGATTCCCATGACTGAGGAGCATACTGAAGGCTTCCCGAAGAGTGGGAAGAGGCTCGCGGTGCAGGACATGCAGGTGAACTGCATCAAACTCCATGTTGAGTCCCATAAGAAAGACGTGAACTCGAAAGCGGTCTTTGCCCTTCTGAAGAGCCTGCGCATCAGCAATGCAAGCAACAGTAAAGGTGTTGAAGTAATCCAGTTCCTGATACAGGCGTTCGAACTCATAGTAGAAGGCAGAGACGGTCATGGTTCCCTGCTTCAGCTCCAAGACACGTCGAGTGAGCTCATAAATCTGCGTCAAACTGCTTGTCTGAGAGTAGGTATCACATGTCCTTTTTCCAAATTTCATAAGCAAGAATCTAGAACCATGTAGCTGCGATACACCTGAGGGGACATGGAGTGAAGTACCACGAGACAACCAAGGAATTGTACGCATCCCATTTTCGTCAGGGCGGATCGGTACGTTGTGGCTCAACAATGGTACCATCAATATGCTCGTATAGTTGGTGACTTCGAATAGCATGTTGTGCTGCCCTGCACAATTCCAGATAATTAGTATCATCCAAGGCAACAATAGTGATCTTCAAAGAGCCAAATTGGTCATGGCTCCGAAGAGGATCTACAGAGGGACCATAGAAGACACCAGTCTAAGGAGACGATGCAATTTTGAAGGAATCATCCATCGACGACAGTCCGAAGAAAAACTAGCAATATGAAGATCTCAAATCGAAAAAAACCCACATACTATGAGTGTCCATTAGATCGTGTCGCTAGAGAGGACACCGGAGGATGTGACCACGATGTCTCCGACAGACCCCATGAAGGACAAAACGGCAGGAGACAAAGCTCCGCCTGGAGAAAAACCAAGCGGGGAAGGCCGCTGAAGAGGGAAAAAAGGACGCCGCCGAAGAAAAACGGGTGTTGAAGGAGCGGCAATAGAAGTGCAGCTTGAACCCTAGGCTAGGACGCCGCGGGAGAAGCACGAGATGACGGATGTGGGCGGCAACCCTAGGCCAGGGCGGCACTGGAGTCGCGCGTGATGGCCGAGGAGGGCGGCTGTTGCGGATTGGCAGGAGGGAGTCGTTGGACGATGCGGAACGGCAGGCGGCTATCACAAAACACGAAACGACAAATTCTCTGGCTCTAATACCAAGTGGAATGGAGGAAAACAATATTCGAGTTACCCTAAATCGGGCCAAGCATACAAATATATACGTCTGAATTCATGTGACATATCACGTAAAATAAGGAGCGGGAAAAAAATAAAAGTTACATTAAAAACCACGTATAACGCATATATTCAATTATGCATTCATGAATGTCCATTTATGTGACCATCTAAGATTAATTTGATGACATCTTTTATCTCAACTCTTCAAAGTACAAGCATGCTTTAATTTCAGCGAACAATGTGTCTCAGCTATGAACCATGCTTTTCAGCTATGAACCATGCTTTTCAGCTATGAACCATGCTTTTACGATTGAATTTATAATTAAATCAACAAAAACAAGAGGAAAATTGTGATGATCCCCAAACCATGCTTTTACGATTGAATTTATAATTAAATCAACAAAAACAAGAGGAAAATTGTGATGATCCCCATCATTCATCTCCACATCAATATTTTTTAAATACTAATTCATTTCATCTAAGTGATCTTAACCACACCTACTTCTTCATCTTAAAGGTGTAGAGTCATTGTTGCAAGTACAATCAATTGGTAAGACACTTATTTAAGTAAATAAGGAATAATTGCATTTTGGGCCTTCATCTCCAATTCCTTCATGCATGTCTTCATATCCTTCGATAACTTCTTCAACTAAAGCACGCTCTTGTAAACACCTTGTTGTTTCATCATGGTCTACCAAAGTCAACTATTTTTCATATATATCTTCCAATCGAGCTTCCAACCAAACAAAGCAGGTGGCAACTGTGGATATTGAGGCGGATACATCCTCATTGGTGCAAATGTCCATGGAACAAGTCATGGAAATGTTGGAAGTCGAGGGATGTTCATGTGTCGAATGAGGAAAAGGGAAGATTGTCTCGGAGAGAAGGCGAAATAGACGGGAAGTTGGATGGAATGGAGTCGCGGGCAGCTCTTCGCCGAGGATGCTCCGTTGCGAAGGTGCGGGTTAAGGCGAGAGGGGTGGGTGGACATTAGAAGCGCATTCGTAAGTGTGGTGATGAGAGGAATTGAGATGTGCACACGGAGGTAGATAGAGTGGAAGGCACAAGTCAAGGGCATGTGGTGCAGCTAAGTATCATTAAGAAAGAATACTAAGTCGTCGGATCAGGAAAAGAAAAATATTCACTCGTCATCCGAAGGAGCTCATACCACGCAGGAACGAACGAAAATGGAAAGCAGGTGGATGGCATAATCAAAAGCTTGATGCTTGACTAGAACGGTGTTGAACGAAAGCTGGGAGCAATGAAAAAAATGATTATGGTTCTGGACTGAACCACAATTGAGTGGGGGTTGCCCGGCCTCAGGCCAAGGCGGGCATGACTTATTCAATTGATAACACCGGCTATCAAATTAGAATTTCATTGGGTGAAAGAGCGAGAATACAACTTGCAAGATATACTCGCGCCTAGCGCTTCTGAGGGTTCATTCCTTCTTGAAGCCCCTCTCCAAGTGAAAGTTCAAACCTAGAATATCCAAATACAATGACAATCATAAGACTCCACTCCTCTCTTATATAAGAGAGAGTGGGGATGCATCAATATTACCAAAATTTCATTAGGGCTACATAAGTAAATGGATAAATCATACAATACTAAAGTGATGGCGCTACGCAAGGAAACAATGAGTCGGCAAATCGTAATCCTATCATATATTCGTCTTGTAGTAGTAGTGACACTAATATTCCTTAGGCTTATTAACTTGCCTTGAACACCCAATCACATTTATGAGGTAATGCTCTCATGAATGTCCATCTATGTGACCGTGTAAGACTAATCCGATGACATCTTTTATCTCAACTCTTTAGAGTACAGGCATGCTTTAACAACTTCAACGATGCACCATGCTTTTACGATTGACTATATAATGAAGTCAACAAGCACAAGAGGATAATCATGACGATCCCCGTCATTCATCTCAACATCAATATTCTTTAAATATTGATTCATTTCATCTAAGTGGCTTTAACCACACCTACTTTCCTTCATCTTAAAGGTGTGAAGTCATTGCTTCAAGTACAATCAATTGGTAAGAGACTTCTTTAAGTAGATCTTCTCGAGCATCTTCCACAATATAGTGTGTTAAAGAATAATTGCATTTTGGGATTTCATCACCTTAGCAATTTCATCAAGTACCTCGTAAATAAGGAATAATTGCATTTTGGGCCTTCACCTCCAATACCTTCATGCATACGTCTCCATCTCCTTCAATAACTTTTTCAACTTAAGCACAATCTTGTAAAGGCCTTGTTTCATCTTGATCTACCAAAGTCGACTATTTTTCCCATGTAACTTGTCCGCCTTTAAATTTCCTTATGTCATCATCCATCAAATCCAAGATCCAAACCTTGAACACTCAGATACACAGTTGTTTGGAGTTGATTACACGGTAAACACATAGCATGCTCCAATGGTTACGAAAAATTTTCCAAGTACTCCAATGGTTATTTACAACTAGAATTAAAACAAGGTTACTAAAAACATCATAAGGGTTCTGCACATTTCTCTAATTATTATAAAGAAAACTCAAGAAAGATTCTACAATCTCTAATTAATGCAATGAGATCTCAACAACTTTCTACTAAGAATGAAACAAATAAATTTCCCCAACATTTTGGCCACTCATGCACTTGTAGAAGAGATCTCCTCACAATGAACTAGGCCCAAAAATATTTGGGCTGATTTTGTTTTAGCGCTGCAATGAAGAGTTTAAAAATATTTTTGAGGGCTAGTGTACATTTAGTTTTTACATTACTTCGTTCCTTTATTTATTTTTATTTGAGTCTGTTCTCTGCATATAGATCTATTTCAACTGAATCATGCAAAATTCATTCTCCCCTGATGTTTGATCTCTCTTGCTTTTAAGTTGCAGATCATATTCCATTTCTGATGGACACCTCAGCATTCAGTCAGACATCCTAACTGAAATATGATTCAAATTTTAGAGGAATACCTTTGTAGCATTCAGTGCATCTTCCACTCTCAACTTCTTCTCTTTTAGCTCAGTTTCTGTTTGTGCGCCAACCTTTGAAGTTTAAGAAATTACAAAACAGGGGTAATTACAATCACAATTGTTTACTAAACAAATAAAAAGAGGCAGGACAACAGTGACAAAAACTAGTTACCTGAATGACAGCAACACCACCAGAGAGCTTTGCAATCCTCTCATTGAGTTTCTCTTTCTCATAATCCTGCTCCGCTACCTAGAAAATTGATAGAAGTTTGTTAAGCTAAGTGATGAGAACAAAAAATCTATATACACACAGACCTACACACACTAGCAGCCACACGCATAGTGGTGAGCAGGCTCTGCCCGTCCGTAAGCATTGGGTGCACACGGGCTTGCCAACACGCACCCAAAGTGACGATACGCGGGCTTCGCCCATGCAATAATGCCTTCAGAGTGAAATAGTAATAAAGCAGGACCCAAGAATGTTGGAGAAGATAAAGAGGTAATACATGTGTTGCAAACCCAGTCATTTTAGAAAATATACGAGATTTTTTTTCTTAATAATAATATGAATTTAAATACATGGATTCAAAATAAAGTGGTGAATTCAGTTTGGAATTTAAATTAAAGTGTTAATGAAATTGGATGGCCATGATCATTTCGATGTTTTTCTACGAGTACCATGTGACCTGAAAGAACAATGGAAAGGAAGAGAAAAATAATAATATTGGTTGCCCTAAACCGGGCCAAGGTACATATATATATATATATATGACAACACCCACATGACATATCACGTGAAATAAGAAGAGGGAAAAATAGAAACATGAAATAAAACACGTGCAACGCATATATCCAACTCTCCCCTTCAAGTTGAGAATATATATCGATCATTCCCAACTTGATTGTATTGTTCATGAAGTTGTCACTGCTCAATCCCTTGGTGAAGACGTCGGATAGTTGGTCATGTGAATTCACGAAAGGAGTACATATATTTCCCCTATCTAGGTGATCTTTGATGAAGTGTTTGTCAACTTCAACATGCTTTGTCCTATCATGTTGAACCGGATTATGAGTAATATTGATGGCCACTTTGTTGTCGCACTAGATAGTAATTGGTTTGTTCACATGGAGACCCATATCTTGGAGAATTGTCTTTAACCATAACCCCTCGTATACTCCCTATTCCATAGCCCAATATTCTACTTCAGCACTTGAGCGAGCTACAACATTTTGTTTCTTGCTCTTACATGAAATAAGGCTGCCGCCTACAAATGAGCAATACCCGGTAGTTGACTTTATATCGTCTTGACTACCGGCCCAATCAGCGTCTGTATACACTTCAATCTACAAAGGTTGGCTTGCAGAAAACAGAATACCACGACCCAGAGACTTCTTGAGGTATCTCAATACCCGATATGCTTCCTATTGATGGCGAATTGTGGGAGAGTGCATGAATCTACTCAGGACACCCACGGAGTACGTAATGTCAGGACGAGTATGGGATAAATATATGAGTTTACCAACAAATCGTTGGTACCCAGAGGCATCCACTTTCTCTCCACTAGTATCAGCATCAATCTTATGATTTGCCTCAATAGGTGTATCCATGAGGGCACACCCAAGCATCACAATTTCACCCAGAAGATCAAGGGTATACTCTCTGTGAGATGAAGATCCTCCGACGAGACCTCACTACTTCAATTCCCAAGAAGTATTTAAGCTTCCCATCTTGACTTCAAATTCTTTGCCCAACTGATCTTTCAAAACATCTGATCTCCTCTAAATCATCTCCTGTAATGATGATGTCATCCACGTACACATTTAGAATTGATACTTAAGCTCTTCTCCACTTGATGAAAAGAGAATGATCAGCCTTCCCCACGGAGTACGTAATGTCAGGACGAGTATGGGATAAATATATGAGTTTACCAACAAATCGTTGGTACCCAGAGGCATCCACTTTCTCTCCACTAGTATCAACATCAATCTTATGATTTGCCTCAATAGGTGTATCCATGAGGGCACACCCAAGCATCACAATTTCACCCAGAAGATCAAGGGTATACTCTCTATGAGATGAAGATCCTCCGACGAGACCTCACTACTTCAATTCCCAAAAAGTATTAAAGCTTCCCAAGACCCTTGACTTCAAATTCTTTGCCCAATTGATCTTTCAAATATCCGATCTCCTCTAAATCATCTCCTGTAATGATGATGTCATCCACGTACACATTTAGAATTGATACTTAAGCTCTTATCCACTTGATGAAAAGAGAATGATCAGCCTGTCATTGAGCATAGCCTATTCGAAGCATGGTCATGTTAAACCGATCAAAGACTACTTCAGGCCATATAAGGATTTTTGCAGACGACAGACATTTCCATTAGACCCTTCTTTGGTAAAGTCGGGAGGGATAGTCATGTAGACTTCTTCTTCCAGATCACTATGCAAGAATGCAAATTTTACATCAAACTGTTGTAACTCCCACCAATGACAAGCAGCACAAGAGAGGATTACCCGAATAGAATTCGTCTTTGCAACAGGGACAAAGGTCTCTTGGTAGTCAATTTCTTAGGTCTAGGTATACCCTTGAGTGACCAGGCAAGCTTTATGTCACTCCACCATCCCATCTTGGTTTTGTTTCACAGAGAAGATCCAGCGTGATCCAACCGTTCGCTTCTCAGAAGGAAGACAAGCAAGCCGCCAAGTCTCATTTTTTCCAAGGCACACATCGCTTCTTCCATAACCTATTTCCACTCAGGTATCTGAACAGCCTCCTGTCAGGTCTTAGGAACTACAATAGAGGAAAGAGATGAGATAAAAGTTTTGTGACCCTGAGAGAGATGAGTGTAAGAGATGTAGTTAGCAATGGGGTGTTTGGTGCCACCAATTTTACCTTTAAGACAAACAAGGGGAACATGAAGATCATCATCAAAATCTAGAGCGGAGACAGGCACCGGTGGAATGTCCACTGTCTGTACTTGCTCAACAGTCTGAGGTCTGCGAGGGTATGTATATAATATAGGAGGAATAGAGGTGGTAGGACAAGACGTAGTACTCAGAACAGGAGTAGAGGGAATATGAGAAGAGACAACAATCGGAAGAGGAGTAGAGAGAATATGAGGAAAGGCAACAATCTGAAGAGGAGAGTTGATTGTTCCGTCACTATTACTATTCTTCTCCCCCTGACACGGACCAAAGTACGACTCCCCTTCAAGAACGGTAACATCAACAGTGCAATAATAGCGATGAATATGGGATGATAGCACCTATACTCTTTGGTGGTAGGAGAGTATCCAACAAAAACACATCGGAGAGAGAAAGCGTCAAGCTTATCGTGATGCGGGGTATGAAAATGAACAAAGCAGACTGAACCAAAGATACGAGGAGTGATGTTAGAGGTGTGGACTATATTGTTATTGGCTAAACGAGATAGAGATGTATCATAGGAGATGGAGCGAGATGGAAGACAATTAATGAGATGAGCGGCAGTAAGAACTACATCCCCCCAATAGGACTTTGGAAGATTCATTGCAATTAACAAACAACGAGCAACCTCCAGTTTGTGCCTATTTTTCTGTTCGGCGACACCATTTTGAGTGTTTGTGTGGACACATGTAGTTAGCGGATAATGTCATGTTCAGTAAGGTAGGAACCAAATGCTCCACGATCATATATTCCCCCCTCCCCATTATCATTACGGAGCACACGAATGGTGCAGTTGAACTGATTCACAACAATGCGATGAAAGGACTGAAAGCAAGAAAGCACATCACTCTTCTGTTTTAATAAATAAAATCAAGTAGTACGAGAATAACAATCAATAAACGTAAGCCAGATAAAGATAAAACGTGGACCCCAGACATCAAAATGTATAACATCAAAAGGGCATGAACTAGGAAAAGAAAGATGACTGATACTCTGACAAACATGCTTTGAGCATTCACATGTGTCACAAGAAAACAATTTAATTAAACTACAGAAAATAGTTTTGTAAGATAGAGGGAAGGAGGATGGCCAAGGCGCAGATGCCAGCGTTGAATGTCATGAGCAGTCGGAACGCTGGTGGTGGAAAGAGCACTGGGAGAAGATGATTGGTTCAGCAAGTACAGCCCGCCAACATTCCAGATCCTGAAACACACAAACATCAGGAACAAAGGTTATAGAATAATTTAAAGAAGCAGTTAAGTGGCTTATGCAGAAAATATTCGAGGAAACGAGGGGACATCTAAAACCAAAGAGAGAGAGATCAGGGGAACACACAACAGTGCCTTTGCCGCAATAGAAGAAAGGGAACCGTTAGCAGCAATGGCCTTATTACGGTCAGAGAGAGGGGTATAGGAGGTAAAACTTGGGCAGAGCTAGTCATGCGATCTATCGCACCTGAGTCGATTTTCGAAGATATCCATTCGGAAGGAGAAGAAGTCACGGCACGAGCACTGGAGATATCTGACATAGCAAACGCAGCAGTGGAATCGGAGGATGGAGAGTCAATCTGGGAATGCAACATACGACAAAAGGCCTCTAGCTCCATAGCAGAGAGGCCCCCAGAGTTGTCCTCATACACCTCAGTGGAATGTGCAGAATACTGAGCACGGGCACCAGCCTGACGACCACCACCACAGTGACCATCTCCCCCGAGCACCAGAACCCCGCCCAGAGGGAGCAAAATGAGGATGAATATGAAAGCAGACATCCTTGGTGTGTCCTTTATTCTCACAGTGGCTGCATAGAGGTGGAGGACCTCGATTAATCCCAGCCAGAGCATAGTGGTCAGTAGAGGAACCAAGAGTGCAGCGACGATTCTCATCACCGAGCAATATACTGAAGGCTTCCTGAAGAGACTCGCGGTGGAGAACATGCAGACGAATAACATCAAATTCCATATTCAGTCCCATAAGAAAGACATGAACACGGAAACGATCTTTATCCTTCTGAAGAGCTTGTGCATCGGCAGTGCAAGCAGCAGTAAATGTGTTAAAGTAATCCAGTTCCTGATACAGGCGTTCGAACTCAGAGTAGTAGGCAGAAACGATCATGGTTCCCTGCTTCAACTCCAAAACACATCAAGTGAGCACATAAATCTGCATCGAACTGCATGCCTGAGAGTAGGTGTCACGGAACCTTGTCCAAATGTCATAAGCCGAATCCAGAAGCATGTAACTACGGTACACCTGAGGGGATATAGAATGAAGTAACCACGAAACCACCAAGGAATTGTCTGCATCCCATTTTCTCCATGAGGGATCGATACGTGGTGGCTCAACAGTGGTACCATCAATATGCTCATATAGCCGGTGACTTCGAATAGCATGTCGCACTGCCCTGTGCCATTCCAGATAATTTGTGTCATCCAAGGCAACAATAGTAATCTTCAAAGAGCCAGATTGGTCGTGGCTCCGAGGAGGATCTGCAGAGGAACCGTGGAGGGCACCGGACTGAAGAGACGATGAGATTTCGGAGGGATCATCGACTGAGAACAGACGGCGGAAGAAAAATTAGCAAGACGAAGATCTCAACTTCGAACAAACTACATCCGACGAGTGTCCATAAAACGTGTCAACGGAGAGGACACCGGAGGATGTGACTGCAATGTCTCTGACATCCCCCATGGCGAACAAAACGGGCGGAGAAAGACGCTGGAGAGAAGCGGCGGGTGGGAGATGCACGGGCACGCGACGCGTTGGAGGCGAAACCAAGCAAACGACGCGGCTGGAGCGGGAGGCGGAGTGGTCGACGCGAATGGAGGCGGGAGGCGGCGCGCTGAATGCGGACGCGGGCGAGTGTGGGGTGGCGGCTAGGTCGGTGTGGCTGAGTGCGGGAGGGTGAGATCGGCGGGATTTCCTTGGCTCTGATACCAAGTGGAAAGGAGGAGAAAAATAATAATATTGGTTGCCCTGAACCGGGCCAAGGTACATATATATATATGTATATATATATATATGACAACACTGACGTGACATATCACGTGAAATAAGAAGCGGGAAAAAATAAAACTTGAAATAAAACGCTTGAATGACAATCAAGTATTGTGGTTAACGCGCACTGCACACCCGAGGGGATTATGTTGTTGCTGGTAAAACTAGAAGAAAAGAAAGGGAGGATTAACCTCAATCAAGTTTCAGAATTGTGTAACTCGCTTATTCAGTTTAAAGTAAGAAATTCAAATTAAGGTGTTAATGAAATTGAATGGCCATGATCATTTCGATTTTTTCAATGAGGCCCATGTGACCTCAAAGAACTTCATTTTAATATAGTATAGATATATTATTTTTAAAAAAAATCCTCAATTGTCATGGTCTGCCCTTTCATTGTAATTTTTCAATTTAATGAACAACTGGGTTTTTTAATACAAATAGTTAGCCTAAAATCATATCTA
The DNA here is from genome assembly GCA_039513925.1 of Platanthera zijinensis. Lineage (NCBI taxonomy): Eukaryota > Viridiplantae > Streptophyta > Magnoliopsida > Asparagales > Orchidaceae > Platanthera > Platanthera zijinensis. Next base: position 171,492,199 of record CM077093.1, on the reverse strand, counting down.
TATTATTTATAGATACTAGTGGTAGGCACTGTCGTTGCTTAAATGACAACCAAGTATTGTCGTCAATGCACATTGCGCACCCGGGGGAATTATGTTGTTTCTAGCAAAACTAAAAGAAAAGAAAGGGAGGATTGACCTCAATCAAGTTTCTGATTTGTGTAACTCGCTTATTCACTGCTTCTTGTGTACTCCCATCACCTACTATGGTGGTTGAATCTTTGGTTAGCACGATTTTGGCAGCCGTGCCCAACACCTCCTTGTCAGCTTTATCGAGTGTGAGGCCAACTTCATCTCTAATGACAGTAGCTGTAAAAAGAAAACAAATCAGGATTGATGTAAAATTGAGGCACTGTTTGTTTGGGCATTTTAACACCATTTTGATGGGATAAACGCCGAAGTAGAAACTAGTATGTTTGATAAGCCTCCATTTTAAAGTCCCAACACTGGGAAATGCCAAAAAAATCATTCCGCTTTACATTTCCCACTGAAGGGTGGGAGCTCCATCTTTCAATGGAGCCACCGGCACCGCTATCATAAACAAAGCCTAATGCAGTAAAAAAATAGATGCATAATAAATCACTTAACCTCCAGTCAAGATGGCAATATCATCAAGATATTGACTTTTGCGCTCTCCGAATCCAGGAGCTTTTAGAGCGGCAATCTTCAAAGCGCCTCTTAGCTTGTTCACAACAAGAGTTGCCAGAGCCTCTTGTTCAATATCTTCTGCAACTATGATGATAGGATACGCCCCTCTGATTGCATCTTCAAGAACGTTGATCAAATCTCTTGCATTTGTTATTTTTTTATCAACAAGCAGCAGCTGGAAAAAGTCAATGAGAATGTTAATGTCATGGTTGAGTCTGAAAAGATAGAATTACAATGTGAATAATAACAACCTTGCAATTCTCAAATTCAACGGTCATTTTTTCGCTGTCAGTTACAAAATAAGGAGAGATATAGCCACGATCAAATTGCATTCCTTCGACGACATAAAGGCTATTCTCTGCACTTTTTCCCTCTTCAAGTGTCACCACACCCTTCCTTCCCACCTTGCTCATAGCCTCAGCTATCATGTTTCCAATCTCATAGTTATTTCCAGCACTTACTGCAGCAACATCAGCAAGTTCACTGTCTTCAACCTACAACAAGACAACGAGACTATCTTTAATTAGTTCTCCTTCTTAGTAATAGCAAATTAAGTCAGACGTCAATTTTGGATGTATCCATGTGTTGGGGTAGTAAGAAGAAAATTTGTCAATATCTACATTGAGTTTATCATCAGGTAAAATTAGAAGATAACTTGGGTGGTTTGATTATGCACAACAAATAATTTAAAAAATAGAACAATGGGAGTATTTAAAATTATTACAGGATTAAAAATAGAATAGACTAAAAGTGACATAAATAAAAAATATTCAAATGATTTGAGAAGACGTCTAACACCCTAAACAACGTTCCTCAAGAAGGAAGAAAAGTTAGGCTTTGGAAATCAGACACCAAATAATTGAGATAAGAATAATGGTGATGACCGGAACAAAAAATATTTCAATTCTATAATGATGAATACTTGCTCATATACAGAAGAGCTTCATAAAGAGAAATTTGATGAACACGATAAAAACAGAGGGGCCTTGGAGCCTAGGCGCGGAGGGGCCTTGGAGCCTAGGCGCGGAGGGGCCGTGGAGCCTAGGCGCGGAGGGGCCGTGGAGCCTAGGCGCGGAGGGGCCGTGGAGCCTAGGCGCGGAGGGGCCGTGGAGCCTAGGCGCGGAGGGGCCGTGGAGCCTACGCGCGGAGGGGCCGTGGAGCCTACGCGCGGAGGGGCCGTGGAGCCTACGCGCGGAGGGGCCGTGGAGCCTAGGCGCGGAGGGGCCGTGGAGCCTACGCGCGGAGGGGCCGTGGAGCCTACGCGCAGAGGGGCCGTGGAGCCTACGCGCAGAGGGGCTGTGGAGCCTACGCGCAGAGGGGCCTTGAAGCCTACGCGCAGAGGGGCCTTGGAGCCTACGCGCAGAGGGGCCTTGGAGCCTACGCGCAGAGGGGCCTTGGAGCCTACGCGCAGAGGGGCCTTGGAGCGTACGCGCAGAGGGGCCTTGGAGCCTACGCGCAGAGGGGCCTTGGAGCGTACGCGCAGAGGGGCCTTGGAGCCTACGCACAGAGGGGCCTTGGAGCCTACGCGTAGAGGGGACTTGGAGCCTACGCGCAGAGGGGCCTTGGAGCCTACGCGCAGAGGGGCCTTGGAGCCTACGCGCAAAGGAGGTCTTGGAGCTACGCGCAAAGGAGGCCTTGGAGCCTACGCGCAAAGGGGTCTTGGAGCCTAGGTGCAAAAAGGTGTTGGAGCCTAGGGCCTAGGAGCAAAGGGGTGTTGGAGCCTAAGCGCAAAGGAGTCTTGGAGCCTAGGCGTAAAGGGGTCTTAGAACCTAGGCACAAGGCTCAAGGCGCAGGCGCGCGCCTGACAGGGGCAAAGCGCAACCACATCCATTTTAAATAATCAACATCAAACATCAGTTCGTCTTCTTGATCAGATTCTTCATTTATTCAACTCTTAAATCATTCATTATCATCATTTATATCTCTTAAGAATAGAATCATTGTGGCTAGTTGCATCATATCTAAGTCTCAATGCTTAATTAAGTTTCACAAACACCAAATCATGCAAAAATGAGTTCTTATATTATTTCTTTCTTTATTTTGAAAAAAAAAATATAACAAATATTTCACTCAGACACACTTTTTATGCTCCAACGGTGCAAAAAACACAAAGGTGCAAACCTTTAAGCTCGGTAAGCCTTGAGCCTTAGACACGCCTTTAACAACATAGATGCCTCAGCAAAAAATATTCCATATAAGTGTTCGTCATGCAATCAGATTTAAACCATATTATTCCATTTTTTAGTTTTTAAAGTAATTCCTCTCCTTTACCTATTTCCCTTTTTAAACAATCACGACAAAAGCTCTTATACAGAAAAACCTTCAATCCCCGTTTTTAATATTAATATTTTTTCTTATTACAAGAAAAAAAATAAACACTGATTAAAATTCATCAAATAGTTCATTTCACTCAATATTATGGCAATCAAACGATGTCCTCAAACCAAGTCCTCTCCAAATTGAGCTCCTCAAGTTTTAAAATCCTTGAAGGGCTTAACGTCAAGCAATTTAAACAAGCCCATATGATTCCTGAACTTTATGCAAGTGACAAATATCAGACAGATGATGAAAGTCAAAGTGAATTCATTGATACTAAGGCTCTGTTTGGCTCCACGTTTTAAGAGCAGCACGCAGCTGTTTTTCATTAAGCCGCGCCAAACATTAGTTTATGGAAGCAGTGGGAAAAGAGATTTTTGCCTGAAAATCTATTCTTAGGCTATTTTCCCGTCGCGCCTCCCCTCCCGCGATCAGAAATTGCTTTTCGGTTCTGATTTTCACAACATCCCACACGGCGCCTAGGGCATCTCGCGAATCCTCCTCCGGGCGCGACTACTCCCACCGGTGGGCTTCTCCCCTCTTACCGGCGAATCGAGACTCCTCTCTCGGCCACGAAGCAGGCCACGCCTCTCTCGCCGACGAAGCAGAAGCCGGGCCTCTTCTCCTGTTGACGGACCATCAATTTCCTCTCTGCCCGACGAAGCTCCAACCCCCACTCTCGCCGATTCTACTTGGTATAGCTTTCTCCTTCCTTTTTTGTGCTATTGATAGATTTTTTAGGTCTTATTCCATAGTTCTTGGTATATTTTTCATGGAGTTGTGATGATTCGACATGGTAGATTTATGTACATCCATAGCTTCCTCCTTCCTTTTTTTTTGTGTAGAACCATATATAGCGGTAGATCCATGGCCTAATCAGTGCCTAATCCTCAAATGTTAGATTTTTGTAGAACCATAATTTGTGTAGCCAAGCCTTTGCTATATTTTCTGTAGAAACATGGTGGTAGATCTATTTGTGTTTGTCCAACTAATGTATATCGTCTGTTTTTATGTATGTTCATGGATTATGGGTAAACCTAAGGACCGCAAACTGGGAATCCTCTCATGTCCTTTTTTATTGTGACCTGTGTATTCGGGAGATTGCGACAACCCACTTCAGCAAAGATGGGTGGAAGAATTTGGTATTGAAATTCAAAGAACGTACCGAGCTATTGTACGATCGTGCTCAGATGAAAAACAAATGGGACCAATTAAAACGAGAATGGAAATTATGGAGGGAACTGAAAAAAGGAGAGACTGGCTTGGGTTGGTACCTGGATGGGAAGGCTCTGCTATGGCAGCATTACGAGATTTCATAGCAGATCAAATTCAAAAAGCGAAGAAGGTTGTGATGTACGTCATTGGTGAAGGACAAATGTATTTGATTATGATATGTTGTTATGAATTTTGTATCTCTAACAATATAATATTATCATTTTTAATTTGATTTTTATCAACTTTATGAAAAAAAATTGCAGCTTTTTGCACCACTGTTTCTTCCAAACAGTTGAAACAGTTTCTATTTCTGAACAGCACTGAGAAATCTGTACTTCCAAACAGTTTCACAGATTCTGCCACCATTCTGCAAATCAGCTGATTATTCCACCACTGCTTCCCACCACTACTTCTCCAGTCGTTGCAGCTGAGCCAAACAGAGCCTAAATGTGCGTCTGCCATTAAATTATGTATCACCCAACCGATTGTCTCATCCATCTGAATTCTACAACATATGAATTTGTGTTGTGACAATCTGCGAACAATACACGGATCCATCTAATAATATTCAAATGCCTTCTCTAAATTGAAATGCTCCAACCCAGATGAATAAAAACTGAAATAGGTGCACTCAAAATTGCAACTATTTTCTCACCCTCTCAATTTTAGCCAAACATGTTACAAGAAAACATGCAAGCTCCCTTTTTAAACCCTAAACACTGAAGCACCATCTGTTATTGATGCGGAGCAGAGACGAGCACGAGCTTTGGGTCCGTTCAGGGCTGATTTGGCGACTTACCAAATATGGCGTGCCCGGATCGACAATCGGACTACTCAGATGTGTCCGGATCCGCGTCGCGAGTCGAGATCATATATTAGTTTTTTTTATTATTATTTTTTTTCATGTATTTTAATGGCATCTCTCGTCGGCCAATCATAGTCGTTGATAGGGATGCCCTAATGTCTTGTTTTATTATAAATGTGCCCGGATCCGCGTCGCGAGTCAAGATCATATATTAGTTTATTTTTATTGGCTTATTTTCATGTATTTTAGTGGTCTCTCTCGTCGGTCAATCATAGTCGTTGATAGGGATGCCCTAGTGTCTTGTTTTATTATAAATAATGGTCTAAGAGGCTGATCCAAGACATTGCAGAATTTGGAGAACTTCATTCCCGGATTCCAACGATCACTCCCAGGTGCCGACGTCGTGGAACCCTAGGTGACGACTCCTAGGTGCTCAAACTTCTCCCCAAAGTACTACCCATCCTTAGCCACCTTTCTCTCCCCCCCCCTAAAACTTCCAGCCGCAACCCCAGCCCCCCTCCAATCAACCGCCGACCACTGTGCAAGCCCGTTGCCTGCAGCAGACCGCCCCACCATTTCCCCCACCCGGCCAGCCGCCGGCCCTCCCTTATTAACCGGTCGCCGATCCCTTCACCAGCCGCCATCGCCGCCCCTTACCCCTACACCCTAGCCACCGTCGACCACCCATTTTCCCCCTATTGTCGGCCCTCATCCCAAGCTGCCAGTTGGGCCTCCCTCCCACTTGGATCCACTCTCATTTAGCCCAAATTCCTTAGGTCAATTAGATCTTGGAATTTCAACCCCGATCAGTTATTTCCACCGTCTGTTCATCATCCCCCGCCCGATCTCAAAATACCGGATCTACACCTCCCCGGCCCGGATCTACTCGTACGTGGTCGGATCTACCCTTTTCTTACCGATCTCATCACTTACCGCCGAGGACAGCCACCGCCTTCATTTTCACGCAGCCGGTTCCACCTCCGATCGCCGATCTACACACCCGGATCCTAATTCTTCAGTGCCTCGGTTCAGGCCGCTACTTTGTGAATTTTTTTGTGATATTGGCTTATTTGATTTGATATTTTCATTGGTGAATAAATGTATGTGTTGTGATTCTTGCTTGTAGAAATTGCTTTGGTACGCTAATAATTTGCAGGTGGAGCTATTCGCCGCGCGCTTTGCTTTGGCCCTCCGAGCGGAGGAAAGCCATTATAAATTGCCAAAATTAATTAACTGTTTTCAATTTAAAATATTTGCGTGGAGTTAGAATTCTCATTGCTCAAATTTATTTGTCGAGATATCGACGATTAAATTGCATTTAGGTTCAGGTTAGCGTGTCACTCTTGCACTTACCACGTAGCGTTGTAGGTTTTGTGCACTCATAGCCTACCCCTACATCAGTCATCCTCCAAAATCAACAAATAATAATACTAATAAAAACACTCCCCATGCCTAATAGAACTTTTTAGATGGTCGGTTGAATTCAAACAAGGTTTGAATTTTAACTCAAAAGCTATCGAAAAATAACAAACTTTTAGACTTGAATTTATCAAGAATAAACAATATTCAATATTTAAACACTTGATTTATATATTTAGTCAAATGCTCAAAAACATTTATGAACATACCTCTTTGGAAAGTAGCCTGAGTTCAGCTACTAGAGCTTTTGAAGTCTTCTCTATCCCTCTAGTAATCTGAACGGGATTTGCACCAGCAGCAATCACCTGGAGAAATCATGGTTCAAAAGGGCAAGTTACAACATCAACATCTATATAGCAAAATCAATGAAGAAAGATATTAAAATAATTAGCCAACTGACCTTAACGCCTTCAGCAATTAAACCTTGGGCTAGAACTACAGAAGTTGTGGTGCCATCACCAGCCAGATCATTAGTTTTTGAAGCAGCTTGTCTCACCAGCTTAGCACCAATGTTTTCGACAGGGTCTTCCAACTCAACCTAAAACGATTAAATCAACAGGTACATGTTTTAGAAAACAAAATATACAAACCTCAAAAGAATTTGTTGAATATTGATTGATGCAAAACCCATATAAAAATATTAGGTGTTGATAAATATTTTAAGTAGGAATTAAGTTAAGATTAATCCAATCTTAACTTAAAGTTGAAGTAATGGAACATCATTAAACCCAGTTGAAAGAAGACCATAGAAATGTGATGCAATGGTAAGGCCGACACGGGTGGACCCTCTAAATGCAGCCCTAAATGTGATGCAGTGGAATGCTAGTGCAAGAGTGCTCCGCTAAAATTACAACAGGTAATTAAATATTATAGAAATTAAGAGGGGCATGCGCGGTTGAAAATAATTAATTTAAGGGAAACAATTATCAACTTTAATTCGACGGAGAAGCAATTATTTTTAAGCGTTCATAGAATAAGCTCTGCAAGTGGTACAACAAATGACCTAATATCACAATACGATGAAAATCCACGACAGTACAGGTTGCCAAAATAAACCAATATCAAGGAAATAACTTTATACCACAATTCATACGAGCAAGCGGCGGCAATGGCAATAGTCAGAGGGCCTCCAAGGTGTTAGCAAGTGTGGATTGCGTCGGGAAAGGATTCTGGGTGGAGGAAGAGCAAGGAGGAATAGTAGAAATTGAATATTGTACAATAACAACAAAGGCTCACGGGTAGGAGGGTGAAGAGGAAAAGTAGGTGCAGGTGGCTGATGGAGAGATTCACGGGTTGGGCTTGGGATTTAGGTTGGGCTGCCGGAGGGGAATTTAGGAGCGGAGAAATCAGGAAGAAGGGGGACCGAACCAGGAGGGGGAACCTGACGGTGTTTAGCGGTGGTTGACTAGGATGGGGAGGGTTTCTAGGGTGGGATGATGATGGCGCAGGGTTTTAGTGGTGGATTACGGTGGCTAGATGGGCGAACTGGTGGCGGAAGCTGACGGAGGTTGGGCGGTAGAAGGTGAGTAGATCGGGCAGTGGAAAATGATTTGTAGGTTTCTGGCGGTGGTGGGTTGAGCGAAGGAGTAGATGAGAGGCGGAGGAGGCCAGCCCAGGAGTCGCACCTGTAAATACGGGGGTTTCCGACGTCGCACCAGAAGATTAGAGGACCGAGCGATTGCAATTCTTCACGCAAACCTTCGATGCTACTCAAAACCGGCTGCCTGCCTATTTATAAACACTGAAATAAAAATGCATCATAACTACCCAAATCGGACGGCGTATAATGTTTTGACCGATCTAGCACTAAATACAACTCAAAAAAATAAGAGTCAAATTATGAATTTGACTCAGAACAATCATCTGGACGCAACAACGGACTCTAATCGTCTGTCTGGACAGCGGATCACCACCTCCAGCGGGAATACACGTGTGACGGTCGTGGCACGCCGCCAAAATGTTATCCAAACCAAAATATGAACGGTGAAAATAAGCTAAAAGCAACAATTGCAAAAGATTGAAATTCTTCATATACATGGAGGCTTAATACATCAACATTGTTGAAGTATTATTTTCTACTTTTGCAATCCAATTAATTTAGTATTTATAAAAACAAAGTAGCAAAACATCAAAATTAGGGGTGATGTCAATTTTAGTTCAAGAGCTCACTCAGAAGCATTAATATCGATTTTTGCTTGAATCAAATTTGAGCCGACTCAAAAATGATTGCTCAGAATTCCCAGAAAATCACTTCAATTTTTTATCTGATTCGAATCAAATCTATTCTTTTTTCATGAAAATTATTAACTAATCAAGGTTTTATTCAATTAATTCAGGAAAAAATGAAGTAATAAAACATCTAAATTAAGGTTGATATCAAGTCAAATTCAAGACCTCAATCAAAAGCACTAATATCAATTTTAGCTTGAGTTAAGATTTAGTTGACTCAAACGTGATTGAGCCACAAGACATGCTTCCATTTTTTATCTGATTTGAATCGAATCTATAATTTTTAAAAAAATAATTATCAATTAATCAAGATTTGCATTAATAAATATCTAATATTTTCTTGTGATAACAAATTATGAAATATATTATGTACATGTATACAAATGATTATTTATATAAAATGTCTAGTTCATTTAGAAAGTGCATGAGAAAAAATTCAGGTAAGCCGTCTTTGAGCTGAAGAACATCAATCTTGATAGACAATCAAATTGATTAAAATTCAAATGAATTTCAAAGTTTCAAAATAATTTGCTTGCCAAATGAAAATATTGATGTCAAAATACCTCTTTGGCCACAGTAACACCATCATTCACAATCCTAGGAGATCCATACTTGCTCTCTAGAACAACATTTCTACCCTTCGGGCCAAGAGTAACTCCAACAAGATCTGCAAGCTTATTGACACCAGCCTACATCAAGAATGCATGAGTGTTAACCTCCATGATTAAATAATTACTTGACAACCTAAATTCTAAAATAAATACAACCGAATGTTAACTTAATTTACTCAAAAATCTAAATTCTAAAATAAAAATAATGAGCTTACTTGCAATTTCTTAGTAGCCGACCCATCCTTATTGAAGTATAACTCCTTCGCCATGGCACTGATACGAGTATTAGATCCCTTCTGCAGACTCATCTTCTTCCTTCTACCATTGAGAGAACATGAAGAAATAGAAGCAAGAGAAGAGAACTGGGATAACACTCCAGAAGATGGTGAGAATTTCTTGTCCGACGAGAGGCCACATGCAGCTAAGGAGCCAAATGTGGACATTGTATTGAAAGTAGCTGCCATCTCCTGTGAAGAACATATAAAATCATGACTTTACTTCTCATAAGCTCAAACTTTAATACTCAATTCATATGAAGGGCAAAAATTAATGACCTAAGTTGAAGAAAATATACTAAATTAATCAGTGTTTCTATAGGAAGCTGCCAAAAATAGAAGAAACTGCTGGCATGGGCATTATGCTAGAAATAAATATCTAATGCAAACTATATTAAAAAAAGATATGTTAAAGTTGAGCACCAAGATATATCTTAAAATCCTAAATAAATAAGTAGTTTGACTTATTTGCATCAGGCTACGTAATTCATGTGATTAAAAATGTACATTGTTTGAGTCATTCACACCTTTGAATAACATTTTCATTCTATCAACAAAAAAAAAGAATTAACATTTTCATAAATGACATTTTGAATTCTACTTTGATGACTAGATGTCAAACAAATCAGATAAGAAATAGATGTGAGTGAATCTGATAACAACTACAAGTCAAACAAATATGATTACAACTATAAGTCAGACTCTTTAACGACTACAAGAAATGACAGGCAATTAAAGTATCAAAATAATCACTGATCACTCTAGATGACATTATATTATTTAAAAATAATAATATCAAACCAAAATACTGCATTAGAAAAATAGAATTGTTACTTAAGAAGCATGTATAGCTTGCCAACACAACTATCCATAGAGCATTTAACTAAATAGTCCAAAAAAACTATGTTTGCAAGAGTGTTTTTAGAGCATTAAGTATATTGTAATAATGAAGATGAATAGCCAAAAAGAAAAAGCCCTTGCCAAAGAAAATGTAAAACAATAAAAATTGCCATATAGTTGCCTGAATATCAATTGAAATTTTACTTCTGATTAAATTGAGCTCAAGACGAGGAAAGATAAGAAATAAAAACCGAAGTAGCATACTGCTTTCACAAATTAAGAATCTACACTAACCTTTTTATGAGCTGGACTAATTAGAATTTTTGGGAAAACTAAGCCCGCGTTTGGTTGAGCTTTTTTGGTGCGGACCGGCAGCTCCAAACCGGAGGTTTTTTCAAAATCATCGTATGGTTGGGTTTATCATAGGATCGGTGTTTATTAGCAGACGTGATATTGTAATAGGATTGATCCGCAGATTTCAATTGCTTCTCATCGCAGACGTGAAACTCTATCCGCAGCCCTCCACCTCTCCCGATCGCAAGGTCCAGCCCCGCCCTCCATCTCCCGATAGCCCTAGCGAGTCTTCCCGTCCATCTCACTCGGCTCATCATCCTCCCCAAATCAAGGCTCAAGTCTTCCCGTCCATCTCGGCCTGCTTCGTCTAGGTTTACATCGTTCGATTCCAGTGCAATTTCGCTAGGTTTTCATTTGTCATCTATCTTGTTCTTTGAATCTGATTTCTTGCAAGATCTCATCTCTTGCCCTTTGTTGTACTGAGCTCCTGTTTTGTTCATCCTAGCAGCAAGAGAAGCACTTCCTTGTGCTTCTCATTTACAGATTTTTCCTGCTATTTCCAGATTTTTTTTCGATCTTTTTCCAGATTTTTTTTCAATTGTGTAGTTATATGTGTGTATGTGTTTTTGTGTGCTTGTCCATGATATTAATATTATGAAAAAAAATATGATATCAATGCTCATTTTTTTGCATATTTTTGAATGTTATGTTTAGGATTTGAAGTAATTATACATGTCACTCCAACGAGGATATTTGAAATCGTATATTTTAAGGTTGGTAATTATTTTTTTGAAAAAAAAAATATTGCTCAAAACTTGTTTTTGTATTCAAACAACTATTTGAAAACTCTGTTTTATAAACTTCATTTCACCCAAACAGTTTTTTAACAAAACTCGGTTTTTCAAAATCAGCATTTTTTCTATCAACAACTTTTCATCAGCAAATTTCCATCAGCAACAGCCCAACCAAACAGAGCCTAAGGGTATGATAGGTTCGCGGCTTTTGGTTGGCAGGAATTGACATCCGAATCAAAATTGAGGAAAACTGGCGCTTTTCATTAACACCCAGCCACAATTCTTGTCTCAAACCCTGGGTTTTCACGAAAGATCGCCTGCAGCCCTCCTATCACGCCTGATTCCTCTTCTCGTCGCGGCGATCTTGCGGTCGACTTTGCAAGCGGTGAGGTGAGCCTCCCTCTTCTCCATTCTTTTTCATGTTCACCTTCCTCTTCATCTCCTTCATCTTCCCCTTCATCACTCTGCAGAGAAGGATTTTCACCGGTGTTTTTGGCGATCCGTCTCCAGGCTCTTCTTCAAAGGATCCGTCTCAGGTTAGTCCTCGACAGACATTGATAAGTCAATTTTTGAGGATCAACATCTTCTCTTCCACATATTTTGGGAATGCAATGTCGCGGCATACTGTCTCGCTAAACAAAACTATTCTGACTTGAAGACTTTGTATTTTACTCGTGCATCTCAACTTTGTGCTAGTAGCTTTGCTTGCTTTAACTTGGATAGGAAGGGTACTTTGGCCATAAGAAAACTCTAGCATGTGAGCCCTTGGATGGTTTATGTTAAACGGAAAAGGGAAAAATAGAATTATTGTATTGAAAAAGAAAACCCTCTATATAAATATATATATATATATATAGGGTAATACAAATATTAGCTAACACTCCCCCTCAAGTTGGGCATGTAATATTCTTCATGCTTAACTTGTTAATAATTGATGCAAATGTTTTCTCACTTAATGCTTTGGTAAGAAAATCAGCAAGTTGTCCCTCCGAGTGAACGAAAAGGATACATACACTCCCTTTCACAATATTTTCTTTAATGAAGTGTCGGTCAACCTTAACATGTTTGGTGCAGTCATGCTTGACAGGGTTCTGAGCAATACTGATTGCAGCCTTATTGTCATAATACAAATTGAAAGGCCCGATTTTCAATAAACCAATATCATTCAAGAGGGAACGAAGCCTCATCCCCTCACATGTCCCATGAGTCATGGCTCTAAACTCAACCTCTACACTAGAGCGAGCCACTACATGTTTCTTGCTTCTCCACGTGACGAGATTAGCCCCAATAAAAGAACAATATACTGTGGTAGATCTCCTATCATCAATTGATCCGACCCAGTCAGCATCACTATATATTTCAATTTTTAAGCGATCACTAGGGGTGAATAGAATTCCGCTACCAGCCGAGGTCTTCAAATACCTCAAAATTCTGTGCACAACATCAAGATGTCGGACTTTAGGGGAATGCATGAATTGACTTACCACTCCTACTACATATGAGATGTCTAGACTGGTATGAGATAGGTAGATCAATTTATCAACCAACCAACTTTTTATAACCAAAAATATCTTCCACTAACTCCCCATCATCACATCCAAGTTTGTGGTTCACTTCAATAGGAGTATCAGCAGGCTTGCAACCACTCATTCTTGTCTGTTTTAACAAATCAAGGACATACTTCTACTGAGAAATATGAAAACCATATTTTGATCTGGCAACCTCAATTCCTAGAAAATATCTCAACTTAACCAAATCTTTCACATCAAATTCACTAGCAAGTTTAAGTTTCAAGGCAAAAATCGCATCTATCATTACCTGAAATAACCATATCATCAACATATACAATCAGGATAGCCACCTTCATCTCTTTTCGTCTGATAAATAAAGTGTGATCAGCGTGGCTTTGAGTATACCCCAATGAGATCATGACTTTGTGAAGTCTCCCAAACCAAGCTCTCGGAGATTGTTTTAACCCATATAGAGCTTTTTTCAATTTACAAACTTTCCCTTCAGAGCCGATAGGGACAAGACAGGGAGGCATCAACATATAAACTTCCTCTTCCAATTCGCCATGAAGGAAAGCATTCTTTACATCTAGCTGTTGAAGGTCCCACCATTTACACGCAGCAGAGGATAATAGGACCGCATTGTATTCATTTTTGCCACTGGAGCAAAAGTCTCTTGGTAGTCAATACCATGAGTTTGGGTGTAGCCTCTTGCCACCAATAGTGCCTTAATCTCTCCACAATACCTTCAAAGTTCTGCTTTACTGTAAAAATCCATCGACAACAAACTATCCTCTTGCCGGGAGGGAGATCGACCAGTTCCCATGTGTAGTTCTTTTCTAGAGCTTGCATTTCCTCCATCATCGGCTTTGTCCATTTTAGGTAACTAAGTGCTTCCTGCCATGTACAGAAAACTAACACGGAAGAAAGAGAAGCAACAAAGGCTTTGTGGGAAGAGGATAAAGAGGCATATGACACATAATTTGATAACGGATGTTGAGTGGATGAGTGTATACCTCTTCGGAGGGCAATAGGTAAATTCAAGAATGTTGTAGACAAATCTGATGGGGGCTCTAGTATTATGGGATGCGATTGAGTGTTTGATCTTTTGCTTCTCCGAATGTACACCTGCAATTCCTTTTCTTTGGGAATATCCTCACTCTCCCCCTCAGTGGTAATCTATGGGAGAGGAATAGGAAGAGCAAGAGTAGGAGCACTCACTTCCAAGTATGAAGACTCCCCCTGAAGTGAGGACTCATAATATGAGGTGCTTTCATGAAACATAACATTCATGGAGACAAAAGTTTTTCTACTTGGAGGATGATAGCATTTGTATCCTTTCTGTGTAGGGAAATAACCAATGAACACAAAATGAAGGGCACGAGAATCAAATTTTATTCGAGTAGCGTTATGAATATGAACAAAACATAAACACTCAAACACACGGGGTGCAAGGGTAGTAGGAGATATGCCAAGGGTATAAAGAGGAGTACGCTTGTCCAGATAACGAGACAGCATACGATTGATAGGTAAGCCGCGGTGAGAAAAGCATCACCCCAATAGTATTTTGGAAGAGACGTCATAAACAACAAACATCATGTCACTTTAAGAAGATGACAATTTTTCGTTCAGCAACATCATTTTGTGCAGGAGAATGCACACAAGTTGTTTGATGAACGATACCATGAGAACTCAATAGTTTTCAAATTTGACATCCTATTCACTCCCATTATCACTGCAAAGAATTTTAATAGTGGCACCAAATTGAGTTGAAATCATTTTATGAAATTTTTGGAATAGAGGAAACACTTCAATTTTACTATGCATCAAATAAACCCACGTGGTACGAGAAAAACGATCAATGAAAAAACAAACCAGTGATAACCAGAGATCGAAGCAAACAACGGGACCAGGATCCCATACATCACTATGAATAGTATGAAATGATACAACAGAAGGCTTAGTCATTTGATTGAAAGAGACGCGTTTATGCTTAGCAAGTTCACAAGCATCGCACACAAAAGTTTTAAAAACAGAAGACGAAAAACAATGAAATAACGCTTGCATAGTAGAACTAGAGGGGTGGCCCAAGCGGCGATGCCAGGTAGCCAACTGAGGAAGTCGGTGAGCATGAAAGGCCTGAGGAACAGTATCATCAAACACGTACAATCCATCACACATTCTACCAGAGCCAATCACCTTCATCGTTTGCAGGTCCTGAAAGGCATAATAAGAAGGAAAGAAAGTGATGGAGCAGCTCATGGAATTTGTAATATGACTAACAGATAAGAAGTTGCAAGTAAAAAAGGGACATGAGGGGCAGAAGCCAAGGTAAGAGAAGAGCAAGTGATAGAGCCTTTTCCTGCAATAGAGGAAAGGGTTTCCATCGGCAATACTTGTCTTGTCTCTACCAGATAATGGTGAATAGAAAACAAAACCTGACAATGACCCAGTCATATGATTTATGGCTCCAGAATCAATAATTCAATGAGTGGCAGGCGGTACAACAGCAAAGTGAGCACTTGGACTACCTGAATGAGCAATGATGAGGATGGCCAAAAGTGGGCTCCGAAGATAACCCATGCATCTTCCATCGGCAATACTTACCTTGTGTCTGCCAGATAATGATGAATAGGAAACAAAACCTGCCGATAACCCAGTCATATGATTTGTGGCTCCAAAATCGATAATCCAATGAGTGGCAGGCGGTACAGCAGCAAAGTGAGTACTTGGACTACCTGAATGAGCAAATCATGAGGATGGACCAGAAGTGGGCTCCGAGGATAACCCCTGCATCTTACAACGAAGAGTCATCATCTCATCATCAGAAAAGTCGCCAAGTAGAGACAGGGGCTCTGAGATTTGGGCACTGGAAGTACTATCATCAATGAACTCAGTCAGATGAACAGAGTGGGAAGAGCTAAAATTTGAGCGGCCACGACCACGTCCACCACGGCCCCCACGAGGAACCATGCCACCTCTCGATGGAGGGGGCCCATGCAATTTGAAGCAATTGTCACGAGTATGCCTACTCCGACCACAATAATCACACATCAAGTGGTCTTTATCCAAGGGTCGGGGCCTAAAATCCCGAGAAGTGGTGCCTCCAGAATGGGAACCACTAGAAAGACCCTCTGAACTCCAAGACTGAAGGCGATCATATCCTGCTGGACAATGCTATAGGTCTCTGACAACGAAGAGACTGGTATGCATCCAAGGATCTGAACAATAATCTGATCAAAGTCCCAGTGTAAACTATGTAGAGAATTAAACACCCTATTCTGATCTTCGTGAACACAAACAAGAAGAGCATCAGCGGTGCAAACAAGGTCGAGGGATGTAAAATGTTCATACTCCTGATATAACTGAGTGAACTCCAAATAATAAGCGAACGGTAATCGATCCCCCTGTCAAAGGAGAAATATCTTGTCATAGCTGAAGGATCTGAGCAGTGTTTGCCATTTTGGGAATAGGTAGATTCACCACGACTCCAAATATCTGTTGCAATATCCAAGAATAGGTAATTCTGTGCAATAGTCTCTTGCATGGAATTAATCAAGCATGACATAACCAAAGAGTTCTCTGATTTTCATTGAGCCCATGTAGATGAGGTCCGTGTTGGCTCCGTAATAGTCACGTTAACATAGTCAGACAAACGGCAACTCTTAAGGGCCAAGGCAATAGATCGAGACCATGATAGGTAATTTGTATCAAGGCGAATCGTGTTGATCTGAGACGTATGATCATGCCCAACCCGAGTAAATCCAGCGGGTTTTGATACGTCAGAAGAATCCACCACGTCAAATATAATGAAATCAGAGAACAAAGATGTGTTGGTAGTAGAAAAAATTCCAAGAAGAATAAACCAGCCTCGGATCCTAGAACAATAGATCCTTGAGTTTTGAAGTCAAAGGAGGCTTGAATGAGGAGGTAGAAGGATTTTCATGAGAGAAAGCAAAAGAGGGAAAATTCCCAAGATCCATGATATAAGGAGATCTCGTGGAGAGATTAATTGATCCCCCTAATAGGAGGTAAAGGGATGAAGAGCGAAACTTTTCTGAGAAAAATAGAGAAAATCAGACAGTTGCCGGAGCGGCGGCCATCCGGGGAGCCGATCAAACCTCATCCGCCCATCGGCGGGTTACGCAGGTACTCGCGAAAGACGGATGTTTGAGAAATGAGAGAGGGAGAAGGGAGGAGGTGGAGGGGAGAAGGGTGGCCGACGATGGAGTTCGCTGGGCTGCGGAGCGGCAAGGGGAGGCTAGGGCTTTTTTCCTTCTCGTAGCTTTGATACAATGTTAAACGGAAAAGGGAAAAATAGAATTATTGTATTGAAAAAGAAAACCTCCTATATATATATATATATATATATATATATATATATATATATATATATATATATATATATACACATATATATATATAGGGTAATACAAATATTAGCTAACAGTTTACTTGTTTATTCAAGTTGTTTTGGTTCTGGATTGATTTATCATTTTTGTTCTGTTTTTGGTTCTTGATTTTTTTTCTTTTAGAGTTGGAATTTTGGTCGGATGATGATTTTGCTATGTTTCCTCTTTCTGCAGGTGCATTTTTATATGTCAGAGAGTTCCGAGTTGGCCAGCCTTCTTGCCGTGGAAATTGAATGAATTCAATTTTTTATATTGCAGTTTGGCTATATTTACTCATCCATTTCTTATGCCTATTTGTATTTTGCTGGAGGGAGGTTAATGAAGGATTTTTGGCACGTCTCTTCATTTTTTAAATTGTGAGAAAATGATTACTATTTCATGGACTCACCCAATATTGGATTTGTATTGGGGGAGACTAGTTATGATTCACTCATGGATGGTAACAATCATTTGTTTCTCAGTATGATTTTTATTATTTATATTGCCGGCTCTGATGGTAATTTACCACTTCTCTGGGTAGTGGCATTTATCAGGTTCCACTTGGTAATGCTTGGGCATTTTAGGCGTGTTTTTTGTGGTTGCATCTGTTTGTTATGTTGGATTTCAGACATATCAAGTCGCTATTTGTTTGGGTCTTCTATATTGCTACTATTTTCAGGCTTGCTGCAGTCATTGCAGGGACTTTGATTAAATTGATTTATTTTTAATTCATCTTTATTTAACCATGTGTTAGACACAACATGAAATGATTGCAAGGTGGAAATGTATTAGATATGAGGATGATAGCTTCTCTTGAATTTGAAAATTTGCCACAATTGAAAAAATAATTGACAGATCATAAAGTGGTTATGATTAGTAAAGGCATAATGCATTATCTGAATTGGAAAGAACATAAATTCAATTTACTTCATAGTTGCATATTTGGTTTCAATGTATTTCTGTTTGGGCGAACACCATGAATTGAATTGTTTAAAACTTTAAATACAATTTCAGTTCAGCCCAGCCGCCTAAACAGGTCCTAAAAATGTGAACAAGCGGATTTCTTCATTGATAACCCTACCCAACCCTAGGGTAAATGAAGTTCTCCAACCAACTAAACCTAAACTCTTCTTCTTGATGAAGTTCAACTATAATATCTTATAGGGAAATAAATTCGAGTAATTAAAAGATGAAAAATAGAGGTTGATTCAGAGTTAGAGCAATGGAATGATAAAAGTTAAATACTAGGGAAGGGATCCAAACAATTCCATTCATGCGGAGATATAGATATAGGTAGGTGTCATGCAATTACATTCATCAAGTAGTAGCATCTCTTTTATATGCCAACCGTTACATAACAATAGAAAATTATTACAATATTACTACAACAACTAATAATATCCAAAACCAATTAAGCCATAATAATAAAATAGAAATGAAATATATCATAAAAATAGTTTTAAAATATTAAATAATCTGGAATTACTCTTGTTATACTGTTTCAAGTGGCCGGATTGAAATGGCTGAACAAAACTGAGATGAATAAGCATTTTCTGCGGAAAAATAATTGGCAAACATTTGCTATAACTCACATCCCCTCACAAAACGAAATCACATTATAATCAAGTGTCAACCATAACAAAAAATTTATTTTTTACTTAATTCTCTACAACCAAGGAAAAAATTAATTTGACTTAAATTTCTTAAACACTTCCCTTTATATTTTAATTTCCATTTCAGTTTCCACTTGGTATAGACGTGGTGGCAGTCATGAACATAGGGGTCGTGAATTGTGTTTCATGAACACCCTAACTCACCCTAAAAAGCTCGTAGTTTAAGTTCAAAATGAGGTTTTTTAGGTGTTGGCAGTCCCAGCCGTTCTTATGCCAAGTGAGTGTAAAATGGCAGTGGGGTTGTCTGAACGCACTAGAGCAAAAGCCACGGCAAACAGACCTCGACATCATATAATATATGTTTGGCATGACTTATTTGTTAAATGAAACTAAGGCTCCGTTTGGCATGACTTATTTGCTCATGTGAGTTTGGACAAAAACTTCATCATCATAAAATATATGTTTGGCATGACAGTGGTTATGACCGCAACCAAGAAAAAAAACTAATTTTGAACATAAAAATGAATGAAGTTCCTTAGGTGAGGTCAGGCGTTTACGATCGATGGTTCATAACCACTGTGAACCAAAACGGAGCCTAACTGCAAACCCAACACAGCAGCACAGCCACCTAAACTCGAACAAGGCTTAAATGTTCAACTCTGACAAGAACCAACATATTAATAGATATTTACCCAGGAAAGCATAAATTGACGATGCTTCAAACACATTGCTTGACTAGACAGCAAAAATGGCAGGAAAAACAAAATCAGACCCAAAAAAAGGAAAAAAATTTAGCTAAGTCACCAAAGTTCTAGCCTTTACAACAACAAAACTACAACAGAAGTAATATCAAACGCCTCGTAGTAAAAAAAACTTCTCAATGAGACAAGAAGCAGCAGAACACTCAGATTCCAGAACTTACTACCTCTTCCGCTTGAAAAAATCAACACTCTAAACATCAAAAAACACACAAAAATGCTGCGGAAAGAGAACTAGAACATGGCACAACGAAACAGTATTCGAAACAACACTTTATTAGAGAATATAAAACATCAATGGCTCGAGGAAGAGATCGGGGGAGACGGGAAGCAGCCGAGCACTCAGATTCAAAAACTTATGTCAACAGCAGAATAACTAAACACCCAAAAAACGCAAAGAAATGCTGCGGAAAGAGAACTACAACATGGCACAACGAAACCTAATTCGAAACAATACTTTATCAGAGATTATAAAACACCAATGGCTCGAGAAAGAGATCGGGGAAGACTTGATACCTTACAGGCGAAGAGGAGAGAGATTTGCACAGGATAAGGTTGTGATTCGCCGGCCGGAGGAGCTCGCCTGTGAATGGGATTTGGGAATCGGAAGAAGAAGATGAGGTTTTATCGGAAGAAGAACAGCGAGGGTTTAACAATGGGCATTATGGTCATTGGATCTGTGAAATGATTTTCATATGCACTGCTGTATGTGCGAATTAATTTGTCTACTGCGTTCTTCGCCGTTGGATTTTCCTTACGATTTGAGCTGAAGTGGGATGGCCGATCTATTTGTAAGAGAACGAATCTCATAGCAAGATCTAACGCTTGGAGATCGGTTTCATAGTTTGCCGGGATGCAACTATTGCATAAATTTTTTGTGAATTGTGGGTTCACAGCAGAATAATCTAGAAAGATCAAGGTGCTAGACTGTCGTGATTTGTGCGGGCTTGTATTACGAATCACGAGGCATATATTTTGGCTATTGGCACATTATAGATCTTAAAATTCTAGTCTTTAAAATTTTTCTAGGGGCAAATTTTTGCGTTAAGCTACACAATTGTTCTCTCTCTATCTTAGATTCTTGCGAGAGGCGTGGCAATGAAAGTAGGGCTGAGTTGAGTTTGGGCCTCTTCGTAGTAATGGCAGTGTGATATGATCCAAATTAATCTCAAAAATAAAATACATAAAATGAATCGTAATATTGATGGGAGGATTATAGCTTGGAATAATTAGAGTTACATGATAACTGATCTCACCTAAGGATAGCCTTGAACGGATCGATCTTCCGGCGAGGAGAGGAGTTCTCGTGCAGCCGTTAAGAACGCATCAACAACACACAATACACTCAACATAACTAAGTCTAGTTAAGCCCCACTATTTATAGGAGTCATAAATGGGTAAATTACAAAAGTACCCCTTGATATAAAATAGTAACACACCATTACTCCCTCCTCCAAATCGAGTTTGCCCGCAAGCTCGAACGTCGCGAGGGTGGTCGAGTCGTCTGGCATCTTCACTTCGCACCAGAATAACTCCCGATAATGCGTCGCGATAGTTGGGACTTCGACGATGAACTTGGTCTTGCAGATGGCCAGCGGGCTCCTCCATGTGCTCGATCTCTTACCCTCAGCGAAGTCCTTGGACGGCGTCATGCGGATGGAAGCTTCTTAGCAGCTGCATTTGGCGGATGCCCCGACGATCTCTGTAAACAATGATCTCCATACGTCTTTGTTGGATTTAGCATCAGATTTGATTGATTTAGTGAAGGATTGTTTGGTCGCTCTGACGCAATGTATTCTTGAGTCTCCCTGTGTTGTTGTGTATAACCCAAGATTCGTGGAGATCAAAAGCGACCGACGATGGACTAGATGATCTCGCCCACCTAGGGAGAGTGCATAAGAAGTCACCTCTTAGGGGCGAGTGCAACCCCCTAGGGGCGAGTTCCAGGTTCCCTGGGCGAGTGCAACCCCCCAGGGGCAAGTTCCAGGCTCCCTAGGCGAGTAAAGCCCCCCCAGGGGCGAGTTCCAGGCTCCCCGGGTGAGTGCAGCCCCCCAGGGAAGAGTTCCAGGCTCCCCGGGTGAGTGCAGCCCCCCAGGGGCGAGTTCCAGGCTCACCGGGTGAGTGCAGCCCCCTAGGGTCGAGTTCAAGGCTCCCCGGGTGAGTGCAACCCCCCAGGGGCGAGTTCTAGGCTCCATATGCAAGTACAGCGCCCCTAGGGCAGAGATCCAGGTTCAGGGTGAGTGGCAAGTCCCAGCTTCACCGAGCACTCGCCAACCCAAGGATACCTCTTTAGGTCTGCTAATGTCCCCTCCAAAAAGCGGAGTTACATTGTTGGCAGACCGTTTTGGGCTGTGTTTAGTAAAACCAAAAGCCGGAATTTTTTTATTTATAGGCCAAACTTGGAAAACTGTAAATTGACCCTCATGGGCATCTTGGAGGGGGGACTACTTCTCCTCCCCCCCCCCCCCAAAGGCTGACTCCAGTTGGAGAGTGCTCTCAAGGTCCACCAAGGTGCCCAGCTCAGCATTGGTTAGGAAGGGGAAACTCTCTTTGATCTTCCGGAGTGTGGCGGGACCTCCTCGCTACAGATCGGGGTCTGTCGCATAGTTCCAAACAGCTGGTCAGGTGCTCTCGCTCGAGAGAAGTAGGTGCAAGCTACCTCCCTTGGTCCGAACTCCACAAGAAGCCAAGTTTTGGTTTCAACACCATGTTATACATGATGATATGTTTATGCAGTCACATGATGAGTTTGAGGAGTGAAATAGGTCTCGTATGAATAATATTCTACATTAGGCAAAATTGCACACATTTAGTGTTCGGCATAATGCCCAGGAGAAAACTCTGTGAGGTGCCCCCTTACCCGTATGGTCTAAGGTCTCTTGCGATGTGTTTGTTGTGAAGGAAAGGCTTTAATACATGTGTTGACGAGCTTTTGGTGTGTATGGATGATGATGTGGTCCTTCAAACTATCAGCTCCTTCGATTTCTCCATTATGAGGACTCTGCTTGGCTGTCCCCTTCCATTTAGCATTATTGTCAGGTTGTTAAACCACTCTCATATATGGTGTGAATTGAATTGCAAACCCATAATGATGATGATCCGCTAGGAAATAAGAGTGTATCGAGGGTAAACAGAAGATGAACTTGATCACGTTGAAGTGTATAAACTTCCAAGTACTTTAGATTTTACGTAGCAACACCCACGGAAAATTAGTGATTGGAGAACCTTCACATTGGGAAAGAACTCACTCAGCAATGTACGAGTCCTCTTTGAATTTTTGTTTTATTTTTGAAATTGAGTCCAAGAATATTTTTGAAGTATTAAACGATGAGTCTTGGTTTTTGGCAATGAATGAGGAATTAATTCAATTTGAGTGAAATAAAGTATAGGCATGCCCGATATTGGGAATAACCCGTGATTTGTGAAGATCAGAAGCGACTGATGATGGCCTAGATGATTTCGCCCACCTAGGGCGAGTGTAGAATAAGTCGCCTCGTAGGGGAGAGTGCAACCCCCAGGGGAGAGGTCCAGGCTTCCCGGGCAAATCTAGTGCCCTAGGGGCGAGTTCCAGGCTCTCTAGGCAAATGCAGCCCCCTAGGGGCGAGTTCCAGGCTCCCCGAGCGAGTGCAACCCCCCTAGGGGCGAGTTCCAGTCTCCCTGGGCGAATACAGCCCCCTAGGGGCGAGTTACAGGCTCCCCAAGCGAGTGCAGCCCCCTAGGGGCGAGTTACTGGATCCCCAAGCAAGTGTAACCTCCTAGGGGCGAGTTACAGGCTCCCCGAGCGAGTTCAGCCCCCAGGGGCGAGTTCAAGGCTCCTCGGGCGAGTGCAGCCCCCAGGGGTGAGTTCTAAGCTCCCCGGGTGAGTGCAGCCCCCAGGGGAGAGTTCTAGGCTCCATGGGCGAGTGCAGCCCCCCTAAGGGAGAGATCTAGGTTCGAGGCAAGTGGCGAGTCCCAGCTTCACCGGGCACTCGCTAAACCCAGGATACCTCTTTAGGTCAGTTAATATCCCCTCCAAATAGCGGAGTTACGTTATTGGTAGACCTCTTTGGGCTGTGTTTAGTAAAACCAAAAGGCGAAATTCCGTTATTTGCAGATCAAACTTGGAAAACTATAAATAGACCCCCATGGGCACTTGGAGGGGGGACTGCTGTTTCTTCCCTCCCCCCCCCCCACAAAGGCTGACTCTGGTTAGCGAGTGCTTTCAAGGCCTACCAAGGTGCCCAGCTCAGCATTGGTTAGAGAGGGGAAGCTCTCTTGATCTTCTAGGAGTGTGGCGGGACCTCCTCGCTGCAGATCGGGGTCTGTCTCTTATTTCCAAACAACTGGTCTAGTGCTCTCGCTTGAGAGAAGTAGGTGCAAGCTACCCCCCTTGGGTCTGAAGTCCACAAAAAAACCAAGTTTTGGTTTCAACACCCTAGTAATTATTTGGCGATAGGCTTAAAGTTGATCTATAAAAATAAGCTTGATGGTGAGTTCATGATACAAAAAATAAGGAAAAGTTGGCTCTCAAGGATACTCGCAAATTGAAAGAGTAGATTTTGAGTAGTCTTTTGCACCGATGACAGACTTGAGACCATTATGATGTTTTTAGCATTTACTAGCTTTAAACAAAAAAAATTATATCAAATGGACGCTAAAAGTCAATTTCTAAATTGATATATTAAAGAAGATGTGTATATTAAGCAACCACCCTGGTTTAAGAATATCGAACATTCAAATCATGTATTCAAACTTATAAAAACTATGTATGGTTTAAAGCAAGCATCTTGTGCATGGTACGATAGACTAACGACGTTTCTTTTAAAATATATACATAGTGATTTTGATTTGATGATTTTGCAAATCTATATTGATAACATTAACTTTGGTGCAAATCTATATTGACAACATTAACTTTGGTGTCCCTAACGAACTCTTGTGTATTGAAATTGTAGAAGTTATGCAAAATAAATTTAAAATGAGTCTAGTAGGAGAATTAACATATTTCTTATGATTTCATATTCCTCAAAAACTTGATTGAATATTTTTATGCTAATCAAAATACGTATGATAGGTCCCCTTTAAAAGCACTAAACGTACCCCCATGTACAGAGTGCGGATATCAAAACCCCCCATCAATGGTGTAATCGCCCTGGGGGTAACCGTCTGGGCCGTAACCACCCAAAGCATAACCACTCGAGGCTTGGCCGCCCAGCCCTCTGCCGGAATGCGGAGCCCCCCCCCCCCCCCCCCCCCGCTGCCCGAACGGGGCGGCCTCTTCGCCTCTTGAGGTGGGTGGTGTAATATCCCGACTTTTAATGGGTCACCAGAACCCCAGTGAGCCAAATAAAAATGACCTGAACCTCTACCCGTAACCCATACTAGGGTAGGAGGTAACCCTAGACAGGGTTATATAGATCGAAAACTCTGATTTGAGTTCTATCAGTTCCTGTGGACTCGTGTAGTCAATACAAGTGCATTGGAACTCGTTCCGTTGAATTCCGAGGTCATATGGTGGATACGGTCGTTCCTCGTAGAACGCCGTGAAAACGAGATTTTTGAATGTCAAGCTAGAGAACTTTGATCTGAGTTCTATCAATTCATATGACTTCGTATAGTCGATACGAATGCATTGGAACTCGTTGCTTCATAGTCCAAAGTCTAATGATTAATATGAGCATTTTGATAATATTTAGCAAACGAACTCTGATTTGACCATGGTTAGTGGCGTTGGATTTGTATGGTCAATACGAAGTCAACGTAGTTCGTCCTGGTCAATTTCGAGGACGAGTGGTCAATCTATAGTCAAACTAAGCATTATCGTGCACCGAAAAGCGTACGCACACCAAAGCGACAGGGAGATGAGTACCGGTGCGGGAAGTTCGACGAATCAAGGTGATAGAGAGATGAGTACCACGAGTGACCGGCCGTTATGTTTTTCCCCGTTGGGTTTCCTCTGCTGGTCGGCCAAAATGTTGAATCGTCGAATGTTGCTCACATCCAAGAGTACACGGGGTTGTAGGTTAGAGTCTAGGTTGTGCGGTACGACCACCCATATAAGTGGCAGGACTGACCTCTGTCACCGACGACCACATCAGTGAGACCCGCGGGGCTCGCTACCCTGCTTGAAAAGAAGTGGTACGTACTTTGTCGACATAGGGTGTGTGCACGACTATGAATACCTACGGTATGTGTGCTGCTGTGCATACCTGCGGTATGCGTGCGGTTGTGCATGCTTGCGGTATGTGTGTGGCTTTGAATGCTTGTGATATGAATACATGTTATGAATACATGATGTGCTAGAAGAGCTTTTCTTATAACTGATGTATATTACTGCTACTATTCTAGTTATACTGTGATGCACCTTCTTTTATGGTTGCTCCTAACGTATAGATGAAATAATGTACTAACTCTCTCATGCTTCGACTATCTACTTTTATTGGGTGTGTGCGCTCGTCCCTAGGATATGGATATGAGGAGGAGATTTGTTTCCACTTAGCTTCGTGACTAATGATTATTTTAATAATCATTTATAGGAGATGGAGCATCATAGTGACAAGTTGTCACGGGACGATACGCTAGCTGATAGGACTACCCGAGCACAGTGTTGGTACCCTAGTTTGGATTTGAGTTTAGTCTTCTCATTTAGTTTCTTGACCCAAGATTTATCTATGGTCAAAGGTTAGTTATTTAGTTAGATTGCTCTAGTTGTAGAGTTGTCACTTATCCAGATGAAAATTTGGTTAAGTTGTTTTTGGTTCGACTATGGTCGAACGCCGCTCGACTATCGTCTATCAACTGTTCGACGATCGTCTATCAGTTGGTTGACTATCGTCAGTCAGTAGATCGTCTTTCTCTGAGTTAGTTTAACTCTTGTTAGCTCGACGTTCTGTGGTATCTGCCTCGTCGATCGTCGAACCCCGCTCGACGTCTTTTGACCAGACAGATTTCTTGATAGTTCGACTATCTGTCTTGATAGTTCAACTATCTGATAGTTCGACTATCTGTCTTGATAGGTCGACTATTTGTTTTGCTTGATAGTTCGACTATTTGTCTTGATAGGTCGACTATCTGTTTCTCTTGATAGTTCGACTATCTGCTTGGATAGTTCAACTATCTGATAGCTCGACTATCTGCTTGATAGGTCGACTATCTATTCTGTTTGATTGTTCGACTATCTGCTTGGATAGTTCAACTATCTGATAGCTCGACTATTTGTCTTGATAGGTCGACTATCTGTTTTGCTTGATAGTTCGACTATCTGTCTTGATAGGTCGACTATCTGTTTTGCTTGATAGTTCGACTATCTGTCTTGATAGGTCGACTATCTGTTTCTCTTGATAGTTCGAATATCTGCTTGGATAGTTCAACTATCTGATAACTTGACTATCTGCTTGATAGGTCGACTATCTGTTCTGTTTGATAGTTCGACTATCTGCTTGGATAGTTCAACTATCTGATAGCTCGACTATCTGTCTTGATAGGTCGACTATCTGTTTTGCTTGATAGTTCGACTATCTGTCTTGATAGGTCGACTATCTGTTTTGCTTGATAGTTCGACTATCTATCTTGATAGGTCGAATATCTATTTTGCTTGATAGTTCGACTATCTGTCTTGATAGTTCAACTATTTGATAGCTCGACTATCTGTTCTAATAGTTCGACTATCTGCTGTGGTAGTTCAACTATCTGCTTTGATAGTTCGACTATCTGTATCGTTCGACTATCTGTTCTGATAGGTCGACGATCTCCTTGCTTCGGTCGACGATCTTCGAGGGTCGTTCGACGTTCTTCTGTCTGTCTTTAGTAATTTTGTATTCCTTCTGTTCTATGATTTATTTCCTATTTATTTGGCATATTTTATTAAAGATTATTTCATTGATTTTATGCATACATCTCAAGGCAATCTTTGCCCCATCCTTTGTGCATAAGTCAAGCTTTATCTGACAAAGTTTTTTGTCTTATTAGTTGAAATATCTTTTTGCTTTATCTGCCATGCTATCCTTTATAGCCGTTAGACTCAAAAATCTTCTCTGGCCGTAAAGAGTTTGTTCTGATGTGACTTTCTTTAGTACTCCTTTTATCAGATTGGATATGCACATTCTTAGAAAGCTTTATCCCTTTATAGGATGTCTGCCTGCAAGATATATTTTTGTATTGTGTTATTTACAGCCCAGATTGCAGATTTCAGAAGAAGACAAAGTTCAAACAAAGTTTAGAGCCGTTGCAAAGGCCAATATATAAAGTGCTTTCAAAAGGAACAAAAAACAACAACACACAGATATACAAAGATAATAGAGAGATACACAGATTCAAAAAGCAAGAAGAGATATACAGCTTTCAGACATTGATACATTCAACTGAGAAGATCTTCCTTCTTCATCTCTCTCTTCTTCAATCCTGAGTTCATCCTGCTGCCAGGAACATTCACTCAGAGCCTCAAGAAGAAGAAGAAGAAAGAAAAGCTATAGAAGAAGAACATTCATTCTACAATCAAGAGTCTTCTTCAAGCTGCTCCTTCAAGAACTTCAAGACAGTTCTCTGTCTCAAGTTCAGAAGAGTTCCTGCACCATGAAGCAAGACTTCTTCCTGGATATTCTCTAAGCCAGTGGGAGCCTTGATTCTTTAGAGCTTTCTAGCTCTGTGCAATCCACTAGCTTCTCTAATCTGTTTTAACAATAGAGAAGAAACTTTAACTCTCTCAACCTCCTGTATAAAGGGTTATTACTCCCTTCAAAAGTGAACCTTGGTGGCAGGGCACCTGATCAAAAACCTGTGTTGGATTTTGAGCTCCTGATCAAAAGCTCAAAGGGTCTACTTGATCTACTTGAAGCAGATAAGTTGGTGGCAGGGCACCTGAACAAAAACCTGTAGTGGATTCCTACCAGGGTGGTAGAAGAGTGGACGTACCTATTTAGAGGGAACCACTATAAATCTTCTTGTGTCGTCTGTGTTGTTTATTTTAATTATTGCATTGTGGCTGTGAGTAAAAATAACTAGGATTGCTAGTTGCTGTGACAGGACCAAAGCTCAACTGTAATTACAGTTATCTTTCTCTAGTGCACTTCACTTTGTGTTAGGCTCTAGGGTTTCAAATATCTATAAACTCATTCCGCAAATTAACTCTAAGGGAGTTGAGTAGGGTGTCATAATTTTTGAATACTCTATTCACCCCCCCCCCTCCTCTAGAGTTGTATTTATCCTCACTTTCAATTAGTATCAGAGGGAGGTTGTCTGACTGTACAGGCTAACACCTGAGTCACAAGATCTAGATAGATACCAAGCTTATAGATATTCACTTCATGCCCCAGTACAAGGATTATTCTAGCACCAGACCTCTAATTTGCAACTTAGTTAAGTTTAGCATCTGGAAGGCAAGAATCAAGCTATATATGAATTTTATTGATGAAGATATTTTTTCTTCTATTTTGACAGGGCCACCAACACCTCCAGCTGCAACCACTACAACAACTTCAACAAATCTGAGTGCAGTACCACCACCAGATTACAATGACACTTACAAGAAAGCAAAAATAGATGATGCAAAAGCTATGAATATTCTGGATCAGACTATGTCTGATGAAACCTTCCAGAAAGTGGCTGATTGCACCTATGCAAAAGCCATGTGGGACTCACTGAACCAGATTGTAGCTGGTTCAGCTGATGAAAGGAAGGACAGAAGGTCCAACCTTATATCCCAATATGAAAACTTCAAGAAGACTGAAGCTGAATCAGTTGAAGGAATGTACACCAGGCTCAGCTCAATCATCAATGAGTTGAGAACTCTTGATAAGGAGATAACATTGATAGAGGTCAATGATAAGATACTGATGTGCTTCCCCAGCACATGGGATCTCTGGATCTGGCCCATCAAAGAGGCTAGAAGCACAACTGAAATCTCAACTGAAGCTCTCCTTGGCAAGCTCAAATCTTTTGAGCAAGTGCTGAAGTCCAGGGAAGTTGAGGCTGAAGCCAAGACTCCAACTCCAATAAGAAAAGAGCAAACCCTTGCTCTAAAAGCTGCTGATGCTTCTGAAGGAAGCCAATCAAACAAGGAGCTGATGACACTCTTTGCCAAAAGGTTTCTCAAGATGGGCAGAAAAGACTTCAGAAAGAAATCTTCAAGATATGAAGATAAACCAAGGTATGACAGATCTCCTGCTAAAGAAATTATTTGTTATGGCTGCAGGAAACCTGAACATATTCTACCTGAGTGTCCAGAGGAAATGAACAAAGAAAAGAGAAAGGAAAAAGAACATCACAAGAAGCACTCTAAGTCCTCCTCCTACAAAAACAAGAAGAAGGAGAAGGGATTTGTTGCTGAGACCTGGAGTGACACAGATGAGCAATCTTCCTCCTCAAGCTCTAGTGAAGATGAGGAAGAGAAGAAGGCAAAGAAAATTTGCCTAATGGCAATTAATGCCTGCAGCAACCACTCAGCTGCAGAGAGTTCTGATGATGATGAAGAAATGCCTACAGAAGATCATGTATTATCTTCTTATGATTTTTCTTCTGCTGAATTTAAATCTCTTTGTTTAGATTTAATTAGCTCAGAAAAATAAATTAAGGAGCTTAGAAATAGGATAGCAGAATCAGAAATCCTCTCCATTGAAAATGCTAGGTTAGAAGCAGAACTCACTAAGTCTAGTGAAGAAATAAAATTTCTCAAAAATAAACTAGCTAAATCAAAAAAATTAGAAGAATATCTAAATGGTAGAAGCCTTAAGCTGCTAGAGATCACTAGCATGACAAACACTAGATCAGGCAATAATAAGCTAGGCTTAGGAGCCTCATCAAGTGAACCCCCATTGATTCTTAAAAATCATCTTTCAACTCCAGTAAACTTTATTTCAGCTGATGGAATAAAGAATACTGAGCAAGTAAACCAAGTTAACAAAGCCTTAAATAAAGCTAAGAGAGAAAAGAGAAAACAAAAGTTTAAAGAACTACAAAAAGCATTGAACGCTGCTGGATGATCGAAGGCTCAATGGTCGAACGATGCTCGACGATCTGAGCATCAATCGTCGAACGCTGATCGACGTTCTCAATTTGATTTTCAAAATAATCACCTGAACCATAGAAATCTTAAGATAAATAGAAACACTAGGTTTGTGGACCCATTAACTGCTTGGAGTATCCCACCTAGGAGATCTTACCCTTTAGGTTATAAACCTCAACCTGCTTACTCTTTTATTTCAAGTTTTCATTATGTGAAAAATAATGGACCCAAGGTTGTCTGGGTCCACAATGTCTAATTGTCTAATTTGCAGGTGAAGACCTATCCATATACTAAAGATAATGGTATTTGGATAGTTGCTGTTCCAAACATATGACAGGAAATAAAGACAATCTGTCAAGATTCAAGGCCAAGCTTGGACCAAAGGTGATCTTTGGGGATTCTAGCTGTGGTCAAACAGAAGGATATGGTAGGACTACCATTGGAGCAGTAACATTCAAAAGGGTTGCATATGTAACTGGACTGAAGCACAACCTTATCTCAGTAAGCAAGTTATGTGATGCAGGATATCAGGTATCTTTCACTAACTCTCTTTGTAATATTACTTTAAATAGTAATGTTGTGTTAGTAGGTATTAGACAGGGTAATATTTATTTAGTAGATTTTAATTCAACTCAATCTGAAATCTGCTTGTTTAATGAAGTAACTAATAATAACACCTTATGGCATAGGAGGCTTAGCCATGTTAACCTCAAGAACATATCTAGGTTATCTAAATACAACCTTGTTAGAGGTTTACCTTCTTGCCCCTACAAGAAGGAAAGCCTATGCAAGGCTTGTCAAATAGGCAAGCAAACCAAAAATTCCTTTAAATCTGTAAATAAAAGTGATTCACCTAGAATCCTGTATTTATTACATTTGGACCTTTTTGGCTCAATAAATGTACAGAGTCTAGGAGGGAAGTTTTACACTTTAGTGATTGTAGATGACTTCTGTAGGTTCACTTGGGTGTTCTTTCTGAGAACTAAGGCTGATAACTTAAAGGTTCTTACAGATTTTCTGCTATGTATGCAGACTGAGTATTCTACTCATGTTGCCTTGATAAGAAGTGATCATGGTACTGAGTTTGATTCTCTTCTCATGCAAGAATTCTGTGAGAAAGAAGGTATCAAACATAGCTTATCTGCTCCTAGAACTCCCCAACAAAATGAGGTAGTGGAAAGGAAGAATAGAACCCTGATTGAAGCTGCTGGAACATTATTGACAGATGCTAACATGCCTCTTTCTTATTGGGCAGAAGCTGTTAGCACAGCTAATTATGTCTTGAACAGATATCTTATACACAAGCTTAAGAGTAAAACTCCTTATGAGTTGTGTGAGAAGCGAACTAAAACAAGCCGGAAATGGTATAACTGAAATTTTTATTATCAGAAAAAGATCTCTATTACAAAGGTATGGCCTCCCTTATATAGAATGGAGGAGAGAAGAGAGAATACAAATAAGAGATGTGAGACTAAAACTATACAAAAGAATCTGGGCGGCTAGAACAACAGACCGGAACAAGCCGCGCGGTTAGACAGGAAGGGCTAACCGCTCGGCCACTGCCAGAGAGAGAGACAAGCCGCCAAAAGAGACCGTTAGACCGCCCGGTCTCCTAGTCGCCAGTAACAGACCGCTAGACCGCTTGGACCTCAGACCTCAATGCAGCAACCAACCCGCTGGAGGCAAACTGCCAGACCGCCCGGTCAATAACCCGCCAAGCCAGACCGACAGACCGCCCGGTCTCAACTTCAACACTCCCCCTCAAGCTGGAGCATATATGTCGATCATGCCCAGCTTGTCACATATATGAAGAAATGAGGCGGATACTGGCTTGGTGAAGATGTCAGCCAGCTCTTTTTCAGACGTGACGAAGGGAGTGCAAATTTGTTCCTTCAGAATCTCTTCACGAATGAAATGACAGTCGACCTCAATGTGTTTGGTTCTCTCATGGAAGACTGGATTTTTGGAGATATATATAGCAGCCTTGTTGTCACAGAACATAGGTAGAGGATGGTTGTAGACCTCTCCTAAATCCAACATGAGAGCCCGTAGCCACTTAAGCTCGCAAGTGGTCGATGCCATACTCCGATACTCAGCTTCAGCACTGGACCTGGAGACAACAGATTGCTTCTTGCTCTTCCAACTTACCAGATTGCCCCCAACAAAGGTACAGAAACCGGAGGTAGACTTGCGGTCCCCTTTGTCATCCGCGTAACTCGCATCTGAGTAAGCTTCAACCCTCAGATGATCATTCTTCTGAAAGAGCAATCCTTTCCCAGGGGCTGCTTTGACGTACTCCAAGATCCGCAAGGTGGACTGTAGATGGCACTCCCTGGGAGCTTGCATGAATTGACTCACCTTGCCCACAGCATAGGAGATGTCGGGCCTAGTCACGGTGAGGTATATGAGCTTACCAACTAGACGCCTGTACCGCGAAGCATCTGAAAGAAGAGGTGAATCATCTGTCCAGGTTTTGTCTTCTCCAACAGCCATGGGACATCGGGCAGGTTTGGCACCAGTCAATCCTGCTTCTTTTAAAATATCAAGAGCATACTTACGCTGAGAGAGGACTAAAGAGTTGGGCTTCCGAGAGATTTCGATCCCCAAAAAGTACTTCGGAGAACCCATATCTTTCGTGACTAGATGTTGGCGAAGATGCCGCTTTGTCAAGGCTACCCCTTCTTGGTCATCACCAGTGAGAAGAATATCATCCACATATACTGCAAGAACCACCAGTCCCGAAGAGGTTTTGCGAATAAATAGAGAGTGATCAGCAGCGCTGCGAGCAAAACCAACGGCCGCCACGATGCCGCTGAATTTGTCAAACCAAGCCCGAGGGCTCTGCTTGAGGCCATAGATTGCCTTCTGTAGCCGGCAGACTCGTGTCTCCCCCTGAGCAACATACCCTGGAGGTTGCTCCATGTAGACGGCCTCCTGAAGATCACCATAAAGGAAGGTATTCTTGATATCCAGCTGGGAAAGGGGCCAGTCTTTGTTGACTGCCACAGAGAGAAGGACCCGTATAGTGCTGAGACG
The DNA here is from genome assembly GCA_039513925.1 of Platanthera zijinensis. NCBI lineage: Eukaryota > Viridiplantae > Streptophyta > Magnoliopsida > Asparagales > Orchidaceae > Platanthera > Platanthera zijinensis. The sequence continues at coordinate 171,458,472 of CM077093.1, read as the reverse complement.
AGCCACGGGAGAGAAGGTGTCAAAGTAATCAACCCCATAGGTTTGAGTAAAGCCCTTAGCCACCAGACGAGCTTTGTAACGGTTTACAGTGCCATCTGGGCCAAACTTGACTACAAAGACCCATCGACAGCCAACAACATCTGTATCACGAGGAGGAGGGACAAGAGTCCAGGTACCCCGCTCTGTGAGGGTCGTCATTTCCTCATCCATGGCCAGCTTCCAGTGAGGAATGGCAAGGGCCTCCTGGTAGGAACGAGGTGTGGTAGTAGCAGAGATAGCCAGCGCAAAGGCCCTGCGAGAAGGGGTAAGATGATCATATGAAACAACAGCAGCAAGGGGGTGTAGGGTACACGTCCGCACCCCTTTGCGAAGAGCTACAGGAAGATGCAGGTCGGCGGGCTCCTCGGCATCCAGAGCATCCGTGGCAGAGAGAGCTGGCCCGGGAGGAGAGAGCGACGGCAGCGGAGATGAGGGAGATGGAGGCGGAGAGAGAGGCGGAGGGAGAGGAGTGGGCGGAGACGGAGGAGGAGCGGATATCGCAGTAGGAGACGAGGGAACGAACGGAATAACAGGAGAATCAGAGGTGGGAGGAAGAGAAGAGGAGTCATCCGAGAAGTAGGAGGCATTCTCGAAGAAGGTAACGTCAGCGGAGACAAACTGTATACGAAGAACAAGATCAAAGCAGCAGTAGCCTTTCTGAGTGACCAAGTACCCCAGAAAAACACATTTGGTGGAGCGAGGGGAGAGCTTATCACGGGTGGCAGATGGGACATGCACAAAAGCAGTGCACCCAAAGATTCGGAGAGGGAGAGGAAAAGGCTCCTTGCCAGGATAAAGGATGGAAAAAGGGGTTTTTCCTTGAAGAACGGAGGAGGGAATGCGATTGATGAGATAACAAGCAAGAAGAACAGCATAGCCCCAATATGAGCGAGGGACATGCATTTGAGTCATTAATGTGCGAGCAACATCGAGGAGGTGACGGTTTTTGCGTTCCGCCACCCCATTTTGTTGGGATGTATAGACACAACTTGTCTGATGAATAACGCCATGTTGAACACAGAAAGAGGTAAAAGCATGACTTAAGTATTCTTTTGCATTATCAGAGCGAAAAGTTTTAACACTAACACCAAACTGATTTTTGATTAAATGATAAAAGGAGGTCCATACATTAAAAAGTTCAGAGCGATCTCGTAAGAGATACACCCAAGTACATCTAGAAAAATCATCAATAAAAGTTACAAAATAAGAACTACCCCGACCAATAGTAAGGGTAGGAGCAGGTCCCCAGATATCGGAGTGGACTAGATCAAACGGACGGGTAGAGCCCCGACCTTGCTTCGGCGGGAAGGAGGAACGATGTTGCTTGCCAAGTTGACATGCTTCGCAGTGGAGAGGAGTAGTGGAGGGAGGGAGGTGGGGCAGAAGCTGATGCAGAAGCCGTGGTGGAGGATGACCGAGACGGAGATGCCACTGGAGAAGATCCGTACAAGAAGAAGAGAAGGCGGACAAAGCGGAAACGTTGTCGAGGAAGTAGAGGCCACCGCTCTCAGTCCCAGTAGCAATCGTCCGCCGGGAGCTCGGATCCTGAAAAGAGCAAGAAGATGGAGTAAACGTTACAGAACATTGAAGCTGCTTGCACAAAGAAGTAACCGATAACAGATTGCACAGAAACTTGGGCACATAGAGAGTGTCCTCTAGCCGAAGGGACGGAGTAACATGAACCACTCCCGACCCATGAACCGGGGAGGGAGAACCGTCTGCAATGAGGACCGGGGGCAACCGATCATGCTGTTCGAGGAGAGAGAAGCACTGAGGATTGCCCGTCATATGATTAGTAGCACCGGAGTCGATAAGCCATTTACCTTGAGTGACTACATGGGCACTACCTGATGATGTGACCACGGAAGCAGACGGCTTGGAAGAAGAGGCGGAAGAGTCACCCGAGGGGCGAAGATGGGGATGTTTTGTCCAGCAGCGGTCAAGAGTGTGTCCGGTGCGGCCGCAGTGAGAGCAGAGATAGCGGGAAGAAGGACGTCCGCCAGACTGATGACTGCGGCTACCAGAGCCACTCCGCTGAGTTTGATGAGCATAGTTATCCGGAGGAGAAGGAGCGGGTAGAAGCGGGCGCTGAAGGAGAGAGGTGACAGCGGCGATGCGAGCAGCGGTGGCATCTAAGGTAGGAGATTCCGCCTCACCCAGAATTTGTTGGCGGATCATGTCATAAGTGTCAGGAAGACGGAGCAGATAACACACAACCAGAAGCTCCTGGAAGTGCTTGTGTTGTTGAGCCAGATCCGCAGAAAAGGGGCGATTCTGAAGAATCTCAGCCCCAAGAGCTTGAACTTGTTGGTAGGCAGCAGCAGGAGACAAGGTAGGCCGGGCAAAGAGGTCCGCATACAACGTATAGATGCGGGACGTCTGAGCCCCTTTGGAATACAAAGCAGCAAGATGAAGCCAAGCGGCCTTCACCGTCTCATCATGACGGATGACGGGAAGGCATTCATCGGATAGACTGTTAGCGAGCCAAGTACGCACAAGAGCGTCACTCGCATCCCAGTCATCAAAGAGAGGGGAAGTGGTAGGAGGAGGGTCATCAACGAGATGGTGGCGTTTGCGTTGCGAGCGAAGGAGAAAGGTGAAAGAGACGCTCCAATCCGGGTAGTTGGATCCGACAAGCTTGGAAACGGTGCCAAGGTTCCCGGAAGGAGTAGGAGGAGGAGCCGGATTGGCTACCGGGGTGGCGGCAGGAGTGGTGGCAGTAGAAGCATCAGAAAGAGCCATAAGAGCAAACAACAAGAAGCCGCGCGGTTAGAAAATAGGCCGCGCGGATAGGCAGAAGAGGAACTGCAGCGGTCAGGATGTCAGACACCAGCGGCCAGAGAGACCACGACCAAGCCGCAGTAACAAGCAAAGGGGAAGAAGTCGAGCGGCAAGCAGACAGTCCGCTCGAACAGAAGCACAAGAGAGAGGGCAAGGCACACGGCAATAGGTCGCGGCGAACTAGGCAACAAATCGCAGTGAACAAGGCAACAGGTCGCGCACACAGAGGGCAACGACAAGGAGACCGCGCGGACAGGGCGCAAGCCGGAGAAGCAAGCTGCGCGGACAGAGAGAAGTACAGAATCAGGAGGAAAGGATCGATTCCTCTGATACCATGTGAGAAGCGAACTAAAACAATCCGGAAATGGTATAACTGAAATTTTTATTATCAGAAAAAGATCTCTATTACAAAGGTATGGCCTCCCTTATATAGAATGGAGGAGAGAAGAGAGAATACAAATAAGAGATGTGGGACTAAAACTATACAAAAGAATCTGGGCGGCTAGAACAACAGACCGGAACAAGCCGCGCGGTTAGACAGGAAGGGCTAACCTCTCGGCCACTGCCAGAGAGAGAGACAAGCCGCCAAGAGAGACCGTTAGACCGCCCGGTCTCCTAGTCGCCAGTAACAGACCGCTAGACCGCTTGGACCTCAGACCTCAACGCAGCAACCAACCCGCTGGAGGCAAACCGCCAGACCGCCCGGTCAATAACCCGCCAAGCCAGACCGACAGACCGCCCGGTCTCAACTTCAACAAGTTGCTTAAGGGAAAGAAACCTAAAATTAATTATTTTATAGTCTTTGGTTGTGTAGTGTATATTCACAATAACAACAAATAATATCTTAGAAAGTTTGAAGCAAAAACTTCAATGAGAATTTTTCTTGGATATTCCCAAGTAAGCAAAGCTTATAGGGTATTTAATAAATCATCTTCTAAAATAGAGGAGTCTGTGCATGTTTCGTTTGATGAGTCAAAGATGTTTTACAAGGAGAAGGAAACTTCTCCTTCCTCAAGCTCATTGCAGGTACCATACTCATGCAAAGATGTCATCCATGAGATTCTCCCTCTTTCAACTCTCCACATCACTGATTCAGACAGTGATGGAGACACTGTGGAAGCAGTTGCTGTACCACCAACAGTTGATCCAATTCCACCTGATGAATTAATCCCAACTGTTGCTGAAGATCACATCCCACCTGCTGATCTTATCACACTTAGAAATCATCCTACATCTCAAGTGATTGGTGACATATCAGTAGGTGTGCAAATAAGACATCAATTAAGACAGGATATGATACATGCTTGTTTCCTTTCACAAATTGAGCCCCTCACCATAAAAGATGCTGAGCTAGATCCCCACTGGATCATTGCTATGCAAGAGGAACTCAATCAATTTGAAAGATATAAGGTATGGACTTTGGTTCCAAGACCAAAAGGCCAACTGATCATAGGCACCAAGTGGGTGTTTAAAAACAAGTTGGATGCAAATGGAATTATTGTAAGGAACAAAGCTAGGCTTGTAGCTCAGGGCTACAGACAGGAGGAAGGTATAGATTATGACCAAACCTTTGCCCCTGTTGCAAGGCTAGAGGCAATAAGGATCTTTCTAGCCTATGCAGCCTATATGAAGTTTAAGGTATTTCAAATGGATGTCAAGAGTGCATTCCTAAATGGTGAGCTAAAGAAAGAGGTGTTTGTTGAACAACCTCCTGGGTTTGTTTCTTCAACTCAACCCTCATTTGTTTATAAGTTGCAAAAAGCTTTTTATAGACTTAAACAAGCACCAAGAGCCTGGTATGAGACTCTAGCTAGTTTCCTGTTAGAGCACAACTTTGTTAGGGGAGTAGTTGATAGAACCCTTTTCGTTAAGCATCACAAAGACACAATCCTGTTAGTTCAAGTGTATGTGGATGATATTATTTTTGGCTCCATTGATCCCAAACTTTGCAAAAGGTTCTCTGACCTGATGCACTCTAAGTTTGAGATGAGTAGTATGGGTGAGCTGTCTTATTTTCTTGGTCTCCAAGTAAAGCAAGATGCTGATGACATCTTCATCTCCCAATCCAAATATGCCAAGGAATTGGTAAAGAAGTTTGGGATGGCTGATGCTTCAGCAATGCATACACCTATGACTACTAATGCAGTTATAGATTCTGATGATCAGGGTAAGCCAGTTGATCAGAAAAACTATAGGGCCATTGTTGGTTCCCTGTTGTATTTAACTGCAAGTAGACCAGATATAATGTTTGCCACATGCCTATGTGCTAGATTCCAGGTCAACCCCAAGGAATCTCATTTGATTCTTCTCAAGAGAATTTTGAGATACCTGAAAGGATGTCCAAATTTAGGACTATGGTACCCAGCTGAATTAGAATTTGAGTTAATTGGATACTCTGATTCTGATTATGCTGGTTGTAGAGTTGACAGGAAAAGTACCTCAAGAACATGTCAGTTCCTGGGAGAGAGATTAGTCTCTTGGTTCTATAAGAAACAGGCTTCTGTCTCAACTTCAACTGCAAAGGCTGAATATATAGCAGCTACTAGTTGTTGTTCACAGATCCTGTGGATTCAAAACCAGCTTTTGGATTATGGGTACACACACAAGAACATAAAAATCATGTGTGACAGTACCAGTGCTATCTCCATTGCACAAAATCCTGTGCACCACTCTAGAACCAAGCACATTGAGATTAGACACCATTTCCTGAGAGATTGTGTGGAAAAGAACAAGACCAGCCTTGAGTTCATATCCACTGACCTTCAGAGAGGTGATATTTTCACCAAGCCCTTAGATGAACAGAAGCATCTGTTCTTTTTGGTTCAACTAAACATGATTAATGGAAAAGACTAAGTGTGACATCTGTCTTTGTTGAAATCTGTTTGAAGATCGTCGAACGACGTTTGACGATAGTCGAACAGGTCGAGCCTATCGTCGACCTACGGGAGACGACAGCTTATTTGTTTGTGAAGACAGAAATAGTCGAACGATTGATCGACTACTCTGCTTCAGGAAACGATCGTCGAACGACCGTTCGACCATCGTCTCCAGTATCTGTTAAAATAGATCGACGATTGTTGTTTTAATATAAAACCGATGGTCGGCCTAGGTTAATAGATCGTTCTATTTGTAGTCGACAGAGCTCGTCGTTTCATATTCCTCACTCCTATTTGTGAGTTTTGACTTGAGCTTTGCCCCGCGCCTTCTGCCGTTTCGTCTTCGTCATCCTCTCCAACCAAATCAATGGCGGTTGCTCCAGCTCTCCTGACTGCATTGAAATTTGACGCCGGGTTTGGTGTAGACTTCGATTCGTTCAGTGCATGCAATGCGGAGATTTTAGAGATGCTCCAGCTTTGCAAGGATCAAGGTTTGGAAAAGCTGATGTCTACCTGGATCAAGATCAACATCCCAGAAATCAAAGAATGGGTTTATTCTTCGTCTTCCAGCGACGTCTCAATGACCGGGACAATATGCGGAGAAGAGGTAATTCTGACTCCCGCCGTTCTGACTGAAATTTTTGGACTGTTGAATGGTCAAGAAGGATATGACCAAGATATTCAAGAATATGGACGGATGCTCGTCGAGCTAGGTCATGCTGAGGGCATCCCTACAAAGCTGCTAAAAGTGAACTTCCCGTTGAGGATTAAGTTCTTGGCTGAACTGGTTGGAAAAGTGCTTTTGGGCAAGCACTCTGCTCATGATAATATAACCAGACAGCAGTTTGCCTTGATGAGTGCGATTGTCAGCAAGAAAGAGATAGATTGGGCAGAGATATTGTTTGATTTAATAAGAAAGAAGAACAGTAAAATGGAAGTAACCCTTGGAAGAGTGACAGGAATTTTCTTAAAAGAGAAATATCCTCAACTGTTGGGCACAGTTGCTACTTCTATCAATGCCAGTAAGAAAATGGACCCAACCTTGTTTGTTAAGTGGAAAAGGAGCATTCAGAAGCCTTCTCCAGCTGGGGTAGCTCCTGTGTTATCTGAGAACACTAGGACTGTTTCAGTCACTCCCCACCTACATGAAGAAGGCTCCTCCATTCCCCTCATTACTTCTACTTCTGCATTGCTAACCACATCTGCATTACCATCCACTTCTACTGAAGTGCCATCTACATCTGCATTACCATCTACATCCACTGTCTCTCTTCTTCTTGATTCCTCCACAATTCTCCATGCATCACCAGCATCTCCTCTTCCTTCTCATCTTGCTAGGATTTCTCATCCTAGTTTTGATCTATTGGTTTTTGAGAATCTCCCCACTCCTCCTCAGTCACCAATTTCTCATCAAGATCATATTGATCTTCCTGCATCCACCCATCAATCCCCAGTTCAAAATATATCTCATCAAGAGACCATCACCCTTGATGATCTTCCATCTACTGAGCTTCCCCCATCCTCTTCTTCTTTCGAAATAACTCCAGCTTTCATTGCAAAAATCTTGGAGCTAATTACTCCTTCAATCAAAATCATGATTGAAGAAGCAATTGCCCCTCTCGTTTCTTCCATCTCTTCTTTGTCATCCTCCATCACAGCTCTCTCCAAGTCTGCTGAGCCCTCTTCATTTAGGGGCCTGACTTCAGTGTTTATTGAAATCAGGCAGGTGGAGATGTTCGAGGAAGATGCCTCAGGACTGCCCCTTGTTACTCTTCAAGCAGATCCCCAAGCTGAAATTCAAGAGGAAACAGCAGCTCCAGAAATCCAAGAAGAAATAGCAGTTCCAGTTGAAAAGACAACATCTTCTGCAGTTCCAGCACCAGTTCAGAAGCCTTCTGATATTATAATGGAAGCAGAATTTGCATTCAAAGTATGCCTTGAAGAAGCTTCTACTCCTATAGTTGCTCTATTCCTAGAAGGAGTCATCACCTCCTATCTAGATAACTTGTGGGAATTAGAAAATTCTGAAGAGAATCCTGAAGGTAATTCATTTACTCAATTCCTTGACATGATAACTGACATGTTAGTATGTGAATACCTAGAAGGGATGTTTCAATTCCATTTAGCAAATCTGTGTTCCTGATACTACAGATCTAGTGGAAGAAGTTCAAGCTGCTCAACAACCTGCTCCAGAACCAGCTCCAGAACCAGTGCAAGAACCTGCTATTCAAGATCATATATCTTCTCCTCCAGCTCAGATAGCTGTGAATGATGAACTGGTCCTCATGACAGTTGCAGATGAGATAGAAAAAGTTTCAGATATTCAAGAAGAAAAGTCTAAAGTCTAGGATGACACCCCAGGAATAGATTTGGATACTCTTCTGGCACAGGATGCCTTAGAAGAAGAGAAAGAAAAAGCTGCATTAAAAGACAAAGAAAAAGCTATGCAAGAGGCTTTTGATCCTTATGATCAACCTCCATCATCTCATTCTGAGGATGAGGATGACTCTGATGATTCAGAAGAGTCTAAGAAAAAGAAAGCAGCTAAAAGGAAAAGGAAAGCTGCTGCTCCTCCTCCTCCTAATCCTGATCATGATATTCCTTATTATAAACTGAAAGGGATAGATCCCAAATCCAAAGAATATCAGCATTAGATGGGATTATCCAAAAATCAGCAAAAGCAGCGAAAGAAAAGTAAAAGATATGATAGTCCAGCTCCAAAGTGGACCCCTAAAGGTCCTCCTCCTCCACCTCCCAGTGCAGGAGCTTCTGGAAATATGTCTGCAAATCCTTCAGCCCCTTCTGCTTGATTCACTCCATCTCAATCTCATTAAAGGAAAAAGCAATCCAGGATATCAAAGCAGATCTCAATCTGGATATCAAAGGCAAGAAGGTGATACAAGAGAGCAAGTAAAGGAGATAGTTTATCAGAAGCCAACTTTTTCTCCTCCTCCTTCTCCCAAGAGAAGAGCATCACCTTCCAAAGAAACCTAAAGCATATCTTCCTCAAAGCCAGCTCAAGCAAAGAAAACTGATTCAAAAGGTAAAAGGGTTATTTTCTCTGAAAAATCAAGTAAGAAATATGCTGAGTTTGCTCCTCCATCTTCCTTAGTTATTCAAGAAAATAGAGAGCCAGCGGCAAGCATGCTAGAACTATCTACAAAATTTAAAGCTGTAAAACCTCTGGATCCAACTTGTGAAAATGATTATGAAAGTCAAGAGCTTAATCCTGATTTCAGGATGGCTAGATTTCTTGAACTAGTTGGATCAGCCTAGATCAGGAAAGCTAAAGCTGAAGGAAAAGATATTACAGGCTTAACTACTATGTCTAAATTCAGAAAGAAGGAACTAGATAAATTCCAGGTCAGACCTGAGGTTTTTGATCCTTCTAAATATATGGAAAAGCACCCAGAAGCAGTAGTACCAAGAGCAGGAGAATCTAGAATTATCGGAGAACAAGATTTAAAGATATTAAAGAAGAAAGCTTTAGATCCTTTCAGAAAAATTTCTTTTCTTCCTGGTTCCTCTGTATCTAAATCAGATTCTGATGCTTCTTAAGTTTCATTGATTGACAGTTGTTTATTTGTCTGTTTGATTGATGTTATTTGCTGCTTAGATATTTCTTTTCCTATGTTATATTTATTTCCTGTAGTTTTTGTTTTGAGAGACTTAACCCAAATAGGGGGAGATTGTTGGTACCCTAGTTTGGATTTGAGTTTAGTCTTCTCATTTAGTTTCTTGACCCAAGATTTATCTATGGTCAAAGGTTAGTTGTTTAGTTAGATTGCTCTAGTTGTAGAGTTGTCACATATCCAGATGAAAATTTGGTTAAGTTGTTTTTGGTTCGACTATGGTCGAACGCCGCTCGACTATCGTCTATCAACTGTTCGATGATCGTCTATCAGTTGGTCGACTATCGTCAGTCAGCAGATCATCTTTCTCTGAGTTAGTTCAACTCTTGTTAGCTCGACGTTCTGTGGTATCTGCCTTGTCGATCGTCGAACCCCACTCGACGTCTTTTGACCAGTCAGATTTCTTGATAGTTCGACTATCTGTCTTGATAGTTCAACTATCTGATAGTTCGACTATCTGTCTTGATAGGTCGACTATCTATTTTGCTTGATAGTTCGACTATCTGTCTTGATAGGTCGACTATCTGTTTCTATTGATAGTTCGACTATCTGCTTGGATAGTTCAACTATCTGATAGCTCGACTATCTGCTTGATAGGTCGACTATCTGTTCTGTTTGATAGTTCGACTATCTGCTTGGATAGTTCAACTATCTGATAGCTCGACTATCTGTCTTGATATGTCGACTATCTGTTTTGCTTGATAGTTCGACTATCTGTCTTGATAGGTCGACTATCTGTTTTGCTTGATAGTTCGACTATCTGTCTTGATAGGTCGACTATCTGTTTCTCTTGATAGTTCGACTATCTGCTTGGATAGTTCAACTATCTGATAGCTCGACTATCAGCTTGATAGGTCGACTATCTGTTCTGTTTGATAATTCGACTATCTGCTTGGATAGTTCAACTATCTGATAGCTCGACTATCTGTCTTGATAGGTCGACTATCTGTTTTGCTTGATAGTTTGACTATCTGTCTTGATAGGTCGACTATCTGTTTTGCTTGATAGTTCGACTATCTGTCTTGATAGGTCGACTATCTGTTTTGCTTAATAGTTCGACTATCTGTCTTGATAGTTCAACTATCTGATAGCTCGACTATCTGTTCTGATAGTTCGGCTATCTGCTGTGGTAGTTCGACTATTTGCTTTGATAGTTTGACTATCTGTATCGTTCGACTATCTGTTCTAATAGGTCGACGATCTCCTTGCTTCGGTCGACGATCTCCGAGGGTCATTCGACGTTCTTCTATCTGTCTTTAGTAATTTTGTATTCCTTCTGTTCTATGATTTATTTCCTATTTATTTGGCATATTTTATTAAAGATTATTTCATTGATTTTATGCATACATCTCAAGGCAATCTTTGCCCCATCCTTTGTGCATAAGTCAAGCTTTATCTGACAAAGTTTTTTGTCTTATTAGTTGAAATATCTTTTTGCTTTATCTGCCATACTGTCCTTTATAGCCGTTAGACTCAAAAGTCTTCTCTGGCCGTAAAGAGTTTGTTCTGATGTGACTTTCTTTAGTACTCCTTTTATCAGATTTGATATGCACCTTCTTAGAAAGCTTTATTCCTTTATAGGATGTCTGCCTGCAAGATATATTTTTGTATTGTGCTATTTGCAGCACAGATTGCAGATTTCAGAAGAAGACAAAGTTCAAACAAAGTTTAGAGCCGTTGCAAAGGCCAATATATAAAGTGCTTTCAAAAGGAACAAAAAACAACAACACACAGATATACAAAGATAATAGAGAGATACACAGATTCAAAAAGCAAGAAGAGATATACAGCTCTCAGACATTGATACATTCAACTGAGAAGATCTTCCTTCTTCATCTCTCTCTTCTTCAATCCTGAGTTCATCCTGCTGCCAGGAACATTCACTCAGAGCCTCAAGAAGAAGAAGAAGAAGAAAGAAAAGCTATAGAAGAAGAACATTCATTCTACAATCAAGAGTCTTCTTCAAGCTGCTCCTTCAAGAACTTCAAGACAGTTCTCTGTCTCAAGTTCAGAAGAGTTCCTGCACCCTGAAGCAAGACTTCTTCCTGGATATTCTCTAAGCCAGGGGGAGCCTTGATTCTTTAGAGCTTTCTAGCTTTGTGCAATCCACTAGCTTCTCTAATCTGTTTTAACAATAGAGAAGAAACTTTAACTCTCTCAACCTCCTGTATAAAGGGTTATTACTCCCTTCAAAAGTGAACCTTGGTGGCAGGGCACCTGATCAAAAACCTGTGTTGGATTTTGAGCTCCTGATCAAAAGCTCAAAGGGTCTACTTGATCTACCTGAAGCAGATAAGTTGGTGGCAGGGCACCTGAACAAAAACCTGTAGTGGATTCCTACCAGGGTGGTAGAAGAGTGGACGTACCTATTTAGAGGGAACCACTATAAATCTTCTTGTGTCGTCTGTGTTGTTTATTTTAATTATTGCACTATGGCTGTGAGTAGAAATAACTAGGATTGCTAGTTGCTGTGATAGGACAAAAGCTCAACTGTAATTACAGTTAGCTTTCTCTAGTGCACTTCACTTTGTGTTAGGCTCTAGGGTTTCAAATATCTATAAACTCATTCCGCAAATTAACTCTAAGGGGGTTGAGTAGGGTGTCATAATTTTTGAATACTCTATTCACCCCCCTCTAGAGTTGTATCTATCCTCACTTTCACAGAGGCACCCCCATCGTCTCCAAAGTTTCGAGATATGAGTACTAGTGAGCAGGATTGAGAGTGTGAAGAACTTAGAATAAACATACTTTTATAGCCTACGGGCTTCATATATAAATAGTGGTTACGACCTTTGCGTTCTCCTTAAATATATATTGTTATATATATATGTTGTTGCTTCCTGTTAATTCTTCTATAATATTCTGTAATGTGATGTGAATGTTATGATTCAAGCCGAGGAAGGCGACAAACTAGTGCTTGGTAGCTTGGGTCGTACCCCTTAAGGAGCACTGGGTGGACATCTTGGGGAAGTAAGATCCCCTCAGGCCCGACCCGGGCAAAGGTTGAGGGGTCTCACAAATGGATTAGAGCGATCATGATCCATCCTTGTGGAGTAGTCTCAGGATCCCTCCATCCCTCGCTTCATTCTTTGGTTCGGGACGAACCATGTAGCGGAAGCTTGGTAGACCCTAATGTAGAGGCGTAGGAATTCTAGACTGTACGATAATACGTCTGCACACCTTTGTTTCCGCTTTGTTAGTCTTTTGCAAATTTTCCCTACTTTTGCAAAATACTGACACTTGTTTCTTATTACTACTCCAGATACCGGAGTCCAGTAACGGGAGATCCTCCTCTAGAGGATATGTCCCTGCCACCCCACCTCCAGACCCAATTACCCCTGCAACTGTACCGTTTGCCGAGATCGACTTGGGGCAAACGTTGACAGCTATCCTGGCGATATTCTGGACAGCTTTGGCACAGTCACCGCAATAGCTGATGGTACCCACTAACCTACTAATGACTTTCCTGGGACTGGGGCCTCCCACCTTTAGAGGCATGGAGACTGCCATACAAGTAGAAGAGTGTGTTGAACGCGTAGAGGAGTTGTTAGTAGGCATGATGTGCCCGGTAGTAGTTGTAGTGTCATTAGTTGTGACCTTGTTAATGGGGTATGCTAGAGATTGGTGGAGAGCGACCAGTCGCTTGACGTTTAGAGGATGACCGTTGAGCACTATTGATAGTTTTACTTTCAAGACCACCTAAACACCTAGAGGGGGGGGGGGTAAATAGGTTCTAATGCTTGTTTTAACTTAAGGCAGAATATAACTTCAGGTTATAATAAAATTCAGAAAACTCTGCAGCTAACACAACACAGCAATCACAAACATGTACACATCACAGATTGCACACAGATTTATAGTGGTTCCCCAAGGTCTGGGTACATCCACTTTCCCCCTTCACCTATCTAGCAGTGTGTTAGATTCGGCCTAACTTTCTCCTTTATCTTAGATCCTCAGATCCTACAACTCAGAACCCTGAAAGGTTCTTACAACTCGGAACCCTATAAGGTTCCTACAGCTCAGGCTAACCAGCCCTACCTCAGCCTTGCCACAAGGCCTACAACTCAGAGAACACCTTCTCCTACAACTCAGGCATAAACAGCCCTACCACTCAGAGAATACCTATCCTACACTCAGCCTTTATAAAATAGGCTTACAACTCAGATCAATAAATAGATCCTACAGAATTTGAAAATGAAGTTATATAATATCTTACCCCTGTTGAGAGAGAAGGGATAAGACTGTTCTTGATCAGCTTCTTGAAAAGGCTGATGGATAAAATCAACTGGATCTTAGCTTTCTTCAAAGTTTCTTGAATCTGAACTTAGTTAGAGTTGATTTCCTTTGGAATATACTGCTTCTTAAGAAACCTGTGATAGCTTCCTTCTTGTCTTCAAATGGATGGATCTCTCTCTATCCACAACCCTTGATAATACTTCTTAATTCTTGAATGAATTCAACTTAGACTGAATCTGAGTGGATGTTCACTTTAGAAAGTCTTCTTAGATCTTCTCTCGAAGATCTTCTTCTATGCCTTACACTTTCTTGATTAGAGATCTTATCTCACAACAATGATCAATCAATCCGTTTCTATGTATATTATTTTTTCTTCTTCTTCTGAATCTGTCTATTTATAGACTTCATCCTTGATAACCGGCTGATTCGATTTCTAACAAACTTCTGACAAGTCTGACAGCTTAAGTTGACATGTTGTAACTCACAGCTGTCAAGTCTTCAAACAGATCTTGTGTCTTTGTCTTTGTCAGCAAAGTGTCGAGACTGTCTGTTAGAAAGTGTCGAGACCATCTGTCAATATGTGTCGACATAAGTGACTTAGGTGTCGACACAGCCTTTGATGATGTCGACATGTCTGCCTTTATGTCGACTCAGCTTCTTGATACTCATCTTGAGAATGTGTCGGCACTGAGTATTTGTGTCGACACAAACACTTCACCATTCACCAGCAACTTAGTCTAGACTTTGTTGTGTGTCGACACAAGTCCTGTGTGTCGACACAGTTGATGTAGACTCAGAATATAGTGTGTGTCGACACAGCCTCCAGGTGTCGACACAATTGTTGTCGACTCTTTTTCTCTGTGTCGACACAGCCTTCTTCAAGTGTCGACACAATCTTTCTGAAGTGTCGACACACTTTCTTCTGGTGTCGACACATGGTCTTAGAATATTTTTCCTGCATTCTAGTACATTCTTAACTTGTACATATAAACTCAAAATAACATCAAATACACCTTGATGTATATCATTGAGCTAAGTTAGGCTTCTTCAAATCAGGTACACATTTTCCAATGTACCCAACAATCTCTCCCTATTTGGAGAAGTCATAACCCTTTTAGCTAATGATATACACCATTTATGAAAATTCAATATGATGATGTATGAAAGCATAATATCATAGGGAACTTTATAAACAAAACATTAAACACAGATACATCACAGAATAAAGATGTAAAAGAAACGATTATAGAACAAAGTGTTGTTTATAAATTCAGAAATGTTTGTTACAACTTATTTACATTGATTGTTTTAACACACTAACAATAACATAGTTCTAGGACAAAAACTAGTAGAACTAAAACTAAGGCTGGTCAGGCTCCTTGATAACAATTCCTTTTCCTGGTTGAACTTGAGCCATCACACGAGGTTCTGCATCATCAGCAGGCTTTTTGCCTTTCAAATCAGCTTTCTTCTGAGCCTCAGCCTTGATCCTTTGCCTCTCAAAATAATGAAATGACTTGGGAAAATACTTGCTAGGCTCCTGAACATCAGGAGGTAGCTTTCCACCCTTAGCATTTCTTCTGAATTGAACTATGGCCTCCTGCCTGGTCTCATACTTTTGCCATTCTAATTCATTATACCATTTGCCTCTTTCATGCACCTGATCCTTCACAGCCTTCCAGGCAGTTAATATAATGTTCCTTGAGGTGGGGCTCCATTGCTCAAAATCAGGTTTTTGTTCTGCTTGCTCTCTGAATCTCTTCTTTGATAATTGAGCATCTTGTTGAGCCTTCAAATCAGCTTCTGGCTTATCTACTTTTTCAACAATAACATTTGTAACCTCCTTTGGAGGACTGTACATTGCCTGCACTTGCTGATGAATCATTTCAAAATCAGCAGGGGGGTATATGACTTGGGCAACCTCAGGTTGATTACCTTCAAGTAGACCTTGTTGTATCCCTGACTCAGCAATGGTATCATCATCATATAATGGTGGATATCCCAATGTGGCTCTGACACAGTTGGTCACCCACTTGGCATTTTCTGAGCCAGCATGGATGAGTATCCTCTCCCCCTTTAGGACTTCTCTGGCAACATGATCCCTAAGATCATTCTTCTGAAACCTTATTTGGCCATCGAGAAAATTCACACCATCTTTAAAGAATGGTTTTAATTTTTGAAGCTTCTCAGATATTTCTGTCTGTGAGGTGGTTATAGCAGTTTGAACTGAATCTAGGGCAGCCTTGAGCTTCTGATCATAATCTTCCATGTCTGTAGCCCTTGCAGCAGTCAGCCTTGTAGCAGTATCTTTGAACTCAGTGAGAATCTTATGGTGAGATTCAGTAAGATTATCATTCATTCTTAGCTTATTTTCAAGAACATATCCTTGTTTCAATGCAAAGTCATCCACTTTTGCAAGGATAGTTTGCTGTTGTTTAGCTAGATATACCACAACATTACCTCCCTTGTGGAAGCAATCTGTCATCTCCTTTTTATTCTGATTGACCTCAAATCTG
This sequence comes from Platanthera zijinensis, assembly GCA_039513925.1. Taxonomy (NCBI): domain Eukaryota; kingdom Viridiplantae; phylum Streptophyta; class Magnoliopsida; order Asparagales; family Orchidaceae; genus Platanthera; species Platanthera zijinensis. Next base: position 171,442,392 of record CM077093.1, on the reverse strand, counting down.
ATTGACTTTATGTCTTGGGCTAGATCAAACTGAAGTGTCTTATGACTCTCATCTACAAATTTCTACAAGGCTCTTCTCTGCTCATCCATCTTCACCTGTAAATTTACCATGAACTTATTGTAATAAAACTCAGTAGGAGATTGGTGAGTTGTTGTCTGGAGAGCTGACTTATAGCTATGACTTCTTCTCTTGAAGACCATTAGCTTCCTTTTCTTAGCCTCCCTGACTTCTTCTTTCTCAGATTCTAAAGAACTTTCAATATGAACTATTTCTGGAGGAGTTGTAGGAATTTCTTTCCCAGTTTCATATTGCACTTCCTCAACATGCACTTTCTCCCCCTCAACAGCACCTTGCTCCTTCTCAACTCTTAGGGTGTCATCCTTTTCAGCTGCCTTTCCAAAGTTAGGAAACAACTTTTCTAGAGTGTATTCCTTTTGTGCTTGAGCAGGTGATGAAACATCAATTGCAGCAGTGTTCAAATCTTCTGCTAAGTTTAGTCTTTCTTCCTCGTGTACTTGTTCAGTAATGGGCTCCCCCTGCAACTGTGCAGGATCAGTAATGTTCTGAGCAGGAGTAAGATCTATCTCCCCCTACATCTGTGCAGGAATAGATCCCTCTTGGACTTGAGTAGACCCATTCTGGGCCTCAGCCTGCTCTCTAACTTGTTCTTCTTGAACTTGTGCATTGCCATGATCATGTTCTGGTGATTTCTAAGCTATTTCCTGCCTGTCCACATCAGGCAACTCTTTTGACAGAACTCTATCCCAACTTGAAAATAACCTCATGTCCATTTTCCTCCTATGATTGATCTTGGACCCAGGAATCTGTTGCATTACCTCTGGAATGATTCCAGCCAGGTATAGACTCAAAATTCTAGCCAAGTTTGGCTTCTTGATTCCTTCTTTGATTTTTTTAAACAGAACTGCTGACCAACTGGTTGGAATTGTAAAGACAATTCTTGTCATCAGGCTGAACATATAGGCTGAGATCCTATCATGTCCACCTGGCTTGCATAAGATCACTTTGCCTACTATTTCAGATAGAAAATTTCCTTGTGGATTCATTCCCTTTCAGTTTATGGCTGCTCCAATCTTTATGGTTGAATCCAAACCACACCACTGGAGAGCCTCCCTTGTCTTTGAGGCTGAGATCTCTTCTTCATCTTGAATGCTGGGTAGGTGAAGAATCTTTCTTATACTTTTTAGAGTAAGTTTAACCTTAGTCCCATGAACTATAGATTTGATCTTGAGACTAGTGGAGTCCAATGTTGCAGCAGTATAGAACTCGAAAACTTCTTTCTTCCAAATCTTAGTAGGTTCAAAGACAAGGTATTCCAATTCATTGTTTGCAAGAAGAGAAATCACTTGTTTGATTTCTGGCGCGGCATTGTCGAAGGCAGCCCTAACCAACTCATATCCCTCATTGATGTTGTCTTCAACCTTTGGCGCCATTGGAATGATGAGAGAGCTTGAGAGGAGAGAAGAGAGATTGTCGACATAGGATTTTAGTCTCGAAAACCTGGTGAGCGAGTCGACAGAATATGTTCTCGACCTATATATACCTTTTCAAAACACAGAAGGTCAAGAGGCGGACAAAAATTGTCGAAAAGTGTCGACACTGTTGACAAGTGTCGACACATACTTCTATAGTCTCGACCACGGCGTAGACTACCATGTGTCGACACCAATTGATGATATGTCGACACAGGAGATACTGAATAGTTCAGCCGAAATTATGTGTCGACTCTTAGTATAAGAGTCGACACAAAATCTGTAAGTGTCGACACCATTACTCTGCTTGTGTCGACACTACATTTCTGGATGAGTCGACTCTTTGATCATAAGGTGTCGACACAGATTCTCATGTGTCGACACATTTTCCCTGACTAGTCGACATGACTACTCTGTGTCGACTCATTATCACTGAATGAGTCGACACCATTTTACTTAGCCAAATATTTTTTTTAATAAACTAACCTATGGCCAACATTCCTAATTCAATTTTAAATCTATTAAATTTAGTTTCATCCAGAGGCTTAGTAAATACATCTGCAATTTGATAATCAGTTTTAACAAATTCTAATGAGATGTCTTCTTTTTCTACATGTTCTCTAAGAAAATGGTATTTTATCTCTATATGCTTAGTTCTACTATGTGAAATAGGATTGTTTGCAATAGAAATAGCACTCTTAGAATCACACAATAAAGGTGTTCTACTTACTTGAATACCATAGTCCTTTAGCTGATGCTAAATCCACAATAGCTGTGCACAACAACTTCCTGCTGCCACATATTCAGACTCAGCAGTGGATATTGCCACACTAGTCTGCTTCTTACTGCTCCAGGATATCATTCTTCCTCCCAAGAATTGGCATGTACCTGTAGTACTCTTTCTATCTTCTCTACAGCCTGCAAAATCTGCATCTGAATAACCTGTTAGTAGAAAATCTCCATTCCTAGGGTACCAAAGGCCTAGATTAGGTGTGCCCTTAAGATATCTCAAAATCCTTTTGACTGCAGTATAATATGATTCTTTAGGGCAAGCTTGATACCTAGCACAGACACATGTAGCATACATAATGTCTGGTCTACTAGCAGTGAGATATAATAAAGAACCAATTATTCCTCTATACAAAGACTCATCTATAGGCTTACCTGCATCATCTTTGCATATTGGCATATTTGTTCCCATAGGAGTTCTCATGGTAGAGAATGATTCCATACCATACTTCTTAATTAATTCCTTGGTGAACTTAGACTGGGATATGGACAAGCCATCTTCAGTCTGTCTTACTTGGAGTCCCAAGAAGAACTTAAGTTCCCCCATACTGCTCATTTCAAACTTCCCTTGCATAAGTTTGGCAAACTTTTTGCAAAGGTTGTTCTCTGTAGACCCAAAAATTATGTCATCTATATAGATTTTAACTAAGATTATCTTACCTTTAGATTCCCTTAGGAATAGAGTTTTATCTATTTTACCTCTTGAGAATTTGTTCTCAATAAGAAAAGTAGACAGGGTTTTATACCAAGCCCTTGGGGCTTGCTTTAACCCATACAATGCTTTCCTAAGTCTATAAACATAACTAGGTTTAAGAGAATCTACAAAACCTGATGGCTGCTCTACATAGACTTCTTCTTTTAGATCACCATTCAGGAATGTTGATTTCACATCCATTTGGTATACTTTGAAGCCTTGATATGCTGCATAGGCAAGGAACATTCTGATTGTCTCCAGTCTTGCTACTGGGGCAAATGTTTGATCAAAGTCTATTCCTTCTTCCTGCTTGTATTCTTTAGCAACCAATCTTGCTTTGTTCTTCACAATTACTCCACTCTCATCCAACTTGTTCCTAAAAATCCACTTTGTGCCAATGATGTTGTGGTCTCTTGGTTTAGGAACTAACTCCCAGACTTTGCACCTTCTGAATTGATTAAGCTCCTCTTGCATAGCATTAATCCAGTGTTGGTCTTAGATGGCTTCTTCAAATTTCTTAGGCTCCAGTTGAGATAGAAAACTTGAGTGCAGGACTGTGCTCAGATTTCTGCTTCTAGTCTGCACTCCTTGTCTTGGATCACCTATTATTTGATTTGCTGGATGGTCTTTTAGATGTCTTATAGCTGGAGGTAGATTTTCTTCAGGTTCAATATCTCCAGTTCCTTCATTATTCTGCACCTCTTGGTTGTCATCAGCTTCTATAGAGTCTTGTACTCCACCTTGACAGTAGCCATCATTTTCCAATACTTCATCTGCAGTTGTACCTTCTGCAATGGAAAGCTTGTCCATCCTATTGCTTATACCTGTTGGACTGAATGATCTACAAGGCAACTCACTGTTGATTAATCTTGTTTCATCAAATACAACATGCACAGATTCTTCTACCACTTGAGTAGTCAAGTTGTAGACTCTATAAGCCTTACTATTGATGTTGTACCCAACAAATATCCCATCTTGGGATTTGGCAGAAAACTTAGTTAGATAAGACTTGTCATTGTTAAGTATATAGCACTTGCAACCAAAGATCCTAAAGTAGGATAGATTTGGTTTTCTACCTTTCATAATTTCATAGGGAGTCTTTTTGTGGATCTTGGTGATAGAAGCCCTATTGATCACATGACATGCAATGTTTACTGCCTCAGCCCAGAAATATTCTGGAAGAGAAGTGTCACTCAATAGAGTTCTACCAGCTTCAATCAATGTCCTATTCTTTCTTTCAGCAATGCCATTTTGCTGTGGTGTTCTAGGTGAGGAGAATTCTTGGAAAATCCCAAATTCTTCACACAATTTTGTCATACTTTCAGAATGAAATTCAGTGCCATGATCACTTCTGATTTTGACCACTGTACTGTTCAGTTCATTCTGAATTTGTTTAACAAAATTATGTAAAACACTTGGGGTTTCTGATTTTTGTCTCAGAAAGAACACCCATGTATATCTAAAATAGTCATCTACAACCACAAAAGTGTAGACCTTCCTACCTAGACTATGAACTGGCATAGGACCAAAAAGATCCATATGTAAGAGGTATAAACATCTCACTGAATCCTTATTTTAAAGGCTATGAAAGGAGGATTTTGTCTGCTTGCCCTTTTGACAAGCTGAACATATCCCTTCTTTTATACACTTAACATGAGGACCATTCCTCACTAATTCTTTACTAAAGAGTTGGCCAATTATCTTGTAGTTAAGATGTGCCAGCCTCTTGTGTCATTTGACACAATGAGATGCATTATCATCAGCTACAATACAAATAGGAGAAACCTTGTTCTCACATACAAAGTCAAGATAATAAACATTTATTTTTTCTGTATCCAGTCAATATGACCTTTTGATCACTTGACCTCTTGATATGACATCCATTCTTAACAAATGAAATGTCATATCCAAGATCACTCAGCTGACTTATGCTTATCAGGTTGTGTTTCAAACCTTTTACATAAGCCACTTGAGTGATGGTAATTTGGTTTGAAGAAATGTTACCAAATCCTTTGATGATTCCTCTTTCAGATCCACCAAAAATTACTTTAGGTCCATTCTTGATAGGTATGTACTCCTTCAGCAGCCCCTTTGTTCCAGTCATGTGCCTGGAACAATCACTGTCCAAGTACCATATAGGGGCATGACAACTTGGACTTTCCTGCAATACAAAATTACTTTCCCTTAGAACCCAAGTAAGTCTTAGGTCCTTGGTTCAGGTTAGCATCATTCATATCAAACCTACCAGCAGCTCTTCTAACTGGTAGACTATTGTTCTTCGTGACACTTATGTTATGCCAGCAGTCTAAGGCAAAATGGCCTATCTTGCCATAGCACCAGCATTCATACATGTTGTATCTAGGTCTAGATACATTTTTGGCAGAAAAATTTCTATTCTGAGCTGGTGCTGCTGCAGTTACACCCACTGATTTCTTATAATCATGGGGTTTATGAACATGGACTGACTTATTGGCATAAACATTCTTGTTCTTCAGAATATCAGTCTTAATATGACATGAATATTTTCAAGATCATATTTATTAGAAGGCACTTATACCTTTCTAAACATAACAGGGACTTTAAGGTTTAGTGGCTGGACTGGAGCTTTGCCTTTTCTCTCTAATTGGGCAGCCCTAGTGTTACCCTTGAAGTCTAATCCCGCCTTACCCTTTTGAGCCACAAACTCATCTATTAAAGGTAAGACTGATTTTGGCTTAGAGTAACAAGCCACTAAATCTTTCTCTACTCTCAGTCTGGCCTCCAGACTTTTAACTTGATCATTGTAATATGTGATTATGCCCATCTGAATAATAACTATATTTTTCAGTTTGGCAATCTCATTTAACTTTTGATCTAATGTTTTTTCTAACTCAGATGCAGCCACCTTAAGATCTGCAATCTCCTGAGCCTGAGTTTTGGCTAGGTTCTTGCTTTTCTTAAGAGCCTACAATAAGTCTCCATACTTATCTATCAACTGATGAATATCTCCTTCAGATTCAGATCCATCCTCATTACTTGATGCAGATGAATCTGACTCTGAACTGGTACTATAATCTGAAATTTTAGAATTACTTTGTACCTTATTGGGACCAGGCTGATCCTGGCACTTATTGTCTTCTGAATCAGCCATCAGTCCCATACACTGATGGTCTTCTTGATCATAGATGGAGTTTAGCAATTGCATAAACTCCTCTTCTTCATTAGCTGCATACAGTCCAATGTAAGCTTCAGCTTCAGATTCTGACTCTGAGGAAGATTGATCTGTAAGACTCTTCTCCTTCTTAGCAACAAATGATTTCTCCTTCTTTCCCTTTTGTTGAGTCTTCTTTCTCTCTGTTGACTCCTTCCTCTTATCTGGACATTCAGCCACCACATGTCCTGGCCTATTGCAGTAATAACAAACAATCTTTGATGTTGTAGCTTTGCTGGGCTTTGATCTGCTCCTTTCCTTTCTTGATGATTTTCTCTTCTGATAGTAATCATCAACTGGCTGTGATGTGGAGGGCCTTGACTTCCACTGCTTCTTCTTCAAGAACCTCTGAAATTGCCTTGTAAAGGCAGCAAAATCTGCATCTGAATCACTGCTTTCTGAGTTCTGATTGTCTGAATTTTCTGCGTTATCTACAGCAACTTCCTTAGGAGGTGATGGAGACATTCTCCTGCTCTTTCTAGTGGCTTCAACCTTGAAGGCCACTGACTTCTCTCTATGCTCTCCTTTTGTAATTTTTTCTTCCTCCTTCCTAGCCATTAGTTGCATTTCATATGAGAGCAATTTTCCAAATAAGGTTGGAGGAGAAATGTCTGCTAGTTTGGCCACCTCTCTTATGACACAAATCTTGGTATCCAAATCTTTTGTCAAGGATCTTAGAAATTTGTCATTCAGCTCATATGTACTGAAGACCCTTCCATAGGACATCAGTTTATTCACTATCCTGTAGAATTTCTTGTAGCATTCAGTTATGATATCAGACTTCCCTTGTCTGAAACTCTCATATTATTGATTAAGCATAGATTTTCTGTCTTGTCTAACTTCTTCAGAACCCTCCATGTAGACAATCAAAGTGTCTCGCATTTCCTTGGAGGTTTTGCAGTGAATCAAATTTTGGAAAGTAGAATCACTACTAGAAAACTGACTTTTAGCCACGGCAGATTGCCGTGGCTAAAAGTCCAAAACCGTGGCTAAAGACTTTTAGCCACGGTCTGCCCACGGAAAATGGGCGTGGGCAATACGAGTGTGGCTAAAAGTCCAAACCGTGGCTAAAAGTCCAAAACCGTGACTAATACTGGACTTTTAGCCACGGTTCATTGCCGTGGCTAATAGTGGACTTTTAGCCACGATTTAATTGACGTGGTTAAAAGTCCACTCATAACATAAAAAATTCAGGCCGGCCACCGGGCGCCGCCGGCCGCCGCCGCCGCCGGCCGCCGCCCGGCCGCCCGGTCGCCGCCGCCACCCCCCGGCCGTCGCCGCCGCCCGACCGCCGCCGCTGCCATATTTATTTCAAAGGCTAATTGAAATAAATTCCTTATAAACCCAAAAATCTCATTTTGTTTTGGCGGTGTGGGACTAAACGATGCCACGACCTTTTGCCACGGTTCAGGCAAACCGTGGCTAATACTAGACTTTTAGCCACGGTTCAGGCAAACCGTGGCTAAAAGTCCAGTATTAGCCACGGAATAAAACCGTGGCTAATACTCACTATTAGCCATGATTTTTCCCCGTGGCAAAAGAAACCGTGGCTAAAAGCCATTTTTCTAGTAGTGAATCATCTATGGCACTCACTATGATATTCTGAGCTCTCTTATCCATAGTTGCCAATATAATCTCATCCTTAGTCATTTCAGAGAAATCTTTAGGAGTTTTTCCATTTGCATCTAGAGCAGACACATTCATTAGGATATATGGACCTTCTTTTACTGTAATATAGATCCTTGGATCAGAAGCCTCCATAAAAAACCTAACCATTTCTTTCCAGATTCCAAAAATCTCTTTTCTGCAGATGGGTAATTTCATTGACCCAGTTCCTTGTGATTCTCTCCAGAACCCATTTTCTTGATTCTTGATTCTACCTTTAGGGATCTAACTCAGACTGTTAAGTCCTTCTTTGAGTAACCTCCCTCTGATACCACTTGATAGTTTTACTTTCAAGACCACCTAAACACCTAGAGGGGTGGGGGTGAATAGGTTCTAATGCTTGTTTTAACTTAAGGCAAAATATAACTTCAGGTTATAATAAAATTCAAAAAACTCTGCAGCTAACACAGCACAACAATCACAAACATGTGCACATCACAGATTGCACATAGATTTATAGTGATTCCCCAAGGTCTGGGTACATCCACTTTCCCCCTTCACCTATCTAGCAGTGTGCTAGATTCGGCCTAACTTCCTCCTTTATCTCAGATCCTACAACTCAGAACCCTGAAAGGTTCTTACAACTCAGAACCCTATAAGGTTCCTACAGCTCAGGCTAACTAGCCCTACCTCAGCCTTGCCACAAGGCCTACAACTCAGAGAACACCTTCTCCTACAACTCAGGCATAAACAGCCCTACCACTCAGAGAATACCTATCCTACACTCAGCCTTTATAAAATAGGCTTACAACTCAGATCTATAAATAGATCCTACAGAATTTGAAAATGAAGTTATATAATATCTTACCCCTGTTGAGAGAGAAGGGATAAGACTGTTCTTGATCAGCTTCTTGAAAAGGCTGATGGATGAAATCAACTGGATCTTAGCTTTCTTCAAAGTTTCTTGAATCTGAACTTAGTTAGAGTTGATTTCCTTTGGAATATACTGCTTCTTAAGAAACCTGTGATAGCTTCCTTCTTGTCTTCAAATGGTTAGATCTCTCTCTATCCACAACCCTTGATAATACTTCTGAATTCTTGAATGAATTCAACTTAGACTGAATCTGAGTGGATGTTCACTTCAGAAAGTCTTCTTAGATCTTCTCTCGAAGATCTTCTTCTGTGCCTTACACTTTCTTGATTAGAGATCTTATCTCACAACAATGATCAATCAATCCATTTCTATGTATATTATTTTTTCTTCTTCTTCTGAATCTGTCTATTTATAGACTTCATCCTTGGTAACCGGCTGATCCGGTTTCTAACAAACTTCTGACAAGTCTGACAACTTCAGTCGACCTGTTGTAACTCACAACTGTCAAGTCTTCAAACAGATCTTGTGTCTTTATCTTTGTCAGCAAAGTGTCGAGACTGTCTGTTAGAAAGTGTCGAGACCATCTGTCAATATGTGTCGACATAAGTGACTTAGGTGTCGACACAGCCTTTGATGATGTCGACATGTCTGCCTTTATGTCGACTCAGCTTCTTGATACTGCATCTTGAGAATGTATCGACACTGAGTATTTGTGTCGACACAAACACTTCACCATTCACCAGCAACTTAGTCCAGACTTTACTGTGTGTCGACACAAGTCCTGTATGTCGACACAGTTGATGTAGACTCAGAATATAGTGTGTGTCGACACAGCCTCCAGGTGTCGACACAATTGTTGTCGACTCTTTTTCTCTGTGTCGACACAGCCTTCTTCAAGTGTCGACACAATCTTTCTGAAGTGTCGACACACTTTCTTCTGGTGTTGACACATGGACTTAGAATATTTTTCCTGCATTCTAGTACATTCTTAACCTGCACATATAAACTCAAAATAACATCAAATACACCTTGATGTATATCATTGAGCTAAGTTAGACTTCTTCAAATCAAGTACACATTTTCCAATATACCCAACAACTATCCTGTGGGGGGGGGGGGGGGGGTTCTCAGAGGCATTCCTGGAGCACTTCATCTCGGACGTAGACCGAGCTGTATTGTAGGAGAGGTTTTTGTACATCTGTCAGGGTGACCAGACATTGCTAGACTATGAGAGAGAGTTCATCCACCTAGCCCATTTTGCTGGGACCTTGTATCCACTAATAGAGATAGGGCTACTCGCTTCTATCGAAGCCTGTGGAATGACCTGAGATAGGTATTGATCATGATCTCTCAGTCAACCTTCCACACTGTAGTGACTCATGTCGTTGCATTGGAGTTAGTCCAGAGGATGGTGGCCCAGCAACTCCGAAGATAGGTCGAGGTCCCCAGAGGTTAAGGACAAGATAGAGGAGCTGCTCCCCGCCGATAAGAGAGAAAGCATACAGAGATAGCACATGCAGCCTTATAGGTGCCCACCAGCACCCCTAGCACCGCAGCAGGATCCCAGGCCAACTCCAGTACCACAGCCCGCGCTAGTAGCTCGACGAGACATTCTCTTTACAGAGAACTGCTTTCTGTGCTTGCAATCGAGACACATGAGAGCTTTCTGTTCACAGGCAGCAGGAAGGCCAGGATTAGGAGCAATTCAAGGAGGACAGGCAGCGTGTGGATAGGGCCAGAGAGGCCAAAGAGGTAGAGCTAGTAGGAGTGGTCAGCAGGACCGAACTATGCTTTGGACCTTCAACATGGATCGACACCCGATGTAGTGATAGATATATATCTTAGACACTAGAGATACGTTAGATATTGATACCTATATTATATACTATATACATATGTATACCTACATCAGATGCGTGTTTTGTTGTATGATATGTATATACTCCCTATGTTGTTAGGACTCCTTTAGTAAGGAGCACACTCCCCCAAAACTCTCTTCAACACTAGAGCGACACAGTCCTTTGTATCCCAAGATTTCATTGCGACTAAGGAGAATGTTGTCCGCTCGTCCAGGTTGTTTATACAAATTCGTCTACCAGATGGCTCAGATATGACATCTATAGAAAAATGCTCGTTCTCGACTATGCTAAGGGACATAGAATTTGAAATTTATGCGATAATTCTAGCAATAACAAGATTTGACATCATCCTGGAAATGGATTGGCTGGCCGAGCATAAAGCCCAGATAAACTGCTCGACCCAAGAGGTCAAACTTTAGAACCCAGACTGACAGGTCATTATACTGACAAGTATACCCTCCGTCTTTCGCATTATTTTGACCTCTGCTCAGACCGCAAAGTCGGTCCGGTAGAAGAACGAAGTATTTCTTATCTACTTCGAAATGAAGAATAAAATTCAAGTGCTCGCGTGCTCGCCAAAGTTCCGGTGATACAAGATTTTTTGGATGCTTTCCATAAGTCCCTCCCAGGTTTGCCTCCACATCGAGAGGTTGACTTTCAGATTGAGCTTATGTTCGGAGCTCGACCAGTGTCCTGAGCACCCTATCAAATGACCCCTAAGGAATTGGACGAGTTGAAGATTCAACTTCAGGAATTGATAGATGCTGGATTTGTCCGCCCAAGTTCCTCGTCTTAGGGAGCCCCTACATTGTTTGTAAAGAAGAAGGACGGGACACTGCAGTTGTGCATAGACAACAGGGAACTAACCAAACTCACTATACAAAATACGTACCCACTTCCGAGGATTGATGAGTTGTTTGATCAATTGCAAGGTGCATCCGTATTCTCCAAGATGGACCTAATATCAGGCTACTATTAGCTTAGGATCCGGGAGGAGGATATCCCCAAAACTACCTTTATCTCCTGTTATGGTCTATACGAGTTTCTGGTGATGCATTTTAGACTCACTAACCGCCCCTCTGCCTTTATGGCACTGATGAATAAGGTATTTGAACCCTACCTAGATCATTTTATGATCATCTTTATCGACGACATCTTGATCTACTCGAAGACCAGGGCAGACCATTCTACACACCCTAAACCTGCAGTTGGTGTTACTTAAAATTCGAGAACACTCTCTTCGCCAAGTTTAGCAAGTGTGAATTCTGGTTAGAGGAATTCGGATTCATGGGTCACACTATCAACAAAAATGGGGTAGCAGTGGATCAGGCCAAGATCTAGGCAGTTCAAAGCTAGCCGCCGCTTAAGACGACAACAAACATTCGAAGTTCCCTTAGTCTTGTCGGGTATTACAGGAAATTTATGGAAGGTTTTTCTGAGATCGCATTACCCCTCACCGCCCTTACGAGGAAGCACATTGCGTTTCGATGGACACCGGAATGTGAGTCTGCATTCGTGGAATTAAACAAGCGGCTAACTTCTTCCCTAATCCTTACGATCCCCTCAGGGACCGAAGGATTCCAGATTTATATTGATGCCTACCTGAAAGGATTGGGAGTTATTCTGATGCAGCATGGTAAGGTGGTGGCTTACGCATCTCCCCAGCTAAAGCTGCACGAGTTGAATTACATATCTCACGATTTGGAGTTGGGCCATGTCGTCTTCACCCTCAAAATTTGGAGACATTACTTGTACGGAGTTAGATGCGAGATCTTCTCCGACCATAAGAGTCTCAAATACATCTTTACTCAGAAAGAGTTGAACCTTCGACAGCACCGATGATTGGAATTTCTGCGTGATTATGATTTTGCTCTCCAGTACCTCCCCGACAAGGCTAATAAAGTTGCTAACGCATTGAGCCGCCAGCCCTTGATAGCCAGGAGCTGGATGGAGCAGATTCTAGGGGAATTATTTCAATCTTTGTTAGACTTGGAGATTACTCTTGTTGCTCGTAGGGATCTGGAAGAGTACCAGGCCCAGCTATATTGGATGGAAATTTAGTGCGACATCCAGGATCAAATACGAAAGGCCCAGAAGGTCGATTCAGAAGTGTTCCCAATCATCCAATCCCTAGAAGATGGAGCACAAAAGGAGTTCAATCTGCACGATGGAATCTTACAGTTCAGGCATCACATATTTATCCCCTCTACCGGAGGAATCCGAGATGCGATTCTTTGAGAAGCGCATCAGTCGAGGTATTCTATTCACTCTAGTGTGGTTAAGATGTGTGTTGATCACCGCAGGACCATTTACTGGCCTTGAATGCAAAGAGATGTCACCAACTTTGTGTCTCAGTATCAGACATGTCAAAAGGTTAAAGCTGAATGCCACAACCCAGGAAGCTTGTTGCAGCCCCTTCCGATACCAGAGTGGAAATTTGAGGATATTTCCATGGATTTTGTCCATGGCTTACCTCGATCCCGTGCTGGAAACGACTATATATGGATTGTCGTGAATCGACTTACCAAGTTAGAGTGGTTAATCTCAAACTGACAAGATGATGGAGTTGACGTTCTTACTAGATTGTACATAGAGCAAGTGGTCCAGTTACATGGAGTGTCGAAGTCCATTGTATCGGACCGAGATGTACACTTCACATCCAAGGAATGGAGGAGGATGCAAGTGTACTTGCGTACCAAGTTGGCCTTTAACACTGCCTTCCACCCGCAGACAGATGGACAGAAAGAAAGGATGAACCGGACAATAGAGGATTTACTCCAACTTTGCATAATTGAGCACAATGAACCATGGGAGCAGTTGCTGCCTTTAGTCGAGTTTTCTTATAATAACAGCTATCAGGCCAACATCAAAATAGCACTGTATGAGGCATTATATAGGAGGCGTTGCCGAACCCCATTGACGTGAGCTCAGGATGAGGACCCAGAAGCCTTAGGAGTGACTTATATTGACGATACTATGACAACGATACAACTAATCCAGGAGCAAATGCGGGAAGCGCGGAGTCGACATGTCATATATTATGATGCACGATACCGACCGGTGTAGTTTAGTGCGGGAGAAATGGTGTTTTTGAAAATTAATCTCATGCATGATGTCTCCCGGTTGAGAAAGCAAAAGAAACTAGATCCCCATTATTTGGGCCCCTATCAGGTGATAGAGTGTGTTAGCCATATTACCTATCGATTAGCCCTTCCCCAGAATTAGGAAATCTCCATGATGTGTTTCATGTCTCTTCCTTGAGACGAGTCACCCGACAACCAGAACATCACCTTCCTATACCGTCAGTACAATTACAGTAAGATAGATCCGTCCAGCTTGAACTAGTTAGAATAATGGATTATAAAGTGAAGAATCTACGTAACAAGACCATTTTGATGGTCAAGATATTGTGGTCGAATTGCGAACGAGACGAGTATATATGAGAACCTGAAGCACTCGTCTGAGAAAAGCACACATAGCTCTTTTCCCAGGTATGCTACTTCTTTCCCCTACTTTAAGCAAATTTTCGGGGATGAAAATCTTTTTATTTTTTTTGGATTGTAACATCATGACTTTTAATGGACCACCAAAACCCTAGTGGGCCCAATAAAAATGACCCGAACCTCTACCCGTGGCACATACAAGGGTAGGAGGTAACCCTAGACTGGGTTATAGAGATAGAAAACTATGATTTGAATTCTATCTGTTCCCGTGGCCTCGTGTAGTCAATACAAGTGTTTTGGAACTCGTTTCGTTGAATTCCGAGATCATATGGTAGATATGGTCGTTCCTCGTAGAACGCCGCAAAAATAAGATTTTTTAATGTCGAGTTAGAGAATTCTGATCTGAGTTCTGTCAGTTCCTATGACTTCATATAGTCGATACAAACGCATTGGAACTCGTTGCATCACAATCCGAAGTCCAATGACGAATATGAGCGTTTTGACCATTTTAGCGCGTCGCGACGCGCAGATTTCGAATATTTAGCAAACGAATTCTTATTCGACGCCGATCAGTGGCATTGGATTTGTATGGTCAATACGAAGTCAACAAAGTTCGTCCCGATCAATTTCAAGGACGAGTAGTCAATCTGTGGTCAAACCGAGCATTATCGTACATCGAATAGCGTGCGCACACCAATTATGGCACGACATCCCAACTTTGACCCGACCCTCGATGAATTGGACCTATTTTGACTTTGACTAGCATTAGGGACCACCATAGGGTTGACTTTGGTCAAACCCTCCTAAAAGTCTACCGATCTTCTTAAGATTCGATCCTATGACCCAGAAATCTCCGTCCTTGGGCTTTTTATAGGGATGAGGGGTCAACTTCCCCATTCTTTCTCATCTTCTAGGGTTTTGAGAGAGTGGAGGAGGAGGAAGAAGAAGGGCTTCTTCCGCCTTTAGCGAAGCTCCGAAGGTCCGTTCGTCGATCCGAGGCCAGATCCGTTGAGAGGACTTGAAGGCGCACACTTTCATCAGTGCAAACCAAGATTTACATGGCTAGGAAGAGGATTCATAAGGTAATGACATTTTTCCTCTCTATTTTTAGGATGTGTGCATGACATCCATTTCATTTCCGCTTCCTTTCAAGAATTTAGGCACCAAATCTCTCAAGTGAGAGGGGTACGAGTTATCATGATTCAAGAGGAGCCACCATGTCTATTGAGTCCGTCCCCGACATGATGTTGCATTAGAAATCCGCTTTATTAGCGGATTAGGCATTGTGGGTGAAGCCGTAGTCACGACCGTTAGTACGACTCGGTGATGTTTCATGAAGAGCAATATGGATTTTGCTAGAAATCCGAATGCGGCGAAGACTCCGTTTATGATGTTTGCCCTCTTCTTCGTGTGAGAATGAATGGTGATTTAGGGCGGAATTGATAAGGCTCATTGTGAAGGCTTGACTTGGTCTCTGTGATCGGCTGGCTAGCCCGTGATGTTGCAATTCATGTGTGGAGAGTGTCCCGACAAGACAAGTCACCTTTTGTGAGGCTGACGAGAACGTCAAGCTTTGGACAAGCCTGGACGATGAAGCTCATGAGCGGGTGGGGTCAAGCAAGGTTTCTTAGCATTGGTTTGTTTGTGTGACGGAACTGACGTGCTAGTCAGAGCTTGCAGAAAATCCCGGGTTTGAGACCCATGAGCGGGTGAGGCCTAGGCAAGAGTTCCGTGTTGCGGCTTAAATGTCGTTAGAGGAAATTGAAAGTACCCGTATGGATGATTGTGGTGTGTTATGCGTGATGATTTGCTAGATTCATTTGCACTATAGGGTGCCTTGGGTGAAACCTAGGATTGCATACATGTTGTATGTTAGCCCCCTTTTTATTAAATGCTCAACCTAGAAACGTGTTTGATGTATGTGACATCCAAACATGTTACTTTAATTTCTATGTTTATGTACTTTTGCATACAAAGTGCTGACCTGCAGGGTGATGGAGTGCCCCGGGATCCGCTAGGGACGGTCGGGAGGAGATGTGTTGGTTACACAGTTGAGGTCAGCCTTTGCTGACCCATATTACAACAAATTTTACAGGGCAAGAATTGCATGCTGGAGCAAGCTCGCTGGCCAAAAAGACTTAAGCCTCATGAAGTGTACTCCTTTGTAGTATTTATGATTTGTTGAATGTTATGCTTAATGCATTGTAATTCTAGCTTGCATGTCGAGGTAGCTTAGGAGTGTTAAGGCACATTACGCTGGTTGTTATTGCTACAGTTTTGTTGGCATTTATTTGTTGTAAGGCCTTAAGTCCATGTTGGAATCCTATGGATGTTGATAACTTCTGTGTTGGTTGTGTGTTTCCGCTGTCTTGTTGTCTGTGTTTTGAGATGCGTAGTTTTTTATATCACTTTTTAATGCTAAAGTTGTGATGTCTATATGTTGTGGGGCCCTGGCTGGACCCATATTATATGGTCATTACAGGGGAGGTATTATAATTTATATTAGAGGGAGGTTAGTATCCAAAGTAGGGTTAGTGGTCGATTTAATGTAATCAGATCACATAAAGAAGTTATCCACATAAGAGTATCGCAGGACCGTGAGTGTCCTTGTGTCTAAGTTTTGCGATTGGAAGATGATTCATGTTTACCTTGCTTTTGCTAAGGGTGCAAGTGACGAGGTAGGGACGTTGATGCCGCAAGAGGAGCCTTCGGCGAGCAGTGCTACTACTCCAGGTCCTATGGGCATGGGTGTAACCCCAACCGATTTCTATCGCATGCTAGCAAAGGCAATAGTAGCGGCCCAAGCTACGACGACAACACAAGTTGTGACCCCTGTTGCACTGGCAACGACTCTTGTTACCCCAGATGCAACACCGGTCATACCGGGCGAAGGAGCCAGACAGGCAGAGCCGTTGGCTGAGTGAGTGGTCGTTGGGCAAGGAGACCGACAAATAAAGTACTTTAAAAGTTTCCATCCTCCGACGTTCAAGGGTATCGACACATCGATTGATGCCGAGGATTGGTTGGCAAGGATTCAAGAACTCCTGAGAGCGGCAAAAACACCGGAGGATAAGCTATCCCATTTTGCGACCTTCATGCTAGAATGTGACGCAAACTGTGGTGGGTGAGCCATAGCAGCCGCCAGTTTTCTGGACACACCCCGTCCATGGATGAGTTTGTGATTGCCTTCTTAAGGAAGTATATTCCATCATCGATAAGGCTATCTCTCCAGAGGCAGTTTCTACACTTGTTGCAGCGAGACAAAACCGTTGATGAGTACGTGCATAAATTTACTCGTTTAAGTTGTTATGCGGGAACGACGATGACCGATGTTGAAGAGAGGGACAATCTCTTCTATCATGGTTTGAGAGAGAATTTGAGACAACCCTTATAGCTTTGAAGAATGCCAACTTCAATGAGTTGGTTGAGGCTGCCAGGACGTTGGAAAGTGATATGGAGCGAACCCAATGCCAAAAGGGTCATACCGCGAAGTAGAAAGAAGGAAAGCCTTCTCAATCGTAGGGTAAGTCAGAAGGGAATAAGTGGAGGAAGAATGTTGAAGTATGAGACCGGGCGGTCTGGCGGTTTAAGCCTGGCGGGTTGTAGACCGGCTGTTGCTGTTTGAAGTCCGGCGGTCTGGCGGCTTGTCTCCGGTGGCTTGAAGACCGGGCGATCTAGCGGTCTCATCCTGCATCTCGCTCTCTCTCTGGTACTGCCGAGCGGTTAACCCATTGTCTAATCGCGCGGCTTGTCCGGCCTGTTTTTAGTCCCACATTGTTTGTTTGTACTCTCTCCCCTCTCCTTCATTCTATAAAAGGGAGGTCATACCTTTGTAAATGATATCTTTTTGGATAATAAAATTTTCAATTATTCAAAGTTCCGGCTTGTTTTCTAGTCGTTTATTCGCTACTTTAGTCGTTTGTTCACTACTTCTCACATGGTATCAGAGGACTCAGAATTCTTCTCCTGATTCTGTGCCCCTCTCTGACCGCGCGACCTATCCGCGTGACTTGTTTCTTCTTCTCGCGACCTATTTTCACGGCCTGTTTCTTCCGCTTGTTTGCTTCCGCCCTGTTTGTTTGCTTGCGCCCTATTCGCGCGGCTTGGTTCTTTTGCTTGTGCTCTGTTCCCACGACCTATTTTCACGGCCGGTTTTCTTGCTTCTTCCTCGTGACCTGTTCTAGTCGCCGCGCCCTTTCCACGCGCCCTTTTTTGGCATTCTCCTCCCAGCAAACCCCACTTCTGTTCGCGTAGTCTGTCTTCTAGCCACCCGACTTCTTTCCCTCTGCTTTGTTCTGCGGTTTGGTCGTGGCTTTCCTGGCCGCTGGTGTCTGACATCGTGACCGCTGCAGTTCTCCTTCTTCCTTTCCCGCGGCTTGTTTTTCTAACCGCGCGGCTTCCTGTTACTTTCTTCTATGGCTGTTTCTGAGAATTCAACTGCCACCACTCCTGTAGCAAATCCGGCTCCGCCTCCTCCTTCTAATCCTTCCAGAAACCTGGGAACGGTTTCTAAACTAGTTGATTCCAACTATCCGGATTGGAGCGTTTCTTTCACCTTTCTCCTTCACTCTCAGCGCAAACGTCATCACCTCATCGATGACCCTCCTCCTCCCGATTCTGCTCAATTTGATGATTGGGATGCGAGTGATGCCCATGTATGCACTTGGCTGGCTAACAGCCTCTCTGACGAATGCCTTCCCGTCATACGCCATGATGAGACGGTCAAGGCCGCATGGCTTCACCTTGCTGCTCTTTACTCGAAGGGGACCCAGACGTCTCGTATCTATACTCTCTATACGCACCTCTTCGCTCGTCCTTCCATGACTCCTGCTGCGGCTTATCAGCAACTTCAGGCCATTGGCGCTGAGATCCTCATGAATCGCCCCTTCTTTGCGGACTTGGCAGAGCAACACAAACACTTCCAAGAACTCCTGGTTGTTTGTTATCTTCTGCGGCTCCCCGAGTCTTTTGATATGATCCGCCAGCATATCTTGGGCGAAGCAGAGTCTCCTACCTTAGATGCCACCGCAGCTCGCATCGCCGCAATTACTTCGCTGCTCCAATGCCCCCTGTTGTCCTCCCCTTCTCCGCAGGACACCTATGCTCACTAAACCCAGCGGGGCAGCACTAGTGGTCGCAGTCAGTCAGGCGCGCGCATTCCGTCCAGGTTCTTTTGCTCTCATTGTGGTCGTACCGGCCATTCTATTGACCGCTGCTGGCAGAAACATCCTCATCTTCGGCCCTCTGGTGATGCTTCTTCCTCAACATCCGCCCCCTCTCGGCCTTCTGCCTCAGTGGCCACGACCTCAGGTAGTGCTCATGTCGTTACCCAAGGTAAATGGCTGATTGACTCTGGTACTACAAATCACATGACCGGCAATCCTCAATGTTTCTCTCTCCTCGAAACGCATGATCGGTTACCCCCGGTTCTTATTGCGGATGGTTCTCCTTCCCCAGTTCATGGGACAGGCATGGTTCAAGTCACCCCGTCGCTTTGCTTAGCGGACACACTCTATGTCCCGAAGTTCCCTTGCAATTTACTATCAGTTACTACCTTATGCAAGCAACTTCAGTGCTCTGTCTTATTCACTCCTACTTCTTGTTGTTTTCAGGACCCGAGGACCCAACGGACGATTGCTACTGGGACTGAGAGCGACGGCCTTTACTTCCTCGACAACGTTTCCGCTCTGTCTGTCTTCTCTTCCTCGTCTACTGATCTACTTCAATGGCATCTTTGCCTTGGACATCCTCCTGCTCGGATTCTTCGTCAACTTCTGCCCCCACTTACCTTAAACCAATCCTCCTCTCAACTGTAATGCGTGTCAGCTGGGCAAACATCACCGCTCCTCCTTCCCGCCGAAGCAAGGCCGTGGTTCCTCTCGCCCGTTTGATCTCATTCATTCTGATGTCTGGGGTCCTGCTCCCACTCTCACAGTTGGTCGGGGTAGTTCTTATTTTGTAACTTTCATTGATGATTTCTCTAGATGTACCTGGGTGTATCTATTAAAAGATCGCTCTGAACTCTTTTTTGTATGACAATCCTTTTATAATATGATTAAAACTCAGTTTGACATTTCTATTAAAATTCTTCGCTCTGATAATGCTAGAGAATATCTTAGTCATGAGTTTTCATCTTTTTGTATGCAACATGGTCTTCTGCATCAGACCAGCTGTGTTTACACCTCCCAACAAAACAGGGTGGCAGAGCGTAAAAATCGTCATCTACTCGATGTCGCTCGCACTCTCATGACGCAAATGCAGGTGCCTCGCTCCTATTGGGGCTATGCTGTTCTCCTTGCCTATTATCTCATCAATCGCATTCCCTCTACTGTTCTTCATGGCAAGACCCCCTTCTCCATTCTCTACCCAAGCAAGGAACCCTTTCCTCTCCCTCTTCGTATCTTTGGGTGTACGACGTTTGTGCATGCTCCGTCCGCTACCCGTGACAAGCTTTCCCCCCGTTCCACAAAATGTGTCTTTTTGGGTTACTCGACCACTCAAAAAGGCTATTGTTGCTTTGACCCCATTCCGCGCAAACAGTTTGTTTCCGCGGACGTCACCTTCTTCGAAAATGCATCCTACTTATCATCTCCAACCCCACTTCCTCCTGATGTCTCTGACTCTCCACCATCACTTTGGGTTCCTTCTACGCATATCGACGTCTCCCCTCCAACATCCGCTCCTCCTCCGTCTCCTCCTCTCCCTGTTATACCCCTTTCCACTTGTACCTCTTCTCCGCAGCCGTCTCTCTCTAGTCCCGGGCCAGCTCTCTCCGCCACGGACACTCTGGTCCCTGAGGCCCAAGACGACTTGGATCTTCCCGTTGCTCTTCGCAAAGGGGTGCGGGCGTGCACTCAACACCCGCTTGCGGCTGTTGTTTCCTATGATCGGCTTACTCCTTCTCGCAGGATTTTTGCTTTGGCTATCTCGGCTACTACTACTCCCCGCACCTACCAGGAGGCCCTGGCTATTCCTCATTGGAAATCTGCTATGGATGAGGAAATCGCCCCTCTCACTGAAAGGGGTACCTGGACCCTTGTTTCTCCACCAGTGGGTACTGATGTGGTTGGCTATTGATGAGTGTTTGTTGTGAAGTTTCGCCCAGACGGCACTGTTGAACGCTACAAGGCCCGACTGGTGGCCAAAGGCTTTACTCAAACTTATGGGTTTGACTACTTTGATACCTTCTCCCCAGTTGCTCGCCTCAGCACCATCTGAGTTCTTCTCTCTGTGGCCGTCAACCGGGATTGGGCTATTTCTCAGCTTGATGTCAAAAATGCCTTTCTCTATGGGTATCTTCACGAGGACGTTTACATAGAGCAACCTCCGGGGTATGTTGCTCAGGGGGAGACAAGAGTATGTCACTTGAAGAAGGCCATCTATGGCCTAAAGCAGAGCCCTCGGGCATGGTTCGACAAGTTCAGTGGCATTGTGGCTGCCATCGGTTTTGCAAGAAGTTCGGCTGATCACTTGTTGTTTATTCGTAAAACCGCATCGGGCCTTGTGGTTTTGGCGGTATATGTAGATGATATTCTTCTTACAAGTAATGACCAGGCTGAGGTGGACTTGACAAAGAAACACCTCCGTCAACATCTTGGCACGAAGGATATGGGCTCCCTGAAATACTTTTTGGGGATAGAAATCTCTCGGAAGCCCGACTCGCTGGTTCTCTCCCAACGGAAGTATGCTCTTGATCTTCTACGGGAGGCAGGATTGACCGGTGCTAAACCAGCATGGTATCCCATGGCTACTGGAGAAGACAAAATGCGGACAGATAACTCTCCTCTTATATCCGATGCCACGAAGTATAGACGTCTGGTGGGCAAACTCATTTATCTCACGGCGACCAGACCCGACATCGCCTATGCTATAGGCAAGGTTAGTCAGTTCATGCAAGCTCCCAGGGAATGCCATCTTCAGTCTGCCTTGAAGATATTAGAGTATGTCAAAGCAGCACCGGGAAAAGGGCTACTCTTTCAGAAGCATGGTCATCTGAGGGTTGAAGCCTTCTCAGACTCAAGCTATGTGGATGATAAAGGTGACCGTAAATCTACATCTGGCTTTTGCACATTTATTGGAGGTAATCTTGTGAGCTGGAAGAGCAAGAAGCAATCTGTTGTCTCAAGGTCCAGTGCAGAAGCTGAATATCGGAGTATGACGTCAACCATGTGTGAACTAAAATGGTTGCGGGCTCTCATGCTTGACCTAGGAGAGGTCTACGACTATCCTCTTCCTATGTTCTGTGACAACAAGGCCGCTATATATATATCCAAAAATTCGGTCTTCCATGAGAGAACGAAACATATAGAAGTTGACTGTCATTTCATCCGGGAAGAGGTCTTGAAGAGACAGATTTGCACTCCGTTCGTCACCTCCGACAAAGAGTTGGCGGATATCTTCACCAAGCCGATTTCTACTTCCTTCTTCCACATATGTGACAAGCTGGGCATGATTGATATCTATGCTCCAGCTTGAGGGGGAGTGTTGAAGTATGAGACCTGGCGGTCTGGCGGTTTGAGCCTGGCGGGTTATAGACTGGCTGTTGTTGTTTGAAGTCCGGCGGTCTGGCGGCTTGTCTCCGGTGGCTTGAAGACCGGGCGGTCTAGCGGTCTCATCCTGCATCTCGCTCTCTCTCTCTTTGGTACTGCCGAGCGGTTAGCCCATTGTCTAACCGCGCGGCTTGTCCGGCCTGTTTTTAGTCTCACATTGTTTGTTTGTACTCTCTCCCCTCTCCTCCATTCTATAAAAGAGAGGTCATACCTTTGTAAATGATATCTTTTTGGATAATAAAATTTTCAATTATTCAAAGTTCCGGCTTGTTTTCTAGTCGTTTATTCGCTACTTTAGTCGTTTGTTCGCTACTTCTCACAAAGAAACACCATCCCTTTAGGTCAGAAGAGAAGAGCAGTACAATGTTTGGAGGATCTTGTTTCAAGGGACCACCAACATGCTATATATGTGGCAAGCCAGGCCACATAGCTCGATACTGTACTGAGGGTGGTGCTGAAACAGAGCCAAGGCAAGTGCAGTCAGTGCGTTCCGGACCCCGTACCGTGGAGAAAGGGAAAATGGCAGAGCTGAGCGCTTCCTGTTTCCAACCCATGTAGCCAAGGGCCTACAATCTTGGGCAACATGAAGCGATTTTACAACCCGATGTGGTGACAAGTATGGAAAAGTTTAAGTTCATTTATTAACTCCAGACTTTCACACCCCTTTTATGTGTCTCACATGTGTACTAGGCTTCGTGCTAGTTTTTGGTTACCCCGCTAGGGTACTTGTTGAAACCGAGAAATCGGTCTCTGTAGAGTTCGACCCTTGGGGAAGGGGTGGTCGCGCACCTACTTCTCTCCTGCAAGAAAAACAACAAAGGAAAGGAGAGCAAAGGACTAGACCAAGGGCCCGGCTCGGAGGTCCCACCACAAACCCGGAAGATCACTGAGCGCTTCCCCTCCTTAGCCAAATGTCGGGCTAAAGTACCTCAGAAAGTGCTAGAAGACTGGGGAACAAGTAAGCTTGCCTTCTGAGGTACCCCTTGGGTCCTATTTATAGGATTTTGAGGATGGTCTGTAAATAACGAACCTCTGTCACCTCAAAATTACCAAAAGCTCCTCAGGCTGGCCTGCCAACAGCTGAACTCCGCTGTTCTAAACAGCTATATGCAGCCCACCTGGATCTGCCAACAGCGAGACCCCGCTGTTTTGACTAGCTAGGGGCAGGCCAATGGGGCAAAACAGTAAAAAATCCTCCCTACTGGGGATCGAGCGAGTATCCCTTCAATGCTTCTACTCAGCGTGAGGCGCGGGCCTGGGCTGGCTCGCCAGGAGAGGGCGAGCTGACCCGCCTAGGAGAGGCGGGAGGAGCTGGCCCGCCAAAGGCGGCGCGGGCAGGGCTGACTTGCCGGGAGAGGGCGAGCCGACCCGCATAGGAGAGGCGAAAGGAGCTGGCCCGCCAAAGGTGGCGCGGGTAGGGCTAGCTTGCCGGGAGAGGGCGAGCCGACCCGCCTAGGAGAGGCGGGAGGAGCTGGCCTGCCAAAGGTGGCGCGGGCAGGGCTAGCTCGTCGGGAGGGCGCAGGCCGACCCGCCTAGGAGGGTGCGGGCCTGGCTGGCTCGCTTGGGCAACCCTTTAATGCGCGAGTCAGGGGGGCCCGCTTGGTTGCCTGAGTCCTTTCGGCGAACACGGGGTTGTACATAATCCCCGCTCTTTACAAGATTTTGAAAAAGGGCTCGGAAAGAAACATCCAACCCTCACGTGTTCGGCGAAAACCTTGCTGAGCTGGAGGGAATCTTTTGGTGGGACCTACCTCTTCGCTATAAATAAGCTGTCCGGTCTCTGGGGTAACTCCTCTTCTATTTCCCCTTTTCGCGATCTATAGCCGCGGGATGCCTATGTCTGAGGACATGCAAGCTCGTTTGGCGGCTGCAAGGGAGGGTGTTCGGGATGCGGCTCTCGAAGCCGCCCCGTGGCTAGCGCGCGGGTCGCCTGGCCCCCTTTTTAAGCCAAAGAAAGCGAAGATCGTCTGGCGGTCTTTAGGGCGCGACGACCCTACCTCCAGCTCGGCCGGCGGTGCCGAGGTCATCCTTGAGTATATGCGCTTCCCTTGCTCGATCCTTCCCTCCCCCTCCCCTTGACTTTTCTTTCCTTTTGGTAGGAGACGTCTCGGGGAGCCAGGGCAGACGAGGGAGATCCTGGGCATTCCGCTCTAGCGGCGGCCGATCGGGTGGCCAGTCCCTTGCCGCGGGAACCTGTCCCTCCCGTGGTGCCTCCGTCGCCAAGGCCCCACAGGCTGGGAAAACCCTTCGTTACTCTTGGAGGAGAACTCTTCCAGGGTCAGTCGGGCACCCCTAGGCCTACTGATGATGCGGGCGACGTACCGACGCCAGGTAAACCCTCTGACTTTAGCCTGCTTACGGTCATCGCTCCTTCTGATCTCACCTCTGCAGGTTATAACGTGGTCTCCTCGTCCGATGCCGAGATGAGCGGAGGGTACTCCCCCCCAGACGTGGACAACATCTCTGAGTACCTGGGAGACCCACGTGATGCCGAGGGGTTAAATAAGCAGGTAAAGCAACAGTTTCAAAAGCACACGCTGCTGCTACGGGAGGTCTTCGACAGAGTGGAGAATGATAAGGCCGAGATTAAGGAGCGACTCGCGGCTTTGGAGGGAGCGAGACTTTCTTCTGACGAGGACGAGGCGACGTCTCCGGGCGGGCATATCATGCGAGCCGAGGGGCGACTGAGGCGTGCATCAGAGCAGATCCATAGGACCCAGCGGGAGCTGTCGACGGTTCGCGAGTATCACTATCCTGGCGTACCGCCCTGAACCAGCACGGGGAGGGGAGGTAGGTGGAAATGGATCCCGCATTGAGTTCACCCTCCCCTCGCCGGTCGTTATTCGCCAGGTCCGGGTCGCCCCACATGCAGCGGTAATGCTCAGGGTGTTCATCTCTTTACTTCCATCAGTCTAGACTTTGTAATAATTCAGGACTACTTCGCCCGTCGCGGGCTGATATTTATTGCAATTTTTCTCTGGATTGCGCCATCATTCAGACCTCTGCGGATTGTGCGGGTGAGAAGCCCTGACTCGGCCGACCTTTCCTCACGCGGGCTCGGCCTTGCCGAGTCGCCTCACCGGGCCCTTTTCCTGTACTAGCGAAGGCGAGCCGGTTTCGCGAGTCACGTGACAGGTGACTCGCGTGCGGGTCAGAACTTGCCCGCTCGGCGACTGCCGCTTAATCATACGGGCGCGAGTGCGGGCGATTTGTAGCGGACTGGCGGGTTGGCGAGAACCCGGCTTGGGTTCGGAAGTCGAAACGCCAGGGCCTTATTGCTATCCGCACTTTCCCGCCCAAGAAAGCTTTTCCCGCCCTTTCTCACCCTATAAATAGACCATGACGGCCCTTCCACACCTACCATATTTAAAGCTTCTTTCCTCCCTAGCTCTTTGCAAAAACACCTTTGTTCCGCTCGACGAGACATCTGTAAGATGGGTGGAGGTGGTGGCGAGGCGGAGGGGAGGGCCAAATGAGCTTGGACCTTCTTTGAGCATGACTTCCCTCCCGCCATCCTCACGAAGGGGGAATTTGTAGACGCGATTGGCCACTTCGTCCCGCCAGGTTTTGAGGCGAGGCGGCCCAGGAAGGAGGAAAGGGTGAACGAACTATTCGGCGGCGAGCTCGCGTTCCCGGTGGCCCATTTTGAGGCGGGCCTTCGGCTACCCCTATGGTCGGAGGTCCGCCAAATCTTCAAGTACTACGGGGTGGTTCCCAGGCAAATGACCCCGAACTCCATCGTAGTGATCATCGGGTTCGCCTGCTACCCGCGAGAGGAGAAAATATAGTCAAGCCTTGCGGTATTCCGCAAGCTGTTCTCTTTTCGGGCATATAAGGACGGGACCGCCTGCTTCGCCAACAGCCACGCCAAAGTGCAGGAAACCGTCAATAAGAGCCACAATTGGCTCAAGAAGTTTATCTTCGTCAAGGGGGACTTCGACAACATCCCCTTTTCGCCGGTCCAGCTCAGCGAGGCGAGCTACCGCCCCCCGGCCCTAGGGGGTCACGAAGCGGGGATGTTCGGGTTCTTCGCCGGGAAGAACTTCGAGTTGGCCTACCTCTGTAGGAACCTGAACGAACTCGTCCCTGTCCTGCCCGGTGAAGGTAAGCGGCTCGCCCCATCTACGCATCCTTGAATTCTTCAAAATTTTTATAAGTTCCATTTTCTGTAGGCGAGCGCGACATCCCTACCCATCCACCGTATGAGAGCGCGCGACTCGCCGCCGACGAGCTAGCGCGGGCCGAGGCGGCGGCTACCGCCCATCGCGAGCTCTCGACTCCTGTCCCCGCGAAGAGGCCCAGCCGCGAACAGCCTCAGGATCCGCCGCCGCCTAAGAAGTCGAAGAAGGCGGGTGGCTCGCCTCACCCGGCTCGAGACAAGGGTAAGGCCTCCGCGAGCCAGCCGTCCGTCATTCCCGCCCCCGCGGCCTCTCCGGCCGTCAGATCTTCAGGCGAAGAGGCGGGCACGTCGCAGCCGCCGGAGGAGGTTCGGCCCGCCGGGAAGGCAATCCCTCAGGGCCATCGTAACTTCGGTTACGGCGAGGGGCCCGCTGACGAGGACGGAGTCCCGCTGCTTCAGTGGGATAAGGAGACCAACAGGGTCCACATATCCTCGCTGCTGCCGAGCTGGCTGGAGGATGACTCCAGCAGCGGGGATGCTTACAATCTCGCCTTCGGTTTCTATGGGCGAGAGGACGCCGCCATCTACGACGAGGAGGCGACACAGATGTTGATTTATGAGAGTGCGCGGGCCCAGTTCCACAGCCTTGAGCTGGCCCACATGGTCGGCCGGCGGTGTCTTCGGCTGGACAAGAGCGCCCCATCCCTCACTAGGCTGATCGACGAGAAGGAGGAGGCCCGCCGACTTGCTCGGGAGGAGGCGGACGAGCAGCGGAAGCGGGCCCGCTCAGTACCTAGGCGGGGCGGTAGGTTCCTTGACTCGCTTCAACCTTTCCTCCTCCCGCATAACTTAACTCGATTGTTCCCCTTTTCACAGGACGCGGTGACTGCCAGTCGGCTGGGTACTGAGATCGCCACTCTTCAACAGGAGAAGCAGGCGCTGCAGAAGCGAGTGGACGTGCTGGAGGCCGTAGCATCCCCCCCGCTGCCATCTACAAGCGGCTGCTGGCTCGCTCATTACAGCGATCACGAGATCGAAGTGATGATGCATAAGAACGCGACCAACGCTGCAACGTACACCTTCCGGACGCTTCAGAGGGCCGACCTTATCAAGAACGACGGTGCCAAGCTCTTGGCAAGCGAGGTGGTACCGGAGCTGTTCCTTCCGGTACCGGAGCCGGGCGACATGCCATACCACCCCATTTAAGGGCTCGCCTCGCCGAGAGCTTGCATTCGTCCTACTTTTGCTATGGCGGCGACGCGGGCCAGAGCCCAGTTTTGTAATAGCTTTATCTTCTTTGAATTTTGTTAATGAATAAAAACTCTTCTCTGAGTTGAAACGCGAATACCCTTATTTCTTGTACTCGCCTCTTTATTCTCGCGCTAATCGTGATTTATTTTATCCTTGAACGTTTTCATGGACGCCGCAATGGTGAGCGAGCGAGTGAGGTCGTCCGCTCGCTTTGAACTATGAGCTTAGGCTTAGGAGCGAGGGGTAGGTCGGGTGGTCGCGACGCGAGAGAGCGACTTGCTGATTCCCTTCGGGCTCGCTAACCCATCCACATCATTGGGTGGGCGAGAGACACCTGGCACGTGACTGGACCCTGGGCGAGCCGGCTTCCGGGGCATTGGCGCGGTTGGGTTGTCACCGTCCGGGCCCTCTTCCTGGGGGCTCGCCGTCCTCTAGGCCGGAGCCGGTTCCCTTTACTCCCCGTCATGCCGTGATCCTCTCATCGACCCGCCGATTCATTCGGGGCTCCCTACTGAGGTAGAGAATCCATTCGGGGTCCAAGGCAGACTCCTCCGAGTGATATCATGCCCTGCCAGCTTGATGGGAGCCTAGCAGCGGGATCTGCTCGGGGTCTGAGGCAGACTCCTCCGAGTGATATCTAGCCCTGCCAGATTGATGGGAGCCTGACAGTGGGATCTGCTCGGGGTTCGAGGCAGACTCCTCCGAGTGACATCCAGCCCTGCAAGCTTGATGGGATCCTTGCAGCGGGATCTGCTCGGGGTCTGAGGCAGACTCCTCCGAGTGACATCCAGCCCTGCCAGCTTGATGGGAGCCTGGCAGCGGGATCTGCTCGGGATCTGAGGCAGACTCCTCCGAGTGACCTCCAGCCCTACCAGCTTGATGGGAGCCTGGCAGTGGGATCTGCTCGGGGTCCAAGGCAGACTCCTCCGAGTGACATCCGGCCCTGCCAGCTTGATGGGAGCCTGGCAGCGGGATCTGCTCGGGGTCCAAGGCAGACTCCTCCGAGTGACATCCGGCCTTGCCAGCTTGATGGGAGCCTGACAGCGGGATCTGCTCGGGGTCCAAGGCAGACTCCTCCGAGTGACATCCAGCCCTGCCAGCTTGATCGTCGGGGCACAAGTTCGTCAACAGAAGCTTTATTAAGAAATTGAAACGACGTTTACATGACTCAGGGAAAGAAACATTTCAGGTCATCGCCACTCCAGGTGAGACTCAGGGTCTCGCCCTCCACATTCCGGAGGCAGTACCCTCCTGACTTCAATGTCTCCTGCACGATGTACGGTCCATCCTAGTTGGGATTGAGCTTCCCCACGGTGGCTGACCTCCCTGCGGCGTCCACCTTTCTCAAGACCAAGTCCCCTTCCACGAATTATTTGACTCTGACGTGCTTGTCCAAGTATTTGGCCATTCTCCTCTTCACTTCCTCTTGCCTGATGGCCGAGAGATCTCGCGATTCCTCAACCATGTCGAGTGAGAGTCACAGTTCCTCCTCATTCTCGGTCCTCCATTCCTCTCTGCCCTCTCCGGCCTCGACCACCCGGGGGGTTCGAACCTAGAACTCTACTGGAAGCACCGCCTCGCACCCATGAGAGAGCTTGAAAGGAGTCTCTCATGTCGCCGTATTAGGTGTGGTTCTCAGGGCCCAGAGGACCGAGGGGAGTTGCTCCACCCAGCTTCCTCTCAGATTCTCTACCTTCTTTTTGAGGAGGTTAACAATGATCTTGTTCGCCGCTTCTACCTGCCCGTTGCTCCTGGGGTGATGAATCGAGGCGAACCTCAGGTCGATCCCAAGCTGTTCGCAGAAGCTGATGAACTCGGCGCTGGCGAACTGAGGGTCGTTGTCCGTGACGATGGCCTGAGGCAACCCATGACGGCAGATAATCTCCCCCCATACAAAGTTCCTGATGACCTTGGAGGTTACATTGGCCAACGCCTTAACTTCCAACCACTTGGAGAAGTAATCAATCATTACGAGTAGGAACCTTCTCTGGCCGCTGGCCTGGGGGAAGAGCCCAACCAAGTCCATTCCCCAGATGGCAAATGGCCAGGGGGTCGTGATACTCCTGAGGCATTGGGCCGGCTGTAGCTGGAGGGGGGCGAACAACTGGCACTTGTGACATTCCTTCACGAACTTCGCAGCATCTCGGCTCAGGGTTGGCCAAAAATACCCCTGCCTGATGATATGACCTTCCAAGGTTCGACTCCTAGAATGGCTCCCGCACTCCCCGGAATGAGTTTCTTCTAAGATCCTCGGGACCTCCCCCTCGGCCACGCAGCGCGCCAATATCCCGGAGAGGGTCTTTCGGTATAGCTGGCCATCTCGCATGATATAATATGCCGACTTGTACTTGAGCTTTTTTCCTGTCCATCCCTTCTGGGTACTCCCCAGTGGACAGGTACGTCGTGAAGGGGTCCATCCACGAGGGGTGCTGCTCCATCTCCATCAGCTCCCCCTCCTCGATGGATGGTCTGAAGAGATCCGTGAGGGTACCCCCCACCCGGGGGCCATGCTTCGCCAGCTAATCTACTTGCTCGCTCTCTTCCCTGGGCACGTGTCGAATGGAAATGGTCTGGAAGGTGCCGATGACTCCCTTTACCTTGGCCAAGTAGAGATGCAGAGTCGGCTCCCTTGCCTCAAACTCCCCGTTAATCTGGGAAGCCACCACCAAGGAGACAGTGAGGACCTCCACATCATGCACGCCTAGTTCCCTTGCCAAACGCAGACCAACAATTACGGCCTCGTACTCGGCCTGATTGTTGGTGATGGGGAAGTGTATCACCACTGTCTGCTCGATCCTCATTCTCTAGGGGCTCTCCAAGATGATTCCCGCCCCAAGAGAATGCCTCCCTGAAGCACCGTCCACCATGACCCTCCAAGGAACCGGGCGAGTGAGTTCTTCATCCGCCACCTCGACCACATAGTCAGCCAAGAAGTCGGCCATAGCTTGGGCCTTGATCAAGAGGCGAGGGACAAAGGAGACGTCGAACTCGCTCAACTCTACCGACCACTTGGCTAATCTGCCCGAATGCTCCACCCCTTCGAAGATGCTGCGGAGGGGGTGGTCAGTCACCACTTGAATTGAGTGTGCCTGGAAGTAAGGCCGGAGCCTCCGGGTCGAGATGACGAGGGAAAAAGCCAGCTTCTCCAAGATAGGATAGCGGAGCTCGGCCTTCCTCAGCACCCTGCTCACATAGTAAACCGGGAGCTGTTTCCTCCCTTCTTCCTGAACTAAGACAGAGCTCACGGTCTCTGCCCCAACCCCTAAGTACAAGAATAAGTTCTCCCCCTCCTTCGGCCCCTGGAGCAAGGGGGCCTGAGTCAACTGCCTCTTCAAGGCCCGGAACGCCTCCTCGCATTCTGAGGTCCATTCGAACCTCCGACCTCCTCTCAAGGTCTTGAAGAAGGGAGAGCACTTCTCCCCGGCCCGAGAGAGGAACCTGCACAACCCCGCCAGCTTCCCCATCAATCTCTGCACCTCCTTTGCGTCCCGAGGCGACACCAACTCCAAAATCGCCCAGACCTTGTTGGGGTTAGGTTCTACTCCAGCAGGGGTAAGGAGGTGGCCCAGGAATTTCCCCCTGCTCGCCCCGAAGATGCACTTCAAGGGATTCAGCCTCATCTTGTACTTGCGCAGGGTGGCGAAGGTTTCCTCCAGATCCTGGAGATGAGAGTCGTCGTCTCGACTCTTGACCATGAGGTCGTCAACATACACTTCCAAGTTCCTTCCCTGTTGCTCTCGAAAGACCCTGTCCATCATTTTTTGATAAGTCGCCCCTGCGTTCTTTAGCCCGAAGGGCATCATTTTATAACAGTAGCATCCATCCCCGGTGATGAAGGAGATATCTTTGACCTCGGGAGGGTGCATCCTGATCTGGTGATAACCTGAAAATGCATCTAAGAAACTCATTACAGGGAAACCAATGGCTGAGTCAACCAGCGCGTCGATCAGAGGCAAGGGATAACAATCCTTGGGGCATGATTTATTAAGAAGCGAAAAATCAACACACATACGCCACCGGCCATCTCCTTTTTTAACCATTACAACATTGGAGACCAAGCCGGGGTATTGGATCTCGGATACAAAGCCGGCCCTAAGGAGTTTGGCCACTTCCTCTCGAATCGGCTCGACCAACCTATCCGCGATGGGCCTCTTCTTCTGCTGGACCGGGCGAGCCTCCGGATCCAGGTTGAGGCGATGGCAGGCCACGTCGGCGTCGATCCCGGGCATCTCTGTAGCGCTCCAAGAAAAGATGTCCACGTTCCTCTGGATGCACTCCAACATCTTGCCTTGGGCCTCCGGGGTCAGCCCCCCGCTGACGCGAACCTTCTCCACCTTGTCTCCGAGGGAGAGAACCTCCATCTCCACCACCTCTTCCGCCGATTCCAGGCGAGGCCGCTCCCCCCATTCTTCAACCTCCCCTCCTCCAGGGGCGAAGGTCTCTTCCTCAGCTTCCTCTACGACCATTGCCTCAACCGGCTCCCGAACTTCCTTCACCTTCTCTGTCTGGGCGAGGCTCCTCTCCACCTCTATCTCTACTGGACCGACCCCCCGCTCTTCCTCCTCCATCCTCCGCCCCATCTCCTTAGCACCCTCCTGCCACGAGATGGAGTTTACGGCGGTGACGTAGCACTCCCTCTCCATCTTAGGGTCTCCGCGGACCCTGACCTGGACCCCCTCGATGTTGAACTTTAGGTATTGGTGGAAGGACGACGGGACGCAGCAGAAGGCGCTGATGAGGGGCCACCCGAAGATGGCGCTGTAGCTACTGGGGGCGTCCACGATGACGAACTTGCAATTGTGGGACTGCCCCCCCCCAGAAAGACTTGGAGTCCGACCCCTCCCTCGACTTCCTTCCTCTCCCCCGAGAAGCCAAACAGGGGCCCATTTGAGGCCAACACCCTTCTGGCCTCCACTTTCATCGCGTCAAACGCCTTCTTGAAGATGACGTTGACGGAGCTCCCGTTGTCGATGAGAATCCAAGAGACGGTGAAATCCTCGATGGCCGTCCGGATGACCAGCGCATCGCAAAAGGGGTCCTCGTGACCCGGCATGTCCTGAGCCGTGAAGGTGATTTTCTCTTTCGGGGGCGGGGTCT
This sequence comes from Platanthera zijinensis, assembly GCA_039513925.1. NCBI lineage: Eukaryota > Viridiplantae > Streptophyta > Magnoliopsida > Asparagales > Orchidaceae > Platanthera > Platanthera zijinensis. Next base: position 171,409,431 of record CM077093.1, on the reverse strand, counting down.
GGGATGTGGAGCCAACACTCCGTCGGTACATGGTGTGGAGGCTCGCTTTGCGGGAAGCCTCAATCCCCACTCCTCCATGGATCGCTCCGATCCCTCCCCGGGTCCCCACATCTGCCCGGTCTTCGCACCTGTCCTCCTCTGCCCGAGGCAGGACCTCCTCAATCCGCACCCCTTGGCAGTCTCGCTGCTGCTGCTACTCCCTGTTTCCTCTCATCTCGAGGAACTCTGGGCACGTGGCCGTGACGTGCCCTTCCTCCTAATGGAAGTCACAGTAGGGTAACTCCACCCTAACCTCCCTTCCCTCCTCCGCGCTGCTCTTCTTCTCTCCCCCAGGGCTATGGCCATAGCCTCCTCTTGGTCGGGGAGGGGGAACCTCTGTCCCTGCCTCCCACCTGGAGGATAGAACTTGCCCTGGCCTCCCTGGCGATAGTCCCCTCCGTGGAACCCTCTCCTCGCCCCCTGCTCCCGCCATTCAGGCCTCCACCCTAGCCGATGATTCGGCTCCTGGCGCCCCCACCTGGGCTGCTGCTGTGGCTGCTCCCTCTGCCGGGGCTCGGCCTTTTTCTCCTCTTAGCCTCTTCCTCCTCTGGGCCTCTCCTCTTCCATGGCCCACCTGGCCAACCTCCGGGCAAACTCCGGATTCGACGCCTCCCCGACGACCTCCCTTGACGCCCTCTCCATCAACTCTTCGAATGAGAGGTGGGGATCCTCTTCAATTCCATCCGGAAAAAGCCCTGCTGCAATCCCAGGGTGAAGGCCATCATCAGAGTGTGGTCGGGCATCTCCTGAACCTAGGTGACTTCCTCCTGGAAGCGATCGACATAGCTCCCTAGGGTCTCATTCACCCCTGCTTGATGCGAAATAGGGACTCTGACTCCCTCTTCCTCTTCTTCGAGGTTGTAAACCTCAGCACGAACCCCCGACAGAAGTCCTCGAAGCTGTAGATGGAACTGGCCGGCAGCTGGTGAAACCACTCCCTGGCCTTCTCCTTTAGGGTGATGGCGAAGAGCTTGCATTTGAAACCATCCGACATCTGTCGGATCGAGACCACATCCTCGAACCATTGGACATACTGGATCGGGTCTCCCTTCCCGGTGTAGTAGGACATCTCGGGCTCCCTGAACCTGTCTGGAACTGGCGTTGAGGAGACCAGCTCGCCAAAGGGGCTCTCTCCCCCCACCGGCCGAGCGGGAGGATCTCGCGCCCCCAACTCGCCGAGCCCACCGCTGCTCCCCGATCCAGGGAAGAGTACTCGCCCGGGGAGCTCGGCACCCCAATTTTCTTCGGCTGCTTCCTTCCCTGCTCGCCGGGCGGGTGCGGTCTCTCTGAGCGTCGGATTCGCGGGGACCGGGATTGCTGGAGTCGAGCTCTCGGCGCGCGTACCGAGTGCGAACCGAACCAGGCCAAGTACCTCTTGCCTGAAGTCCTCGAACATCCCCATGGTGGCGAGAGGGGGAGGGGGTAGCGAGTCGGTCCTGTCTGATCCTTGCCCTTCTCCTCCCATCATCGAGCTCGCTGAAGGTTTTCTGTGCTGACCATGCTCCACGCTCACCACACCAAAATGTTGAAACCGAGAAATCGGTCTCTGTGGAGTTCGACCCTTGGGGAAGGGGTGGTCGCGCACCTACTTCGCTCCTGCAATAAAAACAACAAAGTAAAGGAGAGCAAAGGACTAGACCAAGGGCCCGGCTCGAAGGTCCCACCACAAACCCAGAAGATCACTGAGCACTTCCCCTCCTTAGCCAAATGTCGGGCTAAGGTACCTCAGAAAGCGCTAGAAGACTAGGGAACAAGTAAGCTTGCCTTCTGAGGTACCCCTTGGGTCCTATTTATAGGATTTTAGGAATGGTCTGTAAATAACGAACCTCTGCAACCTCAAAATTACCAAAAGCTCCTCGGGCTGGCCTGCCAACAGCTGAACTCCGCTATTCTAAATAATGATATGCAACCCACCTGGGTCTGCCAACAGCGAGACCCCGCTATTTTGACTAGCTAGGGGCAGGCCAATGGGGAAAAACAGTAAAAAATCCTCCCTACTGGGGATCGAGCAAGTAGCCCTTTAATGCTTCTACTCAGCGTGAGGCGCGGGCCTGGGCTGGCTCGCCGGGAGAGGGCGAGCCGACCCACCTAGGAGAGGCGGGAGGAGCTGGCCCGCCAAAGGCGGCGCGGGCAGGGATGACTTGCCGGGAGAGAGCAAGCCGACCCGCCTAGGAGAGGCGGGAGGAGCTGGCCCGCCAAAGGCGGCGCTGGCAGGGCTGGCTCGCCGGGAGAGGGCGAGCCGACCCTCCTAGGAGAGGCGGGAGGAGCTGGCCCGCCAAAGGTGGTGCGGGCAGGGCTGGCTTGTCGGGAGGGCGCATGCCGACCCGCCTAGGAGGGTGCGGGCCAGGCTGGCTCACTTGGGCAACCCTTTAATGCGCGAGTCAGGGGGGCCCACCTGGTTGCCTGAGTCCCTTCGGCGAACACGGGGTTGTACAGTACTGTTCGACATGGGAGCGTCACACTCCTTTCTTGTGGAAAGCTTTATCCAGAGAATTGGAGTCGAGCCATTTTCGGCAAACGCGAAGCTTAAGGTGAGCATTCCCAATGGGTCTTTCATGACTACCGGGACGAAAGGGCGCATTGGTTGGAAACAGACGATCTTGACTTTGTATTGATAGCAGAAATCCTACCATTAGCCAAGTTTGATGTGATCTTGGGAATGGACTAGCTTGTTGAGCAGCGAGCCAATATTAACTGCATATCAAAGTGGTGACCCTAAAGAGCGAGGGAAAGGAAGAAGTCAAGTTTGAGGGCCTTAATGGAGTGGCAAGCTCTCTGATTTTGGCCATGTAATTGGTGTGAGTGGTTAACCGGGGAAGAGTAGCATTCATAGCTTTGTTGGAAGTTCATCTTTCTAAGTTATAAATTAGAGAAGTGTCGGTGGTGGCAAAATTCGAGGATATGTTCCCTGAGGAGCTTCCAGGAGCCCCTCCTTGGCGGGAGATCGACTTCTCGATTGAGTTAGTGGCAGAAGCTAGGCCGGTGTCACGTCCTCCTTTTAGGATGGCACCGAAGGAGTTGGCTGAGCTCAAGGTACAGCTGCATGAGTTGTTGGAGCAAGGGTATATTAGTCCCATCTCTTCGTCGTGGAGCACGCTGATGTTGTTCGTAAAGAAGAAAGATGGCAGTATGCGGTTGTGCATAGACTATCGTGAACTGAATAAACTGACTGTCAAGAATAAGTATTTGATTCCATGGATAGATGACCTGTTCGATCAGTTGGTATGGTCGGTGGTGTACTCTAAGTTGGACTTGAAGTCAGGGTATTACCAGTTACGGATTCGAGATGGGGACATACCCAAGACAGCATTTGGTACGAGGTATGACCACTTCGAGTTCTCAGTGATGTCGTTCGGGCTGACAAATGCACCATCAGTATTCATGGATTTGATGAACCGAGTGTTTTAGGAGTACTTAGGCTCGTTTTTTGTGGTCTTCATCGATAATATTTTGGTATACTCCAAATCGTAGGCGGAGCATGAGACTCACTGAGTGTCGTCTGGCGGGTGTTGAGAGAGAACCAACTTTATGTTAAGTTCTCGAAGTGTGAGTTCTGGTTAGAGAAGGTGGCATTTTTGGGCCATGTGATTAATGGTGATGGGGTGGCGATGGATCTGGCGAAAGTTGAGGCCATCAAGGATTGGCCAGTTTTGAGAACCGTGGCGGAAGTCAGGAGTTTCCTTGGAATAGTCGGGTACTATAAAAGGTTTGTGGAAAACTTCTCGCGGATAGCTCTGCCACTCACTTCTCTAACTCGTAAGGACTAGAAGTTTGTGTGGACTCAGGAGTGCAACCAAGCGTTTGACACCTTGAAGGAAAGGTTAATGTCGGCTCCAATCCCAAGTCTTCCTAAAGGGGCTGAAGGATTTCAGATTTTCAGCGATGCATCGGGTTGCGGTTTGGGTTGTGTGTTAGTACAACATGGCAAGGTGATAGCCTTTGGGTAGACAGTTGTAACCTCATGAGAGAAATTACCCCGTCCACGACTTGGAGTTGGCGGTGGTATTTTTGCATTAAAATTATGGTGGCACTATGTGTATGGTTTGAAGTCGGAGATCTTCACGGACCATAAAAGCCTAAAGTATCTTTTAGATCAAAAAGACTTGAACATGCAACAGTACAGGTGGGTCGAGTTCCTTGGGGACTACGACGTGACAATTCAGTATACGCTAGACAAGGCCAACGTGGTGGTCGATGCCTTGAGTAGGAAATATTCTAGACAAGGTAATTGGATTGAAGCTCATGATGAGCGGTTGGTGCGGGACTTTGAGTCCCTCAGCATTGATTGTGTAGCAAGAGGAAAGTCTAGCATAGATCGGTTGAACTGGATAGAGTTACAGAATGACTTATCCGATCATATCTGAGAAGCGACCAGTGTGGATGCAGAGTTCCAGCCATTTGTGGTGGAAGGTCAAAAAGGCCAGGGTAATACCTGGGAGATGGTTGGTGGGATCTTAAAGAAGGATGGAAGGGTATGTGTACCACAGTTCGGCAAAATCCATGAGGAGTTGATGTTTGAGGCCCATTTCACAAAGTACTTCATTCACCTGGGCAGTACAAAAATGTACTTAAATTTGAAGAAATCCTTTAAGTGGCCTGGGTTGAAGCAGGATGTAGCTTTGTATGTGAGTCGATGCCAAACTTGTACCTTAGTGAAGGCTGATTGTTAGAAGCTGGGCGGGTTCCTGAAGCCCCTTCCTATCCCAGAATGGAAATTTGACGACATCTCCATGGATTTTGTGCATGACTTACCTCGGTCGCAGCAGGGTAATGATGTGATTTGGGTGATTGCGGATCGCTTGACCAAAGTGGCTCACTTCATTCCGAATCAGAAGGAGGACAACATGGAGAAGCTGGTGGAAGTGTATGTTCGTAATATTGTGCGGTTGCATGGAGTTCCAAAGAGCATTGTTAGTGATCGTGATGGAAGGTTTATGTCAAAGGACTGGAGACTAGTGCAGAAGAGTCTGACACCAAGCTCAAGTTTAGTACGACATTTCATCCTCAAACCGATGGTAAAACGGAGAGAACAAATCGTACAATGGAGGATATGTTGAGAACATGTACCCTTGATTTTGGGAAGAAGTGGTAAGACCACCTTTTCATGGTGGAGTTTGCCTACAACAATAATTTCCAGGCAAGTATCAAGATGGCGCTATACGAGGCTTTGTATGGAAGGCGGTGTCGAACACCGATGTCTTGGATAGAGGCGGGAGACACCAAGCTTTTGGGAAAAGAGGTGGTGGCCGATTCTTGCGAGTTAGTGCGAACAATTCAGGAGCGCATGAAGGTTGCTCAGGATCGACAGGTGAAGTATTTTAATGTGCATCATAGGAATGTGGAGTTCGCGGTAGGTGACTGTGTGTATCTAAAAATTAAGTCGTTTAAAGGTGCTTCAGGGATTCACCGACTCAAGAAGTTGAGTCCGAGGTTTCTAGGACCGTTCGAAGTTACGGAACATATCGTAGAAGCAACCTACCGGTTGACGTTGTCCATAGAGCTGAGTAGATTGCACGATGTTTCCATGTCTCGGTTTTAAGGAAGCCTTAGTGGAGGCAAATATTGTGGTCGAGTCGGCGGCAGTGCCAGTAGAAGGGGACCTGAGGATGAGAGTCCGTTCGATTGGCATAGAGGATTCAGAAGTTTGACAGTTGCGAAATAAATAGGTTAAGCTCGTAAAAGTACGTTGTGATAACTGAGGGCGAGACAAATTGTCCTTGGAGCGTGAGCAAGCAATGCAGTAAGACTTCCCGGAACTGTTTGTATTAGGTATGCTCGTTTCTTTTGAGTGTATGTTAAATTTTGAGGACGAAATTCTTTTAAGAGGGGAGGAGTTGTAACACCCCTGTTTGCCAGTGTGAGGTTTGGGAGCTACCGCTCAGTGGTAGGAAGCTACCGCCCGACGGTAGGCTTGTTTCGACAAGAGCGTTGAGATGAAGGTATCGAGACGAGAGCTTCGAGTAGCTAACGCGTGGCGTTAGGAAGCTACCGCCCGGCGGTAGCCCTTGTTCATTGAGGCGTCGAGTCGAAAGCATCGAGTAGCTACCGCACAGCGGTATCGCTCCCGCTGGCTGTAGTGCATCATTATTTTGAGACTAGCGGGTCGGTAAGCTACCGCGGTGCGGTAGGTAGCTACTGCCCGACTGTAGCAGACAGAAGCAGTTCCATAGATCTGATTTCTTGGCCTACCGATCTTCTTAGGATTTGATCCAATGGCCTAGAAATCTCCGTCCTTGGGCTTTTATAGGGCTGAGGGGTCAACTTCCCCATTCTTTCTCATCTTCTAGGGTTTTGATAGAGTAGAGGAGGAGGACGTAGAAGGGCTTCTTCCGCCTTTAGCGAAGCTCTGAAGCTCCATTTGTCAATCCGAGGCCAGATCCGTGGAGAGGACTTGAATGCACACACTTTCATCCGTGCAAACCAAGATTTCCATGGCTAGGAAGAGGAGTCGTATGGTAATGACATTTCTCCTCTCGATTTTTAGGATGCGTGCATGACATCTATTTCATTTTTGCTTCCTTTCAAGCATTTAGGCACCAAATCTCTCAAGTGAGAGGGGTACGAGTCGTCATAGTTTAAGAGGAGCCACCAGGTAGATTGAGTTCGTCCCCGACATGATGTTGCATTAGAAATCTGCTCCATTAGCGGAATAGGCATTGTGGGTGAAGCCGTAGTCGCGACCGTTAGTCCGACTCGGTGATGTTGCATGTCGAGTAATATGGATTTTGCTAGAAATTCGAATGCGGCGAAGACGCCGTTTGTGATGTTTGCCCTCTTCTTCATGTGACAACAAATGGTGATTTAGGGCGGAATTGATAATGCTGATTGTGAAGTCTAGACTTGGTCTCTATGGTCGGCTGGCTAACCCGTGACATTGTAAGTCATGTGTGGAGAGTGTCCCGACCAGACAAGTCCCCTTCTGTGAGACTGATGAGAATGTCAAGCTTTGGACAAGCCCGGGCGATGAAGCCAATGAGCGGGTGGGGTCAAGCAGGGGTTCTTAATATCAGTTTATTTATGTGACGGAACTAACGTGCGAGTTAGAGCTTGCAGGCAAGCCCGGGTTTGATACCCATGAGCGGGTGGGGCCTAGGCAAGAGTTCCGTGTTGCAGCTTGAATGCCATTAGGGGAAATTGGAAGTACCTGTATGGATGATTGTGGTGTGCTATGCGCGATGATTTGCTAGATTCATTTGCGCTATAAGGTGCCTTGGGTGAAACACGGGATTGCATACATGCTGCATGTTAAGCCCCTTTTTATTAAATGCTCAACCTAGAAACATGTTTGATGTATGTGACATCCAAACATGTTACTTTACTTTCTATATTTATGTATTTTTGCATATGAAGTGCTGACCTGCAGAGTGATGGAGTGTCACGGGGTCCACTAATGTAACTCCCCTAATTTTTCGATGATTATTTTAATTTTTGTAGTGACGTAATAATGACGTTAGGGTGTTACGTTGACACGTAGTTAACAGACGCCGTTGTTAGAGTGTGATTTTGCTCATCGGAATCCAAGGTTTTGACTCGGTGGATTTTAGTAAGTTGATGTTGGTATTAACTTCAGGGAATTTTAACCCGAGTGTTGGTTGTCAAATCTTAATTTTGACTTTGCCGTTGATTTTGTAGCATTGATATTTAGCCTCGGTGCGAATTTCATGGAAATCCGAGTTGATTCGAGTTTTTGGTCGTTTGGACGTTTAATTATTAATAAAAATATAATATTATAAATATATAAATACGTATACGTTATAGCGGAACCCTATTCATCATCTTCTTCCCAAGCCGTCAGACCAAAATAACGAAATAGAAAGCGGTGGACATCACAAAGCTTTCGGCCATCGACTGTAGGAGTTCCGGTGCACGAAATCGTCGGCGAAGGTAGATTCAGAAAGCTTTCGCCGAGATCTTCGCGTGCACGATGAGTTTTTCACGTTTCTTGGATTTTTGGGCGAGATTATTCGGTTTTGACCCTCATTTATCCCGAAAAGTTTCAGGAAGTGTAGTCAAGGTGTTCTTTCAGCCAAATCCTTAAGGAGGAGCGCTTGTGTGGCCGGATTTTGGCAGGTTTGAGGCAAGTGGTGAATTTTCCCCTTGCTAAATTCTTTGTGTTCATTGTTTTCTTCTTCCTTCCTTCTTAGAAGGTGGGAGTGGTGCAGGGTTTGTCTAGGTCAGAATCCGCCCGGTAGTGTAGGAGACCGACTGAGTAAAATTCGTTGGATAAGGATTGAGTCCGGTTAAGTCTAATTCGTCGAGTATTCTCGACGAATTCGTCGAGTATTGCCTTTGGTGTCGAGTGCTTTGACTGTAATTGCCTTTGGCGTCAAGTGCGTCAAGTTCGTCGAGTATTCATGAGAAGCTATGTTTTTTCGTCGAGTATTGCCTTTAACATCGAGTGCATTGAGTGTAACTGTCTTGGCATCGAGTGAGTTGAGTGTAAATGTCTTGGTGTCGAGTGCTTTGAGTGTAACTGTCTTGGAGTCGAGTGCTTTGAGTGTAACTGTCATGACGTCGAGTGTAATTGCCTTTGGCGTCGAGTGCATTGAGTGAACTCAGCTAGACGTTGAGTGAAGTAAAATTCGTTGAGTTAAGTCATGTCGTTGAGTGAATTCTTTTTCATCGAGTATCTCAATTTATTGAGTCTGACTTGAATTCATCGAGTATCGTTAAGTTAGCCAAATTTCGCTAAGTACAATTTGTAGAAACAAGTAAGGTCTTATCTAGTCAGGCTATCTTATTTAAGAAGCTAGTCTTACCGATCAAGGGGTAAGTTTGTTGTGTAAATTCCCTTTCTATACGACTATCATATCAGCTAACCTAGTCGTTCTTACTACTTATGCTATTTACAGTATATACTATATACTATTTGGGGATGTGGGTGTTAGTGGAATGTACCACCGCCACAATGGCTTGTTTTGTGAACCATTGCGCCTAGTGGGTTTCCCCGGTGTGGGTTTGAGATGGGTGTGGTAGGGAAGGTTACCACCACCGCAGGTGCCGGTTTTCCCCGGTTTTGGGTGTGTCAAGAAATAAGACCACCTTCCTTGGGCCCTTGTGAAGTTTTCACTGTTGGCGTGTTAGTGAAGGAAGCCACCACCGCAAGTACCAGATTTTGCTGGTGTTTATGCTCGCTAAACGATGAGCTGGCTAATCTCTTATATATACACTTACTCATATATATGTTTTATAAAGCTTAGATCTTGATCGCACTTGGTGCAATTCCTGAATCTTGAACTTTTTAACTTAATCATTTATTACTGCTTTATTGTTTATCTGTTGTAGTTTGACAGTTATTCATGTTTTGGGTTGGTAACCCTTTGACTTATTTGTTTCTTTCTTCTCTACTGTTGACCTTTTTTGCCACTTGTATATTCTTGCTGAGGTATTTTTTTCTTTTGAATGCCTCAGGATCGGAGCAGTAGCCGATCGATCAGCTAGGGTTGGTGGTTGTTGGTGTTCTACAGCTGTTGCAGTTGCCCTTTCCTCACCGTTGTGAGGTAGTTTTGTTGTTTTGTTTTTAGTTCAGACATATATGCCTTTTGGTGGGTTCGTATCAGGTTGTTGACCCCCATTGGAGATTTTGTAGAATGTTAACTTACTTGCTAGCTGCTAAGTCACTTTGTAGATGATTTGTTGATTTTACTTGCTCTCTATAAAGGATTTATGCTAAGATTGCATGTTAGTTAATTTCAAGTTATGAAAGTAGTATTATGCTATCTTATACCCATGACATCTTTTTAAATCAAATGACATCATATTTTAATGAAAGTAAAAGTTCTTTTCATACTTACATTAAATATAGAGGTATGCATATCATGAGTTGTCCTTTTGGATATTTCTGTTCATGTTGGATAATAATTGCATTATGTAAAGTATTTTCCATAGCGTATAGTTATATTTTTATCTGTGGACTAGTTGATCCACTGAGCCGAGGGATACAGCCGTCAAAACTTAACTAAAAGTATGTTTTCTTCTTGATAAACTCGAGAATTCTTTAAAAAGTGTTAGGAGTAGGTTCCTGTCTGAGCATCTGCAATTATCCCCTGCACTGTGTGGCATCACAACACGTGTTTTCTCTTACTCTGATATAATGTCTTATGTTGAGAAAATATGGGTTTTGACAGTTAGGGACGGCCGGGAGGAGATGTGTTGGTTACACAGTTGAGGTCATCCTTTGCTGACCCACGTTACAACAAATTTTACAGAGCAAGGATCGCATGCTGGAGAAAGCTCGCCGACCAAAAAGACCTAAGCCTCATGAAGTGTACTCCTTTGTAGTACTTACGATTTGTTGAATGTTATGCTTAATGCATTGTAATTCCGGCTTGCATGTCGAGGTAGCCTAGGGGTGCTAAGGGACGTTATGCTGGTTGTTATTGTTACAGTTTTGTTGGCATTTGTTTGTTGTAAGTCCTTAAGGCCATGTTGGACTCCTGTGGATGTGGATAACTTCTGTGTATGTTGTGTGTTTTTGTCGTCTTGTTGTCTGTGTTTTGAGATGTGTAGTTCTTTATATCACTTTTTAATGTTAAAGCTGTGATATTTATATATTGTGGGGCCCCGACCGGACCCATATTATATGGTCATTACATGAGAGGTGTTACAACATGTGACCCCTCTTTCCCCTTGTTCAGCTTTTGGGCTCAGCATCCCGCCTACGTACAACTTTAGATCGTGCCATGGTCAAAGAGTCCGCCTGCAAGTATCACATGCTAGAAGGAGAGAGAGTCTATTAGTGTTTATAGCTCATCCCTCTCTGTCCCTCAGGCCGAAGAATCTAAAAATCATGAACTTAATTACTGTATGGGAATTTCAAGCCCCGAACCTTCGTTTCGAAGGTCCGCTCATGAAGAAGTTTGCAACACAATAGCCAAGACGCACAGATAAGACAAACGACAAACCACTTTGGCCCGACGTCCCATACACAATCATTCGTCATAGGCAGCAAAAGCACATCAACAATAAATCAAGAGCAATTAAAAGAGAAATAGGGGATGCGACCCGCCAAAGATACTCGAGAAGAGTGGTGAACCTCACCGCAAATCCCGCCAAACTGGGGGCATTGCTGTCGTCAATCCTACACTCCCCTCAACACCACTCAAACCAACATACTACTCGATATCCATGATGACGATGCCCTTCACAGGCCCGAGGTCACTCACACCAAAAAGAGTAGATCATTCCCAATTTTGCAACTTCCATCAAGAACGCATCCATAACACGGAAGGATGTCGTATGCTAAAGATGGAGATTGAGCGCCTCGTCCAACAAGGACTTTTTGGAAGATTTCTGCTGAATCAAGACCCGAACCAGCGCACGCCTTAGATAGATAACTCAATAGAGGACAACTCGACACCCCAATATGGGTAAAGTAAAGATCTCAGGCAAGGGGCTCTCCCCCAGTAGAGTGCACAAAGCTTGAGGCCTCACCTTTTTTCGTATGAATATTTTTTGCTAACAAACTACTATCACGAGCATGCGCGCTTTGATTACTGCAACTAGCTCTAACTTTGTTGAAAGTACAGATCTCTTGAAGTAAAATTCTCATGAATAAAATTACAAACCCAATCTCTGAAACCAAGCAACAAGCTCTTCGACTTTAGGAAGCACAATCAATCTATAAAGAAGGACAATCCGCCTCCGCGTTACAGGGCATCACGCCCCCGTGCTATATAGCACCCGCTCTCATGTTGTTGGGCATCATGCCCCTATCCAATAAAGTACACGATCCCGCGCTACAGGGTATCATGCCCTGTGTTGTAGAGTACCCCACTCCCGTACTGCAGGGCATTATGCCCCTGTGCTGTAGAGCACCCGCTCTCGTGTTGTAGGGCATCGTACCCCGTGTCGCATAGCACTCGCTCCCGTTCTGCAGGGCATCATTCCCCCGTGCTACAGAGCACCTGCTCCCCGTACTTTAGGGCATTGTGCCCCCGCATTGCAAATCACTTGCTACTACATTACAAGGAATCATGCCCCCGCACTGTAGAGCACCCGCTGCCTCGTTGTAGGGCATCGTGCCCATGCGCTGTAGAGTGCTAGCTCCCGCATTGCAGGGCATCGTGCCCCCACGTAGCAGAGTTCTTGCTCCCGCGTTGTAAGCCATCACGCCCCCGCGCTGCGGAGTACTCGCTCCCCCGTGCATGGCAGAGCACTTTGCTCCCACGTTGCCTAAGCACCCTGACATCGCTAGGGCCTGCCCCCTCGCGCTCGCGTGTGGTTAGAAGGTCTGCCCTTCACCATTTCTCTGGGACCACGTCTGTAACGCCCCTGATTTTTTCGATGATTTTATTGGATTTGGTATCGTCATATTTATGACGTCTTGACATTACTTTTAACGTCGAGTTGACGGCGCAACGCCGTTAAAGCATTTTCGCGTCTGTTCGATCGAGTCGGTAGATTTCTTGAACTTCTATTGTAATCAGCAATTTTTTCATTTGAGATTTAAGTTGAGTAATTTTGGACTTGCACGTCAAGTTTCATCGCAATCCGAGCATTTTTGGAGTCTCGGCGCGCGATTGAAGTTTTGATTAATTTATGTTCATCACATACTTAAAAAATTTATATCTCGGGAATGGCTGGTCAGATTTAGATTTTGGCTTTGCCGTTAGAATCATAGCGTCAGTGTTCACCTACGGCGCGAGTTTTGTTTAATTCGGCGCGTGTTCGGGCCTCGGTTTTGAACTCGTATTCTTTGCTCAAAAATATATAAATATGTATAATTTAATATTAAAATACTATTCAAAAAATGAAAGCTACTATTCATCTCTATAGTTCGATTTCTAGTATATTTGTAAAATTCACTATTCTAGCACTGTTCTTTATTTGATGTTCTGCTTTAAAGTAATCGAGTGATTTCTGTTCTCTTGAGTAAATTACTGTTTACATCTCGAGTTGTCCTGTTCAGTCTATGTTCGGGTGCCTTTTTTGAGATCAAGACGACATCTAACGAAATAATGGTCAACATGAAATTTGTTTGTCTCGACAAGATCTACAACTTTTATGTTGACCACTTTTTGATTTGAAGCCATATTGAGCCCCTATTTTTATTTTTTCTGCTGGAACTCGAGTGATGAGCTGGTACTCGAGTATGTCGAACTACCACTCGAGTAATTCATGTTGGAACTCGAGTAATGAGCTGCTACTCGAGTAAATTGAGCTACTACTTGAGTATTGCATGCCGGAACTCGAGTAATATGCTATTACTCGAGTAGGTCATGTTGGAACTCGAGTGGTTCATGCTGCCACTCGAGTAGTCTGTGCTTGTCTGCGTTTGGGTACTGTTTTGAGGGTCTAAACGGTGTTGTACGAAAACATGGTCAACATGAAATTTGTTTGTCTCGACGAGATCTACAACTTTTATGTTGACTAATTTTCTATATGAAGCCATATTAGACCCCTATTTGCGATTTTTCTGAAGCAGCTCATGTACAACTCGAGTAGACTTGATCCACTCGAGTTCTAAGTCTTTTATCTCGAGTAGAAGTAATCCACTCGAGTTCTATACCTATTCTATCGAGTTATAGATGATCATCTTGAGTTCCCAAGTCTCCGTCTTGAGTAGATACTGTAAGTTTCTAGTGTCAACCTAATCCACCTATGGGGGGGATAGGTGTCGTGCAGTCTTTTGCGGAATTAAACTAACATGCACAAGAAAGCAAACAGAACACAGAAAACACACAAAGAATTATAGTGGTTCCCCGATTTGGATACGTCCACTTTTCCCCTTCGACCTATCTCCCACCAAGGGACGACTCGGTCACTTCTTCAAACGGATTTAAATCCAATCCTCACACTAGGAGAAACACTCCCCTAACTACGGAAGGAACCCTTCCAACAACGGAGTCACAACTCCACCACAGCGGGTTGCACCCAACCCTTACAACTAGGAATGAAAATTCCTTTACAACAAAATTGAATGTAAATAAAAATACAAACAATGCTATGGAGATTCTGATGCCCTTCTTCTTTCGTTGAAGCTTGCACAAAAAGTACGAAGAGTACACAACCGGATTTCTCACTTGGAATGAGTCTTCTCAAGATCGGCGGCGGCAAGTGAGTGCGGCGGCAATGCTTTGTAGATCCAAACTTTTTGATGAAGCAAGCTAGGTCTTCAAACGATCTCAGTCGGATCAAACGTCTCAACCGATTCAGAAGGGAGAACAAGTCTCGTTTAACGAATCGGAAGACAAGAGATCTCGAGAGAGATACGTGAGACCGGCTGCTTGCCTCGGTTCTGTCGTTGGACGATCAGAGAAGATCTGAGATCAGCGGCGGCGACGATCTTGCGAGCGGGGACAAGCGTTCGGCGATTTCGCGATCGGCTAGGTCACCGTCTTCTTGTTTCTTATTTTCGTGAATATCTGTGTCTGGAGTTTCAAAATACGCGTATATTTATACCAGGAGCCAACCCTAATGACTGTTGTGGGGCCCACGAGGAGAAGCCCTAGCCCTGGCCAAAACAGCGCACGGTGGCTTGGTTCGGTCCAGCGAACGGAGAAAATTTTCCTAAGGCAAAATCGGCGGGAGTCGTTGGTGATTCCCGTCGATGTCGACGGGAATCGCTCACGACTCACGTCAATTCTGCCTTGGTAGAATTTCTGTTTGAAATTTGTCAGCCAGAAGAAGTCAGTGGGAGTCCTTATTGATTCCCGTCGTATTTGGCGGGAATCATTAACCACTCCCGTCGAAGTCGGCGGGAATCACTAGCGATTCCCGTCGATTTTGACTTGGAAGAATTTTTCTTCTTCCTTCTTTTGATAACTAGGTCTTTGACCCATCCTTGCTCCTTCTTCTGCTCTTATTCTACCTTGACCATGTACTTGAAAGTAAGTACACTCCAATAGAGAGAGCACACGTGAATCAACACACTGATTTACACAACGAGGGATTACGTTGTGCAGACCCGTGTATATTGACCCACTGCACCCTGACATTGATGTGTACTTAGCATGGAATAGCTGCAAGCACAACTTGATAGAATTATCAAATACATTGTCAATTCAACTTAGCTTGTTCAGGGGCTTCTTCAAATCAGGTCTATTGTGGATGCAATACCCAACAATCTCCCCCTATTTGAAGAAGCCTAAACCCTACAAGCTAAGGTGAATAGAACAGATGGGAATGAAAATCATAAAATGAAATTTTAGTTGAGAGTGGAATTCATTACCATTTTCCTGAGAGCAACATAGCCTTTGTGGCCTACTTATCATTGGCAACAACCTTAGTCTTGGCTGAGAGGGTGATCTCCTTCTTTTCGGCTTTTGCAAACCTGGGAATTCACTTGGAGCAAAATGCTCCCCCTCAGTTCTTGCATCCATGCCCGATCTTGAGTGCCTAGCAGATGCTTCCCCTTGATTCAAGAGCCTTAAGCCTTTCAATCTTCAATCTTCAAAGTTCATCATGCCGAGTTCAGTTTTGAACAAATTGAACTTGGCCTCGTCTAGTGGCTTCGTGAAGATATCTGCAATCTTCTTATCCGTGGGGACATAGCAGAGAGATATATCTTTGTTTTCCACATGCTCCCGAATGAAGTGGTAGCGCACTTCAATATGCTTTGTTCTGCTGCGCGACACTAAATTGTTCGCAATTGCAATTGCGCTTGAGGAGTCGCAATACATAGAAACTTCTCTGAACTGCAAGTCATAATCTTCGAGTTGATTTCTGATCCATAGAAGTTGTGCGCAATAGCTGTCTGCTGAGATGTACTCAGATTCAGCCGTAGAGGTTATGACACAGTTCTGCTTTTTACTGTTCCACGATATAAGCCTTCTTCCAAGGAATTGGCACGTCCTGGAAGTTCTTTTCCTATCATCTCTACTTCCTGCAAAGTCAGCATCTGAAAAGCCTATCAGCTCGACATCATTGTTTCTTGGGTACCATAAACCAAGATTTGGTGTACCTTTAAGGTATCTAAGAATCCGCTTTGCAGCGACATAATGAGATTCCTTAATGTTCACCTGATATCTGGCACAAACGCATGTGGAAAACATAATATCCGGTCTGCTAGCAGTAAGGTAGAGCAGGGATTTAATTATGCTTCTGTACTTGGTTTCATCAAAAGGTTTCCCTTTCTCATCCTTGTCCAGAGAGACAGTGGATCCCATTGGAGTCCTCATAGAGGTTGCACTCTCCATTCCGAATTTCTTGAGGAGTTCATTTGTGAACTTCGTCTGAGAAATGAAAATTCCATCCTCAGACTGTTTCACTTGAAGTCCCAAGAAATACTTCAGTTCTCTCATGCTGCTCATTTCAAACTTCCCTTGCATAAGTTTAGAAAACTTCTTGCACAGGTTGTTGTCCGTTGAACCAAATATTATGTCATCGACATAGATTTACACCAGCAAAATCTTACCTTTGACTTCCCTAAGAAACAATGTCTTATCTATTTTTCCTCTCGAGAACTTGTTCTCAAGAAGAAAACTAGACAAAGTCTCATACCAAGCTCGAGGAGCTTTTTTAAGACATATAATGCTTTATTAAGAAAGTAAACATGATCAGGGAGTGTTGGATTAACAAAACCTGGGGGTTGCGCGACATATACTTCCTCTTTTAAATTTCCATTTAGGAAAGCAGACTTCACGTCCATCTGATAGACAGTGAATCCTTTGTGAGAGGCATACGCCAGGAACAACCTGATCGCCTCGAGTCTTGCAACTGGTGCAAAGGTTTGGTCGAAGTCAATCCCCTCCTCCTGTCTGTAACCTTGAGCCACCAGTCTGGCCTTGTTCTTGATGATGACACCGTGTTCATCCAGTTTGTTTCTGTAGATCCACTTAGTGCGGATCACATTAGGTTTCTTTGGTCTAGGAACTAGCGTCCATATGTTGCATCGCTTGAATTGATGAAGTTCATCTTGCATTGCCAATATCCACGACGCATCTTTGTTCGCTTCATCGAACTTCTTTTGCTTAACCTGTGACAAAAAACTAAGGTGCAGAATCTCGTTAATTGTACCTCTGCGAGTTCTGACACCGTCCCGAGGATCTCCTATGATCTGATCTCTTGGGTGATTCCTCACGTGTCTGAGTTCTAAGAGTCTGGCATCTGGAGCTCCAACAGCTTCTCGAGCTCCTTCCTCTTCTGGGAGAATTTCTCCATCCTGGCCGTCATCTTCTCCAGTTGGTGTTGAGGTGGATACTATGACGTACTTGAGAGTTTCATCTTTAGCAGTCTCATCTAGACTTAGTTATTCAAGCCTTGCACCCGCATCTTCAAGAATGCCACTGGAAGAGTTGCTGTGAAGCAAGCTTCCTTCATTAAATACAACATTAATGGACTCCTCTACCACTAGAGTTTTCTTATTGAAAACCCTATATGCCCGATTATGGATACTATAGCCCATAAAGATGCCTTCGAAGCATTTTTCTCCGAATTTAGTACGTGGGTACTTCCCATTATTGAGTACATAGCATCTACATCCAAAAATCCTTAGATAGGACATGGTCGGTTTCCTACCTTTCAATAGCTCATAAGACGTCTTACGATGGTTCTTTTTGATCAAGGCTCGGTTCTGCACATGACAAGCCGTATTGACAGCCTCTGCCTAGAAGTACTCTGGAAGAGAAGCGTCATTCAACATTGTCATACATGCTTAAATGAGCGTTCTATTCCTCCTCTCTGCAACTCCGTTTTGCTGAAGAGTACGCGGGGAGAAAAACTCATGAAAGATACCATGTTCTTCACAGAATTCTGTCATAGCTCCAGACTTGAATTCTATTCCATGGTCACTTCTGATTTTGACCACGGAGTAGTTAAGTTCGTTCTGAATCTGCTTGATAAAATTAGTGAAGATGTCTAACGTATCTGACTTTCATTTCAAGAAGAACACCCACATAAACTGAGAGGATCATCAACAATCACTAGTGTATACGATTTGCCTCCTAAGCTATGAACTTGCATTGGACCGAACAAGTCCATATGCAGAAGATAAAGACATCTGTAAGAGTCTTTGTCTGCAATGCCCTTAAAGGTAGCCTGAGTCTATTTGCCCTTCTGGCATGCAGGACAAGGGCTATCTTTGATGCACTTAATAGTAGGGGCATCCCTTACTAAATTCTTGGAAAACAACATATTAATAATTTTGAAATTAACATGTGCTAATCTCTTGTGTCATTATTCACAGAGAGATGCACTGTCTTTTGCTACTAGGCAAACGGGGGTAGAAGAGTCTAAGCTAAGAAAATCTAAGCAAAAAATATTTCTGCTCCTAATGCCAGTTAATACCGTCTCCGAAGAGGCACACGATATTATCAAGCACTTTTCCTTGCAGAACTTAACGTTGTATCCTTTATCACACAACTGGCTTACACTGATCAGGTTATGGTTTAACCCTTCAACATAGGCCACATCTGTGATAGAGAATACACCGTTGGAAATCATACCATAACCCCGGGTGACTCCACGATCTGATCCTCCAAAGATGACTTTGAGTCCATTTTCGACTGGGGAGTAATCACGCAACGGGCTTCTTGTCCCGGTCATATGTCGGGAATATCCACTGTCCAAGTACCAGATTGGCATTTTGGTGGCCTTTGGACATACCTGCAAAACAGAATTAGTTTCCCTTAGGAACCTGTTGGGTATTGTATCCACAACTACCCGGATTTGAAGAAGACTCCAGTCAAGCTAAGATGGATTCACAATGTATTTAATGATCATCTATCAAGTTGTGCTTGCAGCTATTCCATGCTAAGTACACACCAATGTCAGGGTGCAGTGGGTCAATATACACGGGTCTGCACAACGAAATCCCTCGTTGCGTAGATCAGTGTGTTGATTCACGTGTGCTCTCTCTATTGGAGTGTACTTATTTTCAAGTACAGGGTCAAGGTAGATCAAGAGCAGAAGAAGGAGCAAGGATGAGTCAAAGACCAAGTTTTCAAAAGATGGAAGGAAAAATCTTCCAAGTCAAAATCGACGAAAATCACTAAGTTATTCCCGCCGACTTCGACGGGAGTCACTTGTTATTCTCGCCGACTTCGACGGGAATCGTTAGTGATTCCCTCCAATTCGTCGAGAATCAGATAGCTTCTCCCGCTGACTTCTTCCGGCTGACAATTTCAACAGGGGTTCTGCCAAGGCAGAATCGACGGGAATCGTGAGTGATTCCCGCCGACATCGACGGGAATCACCAACGACTCCCGCTGATTTTGCCTTAGGTAAATTTCCTCCGTTCGCTTGACCGAACCGACTTGCCGTGCGCTGTTTCAGCCGGGGCTAGGGCTTCTCCTTGTGGGTCCCACAACGGTCTTTAGGGTTGGCTTCTGGTATATATATACGCGTATTTTTAACCTCTAAGGACGACCATTCACGAAAACACGAAAGAGGTCGAACGTGACCTAGCGCATCGCGGAAGCCGCCGATTGCCTGTAGTCGTTCACAAGTTCGTCACCGCCGTTGATCTCAGTGCTTCTCTGATCTTCCGACGACAGTACCGAGGCAAACAGAGCGTCTCACGTATCTCTCTTGAGATCTCTTGTCTTCCGATTCGTAGAACGAGACTCGTTCTCCATTCCGAATCGGTTGAGACGATTGATCCGACTGAGATCGTTTGTAGACCTAGCTTGCTTCGTCAAGAAGTTTGGATCTACAAAGCATCGCCGCCGCATTTACTCTCCGCCGTCAATCTTGACAAGATTCTTTCCAAGAGAGAATTCCGGTTGTGGACTCTTCGTAATCTTCAAGCAAGCTTCAACGAATGAAGAAGGACATCGGGATATCCAAAAGCGTTGTTTGTATTTTCTTTTACATTCAAATTTTGTTGTAAGGGAATTTTCATTCCTAGTTGTAAGGGTTGGGTGCAACCCGTTGAGGTGGAGTTGTATCTCCATTGTTGGAAGGGTTCCTTCCGTAGTTAGGGGAACGTTGCTCCTAGTGTGAGGATTGGATTTCAATCCGGTTGAAGAAGTGGCCGAGTCGTCCCTTAGTGGGAGATAGGTCGAAGGGGGAAAGTGGACGTACCCAAATTGGGGAACCACTATAATTCTTTGTGTGCTTTCTGTGTTCTGTTTGTTTATTTGTGCATGTTATTTTAATTCCGCAAAAGACTGCACGACACCTATTGCCCCCCTGGGTGGATTAGGTCGATACTAGATACTTACAAGTGGTATCAGAGGGAGGTTACGCATCAATAAGGTTAACACCTTGAGTAAGATCCTGTGTCTAGTGTCGAGGAGAAAACAAGATTCCAGCATGGAGCTATACCCAGATGTCTCTCCCCTTAGACTGCATGCATGCACAAAAGAATATTTTCCCATCTGGAAAATTAGAGTTCAGTTTCATCTGGAAGCCATTGACCCCCGTGCTTTATTCATTGTGGAAGAGGGTCCCTTCATTCCCATGAAGGCTTCTGACTCTGGAGAAGATCTCCAAATCCCTAAGAGTCCCGCAGAGATGTCTAAAATTGAGTTCTCACTATTCAACTTGGACAAGCTGGTTCGACAGATCATCTCTTATATTTGGTCAGGATCATCTCTTACAAGATTGTATAAGTGTAAGACGACAAAGTCCATGTGGGAAACAATCTCTGACCTTATGGAGGGAAAGAAGACTGCATGGAATGAACGCCAGCAAGAAGATGAAGCATATGTGGGGGGTCCTCATCTCTGAAGATGAATGTCAAGAAAAACCTGTCAATATTAGGGCTCCCGTTTCTCTATCAGAGACCGAAGAAGAGATTGAGGAATGCAGTTGTGATGAAGCTGAAACATCAGCTTCTGCAGACCATAACTCTAACCCTGATCAGCCCAATCAGGATTAGGTATCTTCCTCCTCTTGCTCTTTCCCCCATGTATCTCCTAAAGACAGGAGAAGTTCAGAGGATTGTCCATCAGTTGATGCAAGGGATATTGACAGCTTCAATCAACAGATTGAAACTCTTGATTCCCTTCGTAGAGCCCTTCAGGAGAGCAACTTGCTTGTTGAAGTACAAGCTGAGAAAATTGCTCAGTTGAGGACCATGATGAACCTCCAATTGGAATCCATCAAGGTGAAGGACTCAAAGATCTCGGATCTAGAGTTCCATCTAGAGACCGAGAAGAGGATAATATCTAACTTTTCCAAGGTAGATGCTATTAAGAGAAAGGGAGAGAACGGGTGGATCTCGCGAATTATAAAATCGTGGAGAAATGGGGAAACTGTTTACAGACCCCCCCCCACCGAGTAGGAAGGTCACACATCATTCCTTCAAGTATGACCATAAGAACAACTATGGTCACTACAAGAATGATCGGCCCTCATGTGGAAACACCCATAGTGCAAGTGCTGTTATGGCTACCCCTGAGAAAATACACACGACTCATCATGAACCGTTTGTATTTACGTCCTCAGCCCCCATACTTCATGACATTGCAGGAATCAACTCTCACGGAACATCTTCCCACCCTAGGTCAAAGGAAAATGGAGTTGACAAACATGTAGCAAGCATCAATGGGGCCCCCGGATGTGTGCTGGCTGCAAAGAAAGCACCCCCTCCCAGGCCTCATGACACTCACCACATGTTCACCATCAGACCCCCTTTGAGTCTCGGTGGAGAGGGTAAATCTGATAGCAGAACCTGCTCTGCCCCTTTCAGACCCAGGATCATGACTAACTCCGTTAGTAGATCTGGTTAGAAAAGGAGGTACAATATCCATGAGTGTTGGTGCTGTGACAAAGTGGGTCCCTTTGCCATAGACTGTTGGCACAATCCTTCTGTGTCATGGGCAAGGGTATGTCCACATCCTTTGGCAAGAGACAGCCTTCCTGTCAGAAATTCTGTGGGAAGGCATGCTGTATTTTATGCTGATAAGAACCAAGGATCCAATACCTATTGGGTTCCTAAGGTAAGGTAATTCTTTTTTGCAGGATAGTCGTGGAACCCATGAACATGATGAGACCTAGACAAGAGCTATTCCAGGCTTACTATGGAACAAGAATATGGGAAAAGAGATAATGCTAACTACAGTGTCCTTCTTATACATGATACCCGTCGTACTTCAAATAGTGGATCCAAATGATCAACCTAGTAATCCCAGGTACGCGCATTCAATTTCGAAAATTGAATCACATTACATAAATATACATATATATACAAACTTATATGTAGAGACTTTCAAGATATACATATATATATATATATATACACACACACACACACACACCTGATATGGAAGGACACGCAAGCAAATAACCGTATGATCCTTATTGTGGAAACTGAAAAACTTTCAAAATCTTGATAATGTGAGAAAGTGGGTGTCAAATGGTCTTATGAATCTTAAGGGACTTGTACCAATAGTTGCAACTACAATTATTACATTTTGAACTCAACAAGAAAAAGCCGGTGATTATTTCTAGTGTTAACCTTCCATGAACTCAACTTAGTTATCATGACATGTAAAATTGTTATCCATTGTTTAGAGAGGAAAAAGGAAATGAACTATACCCGGCGATGTTACGTATTCAAAAAGGTTCTTCAACAGTCCCTAGGTCATCGCATATTCGCGGAAATCTGTATCTAACCCGTCAACCCGGTAGCCTTAAATTAGCAGGAATTCCCGTCGATCGTTGTAATTGAACGGAAATAGCAGAAAAATCCTCTGACCTTTCGGAATTAGCAGGTATTTCCCCACCGTGGTATTTCCCGACCGTTCACATTCCCGTCGACCCTAGTCAAAACCTTTCAGCTTCCCATCTACCGTCGTCTCCCGTCGACTCTCGCGATCGTCGACCGTCGCCTCCCTTCGATGCAGCATTCCCATCATCGGCATCAGCTCAACGTAAGTGTCTCACCGATCCACCGCCAGCCCTTAAGTCCCCACGCAAGCTTCTCATCGGCCTCAGTCTGCATCCACCCTAGGGCTACACCTACTCACCGCCTGCTACGCGTCTCCTTCCTTGCACCCTCAGAGTGAAAGGTAACTTCAGTTTCTCCCTTGAAATTCAAATTCGTAAGCTCCACTTTCAGGGATCATCCCTCCCTCCAGTTCAGTTCCTCAAAATTCTAGATGTAGAAAGAGTTAACTCCTTGGGTTTAACTCACTTAGGTTCAAAATGGCTCCTCGAACAACGGTCGGGCTCCTCACTGGAAGTGAATTGGTGAGGATAGGTTTTGCTTATGCCTCAGACGAATTCAGAAACATCATCCTGATGTTGGAACAAGCCGGCCTCTCCTTCATTCTGGAGCACCCGTGCAAGGTTCTCGACAAGGAAGTTCTTGAGTTTTTCGCCAACTCCAAGCTACATTACGAGGACACATTGATAAAGAGTAAGATAGTAGGCCTCAGGATAAAGATGACGGCTGCAAGACTATCCCATCATCTCCAGCTCTCCAGCTTCGAACAAGAGGACTATCTAGACGAGGATGATCGTACGAGGACATTGCTTTTCTGTGGCTTGGCTCGAGGGACCAGGGCCATTAAACGCAAGGACATGAACGATGAAGGAAAGCTTCTTTCAGATATCATAGGGAAAGTACTGATCTGCAAGCCTGGCTCCCATGATCACATCTCAGGTGACATGTTCAAAAGCCTGATAGCCATCATGTGCAAAAAGAAAATAAACTGGGGAGCCATGTTATGAGAAGATAAAAGATACTCTACGTACTCCTAACTTCAGAAGAATCATCAGTCTCTACCTGAACCAGATGGGTGGCGATAGGTTTGATATGACTAAGGGAGTTCCCCTTCACTATTTAAAGAAGATGGACTCCAACGTCTTCGATAGGTGGGAAAGAAGAATTGTCCAAGGGGGTGCGTCTGCAATACGTGTTAATGAGGAAGACAGAGCACATGAGTTCAGAAATCCTTCGGATGAGCCTAGTGAAGTTCCTGATCTGCTGAATGCAGGAACTGAGGGGGAGTCATTACCCAGTCCTTCTGCTGCCATCAGGATGGAAGCCTCAGTCACTGAACAAGTAGACGTTGTTACTGATATTACCCTCATTTCTAAGGATGCAGTGGAAACCCTCGCTACTAATCAGACTGACGAGGAGGAAGAAGAGGATGATGTAGAGAATACTGCTGCTAGTGAGAATGATGTGGATTCCCCTGAACAACATGTCGCTGAGGATCGTGATGATGAGCAAGCTAAAAATGATATGGCCATGAGGGAGATTGATGTTGAACTCCCTTCTGAGGAACAGATTCAGGTAAAGGTTCCTGATGTGAATGGCGCAACAGTTGAGGGGGAGACCTCACGGCCTCAGGAACAACTTGATACTACGCTGGAGGGGGTGATGAGAATATGTGGAAATATGGCAGATGCTGCCCCAATCCCTCCACAGGAGACTGTAAATTTATCAAGCTTCACAAGTGAATCTGGAGAGGAGAGTCCTGGCTCACAGAGTCCTATCCCTCCAGAACACAACCAGGCCATACATCAAGATCATCCGTTAGGACCTAGCCTGACAAACACACTGTAAACGTCATTCAGGGTATAGTAGATGAGCTGAAGCTCTCCTTTAAACAGTCCCACAATAGGGTTCTTAAACGGATAAAGCAATCAGAAGATATGTTGCTAAAGAACATGGTGGAGATAAATCACAAGCTGGACAAGATGGAAGAAAGATTTGAAGCCAAGTATGCTGAGGCAGGCCATGCCGTCACTCTTCTGATGCAAGGGCTAAAGAAGAATACAGCTCACCTAGAGGTGGTAAATCAAAACGCTCATGTCGTAGCCAATAACATCAAACTGTTCGATGCCAACATGGTAACCCTCAACTCGAATCAAAAAACCTTGATGGCTGATTTCACTCAGAATGTAAAACATATAGATGAGTCACTGCACTCTTATGCAAACTCAATTGCTCTAGAAGCCAAAAAAGGGGAGAAGGAATATGCAGCTAAGATGGCGGGGTTAGAGCAAATCATGGTCGACAACTTCAAATAATCAAACGAATATGTATTTGAAAGTTGTCATTGGCTAGTTCAGCAAGCATCAGGTATACATATTCCTGTTCATCCTACTGATGATGTTACGACTGCTGCTAATGAGGTTGCTATTGTTGAGGAGTTTCCATTAAGTGAAGCTGATGCCAGAAAGGCTGCTAAAGCCGCTGCCAAAGCTGCTCACAGTACAATGTTTGATAAAGAAGCGATTGCGAAAGGGAAAAGAAAGCTTCAAGAAGGAACTTCTAAAGACAATCCAACTGAGAGGAATTCTAGAAGAAAGGAAAGTGAAGTCAAGAACGAACGGTGGAATCCCGTGTCTAGGAGCATCATACTTGACACATTCATGCTACAACAGCGGGGAGAGCTTAACAGAAATGAAGTATATAGTCAGTATGAATGGGAAATGCACAAAGAATATGAGGCAAAAAGAAAGATATTCTTCAGGACAAATACAGTTGAAAACAAAGCTCCTCCTCCCAGGTACTATCCAAAGCCAAAGGAATATTTTGAAAGGCAAAGCAAGAAGTTCTTGGCCAAACAACTAAGAGATGCTGAGGCAAAGGAGGGAAAGACATGAAACCTAAACATTTAATTTTCAATTTGCGTGCACTTCTATTCTTGTAATTAAAAATGAACAACACTTTGGATATATATATATGTGTGATCATATGCTGATTCAATTTTTGTTTTGAATGCGTGAAATGTTATTATTTTGATTACTTGTCTCGCATACATTTATATATATCTTTACGGTTGGTGTAATTCATCTTAGCTAGTAGGATTTTGGCTTCTTCAAATAGGGGGAGATTGTTGGGTATTGTATCCACAACTACCCGGATTTGAAGAAGACTCCAGTCAAGCTAAGATGGATTCACAATGTATTTAATGATCATCTATCAAGTTGTGCTTGCAGCTATTCCATGCTAAGTACACACCAATGTCAGGGTGCAATGAGTCAATATACACGGGTCTGCGCAACGTAATCCCTCGTTGCGTAGATCAGTGTGTTGATTCACGTGTGCTCTCTCTATTGGAGTGTACTTATTTTCAAGTACAGGGTCAAGGTAGATCAAGAGCAGAAGAAGGAGCAAAGATGGGTCAAAGACCAAGTTTTCAAAAGATGGAAGGAAAAATCTTCCAAGTCAAAATCGACGAGAATCACTAAGTTATTCCCGCCGACTTCGACGAGAGTCACTTGTGATTCTCGCTGACTTCGACGGGAATCGTTAGTGATTCCCGCCGATTCGTCGAGAATCAGATAGCTTCTCCCGCCGACTTCTTCCGGCTGACAGATTTTAACAGGGGTTCTGCCAAGGTAGAATCGACGGGAATCGTGAGTGATTCCCGCCGACATTGACGGGAATCACCAACGACTCCCGCCGATTTTGCCTTAGGTAAATTTCCTCCGTTCGCTGGACCGAACCGACTTGTCGTGCGCTGTTTCGGCCGGGGCTAAGGCTTCTCCTTATGGGTCCCACAACGGTCTTTAGGTTTGGCTTCTGGTATATATATACGCGTATTTTGAACCTCTAAGGACGACCATTCACGAAAACACGAAAGAGGCCGAACGTGACCTAGCGCATCGCGGAAGCCGCCGATTGCCTGTAGCCGTTCGCAAGTTCGTCGCCGCCGTTGATCTCAGTGCTTCTCTGATCTTCTGACGACAGTATAGAGGCAAGCAAAGCATCTCACGTATCTCTCTTGAGATCTTTTGTCTTCCGATTCGTAGAACGAGACTTGTTCTCCATTCCAAATCGGTTGAGACGATTGATCCGACTGAGATCATTTGTAGACCTAGCTTACTTCATCAAGAAGTTTGGATCTACAAAGCATCGCCGCCGCATTTACTTGCTGCCGCCGATCTTGACAAGATTCTTTCCAAGAGAGAAGTTCAGTTGTGGACTCTTCGTAATCTTCAAGCAAGCTTCAACGAACGAAGAAGGACATCGGGATCTCCAAAAGCGTTGTTTGTATTTTCTTTTACATTCAAATTTTGTTGTAAAGGAATTTTCATTCCTAGTTGTAAGGGTTGGGTGCAACCCGTTGAGGTGGAGTTGTATCTCCATTGTTGGAAGGGTTCCTTCCGCAGTTAGGGGAGCGTTGCTCCTAGTGTGAGGATTGGATTTCAATCCAGTTGAAGAAGTGACCGAGTCGTCTCTTGGTGGGAGATAGGTCGAAGGGGGAAAGTGGACGTACCCAAATTGGGGAACCACTATAATTCTTTGTGTGCTTTCTGTGTTCTGTTTGTTAATTTGTGCAGGTTGTTTTAATTTCGCAAAAGACTGCACGACACCTATTCCCCCCCTATAGGTGGATTAGGTCGACACTAGATACTTATAGAACCCAATCGGACTTGGGTCCTAGATTCCTTGTTAGCACACTCCCCCTCAGTTGGTTAACCCTACGTGTGGTCGGTCTCGCATTCCTAACATAAGGAGTCTCATTGTATCTTGGATTAAACCAGCAATCCACGACAAAGTGACCAACTTTGCCACAGCACCAATAGTCAAACCTGTTGTACCGTTTCCTAGGCTCCTTCTTCACCCTTGGAACGGTGGGTCCAGCCGGGGCCTTAGATCTGGAGGTGGAGGTATCATGATGACAGCAGACACACGATTTCTTCACTTCCTGTTCTTTCTATATAACAGGCTTGGCCTTTGGTTCCTGCTTCCTATTATGGCCGCTAGAGAAGTGGCCATAATTCTCCATTTGGATTTCCTCATAAGGTGCCTTGAAGACACTCTCACCATAGTTGCGGGGGAAGGTCCAACCATCATACCGGCTCTTGGACTTTTCAACCGAGGGCCGGAAGAGGTGGCCATAGGTTGACTCAAAGTCATGATCATTGCATGGAAAGCTAGGCTTTCTGAATGAAATAGGACCGAGTGGGGCCCTTCCCTTTTCTGCAGCAGAGGCCTTCTTAGTAGCCTTATTTTTCCTCTGATTTCTGTTTCTCCTGGATGATTTACCAGGCTCAGCCACATGCCCTAAGCCAGCCCCCTTAGCCTGAGCAGAGAATTCATCAACCAGAGGAAGAACGGTCATGAGAATAGAGAAGCTTTTAACAATCTTCCTCTCGGCCGTAAGCTGTTCTTCCAGCTTGTTGATTTCTTCCTATTTTTGGTCAAGGAGCCTTAGAGAATCTGAGTGCTCAGAAGTCAGGTCCAGGTGTTCCTGTCGGAGAGAAATGAAGCTAGTGGTCTCTTCTCTTAGGGACACACCCTCAGCCTTAAGGAATTTGACTTCCCTTTTCTGAGAGCTCAACCTCTTTCGGCACTCTTCGAAAGTATTGAGCAGAAGCTCATACTTTTCGAGGAGTTCAGCTTCACGGGCAGATGGACTGTCCTCGTGATCATCTTCAGGAGACTCAGAGTCCGAGTCAGAGTCAGAGAGGGGGGTGCGATCTTTTACCTTCCCAGTAAATGGGGGACAGTCTCCATCTGAGTCGGAGCGACCCATTAGCCCGAAGTAGGCTTCCTCATCATCACTGGAGTCTAAAGAGTCAGATTCACTCAGTGTCTTTGGCTTTTTAGCAATATAGCTCTTCTCCTTCTTCTTATCTCTAGAGGACTTATGCTCCTCTCCTTTCCCCTTATCTCTCTTGCTTTGGTGGCAGTCAGCAATGACGTGGCCTGACTTATTGCATCCAAAGCAGATAATGTCAGTAGAACGATGTTTGTTCTGTTTAGACTCATACCTGTCAGAAGAGTAATTCTTCTTCTGATGTCTGGAGGAGGAGCCATCCTTTTTTCTCTGATTCCTCAACTTGAGGAACTTCTTAAACTCTCGAGTGATGAAGGAGAATTCTTCCTCAGATAGCTATGAGACGGATGAGCATGACTCAGAGTCTTCTTCCTCAGCCTTTCTCCGAGAGCGGGACTAGGCTGCACCCTTGCCTTTCCGTGAGCTATAAGCTTTCAAGGCAACAGTCTTTTCTTTGGCAGCAGCCTTATCAGCCTCCTCTTCAGCTTTTCTGGTGTTCAGTTGAAGCTCGTAGGACATTAGCTTCCCAAACAGGATCTGGGGATCAGTTTCTGCCAGCTTGCCAAACTCTCTAATGACGCAGATCTTGGTGTCCCATTCCTTAGTAAGGAATCTAAGGAATTTGTCATTTAGTTCACCATCGGTGAACACTCTGCCATAACCCTTCAGGGCATTGACGATCTTCAGGAAGTTCTCGAATGTCACTCCGATTTCTTCCTTGGAACCTTGCCTGAAGGCCTCATACTTCTGGTTTAGAAGGGATCTTCGATCATCCCTTACTTCATCTGTGCCTTCCATCAGAATGATCAGGTAGTGTCAGATGTCCTTGGCAGTCCTGCAGTTGCTGAAATTCTGCATCATTGAATCATCGACGGCGCTGACTAAAATGTTTGAGCTTTCTTGTCTAGTCCGACAAGCATCATCTCATCCTTATCCATTTCGGAGAGCTTCTTGGTCACCATCTTGGTCGGAACAATGGTGGAGGCCTTAGTGGGGATATAAGGGCCCTCCTCCACTATCATGAAGAGTCGGGGATCGACTGCTTCCATGTAAAACCTGATCCTTCCAGATGGGAAAATTCAGCTTGGTGCATACTGGAATCTTTCCTGAATACTTGAGTCCGTCCATTCCTGAGATCTTCTTTCTTCTTGACACTAGACACAGGATCTTACTCAAGGTGTTAACCTTATTGATGAGTAACCTCCCTCTGATACCACTTGTAAGTTTCTAGTGTCAACCTAATCCACCTAGGGGGGAAGAGGTGTCGTGCAGTCTTTTGCGGAATTAAACTAACCCGCACAAGAAAGCAAACAGAACACAGAAAACACAAAGAATTATAGTGATTCCTCGATTTGGGTACGTCCACTTTCCCCCTTCGACCTATCTCCCACTAAGGGACGACTTTGTCACTTCTTCAAACAGATTTAAATCAAATCCTCACACTAAGAGCAACGCTCCCCTAACTACGGAAGGAACCCTTCCAACAACGGAGTCGCAACTCCACCACAGCGGGTTGCACCCAACCCTTACAACTAGGAATGAAAATTCCTTTACAAAAAAATTGAATGTAAATAAAAAATACAAACAATGCTATGGAGATTCCGATGTCCATCTTCTTTCGTTGAAGCTTGCACAAAAAGTACGAAGAGTCCACAACCGGATTTCTCACTTGGAATGAGTCTTCTCAAGATCGGCGGCACCAAGTGAGTGCGACGGCGATGCTTTGTAGATCAAAACTTCTTGACGAAGCAAGCTAGGTCTTGAAACGATCTCAGCCGGATCAAACATCTCAACCGATTCGGAAGGGAGAACAAGTCTCGTTCAACGAATCAGAAGACAAGAGATCTCGAGAGAGATACGTGAGACCGGCTGCTTGCCTCGGTTCTGTCGTCGGACGATCAGAGAAGATCTGAGATCAGCGGCGGCGACAATCTTGCGAGCGGCGACAAGCGTTTGGCGATTTTGCGATCGGCTAGGTCACCGTATCCTTGTTTCGTATTTCCGTGAATATCGGTGTCTGGAGTTTCAAAATACACGTATATTTATACCAAGAGCCAACCTTAATGACCGTTGTGGGGCCCATGAGGAGAAGCCCTAGCCCAGACCAAAACAGCGCACGACGGCTTGGTTCGGTCCAGCGAACGGAGAAAATTTGCCTAAGGCAAAATTGGCGGGAGTCGTTGGTGATTCCCGTCGATGTCGGCGGGAATCGCTCACGACTCCCGTCGATTCTGCCTTGGCAGAATTTCTGTTTGAAATCTGTCAGCCAGAAGAAGTCGGCGGGAGTCGTTATTGATTCCTGTCGAATTCAGCAGGAATCACTAACCACTCTCGTCGAAGTCGGCGGGAATCACTAGCGATTCCCGTCGATTTTGACTTAGAAGAATTTTTTTTCTTACTTCTTTTGATAACTAGGTCTTTGACCCATCCTTGCTCCTTCTTCTCTTGATCTACCTTGACCCTGTACTTGAAAGTAAGTACACTCCAATAGAGAGAGCACACGTGAATCAACACACTTATCTACATAACGAAGGATTACATTGCGCAGACCCGTGTATATTGACCCACTGCACCCTGACATTGGTGTGTACTTAGCATGGAATAGCTGCAAGCACAACTTGATAGAATTGTCAAATACATTGTCAATTCAACTTAGCATGTTCATGGGCTTCTTCAAATCAATTATATTGTTGATGCAATACCCAACAGATACCTCCTTCCCGAGTCTCCATCTCGAGTAGACTTCTCCATCTCGAGTAGACCTATTTCACTCGAGTGGTTCTGTGCAATCAGAGTTCGGGCACCGTTTTGAGGGTCAAAACGGTGTCGTATGAAAAAATGATCAACTTAAATTTGTTCGTCTCGACGAGATCTACAACTTTCACGTTGGGCACTTTTCGATTTGGAGTCATCCTAGACCGCTATTTTTGGTTCCCGCGAAACTGCTCGTAATAACCCGTTTTTGACAAAACTTTTTATAAACACACACACACACACACACACACACACACACACACATATATATATATATTCTTAGATTTAGGTTTTAGAACCGAACTTCATATTCTCTAATATTATTCTTCCGAACCAGAGCAGCGCGTGAGAGAGAGAGAGAGAGAGTTCTTTTTTCGTGAAACTTCCGGTGGCCGCCGACGGTGCTCCGGTGCTCGAAATCTTCAACCGAACATAGATCCGGAAAGCTCTCACCGAGAGCTACGCTATCGTGGTAAATTTTTCCCCATTCCTTGAGTTTTCTTGTTAGGGTTTTTCGGCCCTAACCCCTTTTTCCGCCATTTTTGTCTAGATCTGAACTTCTCCCATGTTCTTTTGTCCCGATCTACGACGCGGAGCGATTCAGAGAACTTTTCCGGTACAACCAAGGCAAGTGGTGGTTTTCCTTCGTTGTTCCTTGTCCGGTTTGATGGTAACTGTTATGCCTTTGTTCCTTAATTTTCTTGCCTTTTTTTGTGTTGTCTTTCCAAACTATGGTTACGTTTAATCCTTCTTGAAGATCACTCAAAATTATAAAATCTGGTCATGGTAATTTTGATCTTGACTAGGTGCGTATAATCGTCCTTAAAATGTTTTATCGGTGAATTAAATTGTTCTGTCTATAGTTGTTGGACGTGTTAGTGTCTATATAGGATTGTAAATTGTTTCTAAAGGTTGATCAACCGTATCTTTAATCTAGAAATGTCATGTATAATCCGATGTGCCAAGTCCCGAGATGTTGGTGTTGTAGTTTCTTTGGTTTTTCCTTGGTTTTGGGAGTTAGTGAGTGTAACCACCTCCGCAATATTGTTTCCTTTATTAGTACCTTTGGAACTCTACCGGTGTTTTGGGCATCTGCGGTGTATGGTGGAGTGTATGAATCTCTCCCGTAGTTAAACGGATTTAATCTTCGTGAGGGGTGTGTCCACCTAAGTGACAATCTCACCCGTGTTTTTAGGTAGAGTGATCACAAGTGGCTAATAAAGATTATGGATTTTTTTCCTTATGATTTACTCATGTTCGTCACCTTATTGCCTTGTGCATATGGTGTGTTTGCGATATATGTGACGATTCACGTAAGTGTTCTTTTCCTGTTTGATACTTACTTCGTACATTATGTCAGTATTGTTTTGGTCTTGGGTTGGTACCCCTTATGACCTTTGTTTACTTTTGCTTAATTTTTTGCCACCATTTGTACCTACTTACTAAGACGTTCTGTTTTTTTTGGAATGCCTTAGATTCAGAGCCGTAGCAGGTAGTGGAGCTGGTTTTGGACTCTCTTAGTGGCAGTGTCATTTGTGGTTTTGCACCTCTCCGTAGCGAGGTAGTTGTCATTCAGTTTTCTTTTCCTAGTTCAGACATACTGTTATACTGTAGGTTCGTGTCAGATTGTTGATGCCCACAGAGTTGTTGATTTTGCCACTTGCTAACTGATGTGGTTTTCTTCTTCTTTGATTTGGATTACTTGCTCTCTGGAATGATTTATTGCTAGGACTGCATGTTAGATATTTTTAAGCTTATAAAAACTTATTATTAGTAAAGCATCCATGCAACCTCTTTTAAAACTAAGTCACTATTTTCCTAGTTAGCGTAAAGATTTTTTCTTATACTTATTATAAATCTAGAGTCTGCTTAGCAAGAGTTGTTTCTCGGGAACATTTATACTCATGTAGGATGTTAGAGTCAATTTAAAACAAGTATCTTCCGCAAGCGTATAAATTATATTTTTGAATCATGGACTAGATGATCCATTGAGCCGAGGGATACGACTACCTTCTTAATTTAAACTGGATTTCAGTCATAATAACTTATGTTTTCTTTTAAACTATAGAGTTTGGAGTCTTGCCTTAGCGTCTGCAGTTATCCCCTGCACGGCGTGACATCACGACGCGTATTTTCCCGTATTATGATATAATTAAATTGTTGGGAAAATGCGGGTTGTGACAGTTGGTATCAGAGGGAGGTTGCTTGACAATTGATCGGGCAACCTTCCCTTGTTAGTGTTAGTTGTTTAGTGTCATATCATACACACACCGATGTGTCATCAGTACGTCTTGGCTAAAGCATGAACACTACACTCATAAGCATGATTAGAAGTATACGGGGCATATTATATAGTATGGGATGCATAATATGTGTTTGTATATAGATCCACCATATGTGGCAACATGTGAGGGTTATGTAGTATGAGATGCATAACCTCACCACATGAATGCCCATTAGCACGTTTTTCTTTTTGTTGCATGCAATATTATGTAGTATGAGATGCATAACATTGCATGTGTATGCCGCTCATTACATGCATTAAAGCCTTTTATAGAATTCATAGCACCACATGCATAACATAACATAACATAAGCACAACATGTCAAGCTAAAGATTTACACAATGACACATGTACACACATGATTTTAAATAAGAGTAAAGTATCCATATATTCATATCATAGGCACATGAGTCAATAGGATGATAGGATATCATCCTAAGTAGGACATATTATCATTATAAAATCCCAGAGCAAGTGACAGCTTAAACAAGTGTCTTTCAAGTATGGTCTGAACTAGTTTTGTTTGCCCTAGTCATAATCTAGGATTTTAATTGAGTTGTTCGTTTGTTTTTGTTTAGAAATGCCTCCTAAACGTATTGCGACGAGGTAGACTCCCCAGTCGGAGGGTGAGTCATCGGGAGCGCAAAGTGATGCGATTATCGAGAGTCTGCGTCAAAGTAATGAGGCTCTGTCGAGACAATTAGTTGCAATGCAATCGCAAATTCAGTCATTGTTGTCTGCCACTCCAGCGCAGCAACCTTCAGTGCAAGATCCTGCCTTAGGTCAAGCTGTGCCTGATACTCCTGCCCCTCTAGTGGCCCTGGTGGCAATACCACCAGAAATGAATTTCATATCACACTTCCAACAATTGGGACCTCCCACCTACAACGGGAGTGCCGACTTTATGATTTTGTATGATTGGATCAGCTCAATCGAAGAGATGTTTTTGTATTCTAGGGTTCTAGAAGCCCAGAAGGTTATGATTGCAGCCTATCAGTTAAAAGGCCTAGCAAAGAGTTGGTGGATTTGTGAAAAGGAGAGTCTGAAGGAAGGCTGTTCCTAGGACTCTTTTAAGAAGATGCTGCTGAAAAAGTTTTTGCTCTCGGTCGAGCAGGACCGTCTCATGAATAACTTCTTGCATCTGAAGAAGAGACAGCTCAGTGTGAATCTACTAATGTGTGGACTGGTCCCATGTATTGGTCTTGAGTCTAGTGATACCACCCAATGTGGGTTAGGTCATGGTGATGCCCCAATTGGGCCAATTGACTCAAAAGGTGTGATTTTGACCAAAATTGGCCTAAATATGACTTTGGTCAAATTGGGTGAATTGGCTAACCAATGATGGGGCTTTAGGGACCATTGAGTCCCTAATAATGTTATAAGGGTGGGCTTTAGGTCAATTTGGCCGATTGAAGACCAATTGATCCTTGATTGAGTTGATTTGGGCTATATTGACCCAAAGTTGACTTTGGTTAATTTGACTTATTTGGTGACCAAGTGGTGGGGCTTTTCAGTTCAATGCACTCCTATTAGGGTTTGTAATAGTGGTGGGGTCACTTTAACTATGTGATGCATAATTGAGCCAATTAGGGTTGAGTTGACCTATGTTAACCTAGGTTTGACTTTGGCCTATTTGGCCAAATTGGTTGACCCCACCATGGGTCTTATGGTCAAGTGAGTCTCATTTAGGGTTAAGGACATAGTGGTGAGGTCAATTTGCACCTGTGAGTTCAATTTACACTTGTGGGTTCAATTTGGTCTAGTTTGACCAAGGTTGATTTGTACACTATAGTGGGCCTCATGTGAGTTCACCCTAACTCATTGAGTCCTAAGCTCACCATCTAGCCTAACTCATCATAATCACAACATGTCCTACCCTAATTTGTGTTAAGGGGGTCTAGAAGGAAAATGCATGTTACACATTGTGCTTAGCGTGCACCTCACGCACACTATACCCATTATGC
Organism: Platanthera zijinensis; assembly: GCA_039513925.1. Lineage (NCBI taxonomy): Eukaryota > Viridiplantae > Streptophyta > Magnoliopsida > Asparagales > Orchidaceae > Platanthera > Platanthera zijinensis. The sequence goes on along the minus strand of CM077093.1, from coordinate 171,374,035 downwards.
ACACCACTCCAGTGCGCAATGTACCCCAAACACCTTCACCTCTCGTGCATTTCACTATGCATGTGTGCCACCGTAAGCGAGCTCTCCACTCGATAACTACCCTACCTTCTATACCTCTACCACACCGACTACCTCCGCCTCAATCATCGCGGGTCGTCGCGTGGGCAGTTAAACAAGAACTCCCCGCCCTCCACTCACTTCGACTCTGGACCACCGGGACTCAGGGGAAAATGATAGTGTCCATTTAAAAGCACTAAATGCACCCCCATATGTAGAGTGTGGATATCAAAAAACCCTACACTAACAGCATAACAGCATGAGGGTAACAGCCTGTAGCATAACCAACCAAGGCTTGGCCGCCTTGCCCTTTGCGGACGCACGGATTGCCCCCTACCTCCTTAAATGGACGATCTCCTCGCTGCAAGAGGTGGTCGGCTCCTTGACAGCCCACCCTCCATGTCGGTGCCCTAAGAGGGGCAAGATCGTCCAGATCGGGCGGTCCTCTAGCCTCCCAATCTGGGCGGCCTCCTCCAAGTTTAGGGCGGGCGGCCCCTTGGCCGCTCGCCCCCTCACCGTCGGCCTGCAAAGGAGGTGAGGCTTTCCAGATCAGGAGGCCAAAGGGCTGCCCAATCTGGTCGATCTTCTCCCATTCCAACGGGCTGACATCTTGGTTGTCCTCCCCCTTGTCGCCAACTAGTGAGAAGAGGAAGGCCTCCCAGATCAGGCAGCCCTCTAGCCAAGGCCTCCCAATATAGGCAACCACCTCCCAGTTTGGGGTGGGCCCAATTACTAGCCTCGTCGGACTGTCTCCACCCCCCGTCGGCCGGGTGATCGGGGGCCCAGTTGGGCCCAAAAAGCCCAAAGGGGAAAGATTGTCATTTCCATAAAGTTGGTGATTCGTGTGTCCCATTTCCTATGATCAAACTTTCTCTCTCTCTCTCTCTCTCTCTCTCTCTCTCTCTCTTCCACCTTTTTTTCTCCCTCCAGGATCTACATTGAAGTTCGTCTAGATCGCCGAAGTTCATCTTGACCTCCAAAGTTCATCTTGACCGCCAAAGTACGTCTTGACCGCCAAAGTCCATCTTAACTGCCAAAGTCTATCTTGGCTATCAAAGTCCTCCTTGACCGTCGAAGTCTGTCTTAACGACCAAAGTCTGTCATGACCGTTAGAGTCCACCTAGACCGATGAAGTTCGTCTTGACCACCAAGGTCTGTTTTAACCACCAAAGTCTGTCTTGACCGCCAGAGTTCTTCTTGACCGTTAAAGTCTGTCTCGACCGTCAAAGCCCCCTGCGAGATTCATCAAGCACTTCGGAGGATGCAGGAAGTCCAATAATTTCCTTCTGCCTTCGGCCGTCTGCATGACGACTGAGCAAACCACAAGCCTTATCATCGTAAGTAGGCCAAGACCGTCAGTGCTCCTAAGTTCGTTTGCCCTACAACATGAGCAAAAGCAAGACAATAGTACTCTCAACACCCTCAACTCAGCAACAGGCCCATCAGTAAATACTAAATCAATCACCTGAACTCCTATGAGCACGATAGGAGACAAGTCGCAAAGGCTTAGGCACATAGAGCGCACCACTCAAGCTTCTAGACTGCAAGTTCCAAGATGTGCAAGGAACATCCCTCCTGCTTCCAAGCTCCAACAGAGGACTCCAGAGCTCAATGAGCGCATCACTCCCCGCAACATAAGAAGAAATACTCAGCTCTGTGAGCGGTGGCATGTCACCCTTCGAGTCATGTTTTTTCTCTTTCTCCAATAAATGTAACAAGAGGTAGCATATCTCCCTCGATTATCTTAAAATCCATATACAATAACCAACAAATAGTGGAGGTTTGGTCGGCACAGATTTGACCACTTAGTTTTTCACCTAGCTGACGAGTTATCTACGTTAAAAAATCGTATTATCAATTTTCCCTTATTTTGTGACTGTTTGCACGCTCTACCGCTCCTAGGCTAAGACGGTCCAATTTAGTCCGGTCTACCAAAGCCTCGAGTGATCCGCAACAATGTAAAAGATACACTTAAATAATTTGGCTTTGAAAATTTAAAACAAGTTAAGACTCCATTGAGTGTATCACTCAAAGTAGGAAAAGATGAAGGTGACATTTCAGTGGACCAAATAGTATATTGAGGCATGATCAATCAACTTTTGTACCACAGTGCATCTAGACCCGATATCATGTTTGCGGTGTGCCGTTGTGCTAGATATCAAGCTATTTCTAAAGAGTCTCATCTTAAAGTTGTTAAACATTTCTTAAGATATCTTATAGGCACCAAAAATCTTGGTCTATAGTATTCACACATGGATACATTCATGCTCCATGGATATTCTGATTTGTATTATGTTGGTTGTTCACTTGACCGTAAAAGCACAAGTGGTACGTGTTAGTTCCTTAGGCCAACACTTGTTTCATGGTCAAGTCGGAAATAGAATTCTGATGCCCTCTCCATGGTTGAGGCCGAGTATATTATCTTGGGAAATTGTTGCACACAAGTACTGTGGATGTCACAAACGTTAGAGGATTTTGATCTTTCAATTAAAATGTTGAACTTAGGTGTGAAACCAAGAGTGTCATAGACTTGCCGAATAATCTGATTCATCACTCTCGCTCGAAATACATATGTACGCCAACATTTTTTTCGAGATCACATCAAAAAGGATAACACGAGAATGACTTTATTGACACGGATGATCAGCCTGCATACATTTTTATCAAACTCCTTCCTGACACAAGATTATATATGCTTTGTTTAGAATTGGGGGTTGGATCTCTAGGCCAAATGATTTAATCTACAATTTTTTTTATGTTTCTGATTTTTTTGCTGCATTAATTAGGGCTTACATCAAAAAACATATTCCTAAAAAATTGGGACAAAAAATTGTTGAAAACCATGCCATTTTTGAAAAATTGAGTCTCTGTTTGATACTGCAGCTTATCGTCGGCGGCAGTGAAATTTCAAGATCTCTTCGATTTTTCACCTAATTCTATTTTATTTGTTTTCCTGTCTTTAGTTCTGCTTCTGATTTCGTTTAAGATCATGTTTTTGTCTTTAAAAGTGAAAATCATATAAAAATAATAAACCCTAAAATCACAAAAACAAGTTTATGATTTACTCTTTATGTTTTCAGTTTGTTTGTTTTATTTTGCATTAAACATTTTAAAATGAAAAAATTGATCAAATCTCTAAGTGAGGGGGGGGGGGGGGGGATACATGACATGAATCTAATGCATAATGATTACACACAATGTCTGATTTAGGATTGTTAATCATTCTTTATATTGTATGTCTTGGTCATGATGTGTCTCGATCAATTGGTACTAGCTACTGAGTGCTACATAATATTTAATGTATGTTTGATAAGCCATTAGGTATGTGTGATGATCTAGGCTAAACAATGTTATCTCACTTACCACACATCTTTAAAGAGTGCACCCAAGTCTATATTTCAAGGTGTACATGTTATAACGGATCTTGTGCATAACACGCTAGGCATAACTTGCTAAATCAATATCATGTAGTTTATTTTTATATATATGGATTGGAACTATGGACCAAAAGTTTATTGCTACGATTTTTGTATATAAGTTAAAGTGTATCTATCTACGTTGATAGGTTTTGATAGATTTGAGAACCTTGTCTAAAATAAATCTTAAAATTATAAATCTTAAAATTATAAATCTTAAAATAATAAATCTTTAAAAAAATTCAATAGTTTGCATATAGAAATTCTGAAACCAGAAACCATAAATATATGTGCGCACTCTACGTTCTAATCTTGGTCAAGTGTAGATTGAAACATGACATGATTTATCACGTCATTCCTCTTGTGTTAGCATATATATTTATTGAGATATAACATGTATTAATGGTCAATTTCACTTGATGTTATTTTCTTTTGATGCTACACATAAACATGTCATCTTTTCAGATAGATTTGGATCTCTTTGATCTTGTGCAAAAAACAGAAACATATGTGCACACTCTACGTTCTAATCTTGGTCAAGTGTAGATTGAAACATGACATGATTTATCACGTCATTCCTCTTGTGTTAGCATATATATTTATTGAGATATAACATGTATTAATGGTCAATTTCACTTGATGTTATTTTCTTTTGATGCTACACATAAACATGTCATCTTTTCAGATAGATTTGGATCTCTTTGATCTTGTGCAAAAAACAGAAACATATGTGCACACTCTACGTTCTAATCTTGGTCAAGTGTAGATTGAAACATGACATGATTTATCACGTCATTCCTCTTGTGTTAGCATATATATTTATTGAGATATAACATGTATTAATGGTCAATTTCACTTGATGTTATTTTCTTTTGATGCTACACATAAACATGTCATCTTTTCAGATAGATTTGGATCTCTTTGATCTTGTGCAAAAAACAGAAACATATGTGCACACTCTACGTTCTAATCTTGGTCAAGTGTAGATTGAAACATGACATGATTTATCACGTCATTCCTCTTGTGTTAGCATATATATTTATTGAGATATAACATGTATTAATGGTCAATTTCACTTGATGTTATTTTCTTTTGATGCTACACATAAACATGTCATTATTTTGTCTAATACTTACATTCATAAGAATTTGACTAGAACTGCATTACATGTCTTGTAGACGAATGTTAGTACACGATTAATATTCATGACACATATAATATTGTCTTGTATTAATTCTATAAATCACTTAATATTATATGTCCTATCTTCTGCATTTAGATTCGTATGCTTTGTCCAAGACTTATAATCACGAATGTTAGTACACGATTAATATTCATGACACATATAATATTGTCTTGTATTAATTCTATAAATAACTTAATATTATATGTCCTATCTTCTGCATTTAGATTCGTATGCTTTGTCCAAGACTTATAATCTGATATATATATATATATATATATATATATATATATATATATATATATATATATATATTTATATATATATATATATATATTTATATATATATATATATATATTTATATATATATATATATAAACAAGTAGTAAAGCTACTGCTATTAAATTCAAGTGGTATGATGTTTCCTCCATACTTTTGACTCGTGTATCTTAAATTCTCTGATACTGTATTTGATATCCCTATTATTTTCATGCTTATCTTTTTATGTGCACAATATGCTACATACATTGCATCTCCTCTTGCTTTAAGATGTTTGGAACATACCCACCCTTTCGATAATCTCAAAGGGGGAGAATAGAGAAAGTTCATGAGCTAGTCATGTGCTAGTCATCCAGGGGAGATCATTTGTAGGGGAGATATTCTTATGTAATGCACATAGGGGAAGCACACATGTAGGGGGAGTCGTACCACTAGTGCATGATCACGATCACACACTTATTCTTCTATATAAACCTGGTCATACTATACGGTTATCTTGTTTACACTTCATGCTTTACATTGTCTTACATCTGGGGTGGGGGGGGGGTGGGGGGTTGTTAGAACATGCGTTCTACATCTCTCAGGTTTTGATAATATCAAATATCAAGCTATATTTGATCATACATAGTTTGAGTATAATATAAAGGTTTACAGGTCTGAAGTGGGGTAAAAACTCAAAGCTTTGTTAGTTAATGCCAGCGACAAGGTACCGCCTGACGTTAGTACAGTTTTGTCGTGATGACTGTCTAGCTCGAGTCTAAGGCAAATATCGTCGTGACAATGCCTCATGTCATCAAGTCCAAGGCAAATATCATCGAGAAGATTGCACAATGTCGTTGTAAAGAATGCACAGTTCATCATAATGACATTGTAAAAAATGCACAGTTCGTCATAATGCTTGTGCAACTGCGAGGCACTAGCACTACCGCCCAGCAGTAATAAGGATCATCGTAACACCTAAATATATCGGTGTGACGGGCTGTATCCACTGACTATATCGTCGTGATTAATGGACTACCGCTGCGCGTTATCTCTACTATGACGCGATAACAGAATTTTCCAGGTCAGCAATCTGAGTGATTCAAAAAGGTAGAAAGTGGCGGGGAATGAAAATGGTAACAAAAACATACAAGGAAAGGCGTTCCACTTTTCTTATTTGTTATAGGCAGGACTTCCAATTCCGCTCCATGCAAAAAAATGACAAATGAATACTCTGCAGCTTTCCTGTCATGGAGCAGGCCAGCTGGACCCGATGTGTACTTCGTACTACAATCACGCAGTAACCTATCATTGGCGGTATCAAATCTAATACTCATATAAAAGCGTCTCATCTTCTCTTGAGCTAGGAAAGAAGAGAAAATAAGAACAATTTGCAAGGGCTTCCACACTGCCTCTTCAGAAAGGACTTGTACTCGAGGAGAAGAAAGAAAAACTTACTCCCTCCCAATCCTGAACGAAGATCTACAAAGAACACAATCAAGAACAAAAACTAGAGGACGATCGTGTGCCTATTGAACAAGAATCTCATGCACCGATCTCTCACATTTCCTCTGGGAACCATCCTTAAGGGAGCAATAGTTTTCATCATCTTACTTCTGCTGTATTTTCTCTTTATTTCGCTTTTGATTTAGGAGATGGGAAAATCGTTCAGGGAGGATGTCTAGATTTGAGCGATCTAGTGGGCTCGAAGACCTTTGCCGAGAAGGGAGACAGCCTCCAAGACCTTTAGTGGAAGGGAGTGAGTAGGGCTTGAAGACCTTAACAGTGAAGGGAGAGAGCCAGCTCGAAGACCTTTTGGGGGGAAAGGGAGAGAGTCAACCGGTAATCAGGAGGAGGGTCAGTATAAAAACTATAAGAGTATTTGAATCATCATTTTCGATCGTTGGCATCATAGTGATCTAGTTTGTAATATAAAACATTTTAGTAATCAATGTAATCATGTTTTTCTCATTCTGAGTTGATATTACATTTTCTCACGATTATGTCTGTGAAGTGCAAATAGGTTGTGTAGTAAATAAATATTCTGTAGTTGACAGATAATCTTTACATGAATACTATTGACGATTGGTAAATGACTAGCACTAGCATCCAAAAAGCTTATCACATTTGCAAAATATTCAAGCAACCAGTGTTTGTGTAACAACCTTATTTACCCCCCCCCCCCTCTAAGTTTAGCCACAGGATCCAACAGTCCACACTCTCTTGCAAGCACTCCACCATCTTCACATTCTCCTCAACCTTCAGTGCCCCTCCAATCTTCAGTATTCTGGGCATCCCGCCCTCAATCACCACCTCCATCTTTTCTATTTCCTCAGCTACCTCCATTTTTGCCCTTCCTTCCATGAATTAATATGCCTCTTTCTCCTCCTCCATCCAGATGATGGTGCTCACTATATTTAGATATCACTCCCTGACAGCTCTAGGATCGCTCATAATCCTCACCTATATATCCCCTTAACAGTACTTCTGGCACTGATGGTAGGACGATGAGATAACTTTGAAGGAGTTGATGAGGGGTTTTATGAAGATGGTGTTGTAACAACTTGGCGAGTCTATGATACTGAACCGACACTTGATTGTCCTCCATTCAAGGTTCACCAATAGCTCTCTCCCAAGAAGTTGAAGAGAGAACCATCTGAGGCCATCACCCTATATGTCTCCACCTTCAGCCTGTCAGACGTCTTCTTGAAGATAACATTCACAGAGTTCCTGTTATTTACGAGGATCCGATCAATAGTAAAGTACTCCACTGCTTTTTGGATGATGAGAGCATCATGGAAGGGATTCTCTTTCCCCAGTATGACTTCTATCGATAAAGTGATCTCCTCTAGCAGTTGAGGGGTCTGAGTGATCGAAGCAACGCTCCTGTAGTAAATAATGTGGAGGCTTCCCTTTTAGGAAGCTCCCACCCCCACTCCTCGATGGATTACTCATAATCCACCTCCTCCTTGGCCGACTCCTCTCTGATCTCGGTTGACTCTATCTTCGTTCCACCGTTGAACATGGGCTTAAAGTATCTATGGGTCATCTCGATACATCTGCCTCTAAGCTTATCCTCCTACTCCTTTTGTCCTTTGACTTGCTTCCAGGAAGTTAGGACACATTATGGTGATGTGACCCTTAACCTAACGTAGCTCATAGTACAGGGGGACTTCTTATGGCATGTTCCTCCTCCTTTGGTTCCTTAGATGTGGTCAATTCCCCTGTCTGTAAACCGTCAATGCCTCTTTTTGGTCTCTCTCTCCTCGATGCCCTCCTAGCTCTCAGTAATTGTTCCTCCTCTCGGGGAGAACCGCATCCCAGGACCTGCTTGTTGGGGTCTCCCTACAGGCCTTTATGGGGGTCGATTTACTAGGTACTAAAACCTCCACCCCTCTCCCTGATTTTCCATAGCCACAAAGGGCCTCCCTGCCTCCTTTCTTCGAGGCTCATCCCACCTCCTCTGTTCCTCCTTCCTTATTGACTCCTCCATCCTTTTCTATTCTGACTTCTTCCCTTATTTATTCTTCTACTCCCCCTTTGGCCTCCACTCGGGTGCCCATTCCTCTTCATTGTCCTCTTTCCTAGCTGACCTTGTCAGCTTGGATAGAAAGCCAATGTTCGTAGACTCCCTCTACACGAACTTGTTTGCCCTTTTTATCAGATATTCATAGGTCATGGGGAGATCTTTACTGATCTCCAGCTTGAAGAGACCCTCCCTCATGCCTAAATATGGGGACAATGGCAAGATATAGCGATTTACCTCCTAGATGTCGAGGAATTCTTCTTAAAAAATGGTCAATGTATTGATTAAGTGTCTCGTGTACTTCTTGCTTTATATGGACGAGAACAGTTCCCTCCTTCTTCCTTTTCTTCTATGTGGTGAATCACATCGTTAGCCATCAATGCAGGTCCTTAAAGTAGTAGATGGAACTCCTTGACAGCTGGTGGAACCAGTCTTTGGCGTCCTGGAAGGTAATGGCCAAGAATTGGTACTTGAAAACATCTATCATGTTTTGGATGGATGCCATATTCTCGAACCACTAAAGATGCTGGATCAAATCATCTTTCCCAAAAGTAGTAGTTCAGGGCATGCTTTATGAAACCTTCGGGTACTAGGGCCAATAATACTTCATTACTGATTTGGGTCCTCCAACCTTGTTGGTGATTTGTTAGTTGGAGAGAAATGTCTAGCTCGCCTGTGCGAGTGTCCTAACGCCTCGCCTGGTACTCCCCCTCAAGAATTCGAATACCTTTAGGACTTGCTGGGTAGTACATATATTGTATATGCCGCCCTGGTTCTTCTAGCACCAACTCTTTCCCTACTCTCCTAGACGGCGCAACGTCCTCCGATGAAGTCAAATGCCGAGGTGAGGTAGTCATGACCTCCATGCGAGGAACTAGTATTGCTCGCACAACATCCTTGACACACTGCTAGAAGTCAATGAAGTTGGATTGGGTCACATACTTGCTCACTCCCTGTGAATTGAATGCTACTCCTTGCTCGCCTCCATCTGTCATCTTGCCTCCAAGCTAGACTTTCCTCCTTTAGCTATGATTCACTCTGTAACGACTCCACCCGTTAAATAACATATAATAGAAAGTCTGGTCGGGGCCCCACACTATATGCTACAAATAGACGATGAGGTCACATGATAATACCATCAACGCATCCTAACGCAGAGCATGCTAGCGGAATAGAAACACAAGTAGCTGAACTCATAGCAGGAATATCCACTAGATATATATAAACCAATGTTATATACAACCACTCAAACGAGGGCATAGCAAATACTACAGTTTGGCCTTAAGGCCTTACAGTTCTTCTTTAAACAGTATGGATTACATACATCGGCACGCAGGCCGGCTATACATGAATAACAGAAACTACAAAAGCTAGCCTTCAAGGGCTAGTAGTAACAGCAAGAGCGGCAGCAGCAGCAAGGGCATCAGCCCTTCATTTTCCGCTTGACTCTCCAGCACCTGCATATGGACAATCCACCCAGAAGGTGGCAAACAAGACAACGGTCAGCATTCAGCTGACCAATTTATAACAATCCTACCCCTTTTCTCGGGGCAGAGGCATTCCTTCCCTACAGAGCAATACAGCAATTGACAGCTCATATATATATTGTGCTCTCACGCACAAGCAATCCATCACAACCGTCGGCCACCCGACCCGATGATCTGTGCTCTCAGGCACACTTTTGGGTACACCAGCAAACCGGGATCAACACCATTGAGCATTCAGTCTTACTGGCGCGCATGCCTAAGACTCTCGTTATCCTATTGACGAAATCTCAATGCCTTGGCACTTCCTTGTACAGTCAACATAACGCAGGTACAGATCCGCCACCCCCCGTTGCTTAAGTCGTCTTGCCCTCACCAATCACATCGTACTTGCGACTATAATAAAAGGCATGGGTCGGCTTCACCTTTCCTGTTCGGCACGAGGCCTTCTAGAGCTCGCAGCTCCCAATCGCCATAACGTCCACCGAGGACTGGCGTCACAATAGCCACACTGTCCACTCAGGACTGGCTACATCGTAGCCACATCACATACAGCACGAGGGCATTTTCCTAAAGTTACACAATCCAGTACTTCCTGCTACTCCCCTTCACAGGCATAACCCAACGACCCCATTAACTACACGAGTATATGTGGAGTCTTATCCAGTGCGTTAATGCAACATCACCAATCCAGACCAACATATCCAGATGGGCTTCACACAGCATGCCTATCCCATACTACACTTTTTCGGGTCTATATGCAGACTCAAACTGGGGATAGCAACTATCACCTACTGGAATCACTCACTTTTCCCACCTTTTGGTGGAGAGGATTCCTTACTCATGCATAAAGGAGGACTTCACATATCCAAGAAGGAAGATCGTTACCCTTGACGCTCTCTTGGGAGCCATCGAAAATCTGGCCGGTTGGAAAGCACCGCAGCAGCTTTGCCTCCACTAAACTAGCCTCGGATCGCGAATTGGACCGCGGGAGCACCACCAAAGCCTTGCTCTTCTCCTTCCTCCAAGCTCTCTCTCTTTTTCTCTCTTGATAAGACTGAGAGAAGAAGCTACTGCTCAGTCTTATCACTGCTGGAAAAGACCAGGGCCATTGGATCCAAATAGAAAGAATTGGATGGCCAAGATCTGCCCAGAATTCTATTTTTGACTTGACACAGCTTGTGACACGCCCGTGTCCCAGGCCGTGTCCCCTAGGCGGTGTACGAACCGACTCAAAATGAACCAAAACACGGGCTCCACACACCCGTGTCAGAGGGCAGACACGCTCGTGTCATCTTTGACACGATTGTGTGACTAGCCGTGTCACCTGTTGTAACACAAGCACAAATCACCCGAGCAGGACACGACTATGGCACACACCCGTGTCCCTGTCGTGCGTCCAACACGCCCCTGTGACACGCCCGTGTCACAGGCCGTGTTCTACCCTCAACGCCACTCAACGCCATTTCTCTCAGCACCACTTAACGCCATCGATTTTCTCCCGAGCAGGACACGCCCTGGGACACGCCCGTGTCCCAGGCCGTGTCGCCTCTCGACGATAAGTTCTCGAGTACTCGAGTCGACGCCTCGAGAGAAGGACATGCCCTGGGACACGCCCGTGTCCCAGGCCGTGTCACCCAACCTGACTCCACTTAAGATTTTGGGGTGTTACAATCCTCCCCCCACCCCTAAAATAAATTTCGTCCCGAAATTTGTACTCAGCAAATAAACAGGAATCCCAAAGTTATAACATTAAAAAAGTTGTGATAATAACATGTACATGGTCAACAATTTATACAAAAAGGTCGGGAAACTCAGCTCGCATGGTCTGCTCACGCTCCCATGTTAGCTCCTCTCGGCCACAATTGTCCCACCGGACTTTGACCATCCTGATTATCTTGTTCCGCAACTGTTTCTCGGCTCAATCCTCGATCTGAATGGGACTAACCTTCGTCGTTAGCCCATACTCGACCGGTACACGATCATTCGCAACAATATGCGTTGGTTCCTTGACGCCTTTGCGAAGTATTGAGATGTGGAAGACATCATGCAATCCACTCAATTCTGCTGAAAGCGCTAGCTGATAAGCAGCTTCCCCGACTCGCTCCACCACTTTAAACGGACCAAGGTATCTGGGACTTAGCTTTTTAAATCGCCGAATCCGAGATACGCCTTTGAAGGGTTTGATCTTCAAATAGACCCAATCGCCCACCGCGAACTCCACGTTCCGATGCTTGGCGTTGTAGTACTTTTCTTGTCGATCTTGGGCTATCAATAGCCTCTCCCGAATAGAACGTATAATTTAGGTAGCTTCTTCGACTTCCTTTCGCCCATGTAGCTTGGATTCACCTACCTCCACCCAAGATAATGGTGTATGACATTTACGACCATATAGAGCTTCAAACGGTGTCATACCGATGCTCGCTTGGTAGCTGTAATTATAGGCAAATTCAACCAAGTAAATGTACTCTTCCCATTTCTTACCGAAATCTAGGGCGCACATACGAAGCATATCTTCCATCGTCCTATTGGTTCGCTCAGTCTGGCCATCCGTTTGGGGATGAAAGACCGTACTAAATGCTAATTTTGTACCCAACATTTGATGAATTAACCTCCAATCAGTTGAGGTGAATCGCCCATCGCGATCACTGGCAATGCTCTGAGGAACACCGTGCAGTCGAACAATCTGTTCCACATAGAGTTTAGCCAAGGTTTCCACTGAATCATCTCTCTTGTTTGGAAGGAAGTGAGACACTTTTGTCAACCGGTCTACAATCACCCAGATAGAGTCATGACCGTGTTGAGATCTCGGCAACCCGTGCACGAAATCTATAGAAATATCATCAAACTTCCACTCCGGAATTGGTAATGACTTCAGGAAACCACCAGGCTTCTGGCATTTCGCTTTTACCAAAGCACAAGTGTGACATTCTGCCACATAACGTGCTATGTCTTTCTTTAGTCCAGGCCACCAGAACAACTTTTTCATGTCTCTGTACATTTTTGTGCTCCCAGGGTGAATTGAGTACTTGGCAAAATGCGCTTCGTACATCAATTCTTCTCTCAACTTCCCTGTACTTGGGACGCACAATCGACCATCTTTTCGCAACAATCCATCATACAAGGAGAATTGGTCACCAGGACCATCCTTTGCATAGCGTTGGAGACTTTCATCAAGCTCCGTTGCTCGCCGAACTCTATCCGCAAGGTAATATTGTACCTCCGTCCAGTTCAAGAAGGCGTCGGCCGTAGCATCCTTGTCAACACAAGATATCTCTAACGCTTTCATCTCCTGGATTAGTCACACATCATGCCTCTGCAACCAGTTTGCCCGTACTGGCGTCCTCCGAATCAAAGCATCAGCGACCACATTGCCCTTCCCGGGAGTATAGTGAATATCGAAAGTATAGTCCCCAAGGAACTCCATCCACCTCCGTTGTCGCATATTCAGATCTTTTTGATCTAATAAATACTTTAGGCTCATGTGATCTGTATAGATATCTACTTTAACGCCATAAAGATAGTGCCGCCACAACTTTAGCGCGAAGATTACCGCCGCCAACTCTAAATCATGGACGGGGTAGTTTCGTTCATGCACCTTTAGTTGGCGTGAGCCATAAGCAATCACTTTACCAAATTACAGAAAAATGCAGCCTAAGCCGCTCCCTGAAGCATCACTGTAGATCTCATAGCCGTCTGTACCACATGGTGATGTCAACACAGGCACCGTGGTCAAACGAATCTTCATCTCTTCAAAAGCTCGAGCACACTCTGGTGTCCAAACGAACTTCTGATCTTTTCTCGTCAACGTGGTCAGAGGTAACGCAATCCGTGAGAAGTTTTCCACAAACCGTCTATAGTAGCTTGCTAGGCCAAGAAAGCTCCTGACCTCGGCCACCGAAGACAACACTGTCCATTCCCGTATGACACTTATTTTTGCCGGATCTACTGTTATGCCCTCTCCACTTACCACATGGCCCAAAAAAGCCACTGACGATAGCCAGAACTCATACTTTGAGAACTTGGCATACAGTTTATTCCTCCGCAGGGTATGCAACACCAACCGCAAATGGTTTGCATGATCATCTCCCGACTGAGAGTACACAAGAATATCATCAATGAACACAATTATGAATAAATCCAAGTACTCTCGGAACGTCCTGTGCATTAGATCCATGAATATCGAAGGCGCATTGCATAAGCCAAATGGCATCACCGTGAATTCATAATGACCATAGCGTGTCCTAAATGTTGTCTTGGGAATATCGTCTTCCCGAATCCGCAATTGATAATAAACCGATTTCAAATCCAACTTTGAATAGACGGTTGACCCCGCTAGCTGATCAAATAGGTCATCGATCCGTGGAAGCAGATATTTGTTCTTTTCCGTCAGCTTATTCAATTTGCGGTAGTCAATACACAAACGCAAACTACCGTCTTTCTTTTTCACAAATAGAACAGGCGCGCTCCAAGGTGACATACTTGGGCGTATGTATCCCTGCTCTAACAATTCTTGCAATTGGACTTTAAGCTCAGCCATATTTTTTGGCGCAACGCGATATGGTGAGCGGGCCACATGTTTTGTACCTGGCACCAACTCAATCGCAAAGTCAATCTCCCGCTGGGGCGGTAACCCAGGAAGATCCTTAGGAAACACATCTGCAAACTCCGACACAATTGGAACTTCACTTATACTGGCCTTTGGCTCAACAGCCTGAATAAGTGTGAAGAATAACTCTGCGCCCATCCGAATAGCACTGACGACTTAGAGTGCGGACAATAAGGTCCCTCCTATTCCTCGCATACCAGCAAACTTCGTCTCAAGTTCGGTATTCTGGCCCAGTGTGATCTCCTTGGAAGTGCAATCAATCAAGGCACACTGCTCTGAGAGCCAGTCCATGCCAAAGATAACATCAAACTCCGATAGTGGCAGCACGGATGCTCTCAATCCGAAATCTCGATTTCCTATATGCACGTCCACATCACAAGTCCTATCCACAAGCATGATACACCTATTCGGTAGTAGCACCTTTACACCATCTGTCGTCACATGACTTGGTACTCCAACTCGAGTTACGAAGTCCTTAGACAGAAAAGAATGCGAAGCACCCGTATCAAACAGGGCTCTCGCCGGATTGTTCCAAATCAGAACAAAGCCTGTAGCACACACATCATGCATAAGCTACATACAAAATATGCAATCAATACAATAAACATTAACTTAACTCGTACCTGTGACGATGGCACTTTACTTGATAGCCTCCTATTGGCCAAGATTATAGATTCTGGGTTGCGCCTGCGATGCAGAGGAATCAACCACTGCTTTGCCCTTCTTAGCATAAGACGCACCCGTCTTCTTTTCTCCTTTGGGTTGAGCAACCCAACAATCACAAGCTAAATGCCCCACTTTTCCACAGGTAAAGCATGCACGAAACTCCGACCTCGATGTTTCTCCCGATTTAACCGTCCCAGAAGTTTGCCCCGTAGGCTTGGACCTCTTGCCCAGTTTTTTTGGTAGTATGATTTGCCATAGCGGGGTGCTTTGAACTCGAGCTTTACCACAGCCAAGTCCTTCCTTCCTTGCACCCGCTTCATGTCCTTTTCCAGCGCACCCATCGTATCAACCAAAGCTTGAAATCCCTGGTTCACTGAACTAGAAAGCAGGAACCTCAGCTCGTCCTGCAATCCTTCATAGAACCGATTTGTTTTTCTTTGTTCATCAGCGAAGATTGTTCCTACATACCGTCCCAATCTTGTAAACTCATGTAGGTACGCATCAACGCTAGACTCTCCTTGTGTTAGCCGCTGGAACTCATTCTCCATCGCAATGCGCTATGCCGCTGGAAGATGTTTAGCCAAAAACATACGAGAGAATTCCTCAATCGATACTTGAGTCAATTGCCTGCCCTCCAAATGGTGTAACTCAACCTCGTCCCACCATAACCTCGCCTCTACTTCTAACAAGAAGGTAGCAAAGTGACCTTTTGAGTTTCCTTCGTCCTGATCGCCGTCAAAATATGTTTGACTCGCGATAACCAGTCCTCTGCCTGCATTGGGGATCCCAGTCCCGTGAATGTAGGCGGATTGAAGCTCAAGAATTGCTTCAATTGTCGTTCAGCTGCTCGCAGATCCACAACTTCAACCGGTTCGAGTCGAACACCAACACGCTCTGGCATCACTGCCAGCAGTGCCTGCCCAGTCGGCCGAATCATCGCAAATAGAGCCTCAACAACTAATCGAACAGTTTCTGCAAAGGGAGGAGGTGTTGGCACCTCAGCTGGTGTCGCACTCTCATCAGAGCGCTGGGGCTCAGATTGCCCAGCACCGCTACAGGTCACCTATGGCTGGACAAGACACATATTAGCGACAATACGCAAGCAAT
This sequence comes from Platanthera zijinensis, assembly GCA_039513925.1. Classification (NCBI taxonomy): domain Eukaryota; kingdom Viridiplantae; phylum Streptophyta; class Magnoliopsida; order Asparagales; family Orchidaceae; genus Platanthera; species Platanthera zijinensis. Next base: position 171,357,728 of record CM077093.1, on the reverse strand, counting down.
AACAACAAAGTAGGAACGCGCAGATTCCTCAAACAAGTGTATTTGCATTTCTTAGTGGATATTCCAGAGTTCACTAGCGTTACAACGGGTCGCACAGACACGTGCTCGCCACCCCACAAAAGAATTCGACTACGAATTCGAAAGAGAAAGACTGAGACAAGCTGATACCAAAATGGAACGACTCCACCCTTTAAATAACATATAATAGAAGGTCTGGCCGGGGCCCCACACTATATGCTACAAACAGACGGTGAGGTCACAGGATAATACCATCAACGCATCCTAACGCAGAGCATGCTAGCGGAATAGAAACACAAGTAGCTGAACTCATAGCAGGAATATCCACTAGATATATATAAACCAACGTTATATACAATCACTCAAACGAGGGCATAGTAAATACTACAGTTTGGACTTAAGGCCTTACAGTTCCTCTTTAAACAGTATGGATTACATACATCGGCACGCAGGCCGGCCATACATGAATAACAGAAACTACAAAAGCTAGCCTTCAAGGTCTAGTAGCAATAGCAAGAGCGGCAGCAGCAACAGCAGCAGGGGCATCAACCCTTCATTTTTCGCTCGGCTCTCCAGCACCTGCACAGGGACAATCCACCCAGAAGGTGGCAAACAAGGCAACGATCAGCATTCAGCTGACCAATTTATAACAATCCTACCCCTTTTCCCGGGGCAGAGGCATTCCTTCCCTATAGAGCAATACAGCAATTGACAGCTCATATATATATTGTGCTCTCACGCACAAGAAATCCATCACAACAATCGGCCACCCGGCCCGACGATCTGTGCTCTCATACACACTTTTGGGTACACTGACGAACCGGGATCAACACCATTGAGCATTCAGTCTTACTGGCGCGCAGGCCTAAGACTCTCGTTATCCTACTGACAAAAGACCAATGCCTTTGCACTTCCTTGTACAGTCAACATAACGCAGGTACAGATCCGCCACCCCCCCCCCCCACGGTTGCTCAAGTCACCTTGCCCTCACCAAGCACATCGTACTTGCGGCTATAATAAAAGGCGCGGGTCAGCTTCACCTTTCATGTTCGGCACGAGGCCTTCTAGAGCTCGCAGCTCCCAATTGTCATAACGTCCACCGAGGACTGGCATCACAATAGCCACACTGTCCACTCAGGACTGGCTTCATCATCCATCGAGGACTGGCTACATCGTAGCCACAGCATGAGGGCATTTTCCTGGAGTTCCACAATCCAGTACTTCCTGCTACTCCCCTTCACAGGCATAACCCAACGACCCCATTAACTACACGAGTATACGCAAAGTCTTCTCCGGTGCGGTAATGCAACATCACCATTCCAGACCAACATATCCATATGGGCTTCACACAGCATGCCTATCTCGTACTACACTTTTCTGGGTCTATATGCAGACTCAAACTGGGGAAAACAACTATCACCCACTGGAATCACTCACTGACTCCATTGTTGGAAGGGTTCCTTCCGTGGTTAGGGGAGCGTTGCTCCTAGTGTGAGGATTGGATTTCAATCCGTTTGGAGAAGTGACCGAGTCATCCCTTGGTGGGAGATAGGACGAAGGGGCAAAGTGGACGTACCCAAATCGGGGAACCACTATAATTCTTTGTGTGTTTTATATGTTCTGTTTGCTTACTTGTGCAGGTTAGTTTAATTCCGCAAAAGACTGCACGACACCTATTCCCCCCCTATAGGTGGATTAGGTTGACACTAGATACTTTCAAGTGGTATCAGAGGGAGGTTACTCATCAATAAGGTTAACACCTTGAGTAAGATCCTGTGTCTAGTGTCAAGAAGAAAGAAGATCTCAGGAATGGACAGACTCAAGTATACAGGAAAGATTCCAGTATGCACCAAGCTGAATTTTCCCCTCTGGAAGGAAAGGATCAGGTTCTACATGGAAGCAGTCGATCCCCGACTCTTCATGATAGTTAAGGAGGGCCCTCATATCCCCACTAAGGTCTCCACCATTGATCTGACCAAGATGGTGCCCAAGAGGCTCTCCGAAATGGATAAGGATGAGATGGTGCTTATCGGACTAGACAAGAAAGCTCAAAACATTTTAGTGAGCGACGTCGATGATTCAATGATGCAGAATTTCAGCAACTGCAGGACTGCAAAGGACATCTGGCACTGCCTGATCATTCTGATGGAGGGCAGAGATGAAGTAAGGGATGATCGAAGATCCCTTCTGAACCAGAAGTATGAGGCCTTCAGGCAAGGTCCCAAGGAAGAAATCGTAGTGACATTCGAGAACTTCCTGAAGATCATTAATGCCCTGAAGGGTTATGGCAGAGTGTTCACCAATGGTGAACTAAATGACAAATTCCTTAGATCCCTGACTAAGGAATGAGACACCAAGATCTGCGTCATCAGAGAGTTTGGCAAGCTGGCAGAAACTGATCCCCAGATTCTGTTTGGGAAGATAATGTCCTATGAACTTCAGCTGAACACCAGAAAAGCTGAAGAGGAGGCCGATAAGGCTGCAGCCAAAGAAAAGACCGTGGCCCTGAAAGCTAATAGCTCAAGGAAAGGCAAGGGTGCAACCTCGTCCCACTCTCGGAGAAAGGCTGAGGAAGAAGACTCTGAGCCATGCTCATACGGCTCAGAGCTATCTGAAGAAGAATTCTCTCTCATCACTCGAGAGTTCAAGAAGTTCCTCAAGATGTGGAATCAGAGAAAAGGAGATGGCTCCTCCTCCAGACATCAGAAGAAGAATTACTCTTCTGACAGGTATGATTCTAAACCGAACAAACATTGTTCTGCTGACATTATCTGCTTTGGGTGCAATAAGCCAGACCACGTCATTGTTGACTGCCACCAAAGCAAGAGAGATAAGGGGAAAGGAGAGGAGCACAAGTCCTCTCGAGACAAGAAGAAGTAGAGGAGCTACATTGCAAAGAAGCCAAAGACACTGAGTGAATATGACTCATCAGACACATGTGATGATGAGGAAGCCTACTTCGGGCGAATGGGTCGCTCCGACTCAGATGGTGATTGTCCCCCATTTACTGGGAAGGTAAAAGATCACACCCCCCTTTCTGACTCTTACTCTAACTCTGAGTATCCTGAAGATGATCACGAGGACAACCCATCTGCCTGTGAAGCTGAACTCCTCGAAAAGTATGAGCTCCTGCTCAATACATTTGAAGAATGTCGAAAGGGGTTGAGCGCTCAGAAAAAGGAAGTCAAATTCCTTAAGGCTGAGGGAGTGTCCCTAAGAGAAGAGATCAATGGCTTGATATCACTCCGACAGGAACACCTGGACCTGATTTCTGAGCACTCAAATTCTCTAAGGCTCCTTGACCAATAGCAGGAAGAAATTAACAAGCTGGAAAAACAGCTTGCGGCCGAGAGGAAGATTATCAAAAGCTTCTCTATGCCCAAGACCGTTCTTCCTCTTGTTGATGAATTCTCTGCTCAGGCTAAGGGGGATGGCTTAGGGCATGTAACTGTGCCTGGTAGATCATCCAGGAGAAACAGAACTCAGAGGAAAAATATGGCTACTAAGAAGGCCTCTGCTGTAGAAAAGGGAAAGGCCCCACTCGGTCCTATTTCATTCCGAAAGCCTAGCTTTCCCTGCAATGAGCATGACTTTAAGTCAACCTATGGCCACCTCTTCCGGCCCTCGGTTGAAAAGCCCAAGAGCCGGTATGATGGATGGACCTTCCCCCGCAATTACGGTGAGAGTGTTTTAAAGGCACCTTATGAGGAAATCTAAGTGGAGAATTATGGCCACTTCTCTAGCGGCCATAATAGGAAGCAGACACCAAAGGCCAAGCCTGTTATACAGAAGGAACAGGAAGTGAAGGAATCATGTGACTGCTATCATCATGATGCCTCCACCTCCAGATCTATGGCCCTGACTGGACCCACCATTCCAAGGGTGAAGCATGAGCCTAGGAAACGGTACAATAGGTTTGACATTTGGTGTTGTGGCAAAGTTGGTCACTTTGTCGTGGATTGCTGGTTTAATCCAAGAAACGATGAGACTCCTCATGTTAGCAATGTGAGGTCGACCACTCGTAGAGTTAACCACCCGAGGGGGAGTGTGCTAACAAGGAATCTAGGACCCAAGTCTAATTGGGTTACTAAGGGAAACTAATTCTGTTTTGCAGTTATGTCCAAAGGCCACCAAAACGCCAATCTGGTACTTAGACAGTGGATGTTCCCGGCATATGACCGGGACAAGAAGCCTGTTGCGTGATTACTCCCCAGTCTAAAATGGACCCAAAGTCATCTTTGGAGGATCAGATTGAGGAGTCACCAAGGGTTATGGTATGATATCCAACGGTGTATTCTCTATCACAGACGTGGCCTATGTTGAAGGGTTAAACCATAACCTGATCATTATAAGACAGTTGTGTGATAAAGGATACGACGTCAAGTTCTGCAAGGAAAAGTGCCTGATAATATCGTGTGCCTCTTCGGAGACGGTATTAACTGGCATTAGGAGCAGAAATATTTTCTGCTTAGATTTTCTTAGCATAGACTCTTCTACACCCGTTTTCCTAGTAGCAAAAGACAGTGCATCTCTCTGTGAACAATGGTACAAGAGATTAGCACATATTAATTTCAAAACTATTAATATGTTGTTTTCTAAGAACTTAGTAAGGGATGCCCCTACAATTAAGTGCATCAAAGATAGCCCTTGTCCTGCATGCCAGAAGGGCAAACAGACTCGGGCTACCTTTAAGGGCATTGCAGACAAAGACTCTTCCAGATGTCTTTATCTTCTACATATGGACTTGTTCGGTCCAGTGCAAGTTCATAGCTTAGGAGGCAAATCGTATACGCTAGTGATTGTTGATGATCACTCTCGATTTACGTGGGTGTTCTTCTTGAAACGAAAGTCAGATACGTTTTACATCTTCACTAATTTTGTCAAGCAGATTAAGAATGAACTTGACTGCTCCGTGGTCAAAATCAGAAGTGACCATAGAACAGAATTCGAGTCTGGGGCTATGACAGAATTCTGTGAAGAACATGGTATCTTTCATGAGTTTTCCTCCCCGCGTACTCCTCAGTAAAACGGAGTTGCGAAGAGGAGGAATAGAAAGCTCATTGAAGCATGTACGACAATGTTGAATGACGCTTCTCTTCCAGAATACTTCTGGGCAGAGGTTGTCAATACAGCTTGTCACGTTCAAAACCGAGCCTTGGTCAACAAGAACCATCGTAAGACGCCTTATGAGCTATTGAAAGGCAGGAAACTGACTATGTCCTATCTAAGGATTTTTGGTTGCATATGCTATGTACTCAATAATGGGAAGTACCCACGTACTAAATTCAGAGAAAAATGCTTCGAAGGCATCTTCATTGGCTATAGTAGCAATAGTCGGGCATATTGGGTTTTCAATAAGAAAACCCTAGTGGTATAAGAGTCAATTAATGTTGTATTTGATGAAGGAAGCTTCCTTCACAGCAATTCTTCTAGTGACATTCTTGAAGATGCAGGTGCAAGGCCTGAACAGCTAAGTCTAAATGAGACTGTTAATAATGAAGCTCCCAAGTACTTCAAGGTATCCACCTCAACACAAACTGGAGAAGATGACGGTCAGGATGGGGAGATTCTCCCAGAAGAGGGAGGAGCCCGAAAAGCTGTTGGAGCTCCAAATTCCAGACTCTTAGAACTCAGACATGTGTGGGATCACCCAAGAGATCAGATCATAGGAGATCCTCGGGACGGTGTCAGAACTCGCAGAGGTATAATTAACGAGATTCTGCACCTTAGTTTTCTATCACAGGTTGAGCCAAAGAAGTTCGACGAAGCGAACAAAGATGCGTCGTGGATATTGGTCATGCAAGATGAACTTCATCAATTCGAACGATGCAACGTCTGGACGCTAGTTCCCAGAACAAAGAAACAAAATGTGATCGATACTAAGTGGATCTTCAGAAATAAACTGGATGAACACGGTATCATCATCAAGAACAAAGCCAGACTGGTGGCTCAAGGATACAGAGAGGAGGAGGGGATTGACTTCGACCAAACCTTTGCACCAGTTACAAGGCTCGGGGCGATCAGGTTGTTCCTGGCATTTGCCTCTCACAAAGGATTGACTATCTATCAGATGTACATGAAGTCTGCTTTCCTGAATGGAAATTTAAAAGAGGAAGTATACGTCGCGCAACTCCCAGGTTTTGTTAATCCAACACTCCCTAATCATGTTTACTTTCTTAATAAAGCATTATATGGCTTAAAACAAGCTCTTCGAGCTTGGTATGAGACTCTGTCTAGTTTTTTTCTTGAGAACAAGTTCTCGAGCGGAAAAATAGATAATACATTGTTTTTTAGGGAAGTCAAAGGCAAGATTTTGCTGGTGCAAATCTATGTCGATGACATAATATTTGGCTCAACGGACAACAACCCGTGCAAGAAGTTTTCCAAACTTATGCAAGGGAAGTTTTAAATGAGCAGTATGGGAGAGCTGAAGTATTTCTTGGGACTTCAAGTGAAACAGTCTGAGGATGAAATTTTAATTTCTCAGACGAAGTTCACAAATGAACTCCTTAAGAAATTCGGATTGGAGAGTGTAACCTCTATGAGGACTCCAATGGGATCCACTGTGTCTCTGGACAAGGATGAGAAAGGGAAACCTTTTGATGAAACCAAGTACAGAAGCATAATTGGATCCCTGCTCTACCTTACTGCTAGTAGACCGGATATTATGTTTTCCACATGCGTTTGTGCCAGATATCAGGTGAATACTAAGGAATCTCATTATGTCGCTGCAAAACGGATTCTTAGATACCTTAAAGATACACTAAATCTTGGCTTGTGGTACCCAAGAAACAATGATGTCGAGCTGATAGGCTTTTCAGATGCTGACTTTACAGGAAGTAGGGATGATAGAAAAAGCACTTTTGGGACGTGCCAATTCCTCGGAAGAAGGCTTATATCGTGGAGCAGTAAAAAGCAGAACTGTGTTGCAACCTCTACGGCTTAATCTGAGTAAATATCAGCAGACAGCTGTTACGCATAACTTCTATGGATCAGAAATCAACTTATAGATTATGACTTGCAGTTCAGAGAAGTTCCCATGCATTGCGACTTCTCGAGCGCAATTGCAATTGCGAACAATCTTGTGTCGAACAGCAGAACATAGCATATTGAAGTGCGTTACCACTTCATTCGGGAGCATGTGGAGAACAAAGATATATGTCTCTGCTATGTCCCCACGGATAAGCAGATTGCAGATATCTTTACGAAGCCACTAGACGAGGCCAAGTTCAATTTATTCAAAACTGAACTCGACATGTTAAACCTTGAAGATTGAAGACTGAAAGGCTCAAGGCACTTGGATCAAGAGGAAGCGTCTGCTAAGAACTCAAGATCGGGCATGGATGCAAGATCTGAGGGGGAGCATTTTGCTCCAAGTGAACTCCCAGGTTTGTAGAAGCAAAAAAGGGGGAGATTACCCTCTCGGCCAAGGCTAAGGTGGTGCTAAGTAGGCCACAAAGGCTATGCTGCTCTCAGATAGGGGGAGATCACCTCGGCTAAGGCTATGTTGCTCTCAGGAAAATGGTAATGAATTCCACACTCAACTGAACTTTCATTTTATGATTTTCATTTCCATCTATTCTATTCACCTTAGCTTATAGGGTTTAGGCTTCTTCAAATAGGGGGAGTTGTTGGGTATTGTATCCACAATAGACCTGATTTGAAGAAGAGCCTGAACAAGCTTGTACAATCCCGTGTTCGCCGAAGGGACTCAGGCAACCAGGTGGGCTCCCCTGACTCGCACATCGAAAGGTTGCCCAAGCAAGCTAGCCTGGCCCGCACCCTCCTAGGCGGGTCGGCCCGCGCCCTCCCGGCGTGCCAGCCCTGCCCGCGCCTACTTTGGCGGGCCAGATTCGCCCGCCTCTCCTAGGCGGGTCGGCCCGCGCCCTCCCGGCGATCCAGCCCTGCCCGCACCTACTTTGGCGGGCCAGTTCCGCCCGTCTCTCCTAGGCGGGTCGGCCCGCAGCCTATCGGTGAGCCAGCCCAGGCGCGCGGCTCACGCTGAGTGGAAGCATTGAAGGGCTACTCGCTCGATCCCCAGTGGGGAGGATTTTTTACTATCTTGCCCCATTGTCCTTCCCCTAGCCAGTCAAAACAACGGGGTCTCGCTGTTGGCAGACCCAGGTGGGCTGCATATAGCTGCTTAGAAAAGCGGAGTTCAGCTGTTGGCAGGCCAGCCTGAGGAGCTTTTGGTAATTTCAGACCAGTAGAGATTAGTTATTTGCAGACCGTTTTCAGAAATCTATAAATAGGACCAAAGGGGTACCTCAGAGGGCATGCTTACTTGCTCCCAAGTTTTCTAGCGCTTTCTGAGATACCTTAGCCCGACATTTGGCTAAGGAGGGGAAGCACTCAGTGATCTTCTGGGTTTGTGGTGGGACCTTTGAGCCAGCCCTTGGTCTAGTCTTTTGCTCTCCTTTCCTTTGTTGTTTTTCTTGCAGGAGCGAAGTAGGTGCGCGACTACCCCTTCCCCAAGGGTCTAACTCCACAAGAGACCGATTTCTCGGTTTCAACATTTTGGTGCGGTGAGTGTGGAGCATGGTCAGCACAAAAAACCTCCAGCGAGCTCGATGACGGGAGGAGAAGGGCAAGGATCGGACAGGACCGACTCGCCACCCCCTACCCCTCTCGCCACCATGGGGATGTTCGAGGACTTCAGGCAGGAGGTACTTGGCCTTGTTCGGTTCGCACTCGGTACGCGCGTCGAGAGCTCGACTCAAGCAATCCCAGTCCCCGTGAATTTGACGCTCGGAGTGGCCGCACCTGCCCGGCGAGCAGGGAAGGAAGTAGCCGAAGAGAACCGGGGTGTCGAGCTCCCCGGGCGAGTACTCTTCCCTGGATCGGGGAGCAGCGGCGCACTCGGCGAGTTGGGGGGGGCGAGACCCTCCCGCTCGGCCAGTGGGAGGGGAGAGCCCCTTCGGCGAGCCGGTCTCCTCAGCACCGGTTCTAGATGGGTTCAGGGAGCCCGAGATGTCCTACTATACCGGGAAGGGAGACCCGCTCCAACATGTCTAATGGTTCGAGGATGTGGTCTCGATCCGGATGATGTCGGATGGCTTCAAATGCAAGCTCTTCGCCATCACCCTAAAGGAGAAGGCCAGGGAGTGGTTTCACCAGCTACCGGCCAGTTCCATCTACTGCTTCGAGGACTTTCACCGGGGGTTCGTGCTGAGGTTTACAACCTCGAAGAAGAGGAAGAGGGAGTCGGAGTCCCTGTTCCACATCAAGCAGGGGGTGAATGAGACCCTGGGGAGCTATGTCGATCGCTTCTAGGAGGAAGTCACCCAGGTTCAGGAGATGCCTGGCCACACTCTGATGATGGTCTTCACCCTGGGATTGCAGCAGGGTTTTTTCCGGATGGAATTGAAGAGGATTCCCCCCGTCTCATTCGAAGAGTTGATGGAGAGGGCGGCAAGGGAGGTCGACGGGTAAGCGTCGAACCCGGAGTTTGCCCGGAGGCTGGCTAAGTGGGCCATGGAAGAGGAGAGACCAAGAGGAGATAGAGGCCAGGAGGAGAGAAGGGTCGAGCCCCGGCAGAGGGAGCAGCCACAGTAGCAGCCCAGGTGGGGGCGCCAGGAGCCGAATCATCGGCTAGGGTGGAGGCCCGAATTGCAGGAGCAGGGGCGAGGAGAGGGTTCCGCGGAGGAGACTACCTCCAGGGAGGCCAGGGCTAGTTCTATCCTCCAAGTGGGAGGCAGGGCAAGAGGCTCCCCCTCCCCGACCAAGAGGACGCTATGGTCGTAGCCCTGGGGGAGAGGAGAAGAGCAGCGCGGAGGAGGAGAAGGGAGGTTAGGGTGGAGTTACCCTACTGTGACTTCCATCAGGAGGAAGGGCACGCCACGGCCACGTGCCCAAAGTTCCTCGAGATGAGAGGAAACAGGGAGCAGCATCAGCAGCGAGACCGCCAAGGGGTGCAGATCGAGGAGGTCCTGCCTCGGGCAGAGGAGGACAGGTGCGAAGATCGGGCAGACGTGGGAACCCGGGGAGGGATCAGAGTGATCCACGGGGGGGGGGGGGGGGGGGCAGGGATCGAGGCCTCCCATAAGGCGAGCCTCCACACCATGTATCGGCGGAGCATTGGCTCCACGCCCCAGACCCCTCCCCCGAAAGAAAAAATCACCTTCACGGCTCAGGACATGCCGGGTCACGAGGACCCCTTTTGCAATGCGCTGGTCATCAGGACGACCATTGAGGATTTCACCGTCTCTCGGATTCTCATCGACAACGGGAGCTCCGTCAATGTCATTTTCAAGAAGGCGTTTGACGGAATGAAGGTGGAGGCCAGAAGGGTGTTGGCCTCGGATGGGCCCCTGTTTGGCTTCTCGGGGGAGAGGAAGGAAGTCGAGGGAGGGGCCGGACTCCAAGTCTCTCTGGGGGGGGGGGGGCAGTCCCGCAATTGCAAATTCGTCATCGTGTACGCCCCCAGTAGCTACAGCGCCATCTTAGGGAAGCCCCTCATCAGCGCCTTCCGCTGCATCCCCTCGTCCTTCCACCAATGCCTAAAGTTCAACGTCGAGGGGGTCCAGGTCAGGGTCCGCGGAGACCCTAAGATGGCAAGGGAGTGCTATGTCACTGCCATAAACTCTATCTCATGGCAAGGGGGTGTTGAAGAGATGGGGCGAAGGCTGGAGGAGGTAGAGCAGAGGGTTGTTCCGGAGGAGATGGAAGTGGAGGGGAGCTGCGCCCAGAAGGAAGAAGTGAAGGAAGTTCAAGAGCCGGCCGAGGCAATGGTCGTGGAAGAAGCCGAAGCAGAGACCTTCACCTCAGGAGGAGGGGAGGTTGAGGAATGGGGGGAGAGGCCTCGCCTGGAAGCAACAGAAGAGGTGGTGGAGATGGATGTTCTCACCCTTGGAGGCAAGGTGGAGAAGGTTCACGTCAGCGGGGGGGCTGACCCCAGAGGCCCAAGGCAAGATGCTGGAGTGCATCCAGAGGAACGTGGACATCTTTGCCTGGAGCGCTGCAGAGATGCCCGGGATCGACGCCGACGTGGCCTGCCATCGCCTCAACCTGGATCCGGAGGCTCGCCCGGTCCAGCAGAAGAAGAGGCCCATCACGGATAGGTTGGCCGAGCCGATTCGAGAGGAAGTGGCCAAGCTCCTTAGGGCCGGTTTTGTATCCGAGATCCAATACCCCGGCTGGGTCTCCAATGTTGTAATGGTTAAAAAAGGAGACGGGCGGTGGGGTATGTGTGTTGATTTTTCACTTCTTAATAAATCATGCCCTAAGGATTATTATCCCTTGCCTCGGATCGACGCGCTAGTTGACTCAGCCGTCGGTTTCCCTATAATGAGTATTTTAGATGCATTTTCAGGTTATCACCAGATCAGGATGCACCCTCCCGACATCAAAGATGTCTCCTTCATCACCGGGGATGGATGCTACTGTTATAAAATGATGCCATTCGGGCTAAAGAACGCAGGGACGACTTATCAAAAAATGATGGACAGGGTCTTTTGAGAACAGAAGGGAAGGAATTTAGAAGTGTACGTTGACGACCTCATGATCAAGAGTAGAGACGACGACTCTCACCTCCAGGATCTGGAGGAAACCTTCGCCACCCTGCGCGAGTATAAGATGAGGCTGAATCCCTTGAAGTGCGTCTTCGGGGCGAGCAGGGGCAAATTTCTGGGCCACCTCCTCACCCCCGCTGGATTAGAACCCAACCCCGACAGGGTCCGGACGATTATGGAGTTGGGGTCGCCTCGGGATGCAAAGGAGGTACAACGATTGACGGGGAAGCTGGTAGGGTTGAGCAGGTTCATCTCCCAGGCCGGGGAGAGGTGCTCTCCCTTCTTCAAGACCTTGAGAGGAGGCCAGAAGTTTGAATGGACCTCGGAGTGCGAGGAGGCGTTCTAGGCCTTGAAGAGGCAGTTGACTCAGGCCCCCTTGCTCTAGGGGCCGAAGGAGGGGGAGGACTTATTCTTGTATTTGGGAGTTGGGGCGGAGGCCATGAGTTCTGTCTTAGTCCGGGAAGAGGGGAGGAAATAGCTCCCGGTTTATTATGTGAGCAGGGTGCTGAGGAAGGCCGAGCTCCTCTATCCTGTCATGGAGAAGCTGGCTTTTTCCCTCATCATCTCGGCCCGGAGGCTCCGACCTTACTTCCAGGCACACTCGATCCAAGTAGTGATTGACCACCCCCTCCGCAGCATCTTCGAAGGAGTGGAGCATTCGGGCAGATAAGCTAAGTGGTCGGTAGAGTTGAGCGAGTTCGATGTCTCCTTCGTCCCTCGCCTCTCGATCAAGGCCCAAGCAATGGCCGACTTCTTGGCTGATTATGTGGTCGAGGTGGCGGAGGAAGAACTCACTCGCCCGGTTCCTTGGAAGGTCATGGTGCACGGTGCTTCATGGAGGCATTCCCTTGGGGCGGGAATCATCTTGGAGAGACCCCAGGGAACGAGGATCGAGCAGACAGTGGTGATATACTTCCCCATCACCAACAATCAGTCCGAGTACGAGGCCGTGATTGCGGGTCTGCGTTTGGCCAGGGAACTAGGCGTGCATGATGTGGAAGTCCTCACTGACTCCATGGTGGTGGCTTCCCAGATTAACGGGGAGTTTGAGGCAAGGGAGCCGACTCTGCAGCTCTACTTGGCAAAGGTAAAGGGAGTCATCGACACCTTCCAGACTTTTCCATCTGACATGTGCCCAGGGAAGAGAGCGAGAAAGTAGATCGGCTGGCAAAGCATGGCCCCGGGTGGGGGGTACCCTCACAGATCTCTTCTGCCCATCCATCGAGGAGGGGGAGCTGATGGAGGTGGAGCATCACCCCTCGTGAATGGATCCCTTCACGACGTACTTGTCCACTGGGGAGTATCCAGAAGGGATGGAAAGGAAAAAAGCTCAAGGACAAGTCGGCATATTATATCATACGAGACGGCCAGCTATACCGAAAGACCCTCTCCGGGATGTTGGCGCGCTGCGTGGCCGAGGGGGAGGTCCCGAGGATATTGGAAGAAACTCACTCCGGGGAGTGTGAGAGCCATTCCGGGAGTCGAACCTTGGAAGGTTGTATCATCAGGCAGGGGTATTTTTGGCCAACCCTGAGCCGAGATGCGGCGAAGTTCGTGAAGGAATACCACAAGTGCCAGCTGTTCGCCCCCTCCAGCTACAGCCGACCCAACGCCTCAGGAGTATCACGGCCCCCTGGCCATTTTCCATCTGGGGAATGGACTTGGTTTGGCCCTTCCCCCAGGCCAGCGGCCAGAGAAGGTTCCTGCTCGTAATGATTGATTACTTCTCCAAGTGGTTGGAAGTTAAGGCGTTGGCCAAGATAACCTCCCAAGTCATCAAGAACTTCGTATGGGGGGAGATTATCTGTCGTCATGGGTTGCCTCAGGCCATCGTCACGGACAATGACCCTCAGTTCGCCAACGCCGAGTTCATCAGCTTCTGCAAACAGCTTGGGATCGACCTCAGGTTCGCCTCGATTCATCACCCCAGGAGCAACGGGCAGGTAGAAGCGGCGAACAAGATCATTGTTAACCTCCTCAAAAAGAAGGTAGAGAATCTGAGAGGAAGCTGGGTGGAGCAACTCCCCTCTGTCCTCTGGGCCCTGAGAAGCACACCTAATACGGCGACAAGAGAGACTCCTTTCAAGCTCTCTCATGGGTGCGAGGCGGTGCTTCCAGTAGAGTTCGAGGTTCGAACCCCCGGGTGGTCGAGGTCGGAGAGGGAAGAGAGGAATGGAGGACCGAGAATGAGGAGGAGCTGCGGCTCTCACTTGACATGGTTGAGGAATCGCGATACCTCTCAGCCATCAGGAAAGAGGAAGTGAAGAGGAGAATGGCCAAATACTTCGACAAGCACGTCAGAGTCAAACAATTCGCAGAAGGGGACTTGGTCTTGAGAAAGGTGGACGCAGCAGGGAGGTGAGCCACCGTGGGGAAGCTCAATCCCAACTGGGAGGGACCGTACATCGTACATGAAGCATTGAAGTCAAGAGGGTACCGCCTCCGGAATGTGGAGGGTGAGACCCTGAGTCTCACCTGGAGTGGTGATGACTTAAAACGTTTTTTTCCCTGAGTCATATAAACGTCGCTTCAATTTCCTAATAAAGCTTATGTTGATGAACTTATGCCCTGACGATGAAAAGCGCAAATGCAAGTCTGCCTCAGACCCCGAGCAGATCCCGCTGCCAGGCTCCCATCAAGCTGGCAGGGCTGGATATCACTCGGAGGAGTCTGCCTCAGACCCCGAGCAGATCCCGCTGCCACGCTCCCATCAAGCTGGCAGGGCTGGATGTCACTCGGGGGAATCTTCCTCAGACCCCGAGCAGATCCCGCTGCCAGGCTCCCATCAAGTGGTAGGGCTGGACGTCACTCAGAGGAGTCTGCCTCAGACCCCGAGCAGATCCCGCTGCCAGGATCCCATCAAATTGGCAGGGCTGGATGTCACTCGGAGGAGTCTGCCTCAGACCCCGAGCAGATCCCGTTGCCAGGATCCCATCAAGCTAGCAGGGCTGGATGTCACTCGGAGGAGTCTGCCTCAGACCCCGAGCAGATCCCGCTGCCAGGCTCCCATCAAGCTGGCAGGGCTGGATGTCACTCGGAGGAGTCTGCCTCAGACCCCGAGCAGATCCCGCTGCCAGGCTCCCATCAAGCTGACAGGGGTGGATGTCACTCGGGGGAGTCTGCCTCAGACCCCGAGCAGATCCTGCTGCCAGACTCCCATCAAGCTGGCAGGGCTGGATGTCACTCGGGGGAGTCTGCCTCAGACCCCGAGCAGATCCCGCTGCCAGGCTCCCATCAAGCTGGCAAAGCTGGATGTAACTCGGAGGAGTCTGACTCAGACCCCGAGCATATCCCGCTGCCAGGCTCCCATCTAGCTGGCAGGGCTGGATGTCACTCAGGGGAGTCTGCCTCAGACCCCGAGCAGATCCCGCTGTTAGGCTCCCATCAAGCTGGCAGGGCTGGATGTCACTCGGAGGAGCCTGCCTCCGACCCCGAGCAGATCCCTCTGCCAGGCTCCCATCAAGCTGGCAGGGCTGGATGTAACTCGGAGGAGTCTGCCTCAGACCCCGAGCAGATCACGCTGCCAGGCTCCCATCAAGCTGGCAGGACAGGATATCATTTGGAGGAGTCTGCCTTGGACCCCGAGCAGATTCTCTATCTCGGCAGAGTGCCTCGAATAAATCGGCGGGTTGACAAGGGGACCCCGGCACGATGGGGAGTAAGGGGAGCCGGCTCCGGCCTAGAGAACGGCGAGCCCCCAGGGAAGAGGGCCCGGACGGCGACAACCCGACCACGCCAATGCCCCGGAAGCCGGCTCGCCTAGGGTCCAAGCACGCACCAGGTTTCTCTCACCCACCCAATGACGTGGATGGGTTAGCGAGCCCGAAGGGAATCAGCAAGTCGCTCTCTCGCGTCGCGACCACCCAACCTACCCCTCGCTCCTGAGCCTAAGTCCAGAGTTCAAAGCAAGCGGATGACCTCGCTCGCTCTCTCACCGTCGCGGCGTCCATGAGAACATTTAAGGATAAAAGAAATCACGATTAGCGCGAGAATCAAGAGGCGAGTGCAAGAAATAAGGATATTCGCGTTTCAACTCAAAGAAGAGTTTTGTACATTGACAAAATTCAAAAAAAGATAAAGCTATTACAAAAACTGGGCTCTGGCCCGCGTCGCCGCCACAGCAAAGGTAGGACGAATGCAAGCTCTCGGCGAGGCGAGCCCTAAGCGGCGAGCCCTTAAACGGGGTGGTATGGCCCGTCGCCCGGCTCAGGTACCGGAAGGAACAGCTCCGGTACCACCTCGCTCGCCAAAAGCTTGGCACCGTCGTCCTTGATAAGGTTGGCCCTCTGAAGCGTCCGGAAGGTGTACTTTGCAGCGTTGGCCGCGTTCTTCTGCATCATCACTTCGATCTCGTGATCGCTGTAATGAGCGAGCTGGCAGCCGCTTGTAGATGGCGACGGGGCAGTTGCTGCGGCCTCCAGCGCGTCCACTCTCTTCTACAGCGCTTGCTTCTCCTATTGGAGGGTGTCGACCTCAGTACCCAGCCTGCTGGCAGTCGCCGCGTCCTGTGAAAAGGAGAAAAACTGAGTTAAGTTATGCGGGAGGGAATGAAGGTTGAGGCGAGTCAAGGGACCTACCGCTCCACCTAGGTACTGAGCGAGAGCGGCCTCCGCTGCATCAGCCCGCTTCCGCTGCTCGTCTGCCTCTTCTCGAGCTAGTCGGCGGGCCGCCTCCTTCTCATCGACGAGCTTGGTAAGGGATGGAGCGCCCTTGTCCAGCCGAATACATCGTCGGCTGACCATATGGGCCAGCTCGAGGCTGCGAAACTAGGCCCGCGTGCTTTCGTAGATCAGCACCCGAGTCGCCTCCTCGCCGTAAACGGTGGCGTCCTCTCGCCCGTAGACGCCGAAGGTGAGGTTGTAGGCATCCCCGCTGCTGGAGTCATCCTCCAACTAGCTCAGCAGCAGCGAGGATACATAGACCCTGTTGGTCTCCTTATCCCACTAAAGCAGCGGGACTCCGGGCTCGTCTGCGGGCCCCTCGCCGTAACCAAAGTTACAAAGGCCCCGAGGGATTGCCTTCCCGGCGGGCCGAACCTCCTCCGGCGGCTGCGACGTGCCCGCCTCTTCGCCTGAAGATCTGACGGCCGGAGAGGCCGCGGGGGTGGGAACAATGGACGGCTGGCTCGCGGGGGCCTTACCCTTGTCGCGAGCCGGGGGAGGTGAGCCACCCGTCTTTTTCGACTTCTTAGGCGGTGGCGGATTCTGGGGCTGCTCGCGGCTGGGCCTCTTCGCGGGGGCAGGAGTCGAGAACTCACGATGGGCGGCAGCTGCCGCCTCAGCCCGCGTTAGATCGCCGGCGGTGAGTCGCGCACTCTCATACGGCAGATGGATAGGGATGTCACGCTCGCCTACAGGGAATGGAACTTAGAAAAAATTCGAAGAATTCAAGGATGAGTAGGTGGGGCGAGCCGCTTACCTTCACCGGGCGGGACGGGGATGAGGTCGTTTAGGTTCCTACGGAGGTAGGCCATCTCGAAGTTCTTCCCGGTGAAGAATCCGAACAGCCCCGCTTCGTGACCCCCTAGGGCCGGGGGCGGTAGATCGCCTCGCTGAGCTGGACCGGCTAAAAGGGGACGTTGTCGAAGTCCCCCTTGACGAAGATAAACTTCTTAAGCCAGTTGTGGCTCTTATTGACGGTTTCCCGCACTTTGACGTGGTTGCTGGCGAAGCAGGCGGTCCCGTCCTTATTCGCCCGAAAAGAGAACAGCTTGCGGAATACTGCGAGGCTGAACTCTATTTTCTCCTCTCGCAGGTAGCAGGCAAACCCGATGATCACTGCGATGGAGTTCGGGGTCATTTGCCCGGGAACCACCCCGTAATACTTGAAGATTTGGCGGACCTCCGGCCACAGGGGTAGCCGAAGGCCCGCCTCAAAATGGGTCACGGGGAACGCGAGCTCGCCAACGAATAGCTCGTTCATTCGTTCCTCCTTCCTGGGCCGCCTCGCCTCAAAACCTGGCGGGACGAAGTGGCCGACCGCGTCTACAAATTCTCTCTCCGAAAGGATGGCGGGAGGGAAATCATGCTCGGAGAAGGTCCAAACACATTTGGCCCTCCCCTCCGCCTCGCCACTACCTCCACACATCTTGCAGATGTCTCGCCGAGCGGAACAGAGGGGTTTTTGCAAAGAGTTAGGGAGGAAAGAAGAAGCCTTAAATACAATAGGTATGGAAGGGCCGCCATGGTCTATTTATAGGCTGATAAAGGGCGGGAAAAAGCCTTCTTGGGCGAGAAAGTGCGGATAGCAATAAGGCCCTGACGTTTCGACTTCCGAACCCAAGCCGGGTTCTAGCCAACCCGCCAGTCCGCTGCAAATCTCCCGCACTCGCGCCCGTACTCGCGCCCGCATGATGAAACGGCAGCCGCCGAGCGGGCAAGTTCTGACCCGCGCGCGAGTCACCTGTCACGTGACTCGAGAAACCGGCTCGCCTTTGCCAATGCAGGAAAAGGAGCGGCTAGGCGACTCGGCAAGGTCGAGCCCGCGCGAGGAAAGGTCGGCCGAGTCAGGGCTTCTCGCCCGCACAATCTGCAGAGTTTTGAACGATAGAGCAACCCAGAGAAGATTGCAATAAATATTAGCCCGCGACGAGCAAAAGTAATCCCGAATTATTACAAATATCTAGACTGGCAGAAGTAAAGAGATGAACACCCTGAGCATTACCGCCGCATGTGGGGCGACCCGGACCTGGCGGATAATGACCGGCGAGGGGAGGGTGAACTCAACGCGGGATCCATTTCCACCTACCTCCCCTCCCCGTGCCGGTTCGGGGCGGTACGCGAGGATAGTGATACTCGCGGACCGCCGACAGCTCCCGCTGGGTCCTATTGATCTGCTCCGAGGCACGCCTCAGTCGCCCCTCGGCTCGCATGATATGCACACCCGGAGAAGTCGCCTCGTCCTCGTCAGAAGAAAGTCTCGCTCCCTCCAAAGCCGTGAGTCGCTCCTCCGTCTCGGCCTTATCTTTCTCCACTCTGTCAAAGACCTCCCGCAGCAGTAGTGTGTGCTTTTTAAACAGTTGCTTTACCTGCTTCTTCATCTTCTCGGCATCACGCGGGTCTCCCAAGTACTCAGAGATGCTGTCCACGTCTGGGGGGGGGGGAGTACCCTCCGCTCATCTCGACATCAGACGAAGAGACCACGTTGTAACCTGCAGAGGTAAGAACAGAAGGAGCGATGACCGCAAGCAGGCCAAAGTAAGAGGGTTTACCCTGCGTCGGTACGTCTCCCACATCATCAGTAGGCCTAGAGGTGCCCGGCCGACCTTGGAAGGGTTCTCCTCCAATAGTAACGAAGGGTTTTCCTAGGCCGTGGGGCCTTGGCGACGGAGGGACAGGTTCTCGCGGCAAGGGACTGTGCACCCGATCGGCCGTCGCCAGAGCGGAACGCCCGGGATCTCCCTCGTCTGCCCCGGCTCCCTGAGACGTCTTCTACCAAAGGAAAGAAAAGTCAAGGAGCGCGTACAACCCCGGGGGGAGGGAAGGATCGAGCAAGGGAAGCGCATATACCTCAAGGATGACCTCAGAACAGCCGGCCAAGCTGGAGGTAGGGTTGTCGCGCCCTGAAGACCGCCGGACAATCTTCGCTTTCTTTGGCTTAAAAGGGGGCCAGGCGACCCGTGCGCTAGCCACGGGGCAGCTTCGAGAGCCGCATCACGGACACCCTCCCTCGCAGCCGCCAAATGAGCCCGCATCTCCTTAGACATAGGCATCTCGCGGCTATAGATCGCAGAAAGGGGAAAAAGAGGAGGAATTGCCCCAGAGGCCGGACAACTTATTTATAGCGAGGAGGTGGGTCCCACCAAAAGATTCCCTCCAGCTCAGCAAGGTTTTCTCCGAACACGTGAGGGTTGGATGTTTCTTTCCGAGCCCTTTTTCAAAAGCTCGTAAAGAGCGGGGATTATGTACAACCCCGTGTTCGCTGAAGGGACTCAGGCAACCAGGCGGGCTCCCCTTACTCGCACATCGAAAGGTTGCCCAAGCGAGCCAGCCTGGCCCGCACCCTCCTAGGCGGGTCAGCCCGCGCCCTCCCGGCGAGCCAGCCCTGCCCGTGCCTACTTTGGCGGGCCAGCTCCGCCCGCCTCTCCTAGGCGAGTCGGCCCGCGCCCTCCCGACGATCCAGCCCTGCCTGCACCTACTTTGGCGGGCCAGCTCCGCCCGCCTCTCCTAGGCGGGTCGGCCCGCGCCCTCCCGGCGAGCCAGCCTGGCCCGCGCCTCACGCTGAGTGGAAGCATTGAAGGGCTACTCGCTCAATCCCCAGTGGGGAGGATTTTTTACTATCTTGCCCTATTAGCCTGCCCCTAGCCAGTCAAAATAGCGGGGTCTCGTTGTTGGCAGACCCAGGTGGGCTGCATATAGCTGTTTAGAACAGCGGAGTTCAGCTGTTGGCAGGCCAGCCCGAGGAGCTTTTGGTAATTTCAGACCAGCATAGGTTAGTTATTTACAGACCGTTTTCAGAAATCTATAAATAGGACCCAAGGGGTACCTTAGAGGGCATGCTTACTTGCTCCCCAGTCTTCTAGCGCTTTCTGAGGTACCTTAGCCCGACATTTGGCTAAGGAGGGGAAGCGCTCAGTGATATTCCGTGTTTGTGGTGGGACCTCCGAGTCGGGCCCTTGGTCTAGTCTTTTGCTATCCTTTCCTTTGTTGTTTTTCTTGCAGGAGCGAAGTAGGTGCGCGACCACCCCTTCCCCAAGGGTCGAACTCCACAAGAGACCGGTTTCTCGGTTTCAATAAAGCTAAGTTGAATTGACTATGTATTTGACAATTCTATCAAGTTGTGCTTGCAGCTATTCCATGCTAAGTACACACCAATGTCAGAGTGCAGTGAGTCAATATACACGAGTCTGCGCAACGTAATCCCTCATTGTGTAGATCAATGTGTTGATCCACGTGTGCTCTCTCTATTGGAGTATACTTATTTTCAAGTACAGGATCAAGGTAGATCAAAAGCAGAAGAAGGAGCAAGGATGGGTCAAAGACCAAGCTATCAACACAAGAAAGGAGGAAAATCCTTCCAAGTAAGAATCGACGGGAATCGTTAGTGATTCCTGCCGACTTCGACGGGAGTCATTAGTGATTCCCGCTGACTTCGACGGAAATCACTAAGTGTCTCCCGCCGACTACTTCCGGCTGACAAAAGTCTGAAATTCTGCCAAGACAGAATCGACGGGAGTCGGGAGTGATTCCCGCCGACATCGACGGGAATTACCAACGACTCCCGCCGATTTTGCCTTAGGCAGATTTCATCGCTCGCTGGACCGATCCAGGTCGCCGTGCTCAGTTTGGCCAGATCTCGGGATTTCCGAGGTGGGCCCCACAACGGTCTTCTAGGGTTTACCTTTGGGTATAAATACGTACTTATTCCCGTTGTCTATAACACACAGCAACCCACCGGAATACGAAAATCGGCCGTGACCTAGTGCATCACGATCTCCGCCCGCACGCACGTCGTCGATCGGAAGTAGTCGCCACCGCTGATCTCAGCCGGTCTCTGATCACACGACGACAGCACCGAGGCAAGCAGCCGGTCTCACGTGTTTCTCTCGAGGTCTCTTGTCTTCCGATTCATTGATCGAGACTTGTTCTCCCTTCCGAATCGGTTGAGACGTTTGATCCGACTGAGATCGTTCGAAGACCTAGCTTGCTTCTTCAAGAAGTTTGGATTTACAAAGCATCGTCGCCGCCGATCTTAACAAGATTCATTCCAAGTGAGAAATACGGTTGTGGACTCTTCGTAATTTTCGTGCAAGCTTCAACGAACAAAGAAGGACATCGAAATCTCCATAAAGCATTGTTTGTATTTTTATTTACATTCAATTTTGTTGTAAAGGAATTTTCATTCCTATTTGTAAGGGTTGGGTGCAACCCGTTGTGATGGAGTTGTGACTCCGTTGTTGGAAGGGTTCCTTCCGTAGTTAGGGGAGTGTTGCTCCTAGTGTGAGGATTGGACTTTTCAATCGAGGGCCGGAAGAGGTGGCCATAGGTTGACTCAAAGTCATGCTCATTGCAGGGAAAGCTAGGCTTTCGGAATGAAATATGACCGAGTGGGGCCTTTACTTTTTCTACAGAAGAGGCCTTCTTAGTAGCCTTATTTTTCCTCTGATTTCTATTTCTCCTGGATGATTTACCAGGCACAGCCACATGCCCTAAGCCAGCCCCCTTAGCCTGAGCAGAGAGTTCATCAACCAGAGGAAGAACGGTCTTGGACATAGAGAAGCTTTTGACAATCTTCCTCTCGGCCGCAAGCTGTTCTTCCAGCTTGTTAATTTCTTCCTGCTTTTGGTCAAGGAGCCTTAGAGAATCTGAGTGCTCAGAAGTAAGGTCCAAGTGTTCCTGTCGGAGAGATATCAAGCCAGTGACCTCTTCTCTTAGGGACACTCCCTCAGCCTTAAGGAATTTGACTTCCTTTTTCTGAGCGCTCAACCTCTTTCGGCATTCTTCAAATGTATTGAGCAGGAGCTCATACTTTTCGAGGAGTTCAGCTTCACGGGCAGATGGGCTGTCCTCGTGATCATCTTTAGGAGACTAAGAGTCAGAGTCAGAGTCAGAGAGGGGGTGCGATCTTTTACCTTCTCAGTAAATGGGGGACAATCACCATCTGAGTCGGAGCGACCCATTAGCCCGAAGTAGGCTTCCTCATCATCACTGGAGTTTGATGAGTCAGATTCACTCGGTGTCTTTGGCTTCTTGGCAATGTAGCTCCTCACTTTCTTCTTGTCTCGAGAGGACTTGTGCTTCTCTCCTTTTCCCTTATCTCTCTTACTTTGGTGGCAGTCAGCAATGACGTGGCCTGGCTTATTGCACCCAAAGAAGATAATGTCAGCAGAACGATGTTTGTTCTGTTTAGAATCATACCTGTCAGAAGAGTAATTCTTCTTCTGATGTCTGTAGGAGGAGCCATCTCCTTTTCTCTGATTCCTCATCTTGAGGAACTTCTTGAACTCTAGAGTGATGAAAGAGAATTCTTCTTCAGATAGCTCTGAGCCGGATGAGCATGGCTCAGAGTCATCTTCCTCAGCCTTTCTCCGAGAGCGGGTCGAGGCTGCACCCTTGCCTTTCCTTGAGCTATTAGCTTTCAGGGCCACAGTCTTTTCTTTGGCTGCAGCCTTATCGGCCTCCTCTTCAGCTTTTCTGGTGTTCAGCTGAAGCTCGTAGGACATTAGCTTCCCAAACAGAATCTGGGGATCAGTTTCTGCCAGCTTGCCAAACTCTCTGATGACGCAGATCTTAGTGTCCCATTCATTAGTCAGGGATCTAAGGAATTTGTCATTTAGTTCACCATTGGTGAACACTCTGCCATAACCCTTCAGGGCATTAACGATCTTCAGGAAGTTCTCGAATGTCACTACGATTTCTTCCTTGGGACCTTGCCTGAAGGCCTCATACTTCTGGTTCAGAAGGGATCTTCGATCATCCCTTACTTCATCTCTGTCCTCCATCAGAATGATCAGGCAGTGCCAGATGTCCTTGACAGTCCTGCAGTTGCTGAAATTCTGCATCATTGAATCATCGACGACGCTCACTAACTTGTTTTGAGCTTTCTTGTCTAGGCCGACAAGCACCATCTCATCCTTATCCATTTCAGAGAGCCTCTTGGGCACCATCTTGGTCGGATCAATGGTGGAGGCCTTAGTGGGGATATGAGGGCCCTCCTCCACTATCATGAAGAGTCGGGGATCGACTGCTTCCATGTAGAACCTGATCCTTTCCTTCCAGATGGGAAAATTCAGCTTGGTGCATACTGGAATCTTTCCTGTATACTTGAGTCCGTCCATTCCTGAGATCTTCTTTCTTCTTGACACTAGACCCAGGATCTTACTCAAGGTGTTAGCCTTATTGATGAGTAACCTCCCTCTGATACCACTTGAAAGTATCTAGTGTCAACCTAATCCACCTATATGGGAGAATAGGTGGCGTGCAGTCTTTTGCGGAATTAAACTAACCTGCACAAGTAAGCAAACAAAACACAAAAAACACACAAAGAATTATAGTGGTTCCCCGATTTTGGTACGTCCACTTTCCCCCTTCAACCTATCTCCCACCAAGGGACGACTCGGTCACTTCTCCAAACGGATTGAAATCCAATCCTCACACTAGGAGCAACGCTCCCCTAACCACGAAAGGAATCCTTCCAACAGCGGAGTCACAACTCCACTGCAACGGGTTGCACCCAACCCTTACAAATAGGAATGAAAATTCCTTTACAACAAAATTGAATGTAAATAAAAATACAAACAATGCTTTATGGAGATCCTGATATCCTTCTTCGTTCGTTGAAGCTTGCACGAAAAGTACGAAGAATCCACAACAGGATTTCTCACTTGGAATGGATCTTGACAAGATCGGCGGCGGCGATGCTTTACAAATCCAAACTTCTTGATTAAGCAAGCTAGGTCTTTGAACAATCTCAGCCGGATCAAATGTATCAACCGATTCAGAAGGGAGAACAAGTCTCGTTCAATGAATCGGAAGACAAGAGATCTCGAGAGAGACACATGAGACCGGGTGCTTGCCTCGGTACTGTCGTAGAGCGATCAGAGACAAGCTGAGATCAGTGGCGGCGACAACTTCCGATCGGCGACGTGCGTGCGGGCGGAGCTCGCGATGCTCTAGGTCACGGCGGCATGATTTTATATTCCGGTGTGTACTCTAGAGTTTCTAAATACGCAAGTATTTATACCAGGAGCCAACCCTAAGAGCCGTTGTGGGGCCCACGAGGAAAAGCCCTAGCCTCAGCCGAAACAGCGTACGATGGCTCGGTTCGGTCCAGCGAGCGGCGAGAATCGGCCTAAGGAAAAATCGGCGGGAGTCGTTGGTGATTCCCGTCAATGTCGGCGGGAATCACTCCCGACTCCCGTCGATTCTTCCTTGGCAGAATTTCTAACTTTGCCGGCCGGAAGTAGAATCTGCGGGAGTCAATTAGTGATTCCCGTCGAAGTCGGCGGGAATCACTAACGACTCCCGTCGATTCTTACTTGGAAGAATTTTCCTTCTTCCTTCTTTTGATAGCTTGGTCTTTGATCCATCCTTGCTCCTTCTTCTGCTCTTGATCTACGTTGACCCTGTACTTGAAAATAAGTACACTCCAATAGAGATAGCACACGTGGATCAACACACTGATCTACACAACAAGGGATTATGTTGTGTAGACCCGTGTATATTGACCCACTACACTCTGACATTGGTGTGTACTTAGCATAGAATAGCTGCAAGCACAACTTGATAGAATTGTCAAATACATTGTCAATTCAACTTATCTTGTTCAGGCTCTTCTTCAAATCAGGTCTATTGTGGATGCAATACCCAACAAAAGATCATAAGTTCATTTGCATGCCTAAGTGTGCATGAGCTTTTGAGGAATAAAAGAGTCGTTTGACCACAACGCCTATCTTGAGTTCGCCATGTGGTACAGACGGCTATGAGATATATAGTGATGCATCAGAGAGCGGCTTAGGCTGCGTTCTTCTGCAATTCCGAAAAGTTATAGCTTATGAATCATGCCAGTTGAAAGTGCACGAGTGAAATTATCCAGTCCATAACTTGGAGTTGGCGGCTGTGATTTTTGCACTTAAGCTGTGACGTTACTACTTATATGGCGTGAAAGTTGATATATTCACGGACCATAAAGCCTTAAGTATTTAATAGATCAGAAGGATCTAAACATGCGACAATGGAGATGGATGGAGTTCCTCGGGGACTACACTTTCCAGATACATTACACCCCCCGAAAGGGAAATGTGGTCACAGATGCCTTGAGTCGTAGGACTCCAGTACGGGCAAGTTGGCTACAGATGCATGATGAGCATCTGATCCAGGAGTTAGAGACCTTAGACATTTCTTGTGTTGACAAGAATACCACTACAATTGCGTGCTTGAACTGGACTGAGGTACAATATGACCTCGCGGACAGAGTTCGATGAGTAATGGAACTCGATGAGAGTATGAAGCGATATGCAGCAGATGGGTCAAATTCCCAATTCTCCTTGGATGACGGTCTTTTGAGAAAGGGCGGTCATTTATGCGTCCCAAATGTGAGTAAACTGCAGGAGAAGTTGATGTATGAAGCACATTTTACTAAATACTCAATCCACCCAGGGAGCACAAAGATTTACAAGGACATGAAAAAGATGTTCTGTTGGCTGGATTTAAAGAAAGGCATAGCTCTTTACGTGACAAAGTGCCAA
This sequence comes from Platanthera zijinensis, assembly GCA_039513925.1. NCBI lineage: Eukaryota > Viridiplantae > Streptophyta > Magnoliopsida > Asparagales > Orchidaceae > Platanthera > Platanthera zijinensis. The sequence continues at coordinate 171,332,015 of CM077093.1, read as the reverse complement.
ATTTGTGCCTTGGTAAAAGCTGAATGTAAGAAGCCTGGAGGTTTCCTGAAGTCGTTGCCAATTCCGGTGTGGAAGTTTGATAATATCACTATGGATTTTGTGCATAGGTTGCCGAGATCACAGAGCGGGAACGATGCTGTGTGGATGATTGTTGATCGATTGACAAAGGTATCACACTTCATACCGAACAAGAAGGACGATTCAGTTAAAAAATTGGCTAAGTTATATGTTGACAACATAGTACGTTTGTAAGGTGTGCCCCGTATCATCGTTAGTGATTGAGATGGGCGCTTTAATTCGAATGATTGGAGGATAATCCACCAGTTATTGGGTACTCAACTGAAGTTCAGTACGGCCTTTCATCTGTAAACGGATGGTCAGACCGAGAGGACCAACAAAACAATAGAGGATATGCTATGTATGTGCGCCTTGGATTTCGGGAAGAGGTGAGAGGACTATCTCTATATGATTGAGTTCGCCTATAATAATAGTTATCAAGCTAGCATTCAGATGACGCCCTTCGAAGCCTTATACGGTAGGAAGTGTCGTACTCCTTTATCATGGGCGGAAACAGACGAATCGAAGTTGTATAAGCATAAAGAATTCGAAGATGCAAATTCGACTATACACATTATACGAGATCGGTTATTGGTGGCCCAGAATATGCAAGCTAAGTACTACAATGCCAAACACTGAAACGTGGAGTTTGTGGTTGGCGATTGGGTATATATGAAGATAAAACCATTCAAAGGCATGTCCAGGATTCGACACTTGAAAAAGTTGAGTCTGAGGTATCTTGGTCTGTTTGAAGTGGTTGAGCAAATTGGAGAAGCTGCCCATAGATTAGCTCTTTTGATGGAGCTAAGTGGTTTGCACGATGTGTTTCACATATCGGTGCTTCAGAAAGCTTTGCAAGAGCCGACGCAAGTGGTGGCTGATGATCAGGTATCAGTCGATGGTGGGTTGGCGACAAAGGTTAGACCCATTCAGATCGAGGATACGGAGGTCAGACAGCTACGAAACAAGGCAATTAGGATGGTCAAAGTCCATTGGAACAATTGTGTCCGTGAAGAATTGACAAGGCAGCACGAGCAAACCATGCGAGATGAATTTTCCGAGTTGTTTTTGTAAAGTCATGTTGTAAGTTTATGTACTGATTTCCTTTCAATGAATAAAATTTTGGGACGAAATTTCTTAAAGAAGAGGAGAATTGTAATGCCCCAAAAATCCTGAAAAAGGAAGGGTTGAAAGTTAACGTTCGACGGTAGTATTAACGCCGACAGTAGCTATGTAATTAAATTAACTAACGTCTCGGGTATTTACCGCGCGGCGGTAGAAAGGTACCACATGTCGCTATCACTCGATGCACTCAACACTTCGATGAAGCATTAAGAGACTACCGCAGGGCAGTAGTTAGCTAGCACGTGGCGCTATCACTCGATGCACTCAATGCTTTCGATGAATCGTTGAGTTACGACTGCGCGGCGGTAGCGAGCTAACGCGCGGCGATAGCCGATTAAATTGGCTTATGCCTCGGGAAGGTACCGCTTGGCGGTAGGAAGTTAACACTGGTGGTAGTTTGTCACGTGGCAGTAAGGTGAAGGCTGTTTTGGGCGACAGAGCGATGTCCATTAGGCCAAGCGGCGATCGCCTTTGATACCGTGTGGCGGTAGCAGATACCGCGCAGCAGTAGCTCGCTGTTAAGGGTTGGACTTGAGATTGCGTTCTCATTTTCCTCTCTCACACTTTCTCTCTTGGTTCTTGAGCTTCTTGAGGGAAGAGGAGGAAGAAATTCCAGGAGGCTAAGAGGAGAAGCAATCCAAGGTGTGCTTGTGATCGGAATTACAAGTCGATGCTAGATCTACGGAGAGGAAGCTGTGACGATCAGTTCCATCAGGATCAAAAAATAAGGGCATGGCTCCTAAGCAATCGATAAGGGTAACGATCTTCCTTCTTAGACAAGTGAAGTCCTACTTTTTGCATATGCATGGAATCCCCCACCAAAAGGTGGAAAAAACGAAAGGAATTTTGATGGGTTGATACGTGATATTCCCAGGTAGTTTTGCATATGGAATCCGGAAATCATAGTACGGAATATGAATGTTGTATAAAGCCCATCCAGATAGGTTGGTCTGGATTGGTGATGTTTTAATTTGTGTGTCGGAGAAAACTACGAGTATAAACGGGTAGTTTATGGAGTCTGAAGGGTTATGCCTGTGAATGAGAGTAGCAAAAAGTACTAGAGACACTCTTCGGGAAAATATCCAGAAAATACCATGGTTGTGATAATCGTTGGATATCGCCGGGCGATAGTGAGTATCATTGGCGATAGCTCTTGATGAGCTATATTTTATGAAAGTTTAGTTTTTTGGCACCGCAGGATGCTGCAGGTTTTTCTAGAGAGATGTTCTAGTTATGACTGAGTCTGGGTACAGAAAGAGAAATTTTGTTATTAATGCCAGACGATAGTGGCTATCGCTGGCGATAGCTCCCAGATAGCATTTTGATTACGAAGCCTATCACTCGGAGACCGTGTGGCTAGTATCTGAGTTGCATGCTTGGTGCTTAGCTCTGATGGCTGTGAGGGTCATTTATTAAATGTAACACGGTTATGTTTAACTTCTTGGGAAAGGTGATGTGACTCGCGTCTGTCCATTTAGCCATGAAAGCTCGGCTTTCAGCTATGACATGACGATTTGAGCAATAAGAAAAGGCTGAACTGTACCTGCCCTAAGTCATGGTGTTATAGACCGTTGGCATGAGGGAGGAGAGTCTTGGCTATATGCTGGACAGGAAATGCTCATAGTTTGTTGTCATTCTCGGACTTTTGGACGGTGGTGAGACTAGTGTTTCTAGTACATCGAGAATGTGCCCTGAGTGCACAGAATGTTTGGCAGTTGATGTAGACGTTTTTGATATATTGAATGGTGCTTGAGTTGTACCTTCTTGTGATATATCTATGTATGGTTGCTATGCATGCAGGGAAGGAATACCGCTGCCCCGGGTATGGGGTAGGGTCTTTATAAATTGGTCAGCTAAAGCTGACCGTTGCCTTGTTTGTCATCCTTATGGTGGATTGTCCATGTGCAGGTGCTGGAGAGCCGAGCGAGAAATAGCGAGTTGTAGCCCTTTGATGCTATGCTGGCCCTCGGAGGCCAAGCGAAGGCTCTTTATTGTTTTCTTGTGTGCCCGACCAGCCAGCCGATGTTTGTAAACCACATTGTTGAAGCATAATTGTAAGGCCTTAAGACCGAATCGTTTTGTGTATTTTGTAATAACATTCCTATGGTTTTATATAGTGGACATTGTTGATACTTGTGTTCAATTTAATCCTTGAAGCTTTCGCTAGAATGATCTGAGTTATGATTTGTTTGGTCTTTTGATATTAACATGTAACCCCGCTGACTGTCTGTGGAATATTATGTGGGGCCCCAACCGGACCCTCTATTATATTTCATATGACGAATGGAGGTGTTACAACTCCGTTCTTAAATCTTGCAGCGCAGTATAAAGATGAAATTTGGCTAAAGATTTATGCGACTCCTCTCTCGAATCTCGTAGCGCAAAATAAAGGATTGAACTCTAAATTAACGTAACTCCTCTCTCGAATCTCGCCGCGCAATTTAAAAGAAGAATACTTAATCCAAAGATTCCACAAAATAAAACATAAAACTAACAAAGATAGTTTTCAAACCATCACAAAAGAGAAATTAAAATCACATCATCACAATAAATCAAAGTACTCTCAACATACAAGACCTAGGAATTTAGTTCATGACGGAGGGATGCAACCACACAACAAGAAATAGCTTATTAGACATGATTATAGAACTATAAATGCTATAAGAATTTGTGTTCAGATCTCACTTCAAAGCCTCCTTCCTTCTAGTCGGCGTCTCCAAACCCTAGCTTCTTTTCTCCTTCTCCAAGATGATGAATCTTAGATCACTACTCTCTAATGATTTTCGTGAAAGATTGCCTTCCTAAACCATAGACCAGGTCGAGTCGGAGGGGATCTTATTTGCCCAAGACGTCCACCCAACGCTCCTTAAGTGGTATCAAACCACACCACTAAGCACTAGTTGGCCGTCTTGTTCGGCTTGAATCACAACATTCATATCTCATCACAGAGTATTGCAGAAGCATTAACAAGAAGCAACAATAAATATATATATATATATATATATATATAACAATATATATCCAAAAGAGTACGCAAAGGCCGCAACCACTGTTTATACATGAAGCTCGTAGGCTACAAAAGTATTACTACTACAAACTCCTCACGCTCTCAATCCTGCTCGCTAGTACTCACGTATCAAAACTTTGGAGACGACGGAGTGCCGCCTCTGCTCGGGCAGTCATATCAGCTGGCGCATCATCATGCGGCAACTGGTCATCACGGTGCTTCGTCTCCTGTGATTAGTTATAAACATAATCGTTAGTCACAGAGCTAAGTGGAAACACATCTTCTCCCCGGATCCATATCCTGGGGACGAGCTCACACACCCAACAAAAGTAAATAGTCAAAGCATGAGAGGGTTAATATAATATTTCATACATAAGCTAGGAGCAACTATTAAAAGAAGGTGCAACATAGTATGACAGGAATAGCAACAACATTATACATCAGTTATAACAAAAGCTCCACTAGCTATCATCATAACAAGTATTCACAAACTGTATTCACACCGCAAGTATTCAAACCTATCAATATGTCGCAGGAATTCAAAGCAACACACACCCTTATGTCGACATAATATGGACTACTTCTATTCAAGCAGGGTAGCGAGCCTCGCGGGCCTCACTAATGTGGTCGTCGGTGACAGTGGCCACTCCTGCCACTTTTGGGGGTGATCGTACCGCACAGCCCAGACCCCAACATACAATCCTGTGTACTCTTGGATGTGAGCGATATTCGGCGATTCAACATTTTGGCCGACAAACGGAGGAAACCCAACGGGGAAAAATCATAACGGTTGGTCACCTCCTATGGGCGAGATCTAGGCTCCCTAGGGCGAGTGCAGCCCCTAGGGGCGAGTTTCAGGGTACCTAGGGTGAGTGCAGCCCCTAGGGGCGAGATCTAGGCTCCCTAGAGCAAGTGCAGCCACCAAGGGCGAGTTACGGGCTCCCTGGGGAGAGTGCATCCACCAGGGGCGAGTTAAAGGCTCCCTAGGGCGAGTGCTGCCCCCTAGGGGTGAGTTCTAGGTTCGGGGAGAGTGGCACGTCCCAGCTTCACCGGGATCTCCCCAACCCCAGGATACCTCATAGCCCCTCCAAACAGCAGAGTTACGCTGTTGGCATACAATTTTGGGTTGCGTATAGTAAAACCAAAAGGTGGTATTCAGGTATTTGCAGGCCAAACTTGGAAAACTTCCATAAAATAATCCCCCTAGGCTGACTCCGGTCGGCAAGTGTTTTCAGGGCCCAGGTGCTCAGATCAGCATTGGTGATGTGGGGAAGCTCTCTTCGATCTTTTGAGCGTGTGGCGGGACCTCCTCGATGCATCCCAGGGTCTGTCTATTCGTTCCAAACAACTGACCAGGTGTTCTCGCTTGAGAGAAGTAGGTTCAATCTACCCTCCTTGGGTCCGAACTTCTCAAGGAACCGAGTTTTGGTTTCAACAAGTGTGTTAAACTTATTTTCTAAGTTAGATTCACACTGTTTATAATAAAGGCTTTTAGCATATTGATTTTTAACATAAATTTTTGTTCATTTGATTTTAAGCTTGAATTGATTTGATTTTGTAAATGAAAATGATAATTATGTTTGGAATTTCACTTACAAGCATTTGATATTTTTCAGTCCATTTGTTTGGCATAGTTATTTTATGGAAGTTCATGTTTAACATGCTTTAGGATTTTGCATGAGATTGCAGAATTATGTTTTGTGAGTTTTTATTTATAATTTTCTTGAGCATGTTGACTTTTTTTTCCAATTCAGTGTTCTTGAGCTTTAGATTATGTCTAGCTCTACTGTAGGCGACCGTGCTTTTCTTAAGAGTGATGACAATGGAATTAATATGAGCTTTCTGATCATTTCTAAATTTCTTAAATGTTTCACCCATCTCTATAATTTCAATTTTATAATTCTTACACATAACACAATTACATTCTAAATATGAATTTGCAAGATGTAATTTATCATGTTCTCTTTTACACTAGAAAGCTCGTTTTCAAGTACCTTAACCTTTTTCATGAGTAAATTACATTCAAAATAAGATTTATCATTTTCACCAAAGAGCGATATAGAGAGCAAGACACATCAACAATATATTCTACATTGAGTTGTGCTTTAAACCTTTTATTTTTTAGTCATAGATTTAAATTAAAAAAAAAATTAAAAAAATTCCACCGTTAGCATTTTCTAGCACACTCAACGTAGAAATAAACATTGCAGCAAAAGAGGAATTTCTAGTTACAATGTTCTCGGACAAGACACAATTTGAACCTAGAGTTCCTTTGATATCTTCTTGAATGCATGCCTCTCCCAAAGTTGCGTTTTCATCTTCCATTTAAAACCGGAAATCGGCTTCTGTGGAGTTCGGACCCTAAAAAGGGATGATCACACACTTACTTCTCCTAGGGAGCCGACTCGACCGAATACTTAAGATTTGAGACTGACCCACGGCTGCAGCATGGAGGTCCCACCACACACCCGAAAGATCTTAGAGCGCTTCCCCTCCTTAGCCAGTGTTGATCTAAGGGTACCTCAAAAAGCGCTACAAGACTAAAAAATGAGAAAGCTTGCCTTCTGAGGTACCCATGTGGGTCTATTTATAGAATTCCAAGCCCGGTCTGCAAATAGCGCAATTTCACTGTTCTAAACGGCTATACGCAGCCCAATTGGGTCGGCCAATAGTGTAACTCCGATGTTCTGAGTGGTTATTTGTATACCTACAAGGGCATCCAGGTAATTTTACCCCTGGACCTTACTAGGCGAGTGGCCTATGAAGACACCTCTCGCCTGAAGAAGCGAGTGTCGGGGTGAGCCGAGCATCCCCTCCCGCAACTCCTCAAAGGGCGAGAGCAGGGTCCTCTTGCCTTCCGCCTAGCTTGGCGAGAGGCTTTCCGCTTAACATAATAGTCCTTCCATTTGCCTTAGGCGAAAGGCCCTTCCGCCTGCCCTGGCGAAGGGTCTTCACCGTCTCTAGACGAGTGTGGGTCTGCCTACCCCACTCTCCTACCTTGACCCGATTGAACCTGAGGGTCTTTGACTTAAATCGGGGGGTCACACTCAGTGAATACATGGTTGTACACAATCCTCGCTCTTTTCGAGCTAGCTCTTTGCTCGGAAAGAAAGTCCAACCTCTGGTATTCGATGAGTGTTTGCTGACCCGGAAGGGAATCTTTTGTGGGTCCCTCCATGGCTCTATATATATTCCAGGGCTTGACCTTAACTTGATACCCATTGCTCATCAACTGTCCATCTCTCAAGCTTTCGCCGCTCAAACGATGTATGCCAAAATGGCCTCAAAGTTGCTCTCGCAAGAGCTGTTGGACCGTCTCGTCGTTGCGCAAGTGAAGGCCGCATCCAAAACCTCCAAATATGCCCTATGGCTCTCATCCAAGAGGCCCGCGGACTCTCCCTACCGGCCGAGAAGGCCAAGACGGTTCGCCGGAACCTTACGATAGACGAATCCACATCTCCGACTCCAACGCCTCTCCACGAGAACCTTGCCATCCAAACGGAAGTATGAAACTTTCACCCCGTCGCCAATCTCAAAAAACATGTTATGCTTGTTGGAATATATGTTCAGCATCTCTTAGTTTGAGAATAACAAATCTTAGTTTGTATTTGATCACGTTTGTTGTGTGTTTATATTGTACAGGTTTACAGGTATGAAGAATTAAAGAATCAAGTTCTTGCACATACCGCGGCGCGGTAGCCATTCCCGTCGGGCGGTAGATGGAATTAAATGGACAGAGTGCTTGGGATTCTACCGCACCGGGATAGTCCTACCACTGGAGCTAACTTAAAGATTAATTCAACATGGCGCTCGGGAACCTACCGCCAAGCGCTAACTCTACCGCAACGCAGTAACCCACTTAACGCTCTAAGGCGTTGAGTGCGTTGAAACACCCTACCGCCAGGCGATAGTAGTTACCGCGCCGTGTTAGCCACTCGACGAATTTCTCTCGACGAACGTCAAGCAGGATTTCTCGAGAAACAACCTACCGCCGGGAGTTAGCTTGGTACCGCGCCGCGGTAACCCACTAACGCTCCAAGGCGTTGAGTGAGTTGAGACAGGCTTACCGTCGGGCGCTATCTATCTATCGCGTCGCGTTAGCATTGGAAAAAAGAAAATACTTGTTTTAAATATTTTTTTCTAATTTGAAGCACAACTGGCACAACAAGCGTGCGAAACTATCGCCGGACGCTAGCCTTACCGCCGACGGTATCCTATTTTCATGAAGACGTATAAAAGGATGCCTCAGTTTCTGTGCCTTTATACCCAAGAACAAAAGAGACAGGATTCTTGCACTTCTAGGGTTTGGTCGCTCTCTCCGCGGTCCGTCCCAATCGTCTCTGTCAAAGGAAAAGAAATTTGTCTCCCTCTCGTTCGCGCACAAAGAACTCCGGCGAGCCAAGAACGACAACGACTACGAAGAGTCGATTGGTTGCAAGCACAAAGATCTCTGGCGAGCCAAGGACTACAACGACTACGAGGAGTTGTTCGGTTGCAAGCACACGAAGAAAAGGAGGGATTTTGTTCTCTGGAAGTTACCGCCGCGCTGTAACTAGTTACCGCCCCGCTATAACTTCCTGCACAACTCTCTCTATTTAAAACAACCCGAACTTGAGTTTCTGGGGACGGTTTTTCACGAAATTCGAAAGGGGAGTTCTCCCTAGCCGTCTAAAGGTAAGGAAGGGATCATCCCAACTCATTGAGGAGGAGATTTCTTCAGAGGAGATCATAAGGAATTCATGTGCAAGGATTGAAGGCTACCTACATGATGATCAAGAAGCCTTCATCCTAAGTTTCATGTGAAGGTTCCTCGCTACAAAAAATCTCATCAAGCGCACACCTTCACGAATCTGAAGAACATCAAAGAGGAAGACTCTCAAGCCACTAAGATCGAACCAGTGAATCGTTATCAACATCAGGGGTTCTAGTTAGAGGGGAGTTTTCTCTTATTCCTTGTATTTTACTTTAAATTCTTTTTGTGTAGTTGTTTGTGTGAGGGAAATCGAACGGAGGGTCGTCGAAATCCGGGAAGGGTTTCGTGAGAAATCAATCGGGGAAGGTCGTCGGAATCCAAGGTAGTATTCCGTGGAAAATTGTCCTGGGGATATGTCTAGATCGGTAGATCTAGCGGGGCTCTAAGACCCTTCCTTGTGTGGAGGTGAAGAGCCGGCTTGAAGACCTTTCTTGGAGGGAAAGGGAGAGAGCCAACCGGTCCGGGTAGTGGGCCGGTATAGAAAACAAAAAAGAGATTTTATTTTCACCGCCTTCGATCTCCGGTGTCATGGAGATCAAGTTGTAATTGTAAAAACAGTTGTTGATTTAGTTTGAATAAAATTCATGTACTGTTGTTTTTATTATTTGTACTGCTGTGGATGTTAGCCGGTGTTTCTCTGAAGAGGGTGCATAAATCTCCAAGTATAGATTTGCCCAGGAAAACGAGGTCTGTGACCTACTGCCGCGCGCTAACATGTTAGCGCCTCGCGGTAGCTTTCAGAACTAGTTTTTTTGGAAAAAAATAATTCGAAATTTCAATTAACTCATAAACCTTATTCACCCCCCCCCCCTCTAAGGTTGGACACTAGATCCAACAATGCTGAGTCATCGGTCCATTCGCAATAACCTCTTACGGGACGTTGGGGCCCCCCTGGCGAATGCTGAGGCGTCCAGGCTCACCGAAGGGAACGAACAACTGAATTGAGAGGCCACCCCCAAGTTGCTCAGGCCAACCCCCCACTCGCTTCCAGCAATGCTGACTTATAATCATTTCGCATTTCCTAGCTTACATTCATCTGCTCACAATGTCTTGCACAGATCTTCCCTTCGGGACCACCGGTTTGGTCAGTCTAGTGCCCCGGGTTCCGGCCGCCGAGAACCCTCAGGATCTCACAACGGGTTCCCGACCTTCGACCAGGAAGGAAGCGGATAACTCCCAACCGGTCGAGGTCCATCATTCAGGATAAACGCTGATCCGCCCAGGACGAGGAATCACGCCAATCCTTCCCCGATAGGCTTTTCATGGAGAGACCCGGTCCTTCCCGCCGATAACCGGGTGAAGGCACCGTCCCTGTGCCAGGTAGATAAGAACGCACTTTCCCCCTTTTTGCCCAAAACCGCTTCCATTAAAGGCTTCCTCCTCGCTAGGTTACTGGAGGATTCCGGCGACCGACCCTGATGCTGAGGAAGAGGTATCGCCTCCCTTCCCCCAATGATCTCGCGGACTTTCTCAGTGTTCCTCATGATGCCGAGTTAATGAAGGAGCGAATGGTGGAGGTCCTGGGGAAGGTCATCTGGATGCAACGGGAGGCCTCTAATCACACGGATGCACATCGAGCATCCACTGAGCATCGACTGAGTGCTCTCGAGAGGGACTACTCGCACCTCATCTGGGAGATGGAGCGCCAAGGAGGTGGGCGCGAAGAAACCTCTCCCAGAAGACACATCGCGAGAGCGATGGACTAGATGTGCTTGGTTCACCAGGATCAGAACGCCGTGAGCGCATACTACTATCTGCGAGTGCCCCCGAGGTCAGGGAGGAGAGGTCGGGGCCGCTGTCAATGGATCCAGTACTAAGTCCGTCGACTCTCGCCACCTCTCCCTATCCTTCCACCTGTATTTCTTTTAATTGTACCCTTCTAGTGCATTGTAATAAACACTTTAATTTTGCTCTCGCCCAACGAGTGGCCTTTCGCATTTTAAGCGATGCTTTCTCTTCGTACAATGTTTGATGTCTCTGCCGAATGTTATACCCCTGTGTTACATCTATATATATTTCTCTTTTTTATGTCTGTGTCGTTGTGTTTTTTATTTACTTATGGTCTTTCCTGGAGGCTTTCGCCATTCACATGTAAGAGGAGCGGCGGCGGGATGAGACAGATTATTAGGCGTCGAAATATTTAAAAATGCTATCCGTACCCACGACGCCTAGGAAACCTCATAATTGCCGAACTTTTCTATAAATATGCCTCCTCACCTACTGCATTTACTATTGTTTCGATTCTGAACCTTTGTCTTGCTTCCCTGCGCACTCGCAACTTCTGAGCCACGCGCCTGTGCAAACCTTAGTTCCCAACACACTCGCAAGATGTCGGGAGAGACAGACGGCCAGACCCGCTGCGCACAAGGGTTCATCGACCACGACTTTCCCCTGCAAGCTGACCGAAGAGGAGTATCTCTCCACAGTCGCCAATTACGTGTCATTGGGATACGTCGCGCGCCATCCCGACAGTTTCGATAAAATCAACTTTCTGCCATAAGGGAATCTCGCCATTCTCCAGGAACACTTTGAGGTGGGATTCCGCCTCCCCTAGTGGCCGGAGGTGCGCCAAACCCTCCAAGACTTCGGGGTGGTTCCCACCCAGCTCAACCCGAACTCCGTTGCCATCCTGGTAGCATTCGCATGCTACATGCGTGAGGAACGGATCAAGTTCAACCTCTCGATCTTCCGGAAGTTGTTCAACTTCTGGGTCTAGAGCGGGATTGTCTTCTTCCCGGGCCAGACGGTCAAGACCAGTGGCCTCACCAAAAAGAACCACTACTGGTTCCAAAAATTCATCTTCGTGTCGGGGAACTTCGTCAACGTTCCCCTCTCACTGGTTCAGTACGACGAGGCGAATTACATGCCTCCCGTGCTCGGGGGCCACGAGACCGCCCTTCACGCCTTCTTCGACACGAAGAATTTTGACGTCAAGTACCTGCGGTGGAACTTGGACTCTCTCCTTCCCGTTCTTGCCGGAGAAGGTAACATTGTACCCCTTTACTTTTGAATTCACCTTGGATTGGTAAAACTTACCCTTGTTGTTCGCGCATGTGAGCGATAGGTTCCTCTTCGGCAACCATATGAGGAAACCGAGGTTCTCGCCCACGACCTATCTCTCGTCGTATCCGCGGCCACGACCTGTGGGGAGGAGCCGAGTACCTCATCTCGGTCGAGTGACCCAAAGCAGAAGCATCCGATATCTGCCGGATTGAGATCACATCCTCGAACCATTGGACGTGCTGAACCAGATCAACCCTACTGGTGTAGTAGGACATCTCCGGCTCGCAGAACCCCTCTGGGACTGGAGCGGATGCGACCAGCTTGCTGAAAAGACTTCCTTCCCCTATAGGGCGAGCAGGGCGATCTCGCGCATCCACCCCGCTTACCCTTCCCGCACTCGCTGAATCGGGGAACAACATGCGCCCTGGGAGATCTCGCCCGCTGCCTTCCCCCACAACCTCCTTCCTAGGTCGTATAACAGGAGCGTTCTCACCCAGAGTCGGGACATCGACCACTGGGATGGGAGGCGTCGAGCACTCGCTGCGAGTCGCAAGTGCAAAGAGTACTTCGAGATCCTGGACTAGCTTCTTGAAGCCCTCAAACATTCCAAGGGTGGCAAGGGGAGGGGGAGGTGGCGAGTTAGCTGGATCAGATCCTTGTCCTCCGCCTCCAGTCATTGGACTTGCTAAGGATTTTCTATGCTGATCACGCTCCACGCTCACCGCACCAAAATGTTGAAACTGAAAACGAATTCTGTGGAGTTCGAACCCTAAAAATGGGTGACCGCACACTTCTCCTAGGAAGCCGACTTGACCGAACACTTAGGATTTGAGACTAACCCACGACTGCAGCATGGAGGTCCCACCACACACCCAGAAGATCTTAGATCGCTCCCCTCCTTAGCCAGTGCTGAGCTAATGGTACCTCAGAAAGCGCTACAAGACCAAAAAATGAGAAAGCTTATCTTCTGAGGTACCCCTGTGGGTCTATTTATAGAATTCCAAGCCCGGTCTGCAAATAACATAATTCCGCTATTCTAAACGGCTTTGCGCAGCCCAATTAGGTTTGCCAACAGAGTAACTCCGCTGTTCTGAGTGTCTATTTGCAAACCTACAAGGGCATCTAGGTAATTTTACCCCCGGACATTACTGTGTGAGTGTCCTATGAAGGGACCTCTCGCCTAAAGAAGCGAGTGTCGGGGTGAGCCGACCATCCCATCCCGCAACTCCTCAAAGGGCGAGAGCGAGGTCCTCTTGCCTTCCGCCTGACTCGGCGTGAGGCTTTCCGCCTAACATAATAGTCCTTCCGTTTGCCTTAGGCGAAAGGCCCTTCCGCCCGTCCTGGTGAAAGGCCTTCCCCTTCTCTGGGCGAGTGTGAGTCTGCTTACCCCACTTGCCTGCCTTTACCCGATTGAACCTGAGGGTCTTTGACTTACATCGGGGGGTCCCACTCAGCGAATATGAGGTTGTACACATATTGCTTGTTGTGCTTGCTATGTATTCCTCTAAGCACAAAATTTCATTAGGTTCTTTGCTTGGATCTATAATAAATTGCTCGGGCTTATCATCTAGAGAAGGAAGGCAATAGCTACCTCAAGAAATTTCCAAATGTCATAGGGCATAGACAACGTATAAATGAGTTTGAATACTTCTCAATTTAGCGCACAATATAAACTATTCATAGCCTTGACATTTAAATTACACTCTTCCCTATTTAATGCACTTGGTGGCTTTATAGTTGTTATGTTCCAAACTTCTTTATCTAAAAAAATAATGAACTGTTTCATTAAATTCTTCCATCCATTATAGTTCACTCTTGTAAACAGAGGTGGTGCTAGTGAATTTTCAGTGTATACAGTTCCATTCCCACTAGTCGATTCAAGATCATGGTTGGCCATTATTGTCAGTGGTGAAACTATTTTTGGAATAACTTATCTCTGATATCACTTATTGGATCCAGTGACAAACCATAGAGGGGGGGGGGGGGTGAGTATGGTTCTTTGAAAACTACTTGGAGATTTTAAACTTCCTGCACAAGTAACATGCTGGAGATCAGAAGCGGTAATTCAAATAATCTTGTGGTTTTTATACTGATCTTTCCCTTGAGGATCGGTTGACTCTCTCCCTTTCCCCCCAAAAGGTCTTCGAGCCAGCTCTCTCCCTTCACCCTTGGTCTTCGAACCCAACACTCTTCCTCCCACCCGAAGGTCTTCGTGTCGACTCTCTCCCTTCTGGGCTAAGGTCTTCGACCCCACTAGATCTCCCCGACCTTGACGTCCTCCCCGAACGATTTTCCTATTCACCCAATACATTAAAAATGAAGAAAAGAAAGAACTATATTAAAGAAGATTTTCTCCCTCAAATGTATGTCTTCGGAGTTAGTGAGCGATCAATGCTTTTGATATACATTCTTTGTGCACATGATCGTCTTCAAAATCTCATTCATGTTTGCCTTCTCCGAAGATCTCCTTTGTTATTCATTAAGGGAAAGATTTTTTTTTTTCTTTAAATGATGGCTCGTTGCTGTAAAGACGACACGACAACCCTCCTTTTGTTCTAGGATTCATCAACCTTAGACAAGGAAAAAAATGATTTCATACTAGCAATTAAATATGCTACCACCAACATAAGGTTACCGCGCGACGGTAGCATATAGTACACGTCTTGTCCAACCGTCATGCTCTATGATGAAAAAGCTGCAGTGCATTCCTTTTTCATTTTTTGTTTCACGTGGAGCGCGATTGGACAGCCTGCTTGTAGCAAATAAGGTAAGTGACACACCTTTACTTGTAGATTTTGTTTACAATTTTGTTTCCTGCCACTTTCCACCTTTCGAATCACTCAGATTGCTGACCTGAATAATACCGTTAGTGCGACGCGGTAGTGGCAGCGCCCGTCTATAGCAACCACGTATCACGACGAATTGTGCTGCAGTTATGACGATAATACACATCACGACGGTCGCTACTATTCATGTCAAACCCTTCTTCTAAGTAGTCTGGCTGGGGACTAACGTTAGGCATAGCGCGCGGCGGTAGCTTAATCTTCACAATGACTCGAGCTGTCTTCACGTCAATAGTGGTCTATCTTTAAGACGACACTATGCTATCTTCATGACGAATCGTGTCATCCTCAATTCAACAACGGGCATTATGATGATAGTTGCCCGTTCACTATGATATTGGGCTTGTTACGATGAATTGGGCTTGACACAATGATATTTGCCATATATTCGAGCAATACGGTAGTCATGACGAAACTTCGACTTGGCGACGAGGGGGGGGGGGGGGGTATCTAAAAAGTTTAGTGTCATTTCTGGAACCCCCGGGGTCCTATTTCTTGATAAATCCTGGGGGTGGGGGATATGTAGGTGAGAATACCCAACCTCTGCGAGGTTGCCTCTCTGGAATGAGATTTGGCGACTTATTGGGCTGGTGGCCTGGCGATTGGCGACTATAGAAGGATCTTGCCATACTCACTGATAGTTGCCTACTTGGGCGAGCAACTGCAATGCCCGCCTCTGGCCTTAAATGTTTAGGTGGGCCGCAACTGCTCCTGCTTGCTAGTTTTGACCTGATCTCTAACTTTGACCTTGACCTACATGACACGACTGTGCCTACCCTTGACGAATATGAGTTGTACAGTCATAGTCTTTGCCAAACATATTTGTAGTGAAGGCAAACCCTAATCCAATGAGCATAAACTTTAAACACATGGAAAGAATACTCATCGGTGGAATTTACCTGTCACAAATATGTGAAAGCAGAATTCAACGTGGAGGCAGACAAAAGACGTCGATGAAAACACTGTTTCAATGAAAAGTCCATTCTGAAAGCTTATGAAGACGTCGCTGGAGAATTTCTGAACAATTTCATTTTTCACAATAACTAAAGATATTAAGAATGTCCACGTAAAATACCCCTTTCGTGTAATACTACCTATTTTACTTTAATTTAAACGTTGCAAAAACAAAATATGTGAGAGTGCAAAGTCATTCTCCTAATTGTTTTGTGAGATTTAGGCTCCGTTTGACACGGTGGTGGCGGTCATAAATAGAGGGGTTAAATTGTCATTAGATAACGTCCATCTAATGAACTTCATCCACTTTTATGTTTAAACGGATGATGTTTGTTAGATGAACCTTAACGAATGACGTTTTAACCCATGTGTTTATGACCGCCACTACCGTGCCAAACGGAGCCTTAAAGTATCAAAAATTGAAATTAAGGATACTCCCATAAATTTTAAAGGCACTTTGCCAAAAATCTAGTTTAAACTTCATAAATTTTATATGCAAGCCGGTTTCGGCTACATGTAAATTGTGTTTTCAAAAAAATTGCCAAAATAACTATGCGCAGGCCAGCACTTTATAGGTTCACAAATATTCCCGAGTTTTAGGCTCTGTTTGAGGCCCAATTCATACGGCCGTAATCGCTTGACGGGTGAAAATAAGACTCTGTTTGACATTTCTGTGGAGCGCCGTTCCAACGGGAACGAGTCGGAGAAAACTGTTTGGAACGTTGTTTGCGAGCTGCCGACAAGAATGGCCGGCGTAAAAGGGTGCCAGTATGGCCGGCGTAAAAGGGTGCCAGTCCGACTATTTGACGCGGGTGGGAAGAGCACCAGTCCAGCGTTTAGAACAGCCATTTCCTCTCTCCTCGCTGGCCTCCCGCCAGCCCGGGTTCTCAAACATAGCCTAAATCCCCTCAACGAAGCCGTAATTTGATTTGCACTAAACCTGATTTGCAGTAGCCAAAATTGATGTGCACATAAGAACACAAATATCTACTTGTAAGAAACAAAAGCAGGCTGCATTTCCGGGATACTCACGCTCCATCGCTCCCCCTTCAAAACCCTAAAAAACACTAGCCATTCACCGCCTCCTTCCTTTGTTCTTCTCTTCTGGTAAAAGTTTGATTCGCTTGCACGATGGGCCGAAAGCTTCAAACAGAAGCAGCCACGCGCCTCGGCGAGCCAGAAACAATAGAAACCTCCGCTGATCATGGAAGGGATCTCTCAGAGAAGACACTGAGCAAAAAGAGCAAGAAGAGAGACGTGAAGGAAGGCCACAGCCAGCTTTTTAATGGAAATGGGCTCCAATCTATCGAAGAAAACCATAACATTGCTACCCATGCTATCAACAGTAAAGAGGCTAGGAAGAAGAGGAAGCACAACGAGACCAACCTGAAAGAGGACGATGTCGCAGCAAGCAACGGAAATCACTTGGAAAATGAAGAGAAGAAGAAGAAGAAGAAGCCAAAGAAGATTGATAAGAAGGAGAATTTATCTAATTTGCATGCAGACCAAGTATCAGAAGTTTGTGATGCAGATAAGTTGGCCAAAGGTGAGGGGGAAAGAGAGGAAATTCAAGGTTTAGAAGGCGTGGTGGTGTCCGGGAAAGGTGTTAAGGATTCCAAGTACAGGGCTTTGGGTTCCTTTGCCGATTCCGGGCTTCCGGCTGAGGTCGTGGACTGCTGCAAAAATTTCACCAATCCGTCCCCGATTCAAGCGCATGCTTGGCCGTTTCTCTTGGATGGCCGGGACTTCATTGGGATTGCTGCCACTGGTTCAGGTACTTCCTTGATGTAAAGACAATGGTTGGCTTGGCTATCACCATTGGAGGCACGTCGCAACTTAGGCTTTGTTTGGCGTGGCGGCGGCGGCTATGTTATTAAAGGCCCACGGCTCACTGAGGCGTAAAGGGGTCCTAGGCGCAAGGCGTAAGGCGTATGCGTGCACCAGAGGCACGTGAGGCGCAAAAATAAAAAATAAAATAAAATCGGTGAATTGATCACCTAATTCATAGAAATTCGGCGAATTGGGCGCCCAATTCGCTGACATTCAGCGAATTGGGCGCCCAATTCGCTGACATTCAGCCAATTGGGCGCCCAATTCGCTGACATTCAGCCAATTGGGCGCCCAATTCGCTGACATTCACCCAATTCGCTGACATTCACCCAATTCGCTGATTTTCCATGAATTGGACATCCAATTCTTTGAAATTCAATGAATTGAGCGCCTAATTCGCTGAATTTTAGCGAATTGGGCGACTGGGTGCGCCTTGGGTGCGCCTTAGGTGCTCCTTAGGTGCGCTTATGCGCGCCTCAGGCACATCGCTCGCCTAAGTCTTTCTGAGGCGCAATGGAGTGCACCCGACACCTCAGGCGCGCACCTTGATAACACGGGGTGGCGGTTGTGAACGCGGAGATCAAGAATCGTCGTTCTTGAATGCCCGACCTCACCTGCAAAATTTCATTTATTTTATGCTCAAAATAAATTGGAGCTATGAATATTGTTCGGAAGATTGTGGGTATTTTAAATTTGGTTAGTCAGTATGCTTTTTAGTTGTGTTAGAAGATACTTTAAAATATCTGAGTAAAGAAGGATAATGGAGGTGATTCAAATGAACATATATGTTTTAATACAATTAAGATGATCTATTAGAGGATCTATGTTTGGTATGTGATAGGCTTTGAACAAGATAGCTTTTGGTTTAGATCGACCACCTATTAAGATTTAAACAGAGTTTTGTTGAGTTAGTAATTCCAAATGGTTGGAGAAATATTTTGATACCATTACTTTTGAATTTTATTCAAGACAGGTAATTATAATTGAATCAAACTTTTAAGTCATTCCGTGAAGTTATAGGAGAAATTGGATCATAAACTTAGACAAATTGTGCCCATTGAAAAGAATCAATTTGGTTTAATTCAGAGAATTTCTACTATAAAAGCATTATTTGTTATGAAAATTAAACTTTTAAAAAACAGGAAGATGTTTTTCATATGGTTTCTAATGATTTAGAGAAGACATGATGGCGTGCAATCTTTTATTTGATTCTCATTAATGCATAATTGTGTATATTTAAGGTATTTTGAAGTCATTAAATATTGGTTATGATGGTGCTTATAGATGATATATTTGAAATAAATTGCCCCGTTTTTCTTTAGATCTAGCTCCAATTTATTGGACATTTTTCGTAATTTGTGAAAGATACTACGGAGAACATGTTTAAAAAGAGTTCTTAGACTTACACTCCATTTGGGAGAGTGATACATGTGGTTCCGATGGAAAATGGAGATTTGTGAGAAATGTAGTTCTCACTATTCGGTGGGATATGAAACTCAAAGTAAAGTTTTTAGATTTCACTTCACCGGAGCTACAAAATAGAGGTTATCCAAACACTTTTGTTTCTCTAGTGAGGTGAAAAAAACACCACGAGGGAAAAATGGATTACTATACAGAGCCTTGGTGCACCATGTTCTGAATATAAGATGTGGACTTCAATATTCATGATATCAATAATTATTGGTATATTATTAGAAAAATAAAATTAATTTAGAATATGACGCAGGATGAATCTATAGGCGGCAGAAAATCTGCGACCTAACCCTACATGCTATGCAAAAGTCCGACGGTTAGATCACAATTGGATAATAAAAAAAATCATCCTACGTTAATAATTCAAAAGCAAGGCACAATAATTAATTTGGGCGAAGCAAACTTAGGTTTTCCTCCGCGTGGAGGGCCAAAGCGAGAGAGCGCGACGAATAAATCATGCAATTCACAATAATCATCTAACAAACAACTACCATGCAAGATATTCAAAACAAGTACAAGATCCAATCCAATATAAAATGCTAAAAAATGATAATCCAATACAACAATACTCACTAAATAGTGGGCTGACGAAGACAATGAAGAATCCGGAGCCGGAGATGCGTGTACGACGATCCGAGGTGGAACCGACAGAGTAGGTGGCTGTCCTCGACGGTGGATGATGGAATCAGACCGAAAATGGATAGATCCGACCACGTATGAGTAAATCCGAACAAAGGATGAATGGATCCGATGTTTGGTGGCAGATCCAGGTTAAAAAATGAAGTATGGGTGAAGGCAATGATGGAACGGAGGATGAAATTCTCAGATCTGGACTGATCCGAGATGTGGAGGGAATTGGATGGTGGTTCTACGAGGAAGACAGGATGGTGGCAAAGAAATATTTAGGGTTTGAATGGGAGCTGCAGTAGGGATGAAAAGGGGATGCTGGCCGTGGAATTAGGGTTATGGGGAGGGGCATACTGCAGGGAATATTGGTGGGAGTAACGGCTTGGTGGAGGGAAGACGGGAGGCAGGGGGCTGTTCAGGAGCAGGCGGCTGTTCAGGAGCAGGCGGCTGAAGGATAGAAATAGCAGGCAGCGGTGGTGCTAGAGGAGGGGCCTGGAAGCATTTGATTTAAACTTTATAAATGAACAGTTAGTATCATTTATGAGCATTGCATAGCAATAGGAATTCTGGACAACAGGCTGTGATGGAATTGGGGGGTTGGTGGGTAGCTGTAAGGAGGAAGTGGAGGTGGAGAAAGTGGCCTAGGGTTAGGGGATACTTTGGGGAGAAAGATAGACACCTAGGAGTCGTCACCTAAGGTTCCACGGAGTCGGCACCGTGGAGGGATTGCTGGATTTCGGGATTTCTTTCTCCAAAATCCGTCATCCTCTTTTCAGCCCATACATGATTTATTTATATTAAAGAGGAGGCTAGGGCATCCCACCATCAACAACTATGATTGACCGGAGGTGGGGCCACCCAAATACATCAAAATAAATGCAAATATAATAAACTAATATATGAAATCGATTCGCAACGCGAATCCGAACACATCTGCGGAGTTCGATCGTTGATCTGGGCACGCCATATATGGAAAGTTGCCAAATCAGTCCCGAATGGGCCCAAAACTCGTCATCCACTGCAAGTGCTCGTCTATGCTCCGCATCAGAATGCAAAAGAAGTAAGATATAATTCTTAGATTTAAGATTAGGTTATTATAATAGAAAAGTGCTCCATGAGTATTACATGATTAGATTATCATGGAAACCTGAATGTAAATTATGTAAAACTTCAATTCTGCCGGTTATGTTGTATGTGGGCGGTAAAAGAAATCTTTGATAGTTAAATTTATCACAATGAAAATAAGAATGTTGAGATGATTGTGTACAAAACTAGAAAGGATAAATTAATGAATTATATTATATTAAGGGAACCATTGGAGTGACCATTAGGAAAATGAGATAATTGAAATTGAATTTAGATGGTTTGAACATTTACAATAATAGAAATTGTAAATTAGTGATTGAAATAAATGTTGAAATGATTGTTTGTGTGGATAAAATTAGTTCTATAAATTGTTTAAAATGATTTACGAACAATAAAATTTTTTTGCCCCTTAGGAAACCTTCATCGAGAATGAATAGAAAATGAGGATTCATAAAGCTGCCCACAAACTGTTGGATATGGCTAACAATGGTCCTTTATATCAATTATTTTCTTTTCAGATCAATTCATACAAGGAAGCTTTTGGTAATTATTTTATCTATATGCTATGTATCCTCCATTTTTATTGTGAGTTGTTAACTTAGCAAACAAATGTGAATTATTTTTGTCTTGAGTTTTGTGATACCTATTTATAATATTTCTTTGTAGGGAAAACACTGGCTTTTGGTGTTCCGGCACTTATGCATATTTTAGGGAAGGACGATAAAACAAAACAGAGGAAAGCAGTTCCTCGCTGTCTCGTACTCTCACCTACAAGGGAACTAGCTCAGCAAGTATGTGTGTTTTCACATATTACGCCCTTCGCTGTTGTATTGCACTTTACTAAAATTATTCTTTTTATTCTCTACCCCTGCTGCAGTAATTATTAACTCACCCAAAACTTTTAAATAATGTTCCAAGCTGATTAGAAAAATTCTTGGAACAGTATGTGCTGTAGGATTTTTCATATATGATTTTATCTTTTTTATAATGATTATTTAATGTAAATACTTGAGAACTAATGCGTTTAATATTTAGATACCTAAATTTGATCTTCTTAATTTACATTGCAGTACATTATTTATTATTTTTTCTATGCAAAACTACACATTACATACCCATTTGAATCACAAGCCTAAGATCGGGGTGGGAAGATACGAGTATTTAACGATATTACATATTGCATGTACTGGCACACTATTTTACATTGTTGGAAAAGCCTATTTAAAGACACCCATGATGGAGCTCATTTATTTATTTTTCTTCTCTCCTCTTTTGTCCCACATCATGTATAGGGATCTCTTCTCTCTTTCTCCCTCCTATAAATGTGTATTCATACCTTGTATTTGATTATTGAGAAAGTATATACAAGTTTTCGATTTTTCTCCACATGGTATCAAAGCAAAACAGGTCTTCCGTGCGGTTAAGCTTTATCTAACCGCCGACATACTTTCGGTTTGCTACCCGCGCGGTTAAGCTTTCTCTAACCGCTCCTAGTTCTGCTCTCTCTCGTGGTTTCCACCTCCCTTTCTTCCTCTTCCTCTTAACCCTCTTATAGCTCTCTTTCTCTGACAGGTGGGCCCATTTCCCACTTCCCCATCTAACCGCAACCCTCCCCTCGCGGTTTCTCCTTGTCTACCCGCTCCATTTTTTTGTTATTCGCTGCGGTCTCCTTGCGTGATCTCTCTTAATCTTCTCGCCTTGACCGTCGCGATCTCCTTGTCTACTCGCCTTCTCGCACGTTTTGCTCCCGCAGTCTTCTCTCCCTTCGTTGCTCTGCTTGCACAATCTACTCGTGCGGCCTGGTCTCTACTTCGGGCTCCGCATCTTGGTCGCTGTGGTCTCCTTTTTCTTCTCACTGCCACTTCTCTAGTCGCTGCGACTTCTCTTTGCTGCGGGCTCCGCATCTTGGTCGTGACCTCTTTCTTGCCGCTGGCGTGTTGTCACCGTGATCGTGCGGTCTTCTCGCGCGGATTACTCGCTGCTTGCCCGTTGTGTTCTGCTCGTACGGTTTCCTCTCTGATCGCTGCTGTTCTGCTCGTGTGGTCTGCTCGCCGTGGTTTACTCCTCTGCTCGCGGTTCTGATCGCCCGGTCTGCTCACACGGTTTCCTCTCTGATCGCTGCTTGTCTACCCGCACGATCTGCTTTCCGCGCGAACTCCCTCTCTATTCTCTGGTCTACTCGCCGTCGGTCTAGCCTCTTGACCGCCTTGCTATGTGGTCTTCTCTTGATTCTACTAGACAGACGGCTTCCTCTCCTACAGACCACCCTACCCTTGTTCCTGAACTCCGGGATGAATTGCAGATCACCACTATTTCTTTAGCCGGGAAAAAGAACTTTGTGGAGAGGGTGCACTCTGTTCGCCGAGTTCTTCAGTCCAATGGCTTTCTACATCATTTGACCCAAGCTGTTCCCGATGCTCCTACTGAAGACTGGTTGCGCAGCGATTGTCGTGTTCAGACTTGGCTCCTTAACTCCCTTGATGACGAACCTTATGACATGCCCATGTATCACAAGACGGCCAAGGCGATGTGGGATGAGCTCCATTCTCTCTATTCCGGTAGTGATAGTCTCCAACACCTGTATGACATCATAACAGATCTTCAGACTCTTGATGTTGACGGGGCTACCGACCTCACCTCCTTTGTTACTCGGGCTAAGACTGGTTGAAGCCTGGTTTCAACATCAGCCCCCTACGATGGATCTTGCTGCCCAGTGTGCCCAAAAAGAAGCCATCGGTATTGCCATGATGATGGCTCGTGTCCCGCCTCATCTTCAGAGCATTCTGGCTCAGATCCTCTCCTATGCTGCTACTCCGTCACTATCTGATGTGTGCTCCATGCTGCTCAAGGTCTCACCACCTCCTGACAGTTTTGGACCTCCCTCACCGACCCTCCTTCAGCAGTCTTCTGCGCCCTTACTGCCTCTCCCTCCTGTTCGTGGAGGACGTTTAGGTTCTCGGGGCAGATGTCGGGGTGGCCGACCGCGACCTAAGTGTTCCTTCTGCGGTAAGGACGACCACCTTGAGGTCACTTGTTACCGCAAGCATGGGCTTCCTCCTCATCCGCTTGCCTCTGTTGCTGCCAACGACTCATCTGTCACTCGTACTGACCATGAAGAAGTTCGGCTTCAGCTCCAACAACTCAATGGTCTGCTCAGCCGCCCACCTGCTTCCGTTGCCTCCGCTGCCTCCATCTCAAATGAATGTATCGCTTGTCTCTCCACTAATCCACGCTGGATAGTGGATTTATGTGCCACTCATCACATAACCTCACTGCAGCCACATCAGTACTTGGATTCTCCTCATCCTAAGTTTATCACAGTGGCCAATGGGGACACTGTTCTGGTCTTCGGCTCTGCTGATATCGCTCTCACTTCTTCTCTATCCATATGCTCGGCTCTTCATGTTTCAGGATCCCCGTTTAATTTACTTTATGTTAGTCGCCTCATTACTGATATTTAAATAGAAAAAAATATTTATTTTTGGCAAATTATAATAGCTTTCCTCCGCTTGGAGGGCCAAAGCAAAGCGCGCGACAAATGTTTCCTCCTACAAATTATTAGTGTACCAAAAAACTTTCACAAACAAGAATCGCAGCAAAATATAGCAAATCACTAAATGGAAAATGTCGAATCAAATAATACAGTACTACAAAAGCTCACAAAGTAGACGGCTGAACCGAGGCACTGAAGAATTTGAGGGCCGGATGTGTAGATCGGTTATCGGAGATGGAACCGGTGGTGAGAAGACGGTGGCAGTGACTGTCCTCGGCGGTAAACGGTGAAAACGGACAATAAAACTGTGGATCCGGCCACGTATGAGTATATACGGGTCGGGGGAGGGTAGATCCGATGTGTGGGAGCGGATCCAGACAAAAATGGCAATAGGGTGGAGGCAAACATCGGAACGAGTGCTCAAATTCTCAGATCTAGCGTGATCTAGAGAAGAGAGGCTAGTTGGTAGTGGATCCACGAAAAGGGGATGCGAGGAATGGCCGGCTAGGGTTTGAGGTGGTTTTCGGGTGGTTGGGAGGGGAGTTGGGTGGTTGGCTGGATGGGAGGCTGCAGAGGGGGTGGTCGCCTTGAAGGGGGGATGTGGTGATTGCGGGCTGGAGGGTGGGGAAGGCCGGGGGAGGGGTTGTTTGGGGCCGACGACGGTAGGCCTGGGACAACAAGCCGACGGGTTGTGAGGGAGTTTTGGGGGCAGCCGACGGCTGGGTAAAAGGAGGGAGGGGTGGAAAACGAAGGTGGAGGTAGGGATTACCTTGGGGAGGAGTTTGAAGGCCTAAGATTCGTCACCTAGGGTTCCACGACGTTGGCACTGGGTAGGGATTGCGGGATTCCGGGAGTCAATGTCTCCAAAATCTGCAATGACTGAATTCAACCCCTACCACTCTTATTTATAATAAAAGAAGCATTAGGGCATCCCATTCGACAGCTATGATTGGCCGGCGGGAGATGACTCAAAATACATGAAACAAAAGTCCAAACAGAAAAAGTAATATAAGATTTTGACTCGCGGCGACGCTCCAGACACAATCGCGGAGTCCGATCGTCGATCCGGGCACGCCATATATGGAAAGTTTCCAAATCATCCCCGAGCGGGCCCAAAACGCGTCCTCGTCTATGTTCCCCATCAATCTCCCCGGCTTGAAAAAATTCATCTCTCGATGAATTGGGATCAGAATTATCTCGCTGATCGCCAGGTACTACTCGAAGAGGTCCATCAGAAGTCGTCCAAGTGTCGTCGGCGGAAGGGTGCCCTCGCCATTCAATTCCCCCTGACTGAAAAGTTGTTATCTCCGGTGAATGGAGAAGGTCATGCTGAAGTCGAAGTCCAGGGGAAAATCGATCAAGCTCTGCTACAAGTATCCAAGCGTCAACTGCGTCGGGGCGACCCCGCCAATGTACTAAGTAGCGACAACGCGACTTATCTGAAGTAGGAACAAGCTGGTGGAATTTGAACTCTGTGATGTTCTCATCGCTCATCTCTCGAGTGGTGGATCCCAGTGCGATCGGTGGTGCCGGTGGTGAAACCAGAGAAGACGAGTCCCCAGGTGGGTGGGTGGTAACACAAGGCAGACTGTGATGACCATCAGACGTAGGTTGCGTAAGAGAGTGGTAAGACAACGAAAGCGGGGGTCGGGGTGGCTGGGCATCTCCACTGCTCGGGTCCACATACTCGTGAGGCTCATAGTACGACGTCAGTTCCTTGGCATTAAACACCAGATGAATTCCCATACTAGCCGGGATATCGAGCCGGTAGGCATTTGTCCCAATACTACTAATAATAGAGTATGGACCCATTCTCCTGCTGCTTAACTTTTTGGTAGGCTCTGATGGGAGCCTCTCTGGGTGACTCGCACCATTACTTCCTCGCCTTCATTAAATACATGCTCTCGCCTTCGTTAACCGCATGAGTTTTATAACTTTCATTGCTCATTATTATTCGTCGGCGAACCGACCAATGTAAGACATGCAAGTGACGAACAAGTGACTCAACTGACTCGTGCAAATGGAGCGAATGATGCAAATAGAGCACAGCATACTCAACATGCTTCCTAAGGGAAGGCCTGACAATGACTTGAATATTACTAACATGGGGTGGCCTATCAGGAGGCTTACCGGGTGGTCGATGGAAAAATCTGGGGTGACCGACGTCATCGCCCGTGGGGACGACATAGATGATGACAAAACAATGCAGAGCTCTGGTGTGATGGGTATCTCTCAAATGATATAGCCCATCAGGTGGCCCACCAGGGGATGTATACCAAAAATCATCATGTGTGAGATGATCACTAGTGCGGATACACAATTTATCACTAAAGTGTAGGAGGGAAGGCTTGTCAAATGAGCTTCTTGGGGACTTGATCCCGAAGAGATCGATAATGATAGGATAGTCCACCACGAGGAGGGCACCAATAACAGTAGTGTCTGTGGGAGCAAGTAGGACACCCACAACAAAGTCAACGCTAGTCTCATGAACCTCCCAAGGGAGTAGTGGCTCATCAGGAGACTTATCTGGAGGTTCAACAATGAAGTCATTAATAATGGGAAGATCCCTCAGATGAGTATCGCTGATAGAGATAGTGTCCTCGTAAGTGGGGCACGAGAGGAAGAGAGGCGCGTCTGGACTAGCAAAAAAAATTGCGGATGGGGTATAGAAGGAAACCGTGTATCTTACTAAATGAAATTTACTGGATCAGTCGAACCAAACACTGCTTTTGGCGTAAACTGCATTTTTCTCCATCCGTATCAGAGCCTATCAGCCGAATCAAACGCCACCAAGTACTCCGATTTATCTCGCCCATGAAGAAGAAGATGGTTGTACTAATAATTTTCAAACTATAGTTTAAAGCTATAGAGTCGTCAAACCATGATTAATCCATTAAGTTTTTCGATCTAAGAGATAAAATTTTTGAATTGAATCATAATCTTTAAAATTTCACAATTCGTCAATGAATTCCGCATACTCGTTCGGGACAACATTTCCTCTATTAAGGTTCAAAAATATTTTTCAAACATTTAATCCTTTTCTTACTAACTTCCAGATCTTTATGAGGAGCAACTCTTGTTGTATCCTTCGCTAGCCTTTGTTCACTGCAATATTTAGTAAAATCACAAAAAATAGTAAATTTAAAAAATCATTAATACAAA
The DNA here is from genome assembly GCA_039513925.1 of Platanthera zijinensis. Taxonomy (NCBI): domain Eukaryota; kingdom Viridiplantae; phylum Streptophyta; class Magnoliopsida; order Asparagales; family Orchidaceae; genus Platanthera; species Platanthera zijinensis. The sequence continues at coordinate 171,304,602 of CM077093.1, read as the reverse complement.
AGGCATACAAAAATAATTTTTTAATTAAAAAGGATAATTACCTTAGATTTAATGAATATGCAAAGCAATAAAGCGGGGCGTTCTTGTTACAATCATTCACATGAATATCATGTACTATCTCAAAAGTGGTATATACATCTTTTTTCCTCTTATGAGCAAAAATAGTATTCTTCACCCTTTCAATCATTGTGTGACTTGTGTCTCATTTATCATATACTAAATGAAGGCAAGATTTATTTGTATCACGGAAGCGAATCATATTATATATATGAGCGGTGAATGAAAGAATGTACTCAATGGAATCCCATCAATCATCATCTAGCACATTCTCTTTCACATATTTAACTTTTTTCATATCATCATTACGATATATAAGGTAATGATCACTAATAACCATTCTTTGAAATTCATTCTTTATAAGTTTGAGTCGTTTTAACATGATGATCATTGTTGCAAAGAGTTTTAACATTATATAATAATTTAAGCTCACAAATTCATTAAACATCACCAATCTCATGAAAATGATTCATAATATAGTTTTTAGTGAAAATTGCATCATCACCTATATGGTTAATTCATGAGCATTCTTTGTATGTAACCACATTATTCTCCGAATTCTTAGCGACACATATGTTCTTCCAAGCTAGATTGAGAGTGTACACCACATAAGGATTCTAAAAAATTAATGGAAACTCACTCTCAATTAGTTGGCCCGCCCCCCTGCAATTTGCCACATTATCCGTAATAACTTGAACAACCTTTTCATGTCCAGTTTATAGAAATACTTCCTTGATCAAAGATGCATTGAAGTACTTGTCTTTGGTTTAACCTTGACAATTAACCGCCTTCAAGAACATTGCTTTTAAATTTGTTATTTTCATAAAATTGATGAGTGGTCGTCTTTGTAGATCGCTCCATCCGTCGCTTACAATGTTAACTCACTTGTCGACCCACATCCCTCTTAAAGGAGCTAATTTTCTTTCAATTTCTATTTTCTCCTTCATCAACAAGGTGGTTCTCAATGAATTATAGCCGGGTTGTACATATCCTGCAAGGTTACGACTAGTGGTAAAGGAATAGGATTCTCTCTAATACAAATTTCTTACTAGATTGAAACGCAATCTCATCGAATAAAATGCTCTAGTAATTAAGGTATCCAAATGAGCTCTAAAGATCAATTTTAAAAATTTAACTTCTTTGAGAAACCTTGTAATAACTTATTTTACCTTTCCTCTGATTAGGGGTAAATGAGGTGAAAGTATAAACAAGAAAAATGCATTGTATTCACCTATTTGGTATCAAAATAAAGCTAGTAAAAGTTTGCAAATTATTGTAAAAAGCAAACTAAACCAGGTTGGATACTCTTAGTCTTATCATTAGCTATCCAAACACAATCTACAAAACCATGATCTAGATTTTAAATTTGAACCTTCAAGGAAATCATTTAGATTATCCATTAGATTTTTAATGAAATCGTAGAGAAAATAGCATACGTGAGAGGGCTTCCAAAATATCGAGTCCTACCAAAAAAAGACGAAGAGGAAGGGAAAGAGATCGACAGTGAGGGAAGCGGGCGGCGACACATCTGAGATGGTGTTCACTTGAGAGGGCTTCCACGGAGAAGAAGCACGACCACGATGAACAGGGCAATGTCGAGGGAGGAGCTCGGCTGCTGTGTGAAAAAGAAATGAGGACTTCCGTAAGCCTAAACAGGTGTCCGCACGATTACAAGCTGACTGCGCGAGACTTCGAAAGGCGGGAGTTGCGTATCCCCCAAGCGGGATACATGACTCCGTAATATTTATTTAATTTTAAATAAAAGTAGCATTTCCATCGTTTCAGAAACGCGTTTTCGGACATTTCTTGTATCCAATACACGTTTGAGCCGATGCATGAGGCATTTTTATGTATCTTTGCTTCATAGGTCTCTTTAATACCTTAATATTACTGGGACGATTCCCTGAATGCAGATCAACCTTGAAACATTTCTCTAATCCATGCATTTTGATATAGATTTCTGATGTTTTACGGGATGCTGCATCTCCTTGCGGTATAACATCAGTTTGTGTGTATGGTGGGACTTCAAAAGGGCCACAAATATCTGCCCTTAGAGCTGGAGTTGTAAGTTGCTTATTGATCTCTGCTTTAATTGTTGTTGTGATCTCTGTACATTCATGGAAAGAAAATCTGTTTTGTCAATTGGACATGGCATACACTGTTTTCGTTTGTCTGTTTTAAGTTTACACTCAGCCTCATATTTTTTTGAGTCTGTACTAATATCAACTGTTGATAAATTTTTTTTCAAAATTTTTCTGGGATATTTTCTTTACCTCCAGGACATAGTCATTGGAACCCCGGGTCGTTTGAAGGATCTCATTGAGATGGGTATTTGCTCTCTGAAAGATGTTTCTTTTGTGGTAAGATTTTTATTCAAGTCTTCTCTTATGAGATGTTTTATGATTTGTGGTAGATGCTTTTCTGATGACGTGCATTTCTGTTCAACATTCAATTAGTAGTGTTGTTAGGCTTTTAGATCAAGTATTTGGGGCTTGAGAAGCTCCAAAAAGAGCCAATATTGTCTTTTAATGTCATAAATATATGCATTTGGTGATTTTTTTGGATTACCTGGATTATGATATTTTAAGTAAAGTCTAATCCCAGTTGTTTGACAATTGCTACATTGCAGCATGGAGATTACAGGTTGCAAGCTTACTGATTTTTTGAGTTTTTATGAAAGAAGATAATATGACATAGCTGCATATTATGCTTGTGAACCGTCAGGAAATCTTTTGCTTTATTCATGCTTCTGTATGAGTTAACCGTTTAGTAGTTTATTTTAATTAGTTTTGTAGATGTTAATTGTTCTTGTTATTTTTGTCATTATTTTTAATTTTCACCTTTATAGGCGGTTTTTTAGAAACTTTTGTTCAAAATTATTTCATTTATTATTGATGAAAGTGTTTCAGTAATTGTTTTGTTATAATAAATTATAGTGGACATGCTTAAGTGTGTATTTCAGATAGTTGATTATATAGGGTGCCCCATATGATGTGTATAAACATAATTATTGGACTCTTAGTTTAGACGCAGTAATATAGAGACATTAAAGAATAGAAAGTAGGTGGCAAAGTTAATTGGATTAGACAAGTTATTATGACGCAGAGCGACAGAGCTGTAGAGCTTAAAATTTATACAATGAATGCCCAATGTGATGGCGTGCAACGCCCAACACAGGCCTATTCCCGCAGGAGACGGTGATCCGCTACCCAATCAGACGATCCGAGTCTGTGGCTGCGTTCAAATGTTCGATCCGAGTCAATTTGATATATTACTTTTTTATGTTTCAAGTTGTATTTGACGTCCAATCTGAGTTGTATTTGACGTCCAATCTGAGTTGTATTTGACGTCCAATCGGCCCGAACATTATGAGCCGTCCGATTCAGGTGCTCAAGTTTGTTTTAGGTTTATAAATAGTGCTGACAGCAGTTCACGGGGGATCAAAGGTTTATATGTTTTTTTGACAACTGTCGGTCTCCTTGATTTCTTCTGGTGCGATGCCGGAGGAATCCCGCGCTTCCTCTCCTTTGTGTGACTCCAAGATAACTTCTCCTCTCCCCCCACAACCAAAACCACCATTGCCTTCTTCCATGCGTCACTCTTCCCTGGCGCTCGTTTACATGTTGCTCTCACTGCCCAAGCCCGATCCCATGCACCCCCTTCAGGCCGCCCCTTCCGCACCCACTGCTGACTTCCATGTTGGAAATAATCCTTGATGGTCCATTAAAATTGCCCAAGAGTTTCACTTCCCCTAATAATAGTTTATGCTGTTTCGGTTACCGTTTCATAGCTCCTAGTTATTATCATAATTAGCATTTAGTTTACTTTAAATATTTAGCTTGTAACTGTTATAGTTACGTGTAACCGTTGTTTTTTTGCTATATAAAGAAGAGAGAACAATGAAGTTTTAAGCATCCAAAAATAACTTGTCTTCTCTGTTCTTTCTTTCTTGATTGGCCTGACACTTCTTTTTCCCTGCTTGAACCTACATCTGGTATCAGAGCCATGTCGATCATTCCTCAAGGTGAGGCAGCGCAGGAGAACGGCGGCGCTCCTCAAGTTGAGGCAGCGCGGGAGAGTGGCGGCGGGTTGTTCCGCTACCCGCAGTTGACGACGACCAACTACGCGAGTTGGGTGATTCGGGTACAAGCGATGATGGAGGATCAAGGTGTCTGGGAAGCAATCGAGTCGGAGGACGGGGAGCCCGTCGACATAAAAAAGGACAAGAAGGCAAGGTCGCATCTTTTCCAAGCACTCCCGGAGGACCTCCTGATGCAGGTGGCGATGAAGAAAACTTCGAAAGAGGTTTGGGATTTGTGAGAACCCGCCCGCCCATATCACATCCTAAGTTGTCAAGGCGCGCGCCTAGGCGCGCCTGAGGCGCCGGGCGCACCAGGCGCAGCCCGCCGCGCCTCAGCACAGCTGAGGCGGGCGATGTGCCCCAGGCGCGCCTCAGGCGCGCCCAGGCGCGCTTAGGCGCGCGCCTTACAGGCTCCCAGGCGCGCCAAAGGCGCGCCCGGGCCTTTCAAGCTATTTTTTTTAAAAAAAATTTTGATATGTGCAAAAACATGATCTTAGACACACCCGAGGCACCCCCTAGGCGCACTTGGGCGCCCAATTCGCTGAAATTGAGCGAATAGGGCGCCCAATTCGCTGAAATTGAGCGAATATGGCGCCCAATTCGCTGAAATTGAGCGAATTGGGCGCCCAATTCGCTGAAATTGAGCGAATTGGGCGCCCAATTCGCTGAAATTGAGCGAATTGGGCGCTCATTCGCTGAAGATCAACTAATTGGGCTCCCAATTCACTGAAATTCAGCGAATTCGCTCAATTTCAGCGAATTGGGCGCCGAATTCGCTCAATTTCAGCGAATTGGGCGCCGAATTCGCTCAATTTCAGCGAATTGGGCGCCGAATTCGCTCAATTTCAGCGAATTGGGCGCCGAATTCGCTCAATTTCAGCGAATTGGGCGCCCAATTGAGCAAATTGGGCGCCCAATTCGCTCAATTTCAGCGAATTGGGCGCCCAATTTGCTCAATTTCCTTTTTCCCCAATTTTTGCGCCTCACGTGCCTCAGGCGCGCGCCTGCGCCTTGCGCCTAGGCTCCAGGGGCCCTTTGCGCCTCGGTGCGCCTTGTGCCTTTGATAACTTAGATCACATCTCAAAATCTAGGTGTTGAGATGAAGGGTGGCGGGGTACATAAACACGGAGGAGCAGGCGCTGCGGGCGATGTGGGACTAATCCCAACCACAGAACCGCAGGGATATTCCGCCACACAGGGGGCCCACCGGGGTCAACACCCAGACCAGGAACGCGATGGGGAAAGCCACGGGGGCGGTCCCACACACACGGTCCTGCTGGCAAATTACTCTCAACACACCCCCGCAGCAGGACAACCGTACAACCTCTGATACCATGTGAGAACCCGCCCGCCCATATCACATCTCAAAACCTAGGTGTTGAGATGAAGGGTGGCGGGGTACATAAACACGGAGGAGCAGGCGCTGCGGGCGATGTGGGACTAATCCCAACCACAGAACCGCATGGATATTCCGCCACACAGGGGGCCCACCGGGGTCAACACCCAGACCAGGAACGCGATGGGGAAAGCCACGGGGGCGGTCCCACACACACGGTCCTGCTGGCAAATTACTCTCAACAGGATTGCCTCAAGACAAGGTTCATTGGCGCAGATCGCGTCAAGAACGCACGACTGCAGACGTTGAGGAATGAGTTCGACGTCATGCGCATGCATGAGGACGAAACCTTGGACCTCTACGCTGGAAGGCTCAACAGCATGTGCGTCAGGTATGCAAACCTGGGGTCGACGCTCGACGCCGCCGCACTAGTCAAAAAACTTTTCGACACAGTGCCGGATCGGTTCTTGAACGTGATCGCCGGAATTGAGCAGTTCTATGACTTCGACACTATGCCATTCGAGGAAGCTGTGGGGCGGCTGAAAGCCTATGAAGAACGAACACGCCCGCACACAACCAGCAGAAATGGCAAAGGCGACGACCAACTTTTGCTCACTTGGGAAGAGTGGCAAACGCGACAAGAGAGGGATGGAAAATCCCATGCTCTTGTAGACAACAGCAACCACGGTTGGAGTGGACGTGGTCGCGACAGAGGGTGTGGCAAGGGCGGTCGCAGTTGGACGCAAAGCAAAAACGACATGAGTGGCTCCAGCGGCGGTGGCCGTGACAAGAGTCACATTCGTTGTTTTAACTGTGACAAGATGGGTCATTATGCATCTGAATGCAGGGTCCCGAAGAAGGAGGAGGAGGCACACCTCACCTGTGCGGACGACACTGAGCCGGCCCTAATGCTCGCAGTGTCGGAGGTGATAACGTCGAAAAAACAGGAGCAGCAGGATGCCGTCCTACTGAGCGAGGAGAAAACGAGGCCGAAGGAGAATGTTACCCCCTGTCATGTCTGGTACCTGGACAACGGGGCAAGCAACCACATGACCGGTGATAAGGCGAAGTTCCGCGAGCTGGACGAGAATGTCACCGGTAAGGTCAAATTCGGCGACGGCTCTGCAGTGCAAATCATGGGTAAGGGTTCAATTCTATTTTCCTGTAGAAATGGCGATCCGTGGCTACTTCAGGAAGTATACTATATCCCAAAACTCCGAAGCAACATCGTGAGTCTCGGACAACTAACCGAGACCGGACACAAGGTGATCATGGATGAGGATACCTTGCTGGTGCTCGACAAATGTCATACGAGGCTGCTCATGAGAGTGAGACGCACTCCAAATCGTCTCTACAAAATTGATTTGCATCAAGGGGAGGCGGTGTGTCTCCTGGTAAATCTTGAAGATCCGGCGTGGCTTTGGCATGCCAGACTTGGCCATGTCAACTTCCACGACATGAAGTTCCTTGTTGACAAGAAGATGGCGGTGGGCGTGCCGTCGATCACACACCCGAACCAGATATGCCAAGGATGTTTGGTGGCAAAGCAGGCGAGACAACCGTTCCCTACGACGACAAGTTTCAGGGTGGAGAAGCCGCTTGAGCTAGTACATGCTGATCTCTGCGGTCCGATTACACCTTCGAGCCTCGCCGGTAATAGTTACTTCATGTTAATAGTCGATGATTACTCCAGGTGGATGTGGTTGTATGTGATCAAGACGAAGGATCAAGCTTGCTCTGTGTTCCAAAAATTCAAGTTGCAGGTCGAGAACACGAGCGAACAACGCATCAAGACGTTGAGGACTGATCGCGGTGGAGAGTTCCTCTCCACTGAATTCAACCGGTTCGGCGAGGGGGCCGAGATCGAACGACACATTACCGCGCCATACACGCCACAACAAAACGGTGTGGTGGAGCGGAGGAATAGGACGGTGATGGCGATGGCGAGATCTCTTCTCAAAAGTATGAATGTGCCAGGGAGATTTTGGGGAGAGGCGGTACGGCATGCGGTGTACCTGTTGAACCGCTTGCCAACAAAGGCGCTTGGCGAACGAACTCCGTTCGAGGCCTGGAACGGAAGGAAGCCACCTCTGGGACATCTTCGTGTGTTTGGATGCACAGCGCACGCGAAGGTGACATCACCACACCTAAAGAAACTCGATGATCGAAGCCAGTCGATGATGTACCTTGGCGTTGAGGATGGCTGTAAGGCGCACCGTCTGTTTGATCCACGGGGCAGAAAAATCCATGTAAGTCGTGATGTAAAATTTGAAGAAAATGTGAAGTGGTGCTGGAGTACAGGTGCAGGAGACGTGGATCCTCCTTGTTTTGTTGTCGAGGAGGAATGCGGCACTGAGTTGATATATGGCAACTTTACGCCGCCTATGGGTGGTATGGCAGGCGAATCAACGCATACAACACATGTTCACCAAGCCACTTCTTCAACTCCACTGGCCGGCGAGGTGTCGCCAGAAGGACCAGCGACTGGGATGCATACTACAACACTCACGACAGCAATCTCCCCGATGGTGACGACATCTACTGGATCGCTGGCAGATGATCTTGCCACACCTGATTCGGTTGGGACCACACCTCTATCAGGAGGGAGCAGCAGTACTGATGACGAACATGTTCGTTACAGGCATATCGACGACATTCTGAGAGATGCTCCAAGAGTGCAACTTGACATGGAAGGAGAGGCCATGCTCGTGGAGATGGAGGAGCCATCCCGCTACCATGAGGCCGCCGGGCAGCAAGTTTGAGAGGACGCTATGGCCAAGGAGATTGAGTCTATTGAGAAAAATAAAACTTGGTCCCTCGTAGAGCTACCGATTGGACACAAGCCAATTGGGCTCAAATGGGTTTACAAACAGAAGAAGAACTCGGATGGAGACGTGATCAAGCACAAAGCAAGGCTAGTCGCGAAAGGGTATGTACAACGACAAGGAGTTGATTTCGAGGAGGTGTTTGCACCAGTGGCCAGACTCGACACCGTGCGCGTCATTCTTGCCATTGCTGCCAATCGCGGCTGGCAAGTTCACCATCTCGATGTCAAGTCAGCTTTCTTGAATGGGGAGCTCGAGGAAGAAGTATATTTATCTCAGCCGGAGGGATTCATAGTGAAGGACAAGGAACATTTGGTGCTAAGATTGAGCAAGGCACTCTACGGGCTCCGACAGGCACCACGGGCCTGGAATGTACGACTTGATAAAAGTTTGAAGCAACTCGGTCTTGTAAAATGTATCCAAGAACAAGCTGTGTATACGAGAGGTAAAGGTCGAGCAGGGGTCATTGTCGGTGTATATGTCGATGACCTCATTGTGACAGGAGAAGACCCAGGTGCGATTGCGGTTTTCAAGCGACAAATGATGTCTGAATTCGAGATGAGTGATCTTGGATTGCTCAATTACTATCTCGGGATTGAGGTCAAACAAGGAGAAGACGGCATCTCAATCAAGCAGGAATCATATGCCAAGAAGTTGTTGACTCAATACGGGATGGTTGATTGTAATCCTACCAAGCTTCCTATGGAACCAAGATCACAACTACATAAGGATCATGAGGGACAACCAGTGGATGCAACGGAGTATCGTCGTGTTATTGGTTGCCTCAGGTACCTACTTCACACACGGCCAGACCTCTCTTTTCCTGTCGGTGTGTTGAGCAGGTTCATGGAAAGGCCTACAGTGATGCATCATAAGGCGATCAAGCAGATCCTCAGGTATGTGAAAGGGACTATGGGCTATGGTCTTTTGTATACCAGAGGAGGAGATGATGAGGTGATCACGGGGTATACGGACAATGATCTAGCCGGCGACAACGATGACCGGAAGAGTACCGGGGGCATGGCATTCTATGTCAATGAATGCTTAGTGTCATGGACCTCGCAGAAGCAGAAAACAGTTGCCTTGTCATCATGTGAAGCCGAGTTCATGGCGGCAACAGCAGCAGCATGTCAGGCACTGTGGATCAAAAGTTTGTTGGGCGAACTGACTGGAAAGAAGAGTGATGCGGTAAAGCTATTTGTTGACAATAAGTCCGCGTTCGCATTAATGAAGAATCCCGTATTCCACGGACGCAGCAAGCATATCGACACAAGATTTCACTTCATACGTGAATGTATCGAGGGAGGGCAGATCATGGTGGAGTTTGTTCGCACAGATGAGCAACGTGCGGATTCGCTGACGAAGGCTTTGTCGTCAGCAAAGCTAGCAACATTGTGACATCTGTTAGGTGTTCGCAACCTTGGGACACATCCGGATTAGGAGGGAGTATGTTGGAAATAATCCTTGATGGTCCATTAAAATTGCCCAAGAGTTTCACTTCCCCTAATAATAGTTTATGCTGTTTCGGTTACCGTTTCATAGCTCCTAGTTATTATCATAATTAGCATTTAGTTTACTTTAAATATTTAGCTTGTAACTGTTATAGTTACGTGTAACCGCTGTTTTTTTTGCTATATAAAGAAGAGAGAACAATGAAGTTTTAAGCATCCAAAAATAACTTGTCTTCTCTGTTCTTTCTTTCTTGATTGTGCCTGACACTTCTTTTTCCCTGCTTGAACCTACATTCCACCCATCCAGGAAATCCCCAGACCTAACAATATCAAGCACTCGACCTCCTTCCCTACCTTCTTCACTGTATTAAAGCCCCACCATCTCTTCCCCAAACCAACAGTTGCCCACCCTTGTTTCTCCACTACTGCCAGCCCCAAATTCCCCCCACCGCGAGTCCCTACTGCTACCAACTTCACCCTAACAGCCACTACATACCCCACCCAAGCCACCACCAATTCAGGACTCCACTTCGGATGCCTTCCCCACTTTGCTACGACCTTGTATGCCCACAAACAACCTTTATTGCCGCCTCTTGCACGAGTAAGTTGTAGTTGGAGTTTTTATTTTCTATTGTTGTTTATTTTGGCATCCTACCTGTAGTGGATATTTATTTTATATGTTATTAGTATCTGCGAACGCATGATTGCAGTTTTATTATCACAATACAAGTTGAAAGGACATATTTCTAGTAAATCAAAATCATTAAAGAGGGAACGAAGCCACATCTCCTCATATATACCATGAGCCATACTTCTAAACTTGGCCTCAACACTAAAGCGGACCACAACCTGTTGTTTCTTGCTTCTCCAAGTGACCAAATTGACCCTAACAAATGAACAATATCTTGTGGTAGATCTTCTATCACCAATTGATCCAACCTAGTCAGCATCTGCATAGACTTCAATTTTTAAGTTATCACTGGAGAGAATAGAATGCCCTACCAAGTGAGTTCTTCAAATACCTCGAAATTCTGTGCACGACATCAAGATGTATGACTTTAGGAGGATGCATGTATTGACTTATCACTCCCACTGCATATGAAATGTCATGACGAGTATGAGATAGGTAGATTAACTTTCCTACCAGCTTTTGATAACTAAGAATATCTTCCACTGACTCTCCATCATATTCAAATTTGTGGTTGACTTCATTAGCGTTATCAACAGGCTTGCAATCACTCATTCATGTCTGTTCTAATAAATCAAGGACATACTTCCGCAGTGAAATATGAATCTCATATTTTGATCTTGCTACCTTAATCCCTAGAAAATATCTTAACTTATCCAATTCTTTCACTTTAAATTCGCTAGCAAGTTTTAGTTTCAGAGCACAAATCTCATCAATGTCATCACCTGTAATAATCATATCATCCACATGCACAATCATGAGAGTCATCTTCATCTCTTTTCGTCTGATAATAAAGTGTGATCTGCATGACTTTGGGTTAACCTAACAACGTCATGACTTTGTCAAGTCTCCCAAACCAAGCTCTCGGAGATTGTTTTAATCCATAGAGATTTTTCTTCAATTTGCAAACCTTCCCTTCTGAGCCGATAGGGACAAGAACATGAGGTATTGACATATATACTTTTTCTTCCAACTCATTGTGAAGGAAAGCTTTCTTAACATTCCGTTGTTGAAGCTCCCCTTTACATGTGGCATAGGATAATAAGACTGGAATTGAATTCATTTTTGCCACTGGAGCAAATATCTCTTGGTAGTCAATACCTTAAGTTTGGGTGTAGTCTCTTGACACAAACCGAGCCTTGAATGTCTCCACAATACCTTCAGAGTTCTGTTTTACTGTAAAAAGCCATTGACAACCAACTGTCTTTTTGCCAGGAGGGAGATCGATCGTGTAACACCACCACATGAATCAAGGTACAAAATTTCCTTTGGTGTGCCAATAACAAGATGAATTGAGTGCAAATATCCCATTGCAGAAGAGTGGAACCGGCTGGGAATAGTGGAAACCGGGTGGGGGCTTGAGTTGAACCGGCAATAGGCGGTTTACGGATGCGTGTCGTCCGCTCTTTAAGCGGTGCCGATCTCCCGATGGTATAAGGCCGACATTTTTCCTTCTTCCCTTCAGTTTTCACGCCCGACGGAAGAAAAAGCCGACGGAAGCCGCAGGAGTCGCACGCCGCCGATCGATCCCGGGAGCTCAAATCTCCTCCGTTTCGCGTGATTCCTCCGCTGATAGCAAGGTAATCTCCTCCTCTGCACTCCTTTTGCTTTCGATATGAAGTTAGAGTGCGTTAAATTTCTAGGGTTTAGGAGTTTTGGTGTTTTCTTTCATGAACTCATGGGGAGAGTTTTTGTAGCGCTTCCTCATGCCCTAATCCTCCATTTTTAGTGATTGTGAATGTGGCAAGTATGCCTCCTTCCCACGGTTTACTAGTCAAAGATTTGAGGGAAATGTCAGTCCCCTAATTGGAGGCTAGATAGGGCTGCCCCTTCACTCAAACGGTTCTAAGAAAATAAATTTCACTTAGGGCAGCAAAGCCCTAATGGGAATATTGTCATAAGTAGGGCAAGTAGAACCTAAACATGTAAGATGTCGTATGTATGGATTAATTATGAATAATTTCATCTAGGTTATGGCATCCCGAAATGCTGGAAATCGTGGTGACAAGGACAAAGACATGGAGAAAGGCAAGGGAAAAGCCCCAGTGAGTTCTTACTTTTCATGTCTTTTCATTATTTCGTTGTTATGCGGCTAACCTGATGTGAATGTAAAATGTTGAATAAGATAAGTAGTTAACGGCGATTAAGATAAGTATTATGATAAGTTATGGGCTAATAAGAAGAGTAATATTAACGTGCGAGTCAAGGGCACGGACATGTGCGAGTCAAGGGCACAGATAGGAATGTGAACGTGCGAGACAAGGGCACGAGAAACACATTACCGTTAGGTGTGAGGCAAGGACACCTAGTTACACTTCATATAGCCCATAAAATAGGTGTGAGACAAGGACACCTAAACTTAAGACTAGTCATACGTAAGATTAAGTATAAGGGAAGTGTAAGATCATAAAACAAAGACATCATACACTCATAAATATTTCAGGAAAGGTAACAATTCACTTAGTCCTTTGACTAATTAAATGAAACTAAACAGGTCAAGGAAGAGGCGGTTCCAGCCACCAGTAGTCAGCGTCGACCATGCACTCCGCGGCAAGAGAAGAAGTATCGCCTTTGGGTAGAGGTCTACTCAGCAGTCCTTGGAGTACTAGCGGAGCACAGAGAGAGGTGCCGAGATCCAGAGTGTCCCCATGAGGACTTTCAGTTTTATTTTAAGTAGTTTTGTATGAGTCAGTCTGTATGGTGTACATGTCGGTAAGCCCTTTTTGTGTAGATATAGGGCTACCGTTTTGTCTGTGCAGTGATGGTAAGCCTTAGTAGAGTTGTCTAAGGCTACCTTTTGATCATATTGTACATTATTATCCGTTATATAATGAAATGGATGGTTATAGTTTGTCATAACTTTTACTTATTGTACTCTTTCACATATATACTGTACTCTGATGGTTCTTACCTTGCTTAAAAGAAATGATATGCACTTTGTCGCGGTAGCCGTAAGGGGGCCGTTACAGATCGGGTCCCATGTATGGTTCTTTTCTAGAGCCTTAATTTCCTCCATTATCGTCTTTATCCATTTTGGGTGGCCAAGTGCCTCCTGCCATGTATCGGAAATAGAAATGGAGGATAGACAAGCGACAAAGGCTTTATGAGAAGAGGATAAGGAGACATTAGAAACATAGTTAGATAAATGATTTTTGAGTAGATGAGTGAATACCTTTCCGAAGGGAAATAAGTAACTCAAGTGGTGCTGAAGATGAATCCGGTAGTGGCTCTGGTATTATGGAATTTGACTGAGTGTTTGATCCTTTGCTCCTCTGAGTGCACACTTGCAACTTATTTTCTTTGGGAATATCTTTGGGAGCCTCTTTGGGAATATCCACATTCTCCTCCTGAGTGGTGATGTATAGATGATGAATATGTAGAAGAAGAGTGGGAGCACTCACTTCCAAGTGTGAAGACTCCCCTGAAGTGAGGACTTATAATAAGGAGTAATTTTGTGAAAAGTGATGTCCAGAGAGACAAAGACTCTTCTGCTAGGTGGATGATAACATTTGTACCCTTTCTATATAGGAGAGTAACCAATGGGCGCACAACAAAGTGCACGCGGATCAAGTTTTGTTTAAGTTATGTTATGAATGTTAACAAAATATAAACATCCAAACACATGAGTTAAAAAAGTAGTAGGAGGGATACCTAAAGTATGAAGGGGAGTGTGATTGCCCAAATAATGGGAAGACATACATTGATTATGTAAACCGCAATAAGCAGGGCATCAACCCAATAGTATTTCAGAAGAGACATCATAAATAACAAGCTTCGCGCCACTTCAAGAAGATGATGATTTTTACGCTCAGTAACACTATTTTGTGCAGGAGAGTGCACATAAGTGGTTTGATGAACGATGCCAATATCACTTAAATAACTTTCAAATTTGGAATCCATATATTCATGTCAATTATCACTGCATAGAGTTTTAATGGTTGTATTAAATTGAGTAGAAATCATTTTCTAAAATTTTGAAAAAGAGGGAATACTTCACTTTTACCACACATCAAATAACAAGCTTCGCGCCACTTCAAGAAGATGATGATTTTTACGTTCAGTAACACTATTTTGTGCAGGAGAGTGCACATAAGTGGTTTGATGAACGATGCCAATATCACTTAAATAACTTTCAAATTTGGAATCCATATATTCATGTCAATTATCACTGCATAGAGTTTTAATGGTTGTATTAAATTGAGTAGAAATCATTTTCTAAAATTTTGAAAAAGAGGGAATACTTCACTTTTACCACGAATCAAATAGACCCGTGTAGTACAAGAAAAGCAATCAATGAATGTAACAAATTAATGATAACTGGAGATAGAAGCAACTGGACATGGGCCCATACATCACTATGAAAAGTATGAAAATTGAAAAGGTACAGTACACGATTTTGATATGCGTTTAAAAGAGACACAGTTATGTTTAGCAAGTTCACAAATATCACACGTAAAACACAGAAGATGAAAAACTAGGAAATAAAGACAACATAGTAATAATAGAGGGATAACTGAAGCGACGATGCCAAGTAACCAACAAAGGGAGATGGTGAGCATGAAGAGCCCGAGGAACAACAATATTAAACACGTACAATCCATTTCGCATCCTACCAGAGTCAATAACCTCCGTCTGCAGGTCCTGAAAGATACAGTAAGAAGGAAAGAAAGTGACGAAGCAGTTCTTAAGAGTTTGTGATATGACTAACATATGCAAGGTTGCGAATAAAAGAAGGGACGTGAAGAGGAGAAGCCAAGGTAAGAGTAGAGAAATTGATGGATCCCTTTTCAGCAATTAAGGAAAGAGTTCCATCTGCAATGCCTACCTTGTCTCTACCAGAAAATGGTGAATAAGAAACCAATGCATCTACGGTTAGTGGCTCCAGAGTCAATAATCCAATGAGTGGTAGGCGAGACAACAACAGAATGAGCACTTGGAGTACCTGAATGGGCAAATGACGAGGATGGTTCAGTAGTAGGCTCAGAGGATAACCAATGCATCATACGAAGGAAGGCCATCATCTCATCAGTAGAAAAGAATCCAGGGAGAGACATGGTGATGGGGATCCATCAGATCATGCACTAGGAGGGATTCGTCGCAAGGCAGGACCCACGCTCGTGTACTCGCGTAGGAGGGCTTGATCGGATTGCCACTCCGACTCCGCGCATGCGTCCGGATCCGCGTCGCGAATCATTTTCATATATTACTTTGTTATTTTTGTATTTTATTTGATGTATTTGAGTGACCCCACTTCCGGCCAATCATAGCCGTTGATGGTGGGATGCCCTAACTGTCCTCTTATTATAAATATGTAGTTGGTGGGCTGAGTGAGGGTATTGCAGATTTTGGAAAGCTTATTCCCGGAATCCCGCGATCCCCCCATGATGCCGACTCCGTGGAAATCTTGGTGACGACTCCTAGGTGTGTATCTTCCCTCCCAAGGTATTCCCTAACCCTAGGCTCCTTCCCCCTCCCACACTCTCTTGCAACCCTTACAGTCCGTAAAACCGTCGACCGCCCACTGTTTCAACCCCTCCTTACCAGCTGATTCCCCCTCCAACAGATCCACTGCCACCACCCCTCCATATTCCTTCCCAGCATGCCTCCACCAGCCCACACCCCTCCCTCTTACTTCCTCCGCCCCCTCCAGCATCTGGAGGCACTGACGCCTCTCCTCAACCCCCCAATAGCTGGCTATCATTCCTCCAGCCGTCGATTGACCACCACAGCCCCTCCTCCCATGGAACCACCCCCACATCCTTCCCTCTTCCGGATCAACTCAAATCTGGAAAGTTCAGCCCCGATCCGTCGTTTACCCTTACCCGTTCCTCATTCCCTAGCCTGGATCCGCTCTCAAATCATCGGATCTATCCTCCCTCGCCCGGATCCACCCCTACGTACCCGGATTTACTCATTTCCGTCCCGATTCTGCCTTTCACTGCCGAGGACAGTCGTTTTCCCGCATCCGGTTCCACATTGGATCGCAGTCAAAATACATCCGACTCCGAAATCTTCATTACCTTGGTCAACCCACTACTTGGTGTGTGTTTGTTGTATTGGACTATTTTTTTCAGCATATTTTTATTGGATTGGACGCTGTATTTACTTGGAAATTTTGCTTCTAGAAAATCGCTTCGAATCGCTTGTAATTTGTAGCTGGGATTCATTCGCCGCGCGCTTTGCCTTGACCCTCCGAGCGGAGGAAAGCCATTAAATGTTTGTTTACTGAATGCCATTTTTCTGCTTTAACTTATTGTTGCGTGAGTTGAAATTTACTATCGCTCGTATCAATTTGTCACCGTCATCGACGGAAACATTGCATATAGATTAAGGCTAGCATGTCTAAGGCTTCGTTTGGTTCAGTGTTTCGCCGCCTCCGTTTGGTTCAGTGTTTCGCCGCCTCCGTTTGGAGCAAACGCCTCCGGACGGCGGATAAACAAATAGCCGACGACGGCGTTTGCTCCCGCAACAAGGAGGAAACGGCCCCGATCCGCTCCGTTTCGATCCCCACCTCTCCCCCTCCGGTTCCAAAGTGGCGCTTCGACCCACTGGATGCACCTGCCACCGCCGAACCAAATATAGCCTAATTTCACTTTCATCCCTATAGGTCTTGGATTTGTGTATCCCCTTAGCCCACCCTACATCACAGGGGCCCAGATATTTGGCTGTCATAGGTACTATCATCAATAAACTCAGCTAGGTGAGCAAAGCGAAGAGGGATAAAACTGGAATGGCCACGACCACGTCCACCACGGCCTCCACGACGTACCATTCCACCTCTTGGTGGAGAGAGCCCATGCAATTTGAAGCAAGTGTCGCGAGTATGCCGACTTCGGCCACAATGATCACACATAAAGTGTCCTTTGTCCGCGGTCCTGGGCTTGAAGTCTCGAGGATTGGTGCCTCCATAATGAGAGGCAACAAGAGCAGAACCACGGGAGAGAACCTCTGAACTCCAAGACTGACGACGATCATATTCTTGCTGGACAATGCTATAGGTGTCTGAAAATGAAGGGACTGGAGTGCGACCAAGGATCCGAACAATAATTTGAACAATAATTCTTGCTGGACAAGATGCAGCTTAGTTGGTGATGACACTCAAAGGAAGGATCTCTGATCAAGGAGGTAAAGGGTTCGAGACCCGGCCTTAACAAGCTACCACGTGAAATATGACCAGTGCGGGCCGCAACCATGTTATGTGGCTCGACCGGGTTCAAAATCAAATGAGCGTCCCATAACATAAAAGTGTTTATGTTATGGGCCGTTCATTCGGTTTTGAACCCGATCGAGCCACATAACAGAGCCGTAGTCCGCACACCCCAACCATCTCTCCACACTCATATTTCACGCGGTAGGTTGTTAAGGCTGAGTCTCGAACCCTTTACCTCATTGATGCGAGCCCTTTCCTTTGAGTCTCATCACCAACAGAGCTGCAAACTTTTTTTCAGGATTACATTACGATTTTTGAAGATTTTTTTTTTGCTGAGCAAAATTTTTACTATTTGTGATATGATGGTGCCACTTCATTGAGCAACTAAAGGTTCCTCTTGATTCTTTAATAAGTGTTCAAGAATTCAAGATCATGCACAATGAAGAAATCAAATAGTGCTTCCCTCAAAATTATGATTAAATTTCTTATTCAACATCAACCATAAATCTTCTTATAACCCTTACTACTTCCGGAATGCAATGTTCATCAGTTCAGGAATCAGGAATCACCGAATAAGGGCACAAAAATGGAATCACTACTTCAGTAAATGTTGAAATGGAATCGGAAACCAGGATGTGAATACATTCTGGTAAAAGATCAGGGAAAAAATCGACCTGAAGCCTGAAATTGGAGAAGTGAAGATCTGGATCTAGAAATGCGAAGAGTAACTGGAAGTGTGGAAGAGATTTGGGCATCGCGACTCCGGAAGATTTGACTGGATTTGGAATGAAGCGAACAACATCGAGTCTCCTGAAGATATTAGGGCTCAGCCTCGTCGTCATTCCGTCTCGTGAGTGCAGAGAAACTGAAGGCTCCAGGCGGAATGAAACCCTTCAACTATTTTTCGCTTTTCTTTGTGAAGACCCAGTTTTCCGGTCTCCATAGATGATTCAATAATCGAGCGTTGTTTCCAATTTATTTGTTGTAGCAAAGCATCAAAATTGGTTTACAGTACAAAGTAAACATGACATCACATTTTTATTTCATTTATTTATTTACAGAAAGTTTTACAAATATAAACATTTAACTATGCTCATTACAAAAAACACAATCATATTCTTTACAGGTGGCTTTATGATTTTCTTGCGCTTCCTCGTTCCCGATAAAGATCTTAAGCCATACCTTCGCAAGTTCCTCAGTGTGTTTTTGTTTTTCTTCTACTGTCAGGGGAGCCCTTCATGGTGCACTAGGTGATGCTCATGTTGCCTAAAAAAATATGACCATGTGAGAAAAGTATTTCTTGAATTGTTCTACATGCAGACAATGGTAGATAACAATATGCATACATAACAATAAACAATATTCATATTTACCGTTTGCTCTCAATTTTTAAAATGTTTCCCGATCCCCCTTGATATTCAAATATTATTTAATTACATAATGTAGGAAATGCTAAGACATGCAATAAAACAAAATGTGTCCCACCCTTTTAGGGCAAAATGTAGGCAAACCCCATACTTGGGAAATCCATCAATAAGGAACCCCTACATCATAGGATTCAATCTGATACTTAACATTTTCTTATGCAGAGTATTAACATATGTTTATCTTGTCTTATTTCCATTAAAACAAGTGTTTTTAAAATAGAAATTTCCCCTCAGAATTTATATCGCTTTTATTTTTCACCCAGATATATTACATCGCGATATTTCAGTGATTTAAACTCATATGCACAAGCAGTGTTATCTTAAAAAGTAAATCATGAAATACTTAAAATACTTGAATAAAACATAATTCAAGAAATTAGAAACTCACCACCCCTTTTCACCCTTATCCTTCTTAGTTTCATCGCCATGCCTATCTCGAGACGCCATCCTATGGTTTCTTGGCCTTGAAAAATACCGAAATATTACACACTTTAATTGAGTTGCGTCTCTTTGATATTCGTAGCATTGATGCATAAAAAGATTAGACTTTTAGGGTTAATAGGAAATAGAAATATTTATTTTAATCTTCTAACTCCGCCAAAACGAAAGTACTACAATAGTTAAAAATCCTTTATAAAAGCCAACTCATATAAACTCTGAAACGAATAATTAAGGAAAGATAAATTTAGCTAAATTAAATCAATAAAACAATCAAATATAAATTTATATTTGCTATCCTCGCTAATCCCCTACTCGGAATTAGCTCAAATAATATGCCAATAGTCCAAAACAACTCTAACTTTAAAGGAAATAAATTGACCAGCCATAAAACACTCTAAACAAGGCTGTCCGACACGAAAAGAGCCCCCAAACTTGGCTGTACAACACGAAAAGAGCCCCCAAACTTGGCTGTCCAGTAATATACAACACAAAACAATCCTAATTATTAAGTATACAGGCTAACCAACCAATAGGAAAACCCAAAACTATTTTTCCACCACTATATGTGAACTAAACAGGGACTAAACAATAAATTTGGACAGAAAAATCAGCCGTCATGCATAAACAGTGGCCGGCCAGATTAGGGCACAAGCAAAGGCAAAATTATCCATTGGAAGATAAGAGTGGCTGGCCAAAAAAAGTGTAATAGCAGTCCCAACAACAAGACAGTAGCAATATATCTCAAAATAAATAAAAGAGAAGCATTCTTACAATGGGAGAGGGAGGAAGGAAGTGTTGCACAATCGATCCTTCTCGGATGCGCAGAGGTTCAACAAAGTCCTTCCAGAAACTCCGAAGGAGGCACTGAAGTAGCTACGAGGTAGAGGAGAAGTTGGTGACCTAGCAGAAGCAGTGGAAAAAATTGAAATTCGGCGGCAAGGAAGCCCTAATTTTGCGGCAATGGAAGCAGCGACACGACACAGGAAGCAACGACAACCATCAGTGAAAGAGAGGAGAGGGAGAAAGAACTTGCAGAACAGGTCGGGAAGTATAGCAAAGGGCGCATGCAGAGCCGGAAGCGGAGCAACACTCAAGAATGAAATGAAGTGAAGTGCAGAAGATGGAAAGTGCTCGCCCCTTTTATGAATATAAATAAGCGGCCAACGGTCTAATGAGTACAAAATAACTTAAGAGCACTTAGCTATGTGTCACAATTTAAGCCCAACTCAACCCACCAGCCAACACAAGGCTAAGCCATGTGTCAAAATCAAATCCAATTCAACCACAAATTATTCCACATGCCACCACCACAAGCTAACACATTAACCCTCTTTTAAAAGAGCTAATAACAGCCCAAACTTATATCATAACCAAATAATTATAATCAAATAATATAGACCATAAGCTCATACATTTGGCTATGAGCACCCCAAATGAAAGAAAAATAACAAAAATAATATCAAATAACAATAAATTATTTTTTAAAAAATATTACGTAAAATTTCGTACTGCCATTTTCATCATTGGGGAATTAACAAAATATGTTACGCATTATTTGGATCGTTACATTCTTAACCCGAGCACGTGCCCGGGTGTGACACTACATGGGTCCGCCCATATATATGCATATATATGTATATATGCATGTATATATATGTATATATATACATATATATAATTTGCAATACGTGAGTAGCAATTTAAGCTATCATTTGTTTTATACTAGGGCTCGGCCTCGTCGTTGTCTCGTCTCGCGAACGCAGAGCAACTGAAGGCGCCAAGGGGAATGAAAGAGGGAGGAATGAAGCCCTTCATCGATTTTTCGCTTTTCTTAACCCGGGCATGTGCCCGGGTGTGACGCCACATGGATCCTCCCATGTATATGCATACATGTATGTATATATATGTATATATGCATGTATGTATATAAAGTTTGCAATGTGTAAGTAACAATTTAAGCTATCATTTGTTTTGAACTTTTTGGCACAAATATTACTATTGTTATTATTATTTGTTTAAATGATGTTGGCCAATGAGTTATTTATTGAATCAATAGTTCAAAATCCCCGGTGATTAATTAATGACATTTTTATGAAGATATAGCCTTATTTTATGTCTCGTGACAATCTCCGTGTCTTTTTTTTATCTAGCATTTTTTTCCCTTGGACCCTTTTTACATTTTCATCATATTTTGTTTGTTTCCCTATTGTCTACAGGTTCTTGACGAAGCTGATCGAATGCTTGACATGGGATTTGAACCAGAAGTTCGTGCCATATTGAGCCAAACATCCTCAGGTTGAAACGATTCTACTAGCTTTTCCTTTATGTACGTTGCCATGCTATGGTATTTCTTAAAATTGCTTAAGTAATGCTAGTTAATTTTGTTTGTCTAATTTACTAGACATTACTGCATGCACTTAGAAAGTCTTTACTAGGGGCTAATTTTTAATTGCATAGTGTTTTGTATATGGGACCTGTTGATACAAAGTAACTGTATTTGATCAACTATAAGCTGTCAGATATCTCTTTCACAATATCCCCTTCATCTCGCTCAAGGGTCCTTTAAATGTTATGCAAGTATGCTCTCATTTTCCTAATAGTCTAAGTTTCAAAAATCTAACGCGATGCTCATTGTATAACTCAAACTGATCTAGATAATATTGCATGTTCACATGCCAATAACTAAAGGACTTGGGACTCCACATATATTGAAACAACGTGGGCAACTCTATGAAAATTTTACTCAAAATCCTCCTCAAAATAATGATCACAGTAATCTAGAGCACTAACATAGCCGAATCGTGTCAAAGAGTCAACACGACCTAGCCGAATCGTGTCAAAGAGTCAACACGACCTGTACGATCCAGGAGTTGGGGATGAGAGTGATCATCATAATAGTACAATGACTTCCTTGGAGAGACAGTGAAGCGCCGATTTTGCCAACCCTGCCAGAGTTTTGTCCCCCGCGGCATGACGACAACTGGGTGCCACGATACTTGCGGCTGGATTTTCCAATATTCGACGGCCACGAAGACCCCTTAGTTTGGCTCTTTCGTTACGAGCAGTTCTTCGCCCACTAGCGCACCCTTTGGGACGAGTGGCTCAGCATTGCTGCCTTTCACCTGATGGGTCCCGCACAACTTTGGTTTTCCCAACTGCAACGGGAGAAGCCGCTCCTTTCTTGGGACGATTTCAAGGGGAACTGCACCCTCCGCTTCGGGCCTCCCCTCCACAGCAATCCCTTGGGGGATCTCATTTCCATCCGGCAGACAGGTCTGATCGACGAGTACCTTGAACAGTTTCAAGTCCTCCTGGCCTGCACTACCACCGTTCTTCCGACATAGCAGGTGTCCAGCTTCACGGCGTGACTCCATGAGCGCCTCCGCATGGACGTAGAATTTCAGGCGCCCGCATATCTGACCACGACAATGAGTTTGGCTCGCATTTGCGAGAAGCGTCTGCTTTTGGACCGCCCTCATCTACATCACCAGGACACCGAGGGGTCCAAGCGTCCTCCGCGGCCTATGTCATCTACCACAACCAGTCTCATCGCCCCAGACCGCGACGCTGACCGCCCAACTACCATTCGACGACTGTCGCCACAGGAGATGAATGACCGTCGTGCCAAGGGCCTCTGTTACAACTGCGACGAGCCATTTTTCCGTGGACATTGCTGCAAACGCCTCTTCTGGTTGGAGGTCGACGACTCGGCTTCTGAACGGGATGCTGACACTAGCACGGGAGATCCGACGCCCACCATCACTACAGACCAAGCTTGAGGGCAAGCTTGTCGTCGGGCAGGGTGGGGATGTTACGGTCCCTCCTTGGTCGTGCATGTCGCGAACTATTTATCTAGTCGATTTTATATTTTGTAGGCGTAATCGATCCTCCATGTCTAAGCCCAAGGAGGGGGCACTTTTATGAACTATATATATGTGTGTGTGTGGCCAAGACAAGTAAGCAAGATGTAATTTTCATTTTGTTTTCTCTGAACTCTCTCTAGTTCTCTCTCTCTCTCTCTACCGTGCTTATCCCGCCAGGTTTCCCTAGCCGGCCCGTCTCCCGCAGGAATCGCGAAAACCGCGATTCCACTGTGCCGCCTCCGCAGATTCGCACGCCTCCAAC
The DNA here is from genome assembly GCA_039513925.1 of Platanthera zijinensis. Taxonomy (NCBI): domain Eukaryota; kingdom Viridiplantae; phylum Streptophyta; class Magnoliopsida; order Asparagales; family Orchidaceae; genus Platanthera; species Platanthera zijinensis. Next base: position 171,281,021 of record CM077093.1, on the reverse strand, counting down.
CGCCGCCGCCATAGCTCGCTGTAATCCCTCCTCCCTTGAGGACTTCCCTCCTCTTCTCCGGAGCACACGCTCGCAATCCCGAGGACGTAACACAACCCTCTCGATAAGTTTGCCCTAGACTTGATGGAATATAAATATGAGGGAGGGATTTAAGTTAAATCGCACTACCAGATAATTTGTTGTGAATCTCAAATTACAAATATGATAAGTATAAAGAAAGACTTGTAAATATGAAAAATCACGACGACCACGATGACGGTCTCCTATTGTCAATCAAATGATCCAAATCCCATCATTGACTTAAAGGGATCAAAAAAGTTTGATCATGTTGGGAAATATCCCCGATGATTTGGTATAACAAGCTAGTATTGCATGACATTTGGTAGAACAAGCTAGTATTGCATGACATTTAGTATTTCAATTGCGTCTTTCTGTTATGCTATAGTTGTTGTAGTCTTGGTCACTTGGTGGACATACAAAGCACCTATTGTTACTTCTCTGAAGAAGTAAATGAATTCATTGACTGGCAGTCGACGGTAACAGACCGTGTGGAGTTTGTTTGATCGAAGTTCGCCAAATGAGTCTTAATTCACCGACTGATCATTCGCTGATCATATTCACTTTCGCCGACCAAGGCTCAGAGATCACAATTTCTGTAGAAAGAAGATGCTCCCAGTATGGAGCTAAACTCGATCACCGTGTACGCCAAGTGCCTTTCAGATCGTGCGATCACAAAAGAAGCTATTTGTGGTAAAAGCTTTTAGCCGAGTGAACTATCCTCTTTCGGGGTACGGAGACCACTCCTTAAAGCAATCACACATCATGACCTTTATAGACAAATGAATTGATATTTGCCAACCTCTGATTGGCGACCGCGATCTACGATCCTGGATTGCTGATCGTTTGCTATGATGCATGATCGCAGACCACTAATCAAAGACCTCTTATGGAAGCTATCCCAGTGCTGAAAAGGAAGATTATCTGTTTTTGGACCACTGATCCCTTTCTATCAGCAATCAATCCATGATCGCTGCTCTTACTTCAAAGGACTGATTAAATAGAGTTGTTACTGTTCAAACAAAAGAAAAGAGCCGTAACTATATCCCATCTTTTTTGGAAGTCAGGACAGCCATAAAGTCAAAAATATCAGAATATAAAAGAAATCTTTTTCACAAGTGACACGATTCTACATACAGTCAAAAAGAAAAAGAGATACATACAGAGAATAAAAAGTTTTTAGAGTATAGAACAAGAACTCTCCTTCAGAGAAATTTATCTTGGATGAAGAAAAGATTGAATCAGTTCTTTGTTGTTGTTGTAAGAGCTGCTACAAAATCAAAAGAAGTTAAAGAAGATCTTCATTACATCTTCTAGCATGAATCCATCTTAAGAACATACTATCAAAGTAACTTCAATCTGTGAAGTTTTCTCCTTGTGGTTGTGGAAAAACATTACGTTACTCTTCTGTAAAGGGTTTTTGAATCTCCCTTCAAAGAATTCTAGTGTGCTTGTTGAGTCTTCAGAGTAAAAGACTCTTTGGCTTTTTGAATCTCCATTGAAAAAGACTCAGTACCTGGATAGATAGTGGATTCCCACAAGACTGAGGAAGAGTGGACTGCCTTGGTTTATAGGGGAACCACTGTACATCTTGTGTCACTTTGTTTCTACTTGCTTCTTACTTGCATGCTTTATTTTTTTAGTTTTTATCTCATCTGATTAACAATAGTGATAGGTGCGAATTGTGGGACTTAATTTTACTACTCTCTATTCACCCCTCTTTAGAGAGACATTCAATATCTATTTCCGAACTTTCAGATCTCCATCACATTGTTTCCATGATGTTTTTATTATTTAATTTTTTTTAAACTTCTTTATTACATTGTTTACAAGTAGAACCTGATGTTTCACAATTGTTTTGCAATGTAATACATTAATCACATATTATGTGTTAATTTAGACATTTGTACTATGAAATTGTATAGACTTATCGCTTCCTCATATGCAGCTCGCCAGATGGTCATGTTTAGTGCCACATGGCCTCTTGCTGTAAACCACTTATCCCAAGAATTTATGGATCCAAACCCTGTTAAGGTATGTATCTTGCGCTTATGCTTTATAGTTTGACTGTAGGTTATATGTTTTCCTCATGCATGCGCTCAAATTCCTTTCAGGTTGTTGTTGGATCAGAAGATTTGGCAGCTAATCATGATGTAATGCAGATTATTGAGGTAAGGTGTGTTCTTTCTGGGATATTTTTGGTGTTTATTCTGCATGCAATTAATATATTTTGTCTTTCTAAGTTTCATTTGTCAACTGTAGGTGTTGGATGACCGGGCTCGTGATTCTCGGTTGATTGAGTTACTAGAGAAATATCATCAATCACAGAGGTCCAATACCATCTATATTGTTTTTTGGTATCAACCAGTAAACTTCATAATTTTTACCCCAGGTTCTTCAAGTTTACTTGGAAATGTTAGTGAACACTTTGTTAGAAATAAAAGCCAAGTATTTGTAACATTGCCTGGAAAATGTTTTACAATGTTAATTCGGCATTCTTTTTCCCATAATGCAAAGTTTTGCTCTGGAACCTTCCTATTTAATTGTTCTTTTGACATTATTTCTTACTATTATTCCTTTATGATTTAATACATTTCTTGTGCCTTTCTGATAATGCACAGGCTTTTTGTTTATTAAAGGTAGATAATATACTTGTTCCATATGACTTCTCCATGATGCATGCAGTTGCTGTTGCATGGTTGTTCTCTTCAATAACTGCTATACAACATACAAAATGTTTAAAAGGAAAATGAAAATTACACAGGAAACCGTGGCAGTCTACATTACACATTAATAATTTTCAATGCTCACCCTCAAGATTAGTAAATATTTTCCATTCCTGGTTGGTTAACTAATCTTTGAAGCTTGGTTTATGTAGGCCAATTGTGAGGATGTCTACTGCTTGTTGATTCACTAAACATTTTTTTCCCATTTTTAATTTTTTTATACACGACAACTTTATTTTGTGAGGATGTCTTCTGCTTGTTGATTCACTAGACTTTTTTTTTCTATTTTTGATTTTTTTCTTATGTTCGACAATTTTATTGTGTGCTGAATTTTCTTATGCATGACAACTTTATGTTTTACATAAATTCCTAATTCCCCTGAGGAATTTGGTATTTCTGTAAAAACGGGCAGCCCGGTTTACAAAGTATCCCCGCGCAGCGAGGGCCCGGGGAAGGGTCCCACTACAAGGTTGAAATTTACGCAAACCTTGCCCTACAATTTTGCAATTAAAAATATAAGTATATGGTAAACTTTAAATATATGGTAAAAGTGGCCAGTGAATATATTCCAATCTATTTCTATTTCCTGTTGATTGCAATCTAGTAAAATGTGAAAACAAATAAAGCTGTGTGTTTGTGCTGAAATTAGGACTTGAAAAGGAAGAAATCTGCTCTCCAAGCCTAACAAGCCATGACTTATTTATTTCCAACTCGCCCACTGTTGTGTCCTACTGCAGCCAGCTTGCAACCATGCACAACATAGCATCACCCAGCCACGTGTTGGACATGAAGGACACATTGAATAATTAAAAATTTCAGGAAACCAAAGGGATCCTTATCAACTACAAAGGATAGATTTATGATTTTAATTGTAAAGTTACGAGGTCATATGATGTATGGATAAAAATGAGATGAGTCAACAGTCATGTGAATAGATGGCTCAAAGCAAAGAAAATTTAGGGATTCTGCGATTTACTTATGTTATGAAGAAAGTGAAAAGTAGGAGGCATAATGATGGCCCGCCACTCCCGACACAGGTCTATTCCCGCAGAAGGCGGTGAACCGCTATCCGTTCGAGAGATCCGAGTTCACGGTTGCGCCCAGACAGTCATTTCGAGTCAGTTTGATGTATTATTTTATATATTTTTAGTCATATTTAGCATCTGATCGGCTTGGGCATTGTGGGCCATCCGATTAGGAGGCCTATTTTCAGTTTGAGTACTTATATGTGCAGGTTACGGTGAGTGGGAAATATCGATGGTTTGCAGTAGTTTGGAAGCCGTCGGTCTCCTCGACTTCTCCTGGTGCGACGCTGGAGGAATCTCACACTTCCCCTTCTTGGTCCTACTCCAAGGTGACTTCTTCCTCCTCCTCTCCCCATAGCCAAGCCACCACAACCCTTCCTTCAATCCACGACCCATTCCGCCTTCGTTCCTGCGCCCGGAACCCCCGCAAACCACCCCCTTCCTTCCGCTCGCGCAAACTTCGTGAAACCTAACCGAACTCCTCCTGTACTGACCTATCCACTCCGCAGTCCCTGCTACCGCCATTTACCCCTCTTTCGACATTCAACCTCTGTGCTCACTGCACAGGTCCTGTTCCTAGCGCTGACACCCGTTTTCTGCGTCGGAACCCATTTCCAGTACCCAAAATTTAATTTCTTGCTCTCAGATTTTGAATTTCAGTCTCCCGAATGTGATTCCCTGCAGTCCTACACCCATTCCAGCCCCTATCCTCTATTCCAGCACTCTCACTTCAGCATACGATACAAACCAACCAACCCTTCTCCGTCATATACTCCATTCGAGCCACTCCAGCCCAAAATTCTTCTTTTGACGCCTTGCCCACTTGCAATGACCTAGGATGCCCGCATTCAACTGTCTTTTGTCACCGCCTGCACGTGTAAGTTATAGTTGGAGTTTTATTTTCTGTTGTTGTGTATTTGTCACCTTGCTATAGTGGATGTTTATTGTTATTTGCTATTAGTTTGATCGTCGCGTGATTTGCATTGCTTATTCCACGCGTGCTTAAAATTACTCGCACCTTGATCGCTTTGCGGATACGCTTGCGTCTTTTTATTTAAAAGGAATTGTGATTGCTTGTGCTTTTGTCAGTTTTTATATACAATTCATTATTGTTGTAATTTTTGAGCAGACCACTTTTTGCATTCTCATCACATTTAGGAACTGCATATAGATCATCCACCTCTGAGTTAGTCTGCTACTGCATCAATTTGGTATCAGAGCCCAAGGTTTGGGCCACATTTATATGCGTAGTGGTAGGTTTTACAGAGTCTTTAGGTTCATTTATGTCTAGTTATCGTCGTCATTCGCCTCTATTTGGGGATCCCGAGTCTACCTATATCCGACCTCATAGAGCCCCTTTAGAGAAACCCTCATGTTATCATGTTGATTATTTTCACTCATCGCGCACCACTCCTAGAGATCATGTTGACCCCTCGACGTAATTCCATTATGCTAGAGACGATCACTATGATGAAAGGTCCTCATGTTATCATCATGATAGCTCCCGCGACTTTATGATGATAGAGTTGACTATCGTTCAAGTCATCTTTGCTACACATCTCTAGTTGAGGAATTTGCGTTTAGATATGCGCGACCACCACTGCACGTTCATAGGGCCTATTGTGAGGCCCCATTTTGACCTCACATGCTTTCTGTATCTAAGCTACTTTCAAGCCATTTGTTCCAAGATGAAGTAAGACTAGTGAGTACAAAATAAAACATGTAATAAAAATGTATCATACCTTGAATCATTCAGCGTGTCTTTTTTGTTCTTCCATTTTCAACTTCACTTTATTTTGCTTACCCAAAGTCATCAGTTACCTAAATAAAAATTGACGACGGGCTTAGTCATAAAAATATGATTAAGTGAGGAATATAGCTCTTTAATTGCTGTATATACAAAAAAAGTTTTACATGCAGCAATATGAATATCTCAATTTTACCATTTTTTATGTATGGACATATGAGTAGCAATATAACAATAATAACAGTTTTTGAACAATAAGTAATAATAAGGTAAATGATCCTATTTTAAAATAGCATTTATCATTTAAGAAAATATTAATGGCAAATATATTCAGTATCTATATAACAGTGTCAGTATAAGCAAGTCTAAGTAACAATGTATCCATATAACAGTGCAAGTAAATGATGGAACAATGTATCCCTGTAACACATTTATATAAGCAACCATGCAGGGGAAAGAAAAACAGTATGTGTGCAATTGGAGTAATGTATCAAGGTAACAATTAACAACATAAGTTCCTATATTCATAAGTTATGTATCAGTGTATGCCATAAATTAGTGTATCTGTATGCCCTAATCAGTTCTTATGCTTGCAATTATATAATTTAGCAATATATCAGTGTAACAATATCGCATTATAAGTTCCTATGTTTGTAAGATATGTATCAGTATAGGCTACAAATCAGTGTAACTATGTAACTGTACAAGTTCTTATGTTAACATCTCGTATTTTACGTTAGGTAATGTTAAGGGTAACTGTTACAGTATCAATATCCATTTTTCAGTATTTCAGTCTTTGGGCCCGACCACTCGGGGTCTACCGTGTCCAAATCAGTACGCTCAACACGCGTCTATGCCTTTTGGCCGATTGATTTGACAACCATCAGTATCCTTTATGCGCATTTACATTCAATCATACCCTTAACATAGCCATGCATCGATGCATTTTCATTTATGTTAGTCGTATGAAATTTTCTAGTATACATAGGGTTATTTATTTAATAATCCCCTTAGAAATTTAACCGCTTTTTTGTCTTCGCACAAGGCCATACATAAGAGCGATAATAATTATGTGATATATAACAAAACCAAGCTGTCATATGCAAGTAATTATGTAATTAATCTTCTTGAAAGTGCGGTGCACATAATTCAAATTAGGGAAATAAAACATATATTAAACAGGTAGTTCTCACCATCAACTATTCCTTCCTTTTATCGCACTTCATGTCATCGTCGCGCATATTTGAGATGTCATTCTTCGTGATATCTGTATTTAGAAATCATATATTAGGCATTTTTCTATCGGGGTTGCACCTCTTTATAGTTACGACTTACGACGTCTGCCCATAGATTATTTGGATTTTTGTCATGACATCAACACAACCCCAATTCCTTAACATTGACCATAAGGAGTAGTAACAATCGGCCAAGGAAAATTACCAACCGGCCAAACACAACCTAAACTCCATTAACATTTCTCAACTATGCAAATAAAGGCAAGTCTACCGACAATCTTATGTTATCAAAATAACTAGAAAATCAACTGCAGGAAACCATAAACCCTATACAACTCCATCTGCAAATCTAAAAATATCAAAACCCAAAACGGCCTCCACAAGAGTACCTCAGGCTAGCAATCAAAACCAGCCAACAACAAGAATTCGAAGGCAAGACTCATGTTACAGCACCCACAATAAGACCATGCAACAACACCCATAATAATAAGAAGAGTAGCAGCAACAGCAACAGCCGGCCTACTAAAATTATGCAAAATAAACTAGATCTTGAAGGAGCAACAATAGCCAGCCAAACTCCCATATAGTTCTCAAAATAAGCAAACTCTCACTGGCCTTCTATTGAAAACTTCCCCAAATTAAGAGGAACTTGAAAGATTAAGGGGAGAAGAAAGCTTACAGCGCAGTTAGAAGGAATCTGCACCAACTCAGGACCTGAGAACCAGTCCAGCTACACAAACTTAGGCAAAACCTTGCCAGTTACTGATCCCAGCAACAATTAAGGGATTCCGTTTGATATGTTGAGAGAGAGAAATAGAGCAGAAGGGAGGGCGAGAAGGTAGAGATCGAAACCTCCGATAACCCTAGTTGCGACAGGAATATGGGCGAGAGAAGGAGAGCCGCCACAGATAAGATGAAAAGAATGGCAATCTCTTCAATTTACTTCTCCCCACCGCCTCAAATAATGAGGCTTAACCCCTAATCAGTTGCTTAATAATCCAAAGCCATACTTTACCATTACTTCAGCCTCTATCAATACAGAACTATAGTATCAATGTGTGTAAAGGAAACAAAAATATAAAATTTTCATATTCCACGCAAGACAAGCCGAGCGCCGCAAAACCTCAAAAGAATTCGAATGCAAGTTTCACAGCGGCACCGACTTGACACTGATTATTTTTTTATTGTCATCATAGGGGATATTTATATTTTAATAGTGTAAATATGACTGTTGAGAAAAAAATGTTGCACGTCACAATTATACCATTAGCACACTTATTTATATCAACACCAAATGTTTTTTTGTTCGCATTGGAATTTGGGTCGTTACAAACGCTTCCCCTCTTATAAATATTTTCGTCCTCAAAAATAGGACACAATATCAACTCGAAAATGGATTTCCCAAATATGTTGGTCTATTTGGTTTAAATTTACCTTATCATTCATTTGAACGACTTCATATTCCTTTTAGTTCACATGTTCAAATTTCCGTGTCGTCGAATCAATCTTATAATAATCACTCGTTCTATCGTTACTTGCATCATTTTCATTTTCATCTTCCAGACCAATGACTTCTGCCATTACTTATATGTTCCCCACCGGCAAATCAAATCAGACACTAATCAATTAAGCAAATCAAATCAGTTATCTATGTATCATAGACTATTATATTTTTCATTTTTGTTTAGTGATTTCATTTAATATCTGTTGCTTACTTTTTCAGTAATTCAATCCTTCGCTCGCTTTCCTTCGTTTCGACCAACTAAATTGTTGCGATCAACAAACCGCTCCAAACAACAATAAAATAGTATCAACATTTCATCAAGCATGTAACACAATCCAGTACATTCGTCACTAAAACACTTTCATAATGTCACTGGTTGGCCTTTTTATCTTTTTTTATATCATAAGGAATATTGACCGCGAGTTGAGAGCCTAGTGTCGATCTCTTAGTGATTGTCTCACCCACTTTTAGGGGCACCACCCCTTTCGATGATATTCTTCTAGTGGATCATAATCATATTGATGGATTCTTTGTTGAATCCCCTGACAAATCTCCTGGTGGGCCACCACCCCCTTGTGAGGGTCATGTGGATATCATTGACTTTGTTGTGGGGGACCTACTTGTTCCCATGGACACTACCGTTATTAGTGTTTTCCTTTTGGAGGGCCATCATGCTATTGTTGATTCACATTCGATTTGAGAGGGCCCTGCAAGGACCAGCAAAGAAATTAAGCGTTCGCCGAATGAGCCCCTATACAGTTGTGCGGCGGATTGGTACGAACACATTTGAAATTGACATCCCTCATGTTATGGCCATTAGCTGAGTATTCAATGTAGATGATCTGACTCCTTACTACGAGGAGCGCGTGTATGTGGACCCTTTCTCCACACCCCTACCGGAGCCTTTACCTCCCATTGCCCCTACTAGTCCCTCCCTATTGCTACCTCAGGAGTCGCTCCATGAGGATCACATTACACCATCAATGGTCCCACCGATTCAGCAGTCAGACGGAGATACATTATAGCCGAAGTCATTCACTTCTGCCGACGAGATACTTCAAATCATCAATCACGATTTCTATACTGCGGGCGGGCGAGATATTGAGTGTTATCTTGTCTATTGGAGTGGTCGCCAGGTTCATGATGCTACATGGATTTCTTCAGAGGAGCTCGAGAGACTCACCCCGTAGTTACACTGCTACACAGAGAGTACGATCATCTTCACTCACCGAAGATGAGTGCTTTCAAGCTGGGGGGAGTTGATGGCGCGCCACTCCCGACATAGGTCTATTCCCGCAGGAGGCGGTGAACCGCTACCCATTCAGGTGATCCGAGTTTACGATTGCATCTGTCAGTTTGATGTATTGTTTTATATTTTTTGAGTCATATTTAGCATCCGATCGGCTTGGGCATTGTGGGCCATCCGATTAGGATGCCCTATTTTCAGTTTGAGTACTTATATGTGCAGGTTATGGTGAGTAGGGAGTATCGACGGTTTGCAACAGTTTGGAAACCGTCGGTCTCCACGATTTCTCCTGGTGAGACGCCGGAAGAATCTCACGCTTCCCCTTCTTGGTGCGACTCCAAGGTGGCTTCCTCCTCCTTTCCCCATAGCCAAGCCACCACAACTCTTCCCTCAATCCACGACCCATTCTGCCTTCGTTCTTGTGCCCGAAACCCCCGCAAATCGCCCCCTTCCGCTTGCGCAGCCTTCGTGAAACCTAACCGAACTCCTCCTATACTGACCCCTCCACTCTGCAGTCCCTGCTACCGCCATTACCCCCTCCCCTTTCGACATTCAGCCTCTGTGCTCATCGCACAGGTCCTGTTCCCAGCGCTGACACCCATTTTTTTGCGCCAGAACCCTTTTCCAGTACCCAAAATTTAATTCCCTGCTCTCAGATTTTGAATTTCAGTCTCCCGAGTGTGATTCCCTGCAGTCCCACACCCATTCTAGCACCTATCCTCTATTCCAACACTCCCACTTCAGCGTACGATACAAACAACCAACCAACCCTACCCCGTCATATACTCCATTCGAGCCCCTCCAACCCAGAATTCCTCTTCCGATGCCTTCCCCACTTGCAGCGACCTTGGATGGCTACATTCAATTGTCTTTCGTCACCGCGTACACGTGTAAGTTGTAGTTTGAGTTTTATTTTCCGTCGTCGTGTATTTGGCACCTGACTATAGTGGATGTTCATTTTTATTTGCTATTAGTTTGATCGTCGCGTGATTTACATGACTTATTCCGCGTGTGCTTAAAAGTACTCGGGTCTCGATCGCCTTGCGGATACGCTCGCGTCTCTTTATTTAAAAGGAATTGTGATTGTTTGTGCTTCTATCAATTTTTATATACAATTAATTACTGTTGTAATTTTAGAGCGGACTACTTTTTGCAGTCTCATCACATTTAGGAACTGCATATAGAGTATCCACCTCTGAGCCTGTCTACCACTGCATCACATATGAAGGGAATATTGTATAGTTAGAGATGACAACAAAAATGACCATTGTCAACTACAAGGAAGAGACAGTCTCAACGAACTATTTTAACTAAAGTTATCAGGATATGTTGAATATGGATTGAAAAAAGATGAGTAACTAGTCATATGATCATCATATGAGCAGAAGGCCCAAAGTAAAAGAATTTAGGGATGCCGTGATTTACTTTAGTTATGAAAAAAGGTATGAATATGAGGTAAATGTGTTAGATGGGAAATCAGTTTTTGACGCCCGACCAAATTGTTAGTGAAGTCTATCCAACTCGCTGAATTTTTTGGAATTTCTTATTTCCATTAGATTTTAAAATTATTTGGCTTCTCTTGAATGTCCCATTAAGTTTCACACATGCGTCCAATCTTTTTTTTAAGAAGTGAAAACGACTTGTCTTTCCTCCCCTTTGATGAATACTTTGGTACATACCTTCTGTATGAAGATGTCTCTTTCCTTATGTGATCAATCTCCACTGCCAAATACTTGGTCACAACAGTCTTGCTCGAAGGTGATTGCTTTAAAAGATGAGAGCGGCCATAGTAGGAATCACATGGGACAATTACGGATGCAAAATGTAATTTTAACGAAGAGCCAAAAACCAAATTGTTGCAATAAAGTCACGAGAGCCAAAAATCTGATTGCTTGTCAAAAAATTATTGCTCGATCAAATGTGGACTGGAGTCGATTCAAACTAAAACGTCCAAGGAGCCTCATTAGACGGACAAGTGAAAAATAGTGGTGAATAAAAAGGAAAGGAAATCAACTGGTCTTTCATACCATATTGTAAATATAATACTTGTTTAGCATTAGTATTCCCCAACACTTGCAACTTGGAGGGGTTGGCTTCACTTCATTAGCTTGGGTACTGCTCATCTGATATTTAAGAATAGAAAAGGAAAATTAGGCAGAAGACAATGCCAATACATATCATTAATAATTCCTAGCAGTTATTGATGGGGATCAGTCGCGTGATCGTGATCAATGGAGGAGATCAAACCACCACTCCGCCGGACCCGCTTTTGCATAGTTGCATCAGATGCATTGATCGGATCGGCGATCCGAGACCGCGAGCATGTCCAGATCGTCGTTTTACTATTTATACGTTTTTTTAAAACTGGACTTATATTTAGTGTTTTAGAACACTAGACATGACAATCAATCATAGCCGTTCACGTCGGGCGCCCAACCACCCCCTCTCGTTATAAATAGGGGCGAAGGTTGCCATTTTCCAGGCATTGTTGAATTTGTGAGCGAATTCAAATCCGACAATCATTCGTGGTGCAACGATGCGGGACCCCAGGGTGGGATGCCCTGGTTTATTTCTACATTATTTTATTGTTTCTTTTATTTCCCGTAAGCCCCACCTTGTTTCACGATCCCCTCAATCTCCGCCCCTCTATTTTTAGTTTCTACTCAACCTCCATCTTCTGAGCCGCTTGATTTCAGAAAACGCAACTGCCATGTTCATCTTCCTCACCTGGTGCCATAGTCTCCCGCTCGATTCAGTCTTCCATATCTGCATACACAAGCTTCATCCTTCCCTCCCTGTTTCTAGCCGAGTCTTAAATCCACAACCCCCAATTGTCGTGGATCCACCAAAAATCCTTCGCTGATACATTGTTCTTCTTCTTCATCTCCCATTTCTTTGTCATGTAACGTCAAGCAAAACCGCAAACTGCAATAGTACCAATTTTGCTTCTTCGATCTGAACTGCCAACCTTTGTACATCTTCTGCTTAACCTACAACCATCCACCTCGTCACGAATGACAGTGAAGCCTGACCGCTAGGCCTGAAGAATAATGCCCGTCATCCACAATAACTCCATATGTTGTCTGCCCCTTCTCTTACCATGTTCCAACAGTCATATTTACATTTCTGCAACCAAAACAGTGTCGGAAATCCCCGTGTTTGATTCAAACAACAAGCACAAGCAATCCGGGGTTTTTTCAACACCCCTTGCCATCCATCACAACTATTGTACTCGTTTCGTGGAACCGCACCTTCCGGTTCCGCCAGATCTCCATTGTTGTGAGTATTAATTTAATGTCTTGTGTTATTTTTTGTATTTAATATTTGGAAAATATCTCATATTTTCAGTGAAAATCAAGTGTTGATTGTGCTTTGTTTCATTTTCATAATATCCTATAAATTTTGTTTGTAAAAGTTGTCGTAGAAAATACTCCGTGCAAAAATGATGTGGTTTTGTTTATTCATTTAAAAAGTGATTTACATTGTGTTAATTTGCTACGTCTATATAACTTGATTTGCTAAAATTATATTCCGGAATAATTAAAACATGAGCGCATCATTTAGTTTGGGCTTCATCACATTCATTTCACACATTTACGTAGGTTTGAATTATTGGCGGCACAACCATTCACAACCCATCGTGCATCAGTTTGGTATCAGAGCGTAGGTTTGGACTTAGTTTTAGGTACACGGGACTAAATTCCACATCACTCAATATCATATTATAGTGGTCATTCCTACCCTAATTCTATATTTGAGGAACCACAATTTGTCTACGCTTGATCCCATAGAGTGCCTTTAGAGAGGTCTTCACATTATTATGCTGATTATCGTCGTCCTTATCCCTACACTTGAGTGGATTATGTTGATCCTTCGATACGACTTTATGATGATAGTGTTGAGTATCGTTCAGGTCATCGTCCTAACATCTCATATATTTGAGGAATCTGAATCTGTATATGCTCGACCACCACCGCACGTTTGTAGGGCTCACGTACTCGCACGAGCACGACCTGATTATGTTATGGACGATCGTCTCGATGACCCTCAAGAATCCTATATAGGTCATTGATGTAACCCGAATTTGTATTAAAAATTAATTTGAAAATGAGAGCCGAGTTGGCCAAAAAAACTGAATTTTCGAGCGCGAAAACCAAGCTCGTCGCTTTGGACGTTAAAAGTTTATTAATTTGCGTTCGAGTGAAACTTCTTCGCGCCTTACGGTTCGGATCCGTTACGAGATTTATACGGCCACAAACATGAATAACATTCAACAATTTATGAATAACGATATTAATAATAAGAAGAACACAACGACAAGCTCAAGTGTAATTAAATGAAGTGCATGAAACAATACTAAGAAAAAGGAGTGACCGGTATACCAAACGGCGGCAGAAACGAGCCCAATTCCAATCGGTCCCGCACAGGAACAGTGGCCGCAAGATCTATCGGCCGGATACGGGTTGAAGTCGACAGCGTGAACAGGCCGGACCGTCGGAAGCAGATTCCGAAGTCGACGACGGTCCGTTCGCAAACTATTCGGGCAGGCAAAGAGGCGCCGGCGCGGGCTAGCGATGACAGGGCTAGGACTTCCGGCGTATGTTCGTGCACGGGCTTCCAGGCGGTGGCGTTTCTCCGAACTGAGCGATGTTGGCGATACGTGTGGTGAAGTGGTTGTCGGCAATGAGCAAAGAACCGGGATTCCCGTTCTAAACTCTGTCCGACCTCCTTTCACTGCACATGACCATGGAATTTATAAGCTGACTGGAATATCTCTCCATTTTGGGCAAGAGATATCCCTCTCTTAATTCTCTTTCCAAAAGATAAAATCTTCCATTCATGTGCTAAAAATATCTCCATTTTGGGCAAGAAATATCCCTCTCTTAATTCTCTTTCCAAAAAATAGAATCTTCCATTCAAGACACTTTTAAAAATTCGAAATTTTTCCAAACTATGTCCTAAAATCATGCAAGACACTTTTTAAATTTGAAATGTTTCCAATCATGCACCTTTTTAATTAATGTTGGGCTTGCCGTTCCTGTCCTACTACTATTAATACCGGACTCATTTATTTAAGATCTCATCGGGTGGTCAAGCCGATGAGCCGGACAATAAAACAAGTACATAACATGAAACAAATACATAAATGCGGTATATAAATAAATACGATAAAATATTACGATGCACCGCAGGGTGCATCAATTCCCCCGGGGTTAAAAGGGCTCGACCCCGTCGAGAATTCGCAAAAACTAACAATAGAGAGATCTGGGCGGCGGCGGCGTAGTTCGTCAGTGCTGATCCAAGAGCTGTCGGTAAGGTCTCGTCCTTGCCAGGAGACCAAGTAGCGCTAATAAGTCCCATGGCGAGTACGAAATTCTCGTACATCAAGAACCTGATCGATCTTCTCAGTGGTGGGAGTCTGTACTGGCGCCAAGTCGGGAGGAATATCCGGGGCTGCCATAGGTGGGCTCGGACTGGAACTGGGTGGATCTCCATAGAACAGTGTCAGATCGGCCACGTTAAATATCAGGGAGGTACCGAATTCAACGGGCAAATCTAGGAGGTAAGCATTCTCCCCGATGCGTTTCCGAATTTGGAATGGGCCAAACTTCTTCTGCTGTAGCTTATGGTAAGTGCCCGGAGTGAATCTCTGCTTCCTGAAATAAGCAAACACCCAATCTCCTTCTGAAAAAGATAACTCCCGGCGATGTCGATTGGCCATGGATTTATATTTTTCAGAAGTCGCTCGCAATTTATTAGTAATAGTTTTATGCAAGTCCTTTAAATAATCAACATGGGCTTGCGCATCAAAAGAAATACGTTCATGAGTCGGAAGAGAGTGGCGATCAAGTAGATGTGGTATGGGGAATCCGTAGACAATCTCGAAAGGAGATTTAGCTGTGGAGCGATTAGTAGAATTATTAAATGCAAATTCAGCTTGTGGCAATATAAGGTCCCATTGTTTTGGATTCTCCCCAGTCAAACACCTAAGAAGATTCCCCAAACTCCTATTAACAACCTCAGTCTGTCCATCGGTCTGAGGGTGGTATGCGCTACTAAATTCGAGTTTAGTGCCTAGTCGGGCCCACAATGTTTTCCAAAAATACCCCATAAAACGAGTGTCCCTATCAGAAGTGATGGACTTAGGAATTCCGTGCAATCTAACGATTTCTTTAAAAAAAAGCTCGGCAACGTGTACAACACTAGAAGTTTTTCTACACGGAATGAAATGTGTCATCTTCGAAAATCGATCGACAACTACAAAAATAGAATCGACCTTCCTCTTGGTGCGAGGAAGTCCTACCACGAAGTCCATCGAGATATCATCCCATGGTCGCTCAGGTATCGGTAAGGGAGTGTATAATCCGGTGTTTTGAGCATGCCCCTTATACAACTGACACGTGGTGCAATGTCTGACGAACTCAGTGACATCTCGCTTCATATGTGGCCAATAGTAACGAGCGCTGGCGAGATCTAATAATTTAGATTGACCTACGTGTCCACCTAACCCAGACGAGTGGAGCTCCCTAAGTAATGTCTCTCGAAGCGGTCCTTCGCAGATGCAAAGGCGCATGCCCCTAAACAGATAACCCTCATTGACGACGTACTGTGTGGTGGGATCAGTCCCACTGTATTGACATGAGCTCCAAATATCGTGAAAGAACGGATCAGTGGCGTATAGGTCGCGTTGTGAATCTAAATCAATAATGCACGGCTGCAGGGTGACTAATAAATGTATGCGACGACTAAGGGCGTCGGCTACGCGGTTCGTGACTCCGGGTTTGTGCTTCAAGTGAAACGTGAACTCCTGCAGGTAAGCAGCCCACTTGGCATGACACCTGATCTCCTTTTGGTAGTTCAGATGCTTCAGAGCCTCATGATCAGTGTTCAACACAAACTCGCGCTGAATCAGGTAGTGTCTCCAATGACGAAGAGCTTGAACGATAGCGTAAAACTCTAAGTCGTACATGGAATATCTGGTCTTGGCCTCGTTCAACTTCTCACTAAAGAATGCAATGGGGCGACCCTCCTGACTCAAAACTGCGCCAATGCCTATGATCGATGCGTCACAGTCAACTTCAAAAATTTTCTCAAAATCAGGCAGCGCTAATACTGGTGCACTCGTGAGTCTCTCTTTAACCAAAAGAAATGCTCCCTCGGCTTCCTCAGTCCAAATAAACAAACCCTTTTTAAGACAATCAGTCACAGGTGCTATCAAGGTGCTAAAGTTTCGAATAAATCGTCGATAAAAAGACGCTAGCCCGTGGAATCCTCGAGCCTCAGTAATCGTCCTAGGGCTAGGCCAGGATTCTATCGCCTTGACCTTCTCTCTATCAACTCTAATGCCCTCAGAAGAAACGATATATCCTAAGAAGGTCAGACTATCAGTCAAAAACGTGCATTTCTTCAAATTTATATATAATTTATTTTCACGTAGTATATCTAAGACCTGCCTAAGATGAATCATGTGCTGATTTTGATCAAGGCTATAAATTAAAATATCGTCAAAGTACACCACTACGCAAACTCCTATGAGTGGCCTAAGCACTTGATTCATCACACGCATAAATGTGCTGGGAGCATTGGAGAGCCCAAAAGGCATCACTAGCCACTCGTACAATCCCTCCTTGGTTTTAAACGCGGTTTTCCATTCGTCCCCAGGTCGAATTCTAATCTGGTGGTATCCACTTTTTAAGTCAATCTTTGAAAATACGTGGGATCCACTGAGCATATCTAGCATGTCATCCAATCGGGGAATCGGAAAGCGATACTTGATCGTGATTTTATTAATCGCTCGACTATCCACACACATACGCCACGTCCCATCTTTCTTAGGAACTAGAAGTGCGGGGATGGCGCACGGACTCATACTCTCCCTAACGTGACCCTTTGAAATCAGATCGGTCACCTGCCTATGTAGTTCCTCGTGCTCTTTCGGACTCATGCGGTAGTGGGGCAAATGAGGTAAGCTAACGCCTGGGATGAGGTCTATGCAGTGTTGTATGTCCCTCATCGGGGGAAGCTGATCGGGAAGCTCCTCCGGCATGATCTCAGAGAACTCATCTATGAGGGGACGCACCGTACTAGGGATGTCTAATGTAGCGGGGGTGGTGTCGATACCTGATAACATATAGACGACCTCACTATCCTTCATCTCCTCCTGGAATTGGGACCCAGTCAGTAACATGGTGGCGGAGGGAAAGGACATCGCGGAGACGGTGGTAGAAGGGGGTGAAGTCCTCTCGGGGGCTCTGGGAACAAGGCCATTCTTTTGGGGGAGAAGAACGATCTTGCGACCATTGCGCTCGAAGGAGTGAGAGTTCTTCACACCATCATAAACTACGTGCCTATCGTACTGCCAAGGTCGTCCCAGCAAGATGTGGCATACCTCGATAGTAGCTACATGACACCATACAGCGTCCTGATATGTACTGCCTATGGAAAACTCTACGAGACACTGGTGCGTGATAGGAATGGTAGTGCTACTAGTGACCCATGACAGACTATAGGACTTTCCTAAGGGCTGCATTTTTAATTTCAGCTTTTCAACCATGCGTTGAGAAACAAAGTTCTCCATACTACCGCTATCTATAATGATGGAGCAGAACTGCCCCTGTATGCGTGCGGTGGTACGAAAGATGTTGTTTCTCAACCAGTCGTCGTCAGTAGGTGTTTTGGGGGATAGGAGACTATGTTGGAGAACACACACTAACTGCTCAGGTTGTTCTCCCTCAACTTCGTACTCACCCTCTAACTCAGTCTCGGGGGTTGGATCAGTCTGGGATTCACTAAGGAATACTCCATACTCAGGTTTTGACCCACTCTCAGAATCGACGATGGCAACGGAGTGGCGTCGCGGACACTCAGAAGACTTATGACCCGGCTCCATACACTTAAAACATCTAAACGTCCCAGGCTGGGGTCTAGTGCCTACAATCTCCTTGCCCTTGTTGGGAGGGGCAGGGAGTGATGGGGTGCTCGTGGACGCTACCGGTCGAGAGGACCCGGCAGGGGTGAAAGTGTGAGTCGGGTGGGACTTATCAGTAGTCTTATTTCCAGATGTGCGTTTCTGCAGTGTCTCTACTCTACGTGCGCGACTCGTAACCTCTCCTAAATCCTTATAATCAAGAAGTTCCAACTGATCTCGAATGGAGTAGCATAGCCCGTTCAGATAACGGGAAACAGTCATGTCATCGTCCTCTCGGAGGTCGAGGCGAGACTGCAGGACTAGGAACTCGTTTGTGTACTCATCGACGGATAATTTGTCCTGTCGTAGATTATGGAACCTACGATACAGGGTTTGCATGTAATCAGACAGAACGTATCTCTTACGCAGTTGAGTTTTGAAATCGTTCCATGTTGTGATCGGGGGCATACCTAAATTGAACCTAGACCGTTCTAGTTGTCCCCACCAAACTAACGCGGATCCTTTAAGTCTAAGCGTGGCATACTCAACTTGCCTAGCTTGGGGCAATTGCTTCCAAGCGAGGAAACGATCCATCCGTTCACACCATTCAAGGCAACTCTCGGGCTCTATTCGCCCGTCAAAATCACCCACGTCCAACTTGATTCCCACATCCCAACGGGGTTGGTGTCGTGGTTCGTTATAGCCCTCCGGATCGGGGCGTACGAGTTCCCGAGGTCTTTGGTCAGAGTCGATTTCGACCACTGGGGCCGGTGTTCGATTGACGTGCAAAGTTGCTTCGATATTATTAACCGAAGTGCGTAATCCGTTCATGATATGTGTGACACTACCCATACCGGTGGTGAGCGTCTCGACTGTTTTCATTAATTCACTCATGCGTCGAGCCAAATCTCCTACGCTGTTTTCTAACTGATCGACTCGTTTTTCCATTAAAATATTTGAAAATAGATTTAAATAAAATTTAAATTTTTAAATTTTTAATTTTTTTTTTTTAGAGAGCTTTCCCGAGTGGGAGAAAAATACTTAATTTATTTAAGAAAATCAAAATATATATATATATATATATATATATATATATATATATCTTTTTTGAAAGACAATAAATAATTTTTTTTTTTAGATCTCTCTTTTTTTTTGTCAATAAATAAAAATAATTTTTTTTTTTTTAGATAAATCGGATCGATTGACTCACGATAGGAGTGAATCGACTTCCTCTGATACCAAACTGATGTAACCCGAATTTGTATTAAAAATTAATTTGAAAATGAGAGCCGAGTTGGTCAAAAAAACTGAATTTTCGAGCGCAAAAACCAAGCTCGTCGCTTTGGACGTTAAAAGTTTATTAATTTGCGTTCGAGTGAAACTTCTTCGCGCCTTACGGTTCGGATCCGTTACGAGATTTATACGGCCACAAACATGAATAACATTCAACAATTTATGAATAACGATATTAATAATAAGAACGCAATGGCAAGCCCAAGTGTAATTAAATGAAGTGCATGAAACAATACTAAGAAAAAGGAGTGACCGGTATACCAAACGGCGGCAGAAGCAAGCCCAATTCCAATCGGTCCCGCACAGGAACAGTGGCCCCAAGATCTATCGGTCGGATACGGGTTGAAGTCGACGGCGTGAACAGGCCGGACCGTCGGAAGCAGATTCCGAAGTCGACGACGGTCCGTTCGCAAACTATTCGGGCAGGCAAAGAGGCGCCGGCGCGGGCTAGCGATGACAGGGCTAGGACTTCCGGCGTATGTTCGTGCACGGGCTTCCAGGCGGTGGCGTTTCTCCGAACTGAGCGATGTTGGCGATACGTGTGGTGAAGTGGTTGTCGGCAATGAGCAAAGAACCAGGATTCCCGTTCTAAACTCTGTCCGACCTCCTTTCACTGCACATGACCATGGAATTTATAAGCTGGCTGGAATATCTCTCCATTTTGGGCAAGAGATATCCCTCTCTTAATTCTCTTTCCAAAAGATAAAATCTTCCATTCATGTGCTAAAAATATCTCTCCATTTTGGGCAAGAAATATCCCTCTCTTAATTCTCTTTCCAAAAAATAGAATCTTCCATTCAAGACACTTTTTAAAATTCGAAATGTTTCCAAATTATGTCCTAAAATCATGCAAGACACTTTTTAAATTTGAAATGTTTCCAATCATGCACATTTTTAATTAATGTTGGGCTTGCCGTTCCTGTCCTACTACTATTAATACTGGACTCATTTATTTAAAATCTCATCGGGTGGTCAAGCCGATGAGCCGGACAATAAAACAAATACATAACATGAAACAAATACATAAATGCGGTATATAAATAAATACGATAAAATATTACGATGCACCGCAGGGTGCATCAGTCATCATCATCAAGAAAACATCACATGTAGTGGTCTTCCTAGTATCCCTAAAACGAATATGACAGAAGTTGAATTTCAACGACGGGCTCTTGATCAATTTGATTACTTAGATATTGATTTGGCTCATATAACAAATGCCCTAATAAGAATCAATAAAAGAAAGCCTAAGGATTTAGGTCAAGCCACCGATGCATCAATTAGTGCTTCAACTGACATGCCGACACCTCATTTTGATTCATCTCATCTTGATGATACTTGGTGCCCACTTGATTTTGGAGTCGAGTCTGATCCTGACCGTATGCTACAGGTGGAGAGAGACACTAGTGTGATTAGTGAGCGTGGTCACGAGAGTGAGGACGAGTGGCCCAGTGACACCATGAGGGTATATCCATCCTCCACACCTCACTTAGGCTTAGTGTCCCCTTCAGCTAGAGTGTTGGTCCTCGACACTGTACTTGTAGGCCCATCATTGAGTTGGCTTTTCCCACACAACACGACCAGGAGCCAAGAACCTAGTGTTGATATTTTGGTGGTCACCCCTTCCATTTTTGGGAACTCTATCCCTTACGATGGTTTGCATCTGGAGGACCATCGCCCTATTAATAGGTTTTTTGACAACCCCCTTGTTGAGCCTCTAGTTGAGCCACCACATCCTTGTGCGGATGAGATTCATGTGAGTGATTCATTTATGAGTATTGAGTTATTGACATCTCTTCCATTATTGCCCCTGATATTGATAGTGCCCCCGTAAAGTGGATCTTGTGTGTAACTGTGTATCATCTAGTATGTAGGGTTCTCCTTGGGAGAACTTGAACATACTTTCGATGTTTTGAGAGTTTACCATCTAGTCACTCGCACTTTTGATGAGTTTTAGGACATACCACCTACTGACCCACCAGATGAGTTCTTTCTTGCAAGTGATACTCGACATACCCTTGTGTCACCTCCTATTGTCGATACCTATGATTTTCATTTAGGTGGTCTTCGCATTCGCGATGAATTTTCATACATACCTTTTGGTAAACCCCCTGATGAGCCACATGTTGACCCACCGTTCATCTGGGATGTATCTATCATTAGTAGGACATTTGAGTTTGAGAGTGTACTCACTGACACGTTGATCTTATGTCTTAACCACCCATATTTTTAGTTACTGATGTTCCCAATGTTCATTTGAGTGTTCATCGCTCCTTTGATGAATTTTTCTATGCCCACCTTCCGATCCTCCTGCCCATGTACCTATCTTAGGAGTTTCTTATAGTACCAAAACCTCCCAGTTTTCAGAGTTGGTCGTGTTAGTTGTTCATCTTTTACATTTGTTGTTTGTTCATTTACATGTAATGCATGTCTGATCTGTGTTGCATGGTTCACACATGTATGTTTTGCATCATTCGCATGAAATGCATGAATTAATCAGGAAGAAAACTCCCAGTAATATTGAGTTATATAATGTACGAGCAAATATGCACTTGCATGAGCATCATTTTTTTGAGTGGGCCCTGCCATGGTTAGATTTTGCAAGGAGGGACTCCCAAAAGGAGTCATTACTAAACTACAACTTAAGAGAATGAGTCTTTATAGGGTTATAAAGAGATTTGAACAAATACCCACAAGACCAATTTAGCTGCAGGTATGAGTATTCATCTCGTATTTAATATAAAAGTTTTGACTCATTACTTTGAACCTCTCGAGCATAGAGACCCATACCATGAGCCTCTTCTGACACCCCCCTGTTACAGCTTGACACTTCCCCTGATCATCTTGGATGAGCACCCGCTGACTTGCCTGCATCTCTCATGATTTCACCGGTTCTTCTGGATCTACCAACATGAGAGGTGAGAGCTGATAACATTATTGATATTGTGACGAACGGGTGCACAACCACCATTGACGGTCCTTCTTGTCGTTACTTGATGCATTAGAGTGGGCACCCCACCTTTGATGATACTTGGATATCTGTGACAAAACTTGATATACATTCCCCGATCTTCGACTACAGCTCGATCATCTTTATTCCTCGAAGATGAATGCTTTTCAGTCGGATTTGATGAGGATCAGACACGTAATCGTGATTGATGAAGGAGATCGGGCCACTACTTGGCGAGACCCAGTTTTGCATATTTGCATGGGTTAAATTGATCGGATCAGCGATCCAAGACCGCGAGTGCGTCCAGAGCGTTGTTTTACTATTTATATATATTTTATTTTTTTATTTGGACTTATATTTAGTGTTTTAGGATACTGGGTGTAACGACCATTCATAGCCGGCTACACCGGGTGCCTAACCGCCTCCTTTCGTTATAAATCGGGGCAGATGTTGTCATTTTCAAGCATTGTTGAATTTTTCATTGAATCCGAATCCAACAATCATTCGTCGTGCGACGCCGCGAGACCTCAGAGTGCGTCATCTCAGTTTATTTTTGCATTATTTTCCTGTTTTCTTTATTTCCCGCAAGTCCCACCTTGTTCCATGATCCCCTCAATTCCCACCCTCTTTTTTCAGTTTCCAGGTAACGTCCATCTTCTAAGCCACTCGATTTCAGAAAACGCAACTGCCCCCCTTGTTCATCTTCCTCGCCTGGAGCCATAGCCACCCGCTCGATTTAGCCTCCCACATTTCCATACGCAAGCTTCATCCTTCCCTCTCTACTGCTGGCCGAGTCTTAAAGCCACAACCCCTAACTGTCGTGGATCAACCAAAAATCCCTCGTCGATACTGTTCTTCCTCATCTCCCATCTCTCTGTCGTGAAACCTCAAGCAAAATCGCAGGCTTCAACAGTCCTAGTTTTGCTCCATTGATCTGAACCGCCAACCTTTGTACATCTTCTGCCCAGCCTACAACCATCCACCTCCTTATCACAATCGTCGGTGAAGCCTGACCGCTCAGCCTGTAGAATTATGCCCGTCGCCCACAAAAACTCCATCTGTTGTCTACCCCTTCTCCTTACCCTATTTCGGCCGCCATATTTAAATTCCTGCAGCCAAAATAGTGCCAAAAATCCCCTTATCTGTTTCAAACAGCAAGCGCAAGCAATCCAAGGTTTGTTCAACACCCCTTACAATTTTTCATATGATATGTTTGAAATGTTAAATAATATTATAATGAGGGGGAGCAAAATGGATTTTATTCCTTATGATAGAAATGGGATTTAACTGGTCCACTTGATGGTAGGGTACAACTGATTTGGCACAAATTCTGATACGATCTCGGAGAGGAATCCGACAGGGGGAAGGGCCGGCCGTGGTGAGGGAGAGGAAGGAGGGAACTAGAAGCAAAGCTAGGGAGCAACCCTAAATTCCATACATCCAAGCATAATCAAAAAAGAGTACAGGACAACCTTTATAGGTGCGGGGTGCGGATAACGCAAAGAAGAGCGAATAATAAAGCGTTCACATGACAAAATGCTAAATATAATATAACAGAATGCAATTAAGATAATACTGTCGTTGATGCGTCTTCGGTCTTTCCTCCTCCAGATGGACCCGTCATCGTCTTCCTCCGCTTGTGAACTCGCCACAACGTCTCGTCGGCATGGGAGTGTCTTGTTGGCATGTTCAACTGTAACAAATTCATACTAGCAAAAATAAAATGCCAAGTTTGGATCATCAATGCAAGCTTTTTCAACTCTTTTTCGCTCCAAACCAGAATTATGCTTGTGACTAGAGAACTTAGAGCTGTATATTAGTTTTCACATCTAATTTTGGATTCCATGTTTTCAGCTTTGGGACTTTCCTAATTGGATCTCCTTGGTAGATTGCTATAGGGGGTCATGTACCTATTTTTGCACATTCTTTTCCTTTGCTTTCATGATTTCCATATTATTTTGTGTGAATCAGATATGTTTTTAGGTTTTATTTAAAATTACTACTTTGCTCTTTTATAGAAATAGGGTTTTGGTTTTTGTGTTGTATAAGAAGGAAGCTGCTCGTGTGGAGAATATGCTTCAACAGAGGTATGTTTGCTCTATTTTTGTCAAGGATCCTGTTTATTTATTATAGCTTCAGCAGCTGGTTGTTCTTGAATATGCAACTAAAACAATCTGTATTTGGTTCTAGAGGGTGGAAGGCTGTCTCAGTTCATGGAGATAAGGCTCAACATGATAGAACAAAGTCTCTTTCTCTATTCAAGGAGGGGAAGTGTCCCTTAATGGTATGCTAAATATACAGAGACTATTAAATGCCATCGTTTTACTTTTTTTTATTAATTTTTCTTTCTGCTCACATGAACTAAAAATCTTCATATGATTTTAATTGCTGAAGTTGGATTTTTTAATGACTTAATTGTCATTCATTAATGCCCACCTAAGGAACTTTATCCACTTTTATGTTCAAACAGATGATGTTTGTTAGATGATTCTTAACGAATGACGGTTTAACCCATGAGTTTACAGCCGCCGCCGCCATGCCAAACGGAGCCTTACTTAATGTCACTTCCATTTATAGAAACAATAGAAGTGATGTAAAGTCTACAACCTAAGTTTTTGTTTATCTACAAAAGGTAATATCTATTACTTTTTGGACGGTGGGAAGATATGGCCCTACTCATGTGGAGATTCACATTTCGTCATCACATTAAAATTTGTTTATAGAGTCTGAAAATCCTACTCATGTGCATATTCACACTTCTCCATCCCATTAAATTTTATTTATAGAGCTCTGAAAATCAAAACTAATCCTTTAAATGTTTTTGATTAAGGCTCCGTTTGGCACGGTGGTGGCTGTCATGAACAAGAGGGTTAAATTGCCATTTGTTAATGTCCACCTAAGGAACTTCATCCACTTTTATGTTCAAACGGATGATATTTGTTAGGTGATCCTTATGGAATGACAGTTTAACCCATGCGTTTACGACCACCACCACCGTGCCAAACAGAGCCTAAATCTTATGATGATTTCCTTCGGCATCCAAATTTTATTAAAAATGAACTCTAAGAATGAAACAATGATACAAATCTTGTATCCTTTTCTTACTTTCAAACCATCTGGTTTTTTTGAAATTGTATAACGTTTTATCATAAAATTTAATTATCAGAAGTAAATAATGCTCTAAAAAAGATGAAAAATGGAAAAAAGATTGGACCAGATGATATACCCATCAAAGTGCGAAAATGTCTAGGGAATGAAGAAATTTTGTGGCTTACATATTTTTTCAATAAGATATTGAAGTCAAAGAGGATGCCAGACCAATGAAGAGAAACTATTTTGGTATCTTTGTATACGAACAAATGAGATATACAAAATTGTGTTAATTACAGAGGAATTAAATTGACGAGTCATACCATGAAATTATGGGAACGAGTAATAGAAATAAGAATAAGACAGGAGAATAACATCTCGGAGAATCAATTTGGATTCATGCCAGGGCGGTCGACCATGGTAGCTATACATCTCTTGAGGAGACTCATTGACAACTTCCGAGAAAGAAAACAAGATTTGCATATGTTGTTTATCGACCTTTGAGAAGGCTTATGATAGAGTTCCAAGAGAGATCTTATGGAGAGTCTTAGTAAAGAAAGGCGTAAATGTGTCATACATTGATGTAATCAAAGATATGTATACAAATTCAGTGACAAGGGTGAGGACACTTGGAGGATTAACACAGGAATTCCTTATCAATGTTGACTTACATCAAGATTTAACTTTAATCCCATATCTCTTTACCCTTATCTTAGATGAGCTCACCGGACATATCCACCAAGCAATACCTTGGTGTTTATTATTTGCGGATGGTATCGTTTTTGTTGATGAAATGCGCGAGGGTGTAAGCGCAAAGCTTGAATCTTGGCGAGGCACTTTAGAAAAGTAGGATTTTAGGTTGAGCAGGACAAAGGCGGAGTATATGGAGCTTAAATTTAGCAGTGCAAGAACGACGGATGACTTTGTTATTAAGTTGGGTGATGATATTTTCCGTAGTGAATGTTTTAAATATCTTGGATCGATGGTTCAAAAAGACGGAGGTATTGATAAAGATTTGACACAGAATCCAAGCAGGTTGGTTGAAGTGGAGAGGCGCGTCAGGGATCTTGTGTGACCGTAAAGTTCCATTAAAACTTAAGGGCAAGTTCTACCGTACTGCGATTAGACCAGCAATGCTTTATGGTTCTTAGTGTTGGGCAGTGAATTGTGTACATGAGCAAAAAATGGGAGTTGCGGAGATGAGAATGCTTAGGTGGATGTGTGGACACACGAGACTGGATAGAATTAGGAATGAATGTATCAGAGATAAGACAAGAGTAGCACCAATTCCAGAGAAGATGCGAGAAGCTCGACTAAGATGGTTTGGACACATACAAAGGATACCATTATAGGCACCTGTTAGGCGTTGTGAAAGTCTAGTCACTAGGCATGTTAAACGAGGGAGGGGTAGACCAATAAAGACTTGCAATGAAACTATAAGGAAAGAGTTGATGTACTTGGGCATTAGTGAGATTATGACACAAGAAAGGGCACAATGGCACAATGGCGACAAAGGATCCATATAGCCGACCCCAGTACACTGGGATAAAGGCTTGAGTGTTGTTTTTATTTTTGTACAGTGGCTTTGGCTATTGCCACATTTCTACGGATTATATAGAAAATTATGAATGATCACATTTTTTTATTTGATCTTTGCCTTCCATTCAGGAGAATATATAGATGCTTTGCTTAGCGGCCATGCTCTAATTGGTTTCCAGGTAGGGCTCTAAACTAGTTTCAATGGTGCAAATGAAATCCAATAGTCTTGATTTGTGTTTTGTAAACCTTCCGCATAATTTAGTGAAGGAAATTTGTAATAGCAAAAATAAGTATTTACATAATGGTTAGATGTGCAGATGCATGATATTCTTCTAGAGCAAAATACCTATCATTCAGTTCAAATTTCAAGCTCAAACATAAACTTAAATTATGTTCATGTTATCCAACATTTTGTAGATTGCCACTGACGTTGCTTCTCGAGGCTTGGATATTCCTGACGTTGAAGTGGTGATTAATTATAGCTTTCCTTTGACGACGGA